>CAXIVR010000001.1:227498429-228197804 GCA_964035755.1 Teleogryllus oceanicus | reverse complement strand
CTAAAGACATGAAATAAAGCATCGTAAAAGTTCCACATCCATCTCCGACAATCAGAAGAATTCAAAAGAATTTCAAACTGACGCGCTTCTCAAACGAAGTGCTGGAAATTAAAAATTGCAATTTCGAAAATTTGTCAAACTACCTAAATTACACATTTTTAAACAATTAAACATTATATTTTTTAAAGGACTGATTTTTACTTTCTTACCACATGAATTCTTCGTAAGAAGAGAAAGTTATGTAATCGTGCGCCCGAAAACGGCGAAGTTTCGCCATAAAAACTCTTATAGCTGGGCTGTGGTAAAAAAGTGGAGAAATCCTGCTGCTAAATTTAGAAAAAAATCCTCGAACTCGTAGAGTCGTAGTGTAGCCAAAATCGGTTTTGTTGCTTCTTGATACCGAAAAATCTACTGACGGCAAAACGTTCGTCTGTCCATCTCTCCGTCTGTGGTCAACGTTTCTTCAAAATTGATAATCCCTAATCGTTCTGTCTGGCTTCTGGAATTTGAAACCGATACATTAATTTTGAGGAGTACTTTACATGATGACCCTCGGACATTTTCAAAATGTTTAGAAAAATGGCTCCAAACTTTTTGATTAAATTTTGTTGTTGAATAGAACAAAGGACGTTTAAAGGAATGATGCAGGTATCATTTTGGTTCATATCACTAATATTTCGAAAATTGCGAAAAACAATTTTAAAGCTACAAAATTGAAGATAAAGATGTTTGCCTCAAACGAATGCTTGTTGTGCAAAATTAACACTTTAAATAAGGTCGTGTTCAAATGCTACGAGAAAGTCTGTATCATTCCTAGCACCTCTATTTAGAATATCTTGGAGACACGGCAATAAATAATTTTATGTATTTGAAACCAGCAATAGTGTTCCACAAAGAACGCCTTATAAGAACATTCATATAATCACAAGAATGCAAACTGAAAACAAAATACTTTTTGCAATAATGCCATTTTTAACAGGCATCGATAAGAAAATGTGTGCCTATTGAGGGCAGCTCCCATTGTTGCTTGTTGACATTGTTTTTAGCGCTCATTGACTAAGATGTGTTGATATACACAAAAATTGCGGTATATTAATATTACATAACTGTTACTAAGGAGCGAGAAAGTATGTCCTGTTTTAGCACGACTAATTCTTCTTACAATAATCCGCTTATCGCTGGAAGAACGTTCTTTACTTAAACAGTTGAGATGTGTCTGCTAAATCTTCCTTCATGTTCACGGCAAACATTACACCACTAACACCTACCACCACAGCTGCAGCACTGCAACACTTTTTAACAGTATCATCAGGTTTAGTAAAAGCTAGATGTCGAAACAAAATCTAGAAGAATACAGACGGTAGGGTTCATTTAAATATTATTATATATCTATTATATACATTTATAAATTAGGTTCGTTTGAAGTCATTTGAAGCACTTTCACTCACAAATATAATAATGCATACAAATTAATAGAAATGTCTATTTTAATGGCGTGAAAGGTATTTCAAAAAAAGTACCTTTGTGTATTTTTTGAAAAAACAAATGAATACACAAAAATGAACTTTACGTCATATTACGTGCAATTAGCACTATCAAGAGGAAAAATTTGATAAAAAAATTTGGAGCAATTTTTAAGAAAATGTTTGAGCGATTCTGAAAATGTGAAATTTTTTGCTCATTTTTAGTACAAAAAACAGTTGAATTTTCGAGAAACTTTATTTGACATTATTTAAAGCACATGTACTCATAAATCTAATAATGTAAAGAAATTACCTTTAATGTAAATATTACCGACGTGACAGACAATTCAAAAAAATTACATTTTTGAAATTTGTGTAAAAACAAAAAAATAGAAGAAATGTCTTAGGGCCATTGCTATTCTTAGCGTTCATTAATGGCATTGCAATTGGAATAAAATCGAAAGTCAGACTTTTCGTCGATGATTGCTTAATATAGGAGTAGTGGCTCGTCTTCGGATGAAAATATTTTACAGAACGATCTAAACTGTTTATGGAACTGGGCGTGCAGAAATAAGATGGAATTAAATCCGGATAAGAGTAAATTCATTTCTTTTACCAATTCACGCTCGAGTGTACACTCCAATTATGAGTTAGGAACTAAAGTTACACCTCGTGTAAAAAACTGTAAGTATTTGGGTTTGGTCCTGCGAAGCAACTTGGGTCGGTCGGATCATATTAACAATACGGTCAAAAAATCATGGAGGGCGCTGCACTTTGTAATGCGTATTATAAAAAATAGTAGTTCCAATGCCCGATCCTCAGCATATAGTACACTTGCTCGTCCTATTTTAGAATACGGAACTGCCTGCTGAGATCCGTACAGAAAAGGGCAAATCGAGACTTTAGATAACATTCAAAATCGGACCGGAAATTTTGTAAATCATGGGCGCGTTGATGGACGAGATAAATGGGAACCTTTATCTAAGAGAAGGGAACGGGCGCGTTTATGCGTAATGTACCAGACATACAAAAGGGACACAGTCTGGGCAGACATCGGTAAAAGAATACAGAAATCAGATTATAAAAGCAGAGGAGACCATCCTTGGAAAATACTGAATAGAAAGCAAAGAACTGATGTAGGCAAGTTCTCCTTGTGAATCGTACTATAGTATATTGGAACAAACTACCTGCAAAAGCACTAGAGGCTCTTCCTTCCAATGTAGTGAAATTTAAAAATATTCTAAATTCCATCTAGATCATCATTAATACTACTGAGATTTTTATCGTAGTAATAATAATAATAATTTATCGTATTTTATCGTATAATAATAATAATAATAATAATAATAATAATAATAATAATAATAATAATAATAATAATAATAATAATAATATGGTCATGTCCCTTATACAGTGAAGCGAAGTGAAGTGGTGGGGGGGAGAAGGGAAAGGAGGGGAGTGCTGGGCAATGTAGTGTAGTGAAATGGAGTGAAGAGTTAGACAAGCTATAAGTAAATTTAGAGATAACTGAAAATTAGAATTAGAGGTTGATATCCTAGTTCTAATTAATTTTAATTATATTTGTAAATATTCGTAATAGTTTTGTAATTGAAAATCTAGTTGTAATCATGTTTGCCACCGAGCATTAGCTCAAAGCGAACTTTAATATCTATCTATCTATCTATCTATCTATCTATCTATCTATCTATCTATCTATCTATCTATCTATCTATCAATCTATCTACATAAATTTCTTCTGCTACAGTGCCAAATACGTCATGTGAAACTGAAATGGTAAATAGCATAATTATATGTATTTGAATAGATCTCTTGCCTAACAACGATCAATTTTTAATTAATTTTATTTTTTAATTTATTCATAAACCCAGTTTTTATTGTATTAGTGGTCACCCACATTTGCTTAGTGATCACTTACTAAACTCTGTAATGATTAATCAATATTCTACTCCCCCTAAACGTCTTGAGAACAAGGAAACAAAAATTTAATTAGTAAATATTACATTATTGTAATCCCCACATTAAAAAGATGTCTTTTGATAATTCTTTAAGTTGATAATAAGGAAAAACAGATCTCCATCCGAAAACAAATTATCTCCATTCTAGTCATCAGCACTCAAGGACATAAGCTCCAATTTTGTCAAAATTGAAGCGAGGAGACAATTCCCATTTCTCAATTTCTATAGTGTCGAATTGGTCACTAATGACTCAGTGGCTACTACTGGTAGTATTATTTTTTTCATAGTTACAATGAACACAGTTTCAATGAAAATAATATTATTGATATATGACTCCTAAAAGTTGTAATTTATACTATTTATTAATCGTTATTAGTTACCACATTATTATTCTCAGTACATCTGAAATATTCATCTTATTCAAATTGTCGACGAGAGACAAAACCAAATAAAACTTTTTAACACAAAACATGTCTTTTCAGCTTGAACTAAGTTCATTTATTCATAAATCAGATTTTAAAATCTAAAACTAACTCATTAAAAATTACTAATTTTTGTCCTGTTAAGAGTATAGACGTGTTTAATTCCTTAAGCTTTCCTTTTCCTGACACATTTGTCTCAACAACGAAATCCAAAGAATGATTGATAGTCGAACCGAGTGCATTATTGTACAAATTTACAACTACATGCCGTAAATATCAGTACCGATTCCTCCACATACTGGTAAGAAACTTTCCATGTCTCAAAAGAAAGGTTGCTACCGCGAAGGCGGCTACTGAACACGTGACATTCATTCCCTGCAGTTTTCTCGTGAGCTACCTCGCATTAGAAACCAGAGGGAAAACAGGAGGAACCAGAAAGATTTTCAAGGAGGTGGGATTTCAGTGCATTAGCCCCACAAATATTTTTAGGAGACATTTAAAACCAGTTGTTAACTCAAAATTAAAAATATATTAATGGCATAACTATTGTGATGCGGTTATTGCTTTAAATGCATTAAGTAAAATTACAAGACTTGACTACGGAGTAAGGTCCGTCATACCTCTACCAAAGCGATTGCCATTCGGAGTTCTGGATTCGGTAGAGATTCTGAGAGAAATACTAGAGCCGTTTCACAGAGTTTTGTTAGAGTCGCCTGTATCTGTTCTGTCAGCACTCGAAATGAAACCTTCTTACTTTGTACAGAAATGAGAGATCGTCGCAGACATCACGACCTGGACTCGGGCGTTCCTGCGATGCTCAACCTCCGACAGGAAGAAATAAAATGCTGCAAGGGCAATAAAAATATCATTCTGTAAAATCATGTATTCTATATTCATGCTTTTCTCTACACAATGAATACATATATATCTAATACTAATTTACAAAAACATACAAGATAATGTTTACTTAAAAATATAAAAATTGATTTACCTTCATTCTGCTACATGGAGCTCTTTCTACGTCGCTTCCGCCATCATATACTGGGAAGCAAGATATTTTACAGTTATCAGAATAATTATGATATTTATTATCATAATTAGTTATGCCGATAAATTACCCCTAAAAACGGATATTTTCCCACCATTAACTTGCACCAATAACGTGCTTGTTTAATGACGAATTCTGATCCTTAAGAATCCAATACCATTGATAATCGCCATGTCAGAGAATTAATCAATGCAGCTACATAATTGTTCCCGTGAGCAACCACGCATTTTCAATCAATTGACATAGATAATCGCTGTTACTGGGTAGGGGACCTGGCGAGATTCTTATCACTCTCTTTAATTCTGACCACAGATTTTCTATCGGATTTAATTGCGGGGAACATGGAGACCATTCTGTTACCTCAACGTCCGGTTGTTCAGCAAACAAACGGGGAACTGCCACAGATTTTTGTATAGGGGACTGGTTTTGTTACAAAATTATTTGTCCATTACGATAAAGTTCCATTACTGATTGTATCATATTTTGTAAAATATGCAGGTATTGATTTGCGTCGAGATAGCCTTCTATCCTGTGAAGCATACCTATGCTGTCCTGTCGGAACTGAGACACGTCCAGACCTCATTATCTCCCGCACTATGACCCTCCTGTGGGTCAAAATGGCTTCGGTGGTTTATATACTGGCACCGGCCCATGATAACTGTGGAAAATTCGCTCTCTTCGGAAAAAAATAACATTTGTCCAGTCCCGATGCATGTTCTCCACAGAAAATGCCATTATGTATGCTGTATGTTCGTTCGAGAGGTTTTGCCTCAACGCTGCACGACGTGACCGCAGACCAGCAGCACTCCAGCGTCTCCGAG
This sequence comes from Teleogryllus oceanicus, assembly GCA_964035755.1. Lineage (NCBI taxonomy): Eukaryota > Metazoa > Arthropoda > Insecta > Orthoptera > Gryllidae > Teleogryllus > Teleogryllus oceanicus. The sequence continues at coordinate 228,192,074 of CAXIVR010000001.1, read as the reverse complement.
CGGTTTAGAGCCAGGAATCCAGTACTTCTTGACAGTTGTTCTGCACTCATGAATGGGTTTTGCATCAATTCACTGAGCACCTTCGACCATCCCAGCTTCTTGTGCAGCACTTGACACCTTCCAGAGACTAGAGCTAACTTTACTTTCTGCTTCTCCAGTCTCTCGATATCACCTAATCCTGTTCTGTGCTGTTTTTTCACTAACACCATGTCTCCCAGCTTCTGATGCACAAATTTCCCTCCTCAAATTAACGCAATAACTTTGGTAGCTTAAGTGTGGTCAGCCATGATGATGGAAAAATGACAATTGAAACAAGTTTCCACTAAACTGTTTTGAATGAATTTGTATAACTGATGGTGATCAATAACCAGACAGCCTCGCAAATGTTAATATCTGAGATATTTCAGTTGAGCGCAAAATATTTAAACTTCAACCACAAATCTTTACTAAATCCAACTCACAAACTTCCTTATTCTCTCCCAACACACCCCGCTCTTAACAAATTCGATTTTAAAGCTTGTACACCTTTAAAAATCTACATTCTCGTAACAAGCTTACACTGGTAATCACTGAGTACGGTGGCCTTAAATACTATGTCGTTGGAGAGGTAATTCCTCACGTGACATCAGCTGCCTGGATTGGCGGCGGCGCTCTCGCGAAATCGTGCATAGACGGTGGCAAAGCAAATCAGCGTGGCCCCGCTCCATGCTAATAAGTATTGGTGTTCAGGCGTAACCGTGCAAAAAATGGGGTAGCCGCACTACACATTCACATTTTCTGGGGTGGATGCGACGGATTGCTCTCGCCTTTCGATTACCTGCTAGTGTTGTTCGCACAGCAAATAAACTTCAACGAAATTTAAGTAGTGAACACACGTATCACAACAATAGAAGACTTACAACCAAATTTTAATCCAATGATATTAAGTGTATCAATAATCGTCAGACGATATCGCAAGATAAAATTTATGCCATAAGTCGTATTATAATCACTGTACTTCATATCGTTGGTGACAATATTAATGGTTATAACAGCTTCTTAATAGCACTAATTTCTATTTTGTGCGGCCCTCTTTCGTAATAGAAAATGTAACATATACAGACGTTAAATATTCAAAACAATTTTTGACTTTTCCGTCACGGAGTCACATGTTTGTCATCTTATCTGGCGCAGTCTCATGGTTTGTATTAGAAACGCTTTCGAAATGGTTGGGAAATGTATTTAATAGTTATGAGTCGCATGTGACATAAATACTATAGTTCATTTCTGAGGCATTGGATAGGTTGAACATTTATTGAAAAAATATTATATATTTACCCACACATACATTGCATTAAACACTTGTTAATTAACATTTGTATTATTCTTACTTTCTCGTACATAAGCATATACGGTGAAATAAATATATGAAGAGAAAGTTATGAAATGCTGAAGAAAATGGATTTCGAGATTTCAACCGAAATACTCGTTTTGGGGTTCCCTGGCACAGTGAAAGTTTTTTTTTCAATAATATCAATAATAAAATCCAAACACTGAAGAGGAATGTACAGAATAATTCCCATTTTCTAGGTCAGCCGAGAAAAGTGTATTTGAATTTTCTTTATAACAACTCGTTCACAATCTGGACCTCATATCAAAACTGAAAAAATCAATTTTAATACTTTGCTTTTTGTAATATCCAAATCAAAATAAAAGGAAAATATTTAATGATTACCGTGTTTGACGTCGGAACACAGTGTTTTCGAACTTCGGTTTTTTAATATATTTTATTTACAAAGGTCGCATAAACAACTAGGTCTTGAGCGACCACAAGGTTGTAATACAGAGTCAGATATATTTGCAAATTATTTCTGTATGTTGAGTCTTTACAAAGTATGTTTCAGTAAGTTACAATATGAAAAATACAGTAAGTTATTTTACATAGTATTATACATTATTGTGGATAGTTCAGTGGATAGTCCTGGATGAAGGCATCAAATAGATATTATTTTATTGGTATGAAAGTAGTTGAGTCTTTGAACATACATGGTCACTTGTGTTGGTTTACAGATTTTTGTGGACGTTGAGTTCCACAAGGAAATGGATCACTTTATATACATTTCTTTTATCATTCAAAAGTGATTGTACATTTTTGATTTACATTGAAGATTATATTTTTTCCTTAATTTATTAAGATTTGGGCAATGCATTAATATATGTATGATAGTGATAGGTAGATTACATGTTTCACAGAAATTTGGATATTCCTTTGTAATTAGTTGTTTGTGGGTCAGAGCTGCATGGTCAATGCTCAAACGTTATTAGTAGCACGTTAGTAACGATTAGTAGCATTTGATCACTTCTTTTTTGGTGGTAGGGAGCATGGTCTTTAAGAACTGATTTCCTGATCATGTGTAATTTACTAAGTGGTGAGCGTTTCCATTCGGTATCCCACAATATCTTGGTTTTGTGAAGGAGTTCTTTTTTTATATCATTATGGGAACATTGTTGATGGTAAAGGGTAAGGAGGTAGCTAGTTGAGCTGCCCTGTCAACTGATGCGTTGCCAGTAATACCGATATGTGGGGAATCCAGATAAGCACTATTTCTTTGTTAATGTTTAACAGTTCGTTATATAGATTAATAGTTTTTTTCATTATTGGGTCAAGTGTGGAGGTGCTATTAAAGCTTTCTAGTACACTTCTTGAATCAGTGTAGATTACAAATTTTGAATTTGACATTTCTTTGATGTTCTTTAGAGCTCTGTAAATGGCATAAGCCTCACAATAATATACAGAACATAGGTCACTAAGCTTGCAATATTTTGTTCGACCATCAACTAATAAAGCACATCCAGAGCCGTTAGTGGTTCGGGAACCATCAGTAAATATATTGGTGTAATGACTGTATTTAGATGACAATTCTCTGAAGAGAGATAGATATATTTGTGGACATGTGTCAGCTTTCTTGAATTTTTTAAGACTTGTATTAATAGCAATTCTGGAGGTTTTATATTAGTATCAGTATTTACCGGGGAAACTTGAAGTCGATCTCATTGAGGTATTGTTTTAATATTTGATATACTGGTTTAGGGGAATTGATTTTTGTTTAGTATTGTGCAGCAAATCTTGAGGAGAAAACATTCCTATGTACTGGGTTACAGGAGAAACACGAGATTTTTCTGGCGTAGGAAAAAGTTATTTTTCGTCTTCTAATGTGAAAAGCATTCAGCTTCGGCATAGATACTTGAGACATGACTTGTCCTGAAGGCTTCAATTGCCATTCTCACACCATTAATATGGATTGGGTTTAGTCCGTTTAGTATATAGTTTTTGGCTGATAGATAAATAATTGATCCATAATCTATTTTGGGACGGATGAGGGTTCTATAAGTGGACAAAATAATATTTTTATCTGCACCCCATGAGATTGAGAAAATAGATTTGATGATATTCATTCTGAGAAGGCATTCCCTTTGTAGTGCATTTATGTGTGGTTGCCAGGTGAGATTGTTATCGAAAATCATGCCAAGAATCTTGGTTTACTTTTCACAATTAATTGCTTGAGAATTTATTTGAAGTTTTAGTTGAACGTTGGTGTTCTCGTTCTTCCCAAAGATGATGCATTTTGTCTTCGTTTGTGAGAATTTGAAACCAACTTTGTTGGACCAATTTTGTAGTGTGTCAAGGGAGCTTTGTAATTGTTGTTGAATAGTTTTTGGGTTTTTTCCACTAACTAATATGGTGATATCATCAGCGAACATATATATTTTTACTGGTTTCTGAATAAGTTCGCTTATATTGTTCATGGCAATAAGGAACAAGGTAACACTAAGGACGGAGTCTTGGGGTAAACCATTACATAGTTTGAATTTGTCGGAAAGGATGTTATTGAATTTTACTTGGAGAAATCTTTCACGAAGAAAGTTGGCAATGAAGATTAGAATATGTCCGTCTATTCCCTAATCATACAGTAGTTGTAGGGTTCTGTCTTTCCATACCATGTCGTAGACTTTTTCTCCATCGAGGCTAATTAATGCTAGGTGTTGGTTTGTAATGAATGCGTCGCATATGTTGCTGTGGATGTTGATGGGATGGTCAATTGTTGATCTATTTCTTCTGAATCCACTTTGGTAGGATGATACTAAGTCATTCTGTCCAAAGTGCCATATTAATCTTCTGTTGATTACCTTTTCCATTAGTTTACAAAGGATGAGAGTTAATGAGATTGATCTGTAGTGGTTAGGATTGGTTATGTCTTTTTTTGGTTTAGGTATTGGTATAACTATTGCTTCTTTCCACTTGTTAGGAAATGACCCAGAGATTAAGAGTTCATTGAATAGAGTAGTAATATATTCTATGGCATTGATTGGTAATTCTTTCAAAAAAATATTTAAAATGCCATCTGGGCCTGGGCTGGATTTTCTCAGATTGGAGAGGACAGAAGTAATTTCTTGAACATGGAGAGGATAGTTCAGTGTTGGATGGAAAGAGGTATTTAGTTGGAGTATTTTATCTATTGTGACACCAGAATTTAATTTGTGGGATTGAAATTCATCATTGAAATTTTTGTCGGTGAAGGTCTGAGCCAACATGTTTGCAATTTCTTTGGGGGCTGTAACTACTCTATTATTCACTGTTAACAGTTTAGTATGAATGGAAGGTTTGTATATTCCATTTATTGCTTTAATTTTCTTCCAGTTTTCAGATATGCTTGTAGAATTGTTTTAGATGAGATAAAGGTTTCCCATGATTTTCTTTTGTTTACTTTGTAAGTTCTCCTTGCTAGGGCTCTCGTTCTTTTATATTCTATTTGATTTTCGGTTGTTGGGTGTCCCTTGTATCTGATAAAGGCTTGTTTGTGAATTCTTCTGACATTTTGGCATTCCTGATTCCACCATGGAAGTCGCCGCTTCGAAGTTTTGTTAGAAGATTGAGGAATTGTTGTTTCTGCAGTTTGAAGTATGAGTTCAGTTACGTCCTCAATCTTCTTAGTTGTGGGAGTATTGTTCTTGTGTAGTTGTTTCATTGCATTGATTTTAGTTGAGATAATTAATTTGTATTTGTTAAAGTCAGCTTCAGAAAGTTTCCATTTGGGAGAACACTTTGTTTCATTTGATGAATTACATCCTTGTTTCGTGATTATAATAGGAAAATGATCACTACCAAACAGTTCATCAGAGGTTTTCCAGTCCCAAAGATGAGCAATTGATGTAGAACAGATGGTTAGATCAATGACACTGAATGTTTTATGAGTATTATTCAGGTGGGTTGGTGAACTATCATTGAGTATATTAATATTAGTATGATCCAATACTTGTTCTAGTATCGTTCCTCTTGCATCTTCTTTGTGAGATCCCCACATGAAACTCTGACTTTAACAGTCTCCTAATAGAATAAATGGCACCGGCAATTGATTTATTAAGTGGGTTAGTTCACTAGCAGTAAAGGGATGGCTGCGGGGAGATAAACATTACATACAGTTATGGGCTTATTTATGAGGTTGATTGTGACAGCACAGCATTCGAGGGTAGAATTAGGTGAATTTCATCTGCTTTATGAGATGATGATGTGTAGATGGCTACCCCACCACTAGCTATGTTTGCATCTGTTCTGTTTTTTAAACACAACTTGTAATTTTTTAACGGTGGTTTTTGTTTGATTTTATTATTTGTTTCTTGTAAGCATATAATATCAGGGTTGTTCTTGTTAATTAGCAGTAGCAAATTCTCTTTTTGTGGATTAAAGCCATTTATATTCCATTGGAGAATTGTACATGCCATTTCAAGAGCAAAATTTTAAGAGAGTGTTAGTTTGAATCTTCATCACTGATTTCACTAAAGTTCGCCAGTTCTCTGCTTATGTCAATTCTTTTTAATTTCTTTTTTAAATTTCTGAAACGTCTTTTTATGTAAGGAGGGGGTAGGCATCTTCTAACATTTGCATAAACAGTTTGATATCTGGAGTGAATTCCAGAACAGCTTCTTCAACATTTATGCAATCTTTTGTGTTTTTCAAAAAGACTTTTTAGTTGTAACCAATTTAAAACATATTTGTTACTTGGTTCAGATAATGTTCCTTTGAGTGGGGCAAGTTGATTTTCTAGGCTATCAGATTCCTCTGCAAGGAAATTTCAAGTTTTGACTTTTTTTGTTTTTTGGGTTTAACTTAATCACTGAATTTTTGGATTGGTGGACTTAATCCATTATCTCTGGTGTAATCGGTTGTATGTTGTTAGTATCTGAGACACTTTCTCTAAGAAAGGTTAGGTTTTCCTCACCTATAACTGAATGCAACGATTCTGATTTCTCAGATTTAGAAGATAGACTAGATAAGGGACGTTTGGCATTTTTTGTAGGTCTGTTGTCAATAGCAGGATGAGCAGTGGAAGAGAGTTTAAGAGTTGGGAAGGAGGAGCGAGACAGCTCATTCTTTTCATTGGGATTAACCCAGAGGGGTTATTTTTTTGTTCATTCATTGGGCAGATGTTAGCAAAATGACCGTGATCCTTGCATAGAAAACATGATATAGAATCTGATGATGGATATATCCAGAAAACTGTCATCATAATTAATTTTCATGGTTTCTGGTACTTTGTCCATATCATCTGGATGAATATAAATTTGTCTCCAGAAACTCAAAATGTGACTAACCCTGGTTCGTACATGCCGGCTCTCAGGAAGATCATTGTAGAGCCGATTGGAATTTTGAGTTTCGTTAGCTCGTCAATAATTACTGAGTGTGGGAAATAGGACACACATTAGAAAGAATGAGTCTCATATTCTGCGTCATTAGCGGTCTAATGGATAACGTTGAGTTATTAATTGAAATGGTTAATTTATTGTCAACTAGTTTTTTCACAGATTCCTTAGAATCCAGATAGACACATATACGGTTTTTTTAAATCCTTGAGACGAACCGTATGGTCTGAGGATTGATAATTTTTGCAAGTTCCTGGATGTAAGTTTTAACTGATATACCGTCTACAGAGTCCATCACAATCGCGTGTTCTTTTGTGGGAAACATACCTTTCTGAGCAGCAGTTAAATATCGGTTGGCAGAATCTTGATTTTCGTTACTAACTTGATTAATGGGTTTCACTGTTTGGGATGACTCCTTGATCAGAAGCCATCTTAGGATGGACGCTGGGTGTACTGTGTACACCTACTAAGGTTTAAATACGTTTTACTCACTCACTGGATTTGATTCACTTGATCGTTACCACGAAAGTCGACACAACACAACACTCCGCACTGTGCGGCCTTCAACGGCGCTCTCCGAACTCGCTGCCGCTTATCGCACTACAGGAGGTCTTTACTCGCCAACGGTTGGAGCGACACTGAATTCCGTTTGAATTCTTCGTTTGCGACCCAGAACTCTTGACAAAAGCGTAGGAAACGAATTATTTTTTTATTGCGCAACGAAAACTAACCTCTAATTATGTAATATTTCCTCTGTTTTTTTTTTTTTTTGTTTTTTTTTCATGTGACCAAGTGTTCATTACAAGTTTTGTCACAAGTTGTTATTTGCTATTGAGAATATTTGTCGTGGTTTCGATAAGTATGAAACATGTTTGTTAGAATTAGTTGCTCTATGCTGGGAAAATCATAATTAATTATTTTCAATTATTTGGTTAGTCTTTTTTTTATTTTTTGGAACTCTAGATCTTTTTGACTACCATTGAGAACTGTTATAATATTTCGATTTTTCGGATGTTTGCACGCAGCCCGTTTTTTGCTTTTAAATTCAATTTTTGTTATAATTTTTTAATTTTTGCAATTCTTTTTTCAAATTTTTCCAGAATTCTAGAACTTTTGGTTGCGTCTCACAGCTCTCAAACTATTCGGAATTTTTGAAATTCATCCGGTCAACTTCACACACCTGCTGTTTTTAGAACGAAACGACAATACCTGGCAAGTGAAGTTGGGCGGCGGGATCCTCTTCGAAATAGTTTATCATCAGTCGCGTGAACACGGACGGGTAAAACTGTCTCGACTCCCTAGCGTTTATGTGGTATCGTTATTGCTGTTTCATTTTGAGCACAAAACTTCTTTCTAGGGTTTTTCTCAGCCGACAGCCGGTTACCCTTTACGTCCTGATGGGACGCATATTCGACCATACACTAGGCACCAACACACTTGCGGGCTCCTCTGATCTGGGGTCAGCAGAACGCAAGGCCCTCCGTGACAACACATACATACAAAGACAAGGGACAAACAACCATGCCCAAGGCGGGACTCGAACCCGCGACCCTTCGGGCCGAAGCGCTAAGTCGAAACTCGCTCTTAGCCACCTCGGCCATCCAGGTCGGCAGAGCGCTAAACTCTAACCTGAAATTGTAGATTATTTATTATCTACCCACATTTTGTTGATTTATACGAATTACGTGAAGTAAGTGATTACACAGGAGCGAATGAATCACAAAACAGTATTTAATAATATAATACTTCCTGATGAATCAACGTTTTTTATTGATAATTTTGCTCCACAAAATGTTCATTAAAATTCGTGTTTAAACCTATTTACAACATATAATGTTTATTAAGCAAGGTGGCATTATATGAAGCAAGAATCATTAATTTTTATTTGATCATTCAACTTAATCAATCACTCGCAATTTCTTTAATTTTTTCTGCTTATCAGTTTCTTTTTAATCTCAGACCTCCAGTGAAGACATGAATCAAATAACATCTAATATATTTCAGTGTTTTACAAACAATAAGTGAGTAAAGCTTACATTTATTGAATTGGTTTTATGATAACCTGAAAAAACAAGTTTTCAATTGGTTTTTGGAATGTTCAAAACATTCAAATACTAAAAACAATGCTAAGCTGGTGATCATTAACATTGACTATTTGACAGTTTCCTTAGGTGAGGCTTCTAATGGCGAAACTCTCTCAATGAATGAACATTAGAAACCGCGAATGGCCCGTTTTCTTTTGACAAACCGTTACGTCATCCCATTACAGGTGGCCGAGGAAAATTCAAGGTTACGAGAGTTTCATGGAAATGTAGTCTGTGTTGGGAAGGTAATACAACTTGACCACCAAGTTCGTTTTAAAAATTTTCACTAGATAATGCTAAAGCATTGATATTTACTAAACTGTAAACATGAACGCTAAATCTCTTTGAAGTGTTTTAACATGATTTATTTCTAACTTTTTAAAAGTAACAACCCATTTTCGAAATATGTATTAACAATGCAAACATTTATAATTTTACAATGAAATTTCATTGTGGATGAGATATATGTTATCTATCGAATAAGGTAGTTTAACCTTGGCCATTCATATTATATGGCCATGGTCGCCATCATTCCGCCATTCTCAGTAGGAAGTTACCCTACAACTACTCAGTCTCATCTATTTTTAAACCAAACGGAACATTTGCAGATGTGACTGCAGAGTAGGACACCGACACGAACTGAACAATCCCTGAACAATCAGGACACAGCCATTATCATAAGAGAGGAGAATGAAAAACTTCGGCCGCACTAACGGTCCGTCGCGCGCCCCCTTCGCTCTCGTCTTTGAACCGTTCTTCGTGGAAATATTATTGTGCCCGCGTGATTTGTCTTTGGGGTAACTAGAAACGCATTGCGTTTCATCACACCACCCCTCCTCATTTTTAGGATTTTTCATACAACGCAAAAGAAAAAATCCTACTACACGTTTTGAATTATATTTTTGGAGGCATCATGAAATTGATATCTTCACCAAAAAATCTTCTTTTCGATTAGTCTGACGTGTTCTTGAATTATGAGCAGTGTGTGAGTGTGTGTGTGTGTGTGTGTGTGTGTGTGTGTGTGTGTGTGTGTGTGTTGTGTGTGTGTGTGTGTGTGTGTGTGTGTATATATATATATATATATATATATATATATATATATATATATATATAATAACACGCCCACCTACTACCTTCCAGCTGGTGGCGATGAAGCGTGCAACTATGAATGCTCGTGAAGCGAGCTTTGAATTCTCAGGAAGCAGGATCTTTCGGGTATGAGAAAGGTCTGAACCCTTGACACAATTAATTATATAAAATTCTGGTAAAATGAGCATATATTCAGTCAAACAAATTACACAGTGGCACAAATATACAATAAGTATGTACTTTACGTAGATGGTCACTGCAAAGAAAACAGAAACAAAAAGAACAGAAATAACACAACCATAAGAGAATGTATAGGCGTCACCTTGACTGCCTGATTACTTCAATACGCACTATTTACAATACTTTTGCTTTGATCTCCTTCTCAATTATTTCGTGTACCTCGTTTAACTGTGGTTAATCTAAAGTTTTCTCCGTGCATGGCCCTTTAAGTGATTCTCTACAATTATTCTATTATAGACTTCACAGAGGTCAGCCTTAAGCTGCGCATTTATTACAATGCTGTACACTCTAACACAAAATAAACGTTACACACACGTTACTAAATCGTACCCTTTACAAAATTATAGCAACTGATTATCCCTGACATCATACAATGGAAACAATTTAAAAAGATTACTTTTATTACATGAAAAATTATAATTACTTTAAAAAATATGGCATTCAAAAATTTAAAAAACTCCCTAAAATTTCTTCCAGTAATTACTTGGAACTTTCACCTATTTTAGGACGCTTCGCCTGGTGTTTAAAGCTACACAGTTTCCCAACAAATTGCCGCCTAGAAGTTGCCAGTTCTTTACCTCGACACCTCCTTCCCGCTCGCCGTCAGTTAACCTTGGGGTGTTCGGTCGCTCGCAGTCCTCGCCACGTCACTTGACTGGTTCGATGTCCCGCGGTTACACCACTTCTTTCGCTCGATCTCAGGATGCCGCCACACGTCCAAATCCCAAACCTTTCTCTCGATCTCGGGCTCGTACCACCCACGTATGTGGTCCAAGTCCTTCTCGCCTACGCTTGAGTCTTCACTGGAGTCGTCCTGCCGCCTGCCACGTACCCGTTGCTCGCGCTACCAGTTTTAAATAACTAACGTGCTTGAATTGACTACTTCTAGCACTCGGCCGACATACCACACTTTGAGCGTGCGTGGTCGTGGCGTACAAAATTAAATACTGGATTTCGTTCAGAGTCTTTCTGCGCGAATTTACTTCGATTATGAAGCTATTTCAGGTTCAAACGATCACATCGCTTGCTTTCTCGCGTGATGTTAATGCTAATAATGTACATGCACTTCGCTTCTGAATTCTATCACTTATTACCGCGTTTCTTAAATCAGCTTTACTTAAGCAAGTAAAATTATACTCCTGCACTAACCAATGACTATCGCTGAAGAATTTAGTTGAGTCGCCGTCGCTGTCGAAGTTGTAAGAGAGCTCTACCGAAGGGCGTCGCGGTATTTATGTGACTCCGCCTGGGGAAATTTCTGGAGGGGTGAATTTTCTCCTCCTTCGCGCCCTCTCAAGAAAATATTATCCGCAACTTCGGACATCGGAGTGCAAAAACCTGCGGGTAGATGTCGCCTTCTCGGACCATCGCTCCGCCGCGTACCCTATTTCTCTGCGTTCTGGGCTTTTCTCGTGGCTTATGGCGACGTTACGGGTTCGTATAACCCCGTGACGTCACAATATATACAAGCAAACTTAATAGGCAATTATTACAGACAAAATAGATAACTTAATGCTATGTGACTAGGCCGAAGGCCTTTAGGCCATTACAATACCTACATGCTACCGCGTTCTAACCTTTCGAATTCTGGTATTCACCCCAAATGGTCTCTCCATCGCATCAAAGCCGCGGAAAAGAGACCATAAGGTACGGTTGAGAAAAAAAACTGAAGGAGGAAAAACCTGCCGTCAGAAGCCAAGTACATGTTAATCTATCCGACTTGTTTAAATTATTTATTATTTCCTGGCGCGGGCGTCACGCATTCTCCTTTCCGTGTTTGGCCTCCTCAGCTCCTGAAATCAAACAGCGCCACAGATCGTCCGCACCAACGCCTCCGACCTTACATTTCCGATTCCCACTTCCCTTTGCCCCCTAATTTGCTTATTACTTTGAGAGTTTAATTTTATTTTATTGCCTTATTTATGTATTTGTACTTTTATTTATTTATTTATTTTACGTCAAAAACAGTTAAAACTGCGTATGACGTGCTATGGGGAGTATGAATTCCGTGCACAATTTCATAATTCTATGATCCCTACACTAAGTCATATACTACATGAATTTTGAATTAAAAAAAGTTCTCAAGGATAAATAAGAAATAAATTTTGGGCTCTTATCCATGATGTCTTTCGTCAAGGAATAATACTTCCTGCCGCGAAAACATGGAAACGATAATTTGAATAATTATATTTCCCAATGAATTCTAGAAGACGTGCACAGATAATGAAGTAACATTTATGACCAGAAGCAAAACAAGGGGTCATCTCAGCATTTGCTCAATGGATCAGGGAAACTCAACGAAAAACCTGATCGAGATGGGGGTCATTGACCCGGAGGCTGCAGTAAAATACTTGTTACAGGATGTTTATTACACATTTATACAGTCCAAATGGTAAATAATGCATTAAGTATCATTGTTAAAATTAATGTTACTTTCCTTGTGATGTTCACAACAGTCTTTAATTGTATAGACACAGTTATGCAGCAGAAACGATTTCACTTGGGATTGAAACTTTTCTATGAAATTTAATCGTTTAATGTCATCTGGCAAAGTGTTGTAAAATAATGTACATGTATTATACGTGAATTTTTTGTAATGAACTGTTGATACTGTCACCTGATGTATATGATTTCTACGTCGAGTGTTACAGTAATAGACTTCGCCATTTTCTGAAAATATATTCCCGCCCTTAAGCAAATCAATTTTGACAAATCCACTGATTCGTAAATCAACAGACAAGGTAATGGTAGAATTCCTAGATTAATGAAGAGAGGCTTACATGAATCACGTGGATGGGATTTGGTTATTATTCGTACAATTCGTTTTTGTAATCTAAACGTCTGGGAGCTATAAGATCTATTTCCCCAGAACATTATGCCATATCTCAGGCGAATGAACATTCGCGAAATATACATGAGTAGTATGAAGGCTGACTGAATTTGAAAGATTTCTGAACGCGTAGCATAATGAACATAATTTTGTGTTCAATTCATTTAAATGGATGTTCCATTTAAGGTTTAACTGAATTGAGAGACCTAAAAATTTTGTATTCTTAACTTCACTCAATGGTACACCGTTCATTTTCAATGAAGCACAGGATTGTTTATTTGAAATGGAAAACTGCATCAAAACCGTTTTCTATTAATTTGTTATTTCGGAACCAATTTGAAACACCTGATATTGTACTATTTACGGTTTCTTTATTGCAAAGGATGTTCGTATCATCTGCAAAGAGAACCGTTCTTCCGTTTCGAATCATCGATTGCATATCGTTTACGTAAAGTAGGAACAGAATAGGGCCTAAAATCGATCCTTGAGGAACTCCACGGACAATGGACAAGGAGTCGGAAAGGTGCGTACGTAATGTTCCATCAATCCAGTAAGGTATTTCAACTCTCTGAGATCGTTGTTTAAGGTACGAACATAACCAATCTAGAGCAATACTACGGATTCCATATGGAGGTAATTTTGAAAGTACAATGTCATGATCAATGACGTCAAAAGCATTTGAGAGATCTAAAAATAATCCAATAGGTGCCTCGTTTTGATCCAATGATGAGGCGACATCTTTAAGGAAAGAAAATATGGCTGTTTACGTTGATTTTGATATTTTAAATCCATGTTGGCAATATGAATGCGCGTCGTGTTTACTGAGAAAGGTTTCCATTCGTACGTAAAAAAGTCTCTCTAATAATTTTGAAAGAACTGATAGGAGAGAAATGGACCGATAATTTTGAATTTCATTTTTGTTGCCTTCTTTGAAGAGTGGCTTAATTTTAGCTGCTTTGAAAATATCTGGAAACGTTCCGGTGCATAACGATGAATTAAATATGTGAGTTAACGGGTGTATAATGGCATACGCACAAGTCTTTAACAAAGAATCCGGGAATTCATCTAAACCGGACGAATATTTATTTTTTAGTTTACCGATTATTTTGAGAATTTCATAGGAAGAAGTTTCGGAAACGAACATCGTGTCTAAAATTTTGGGTGAACAGTCTGTTTTTTAATTTTGTGGCTGAAGACACTTAGTGAGATCGGCAGCAATTCTCGAAAAGTATTGGTTAAAGAGACTAGCCACTGTTGCCGGATCGTTCACATTTATATCGTTATATTTTAAAACAACATTCTCTACAGGGTTTCTAGTTGATTTAGTCGTTTTTCTATTATGTTCCACAATGCTTTTGTTTTGTTATTTGAGTTCAAAATATCCTGATCGTTTTTCATGATTTTAGCCTGCCTTATAACTTTTCGTAACAATGATTTGTATTTTTTTTAAGTAGATAAGGACATTTTGAAATACGATATGACGTTTAGAAATAAAAGAAAGAATTTGCTTGTTTTTACAAGATGTCCTAATCCCTTGTGTTTTCCAAGAATTGCGTCAAATATTTATTTCTCTTTTTTGAAGAGGAAAGCAAGTGTTAAATTGTAATGAAAAAATTGAAAGAAAAAAAATGAATTATATTTGTCGTTTGTATCACCAGTATTATAAACCGCTTCCCATGACTCCTGCATCAAGTAATCAACGAATAATTTTATTTCACTTTTAGTAAACAATCTAGTCATACGTGAATTATTTATTGTGTCATTGATCGCATTTCTTATAATGGTAAGAATTTGTGCATCGTGGTCACTGTATCCTAAATCTTTTGTTTCAACTTCATATCGAGTAGTAGTTTTGTTAATTATAATTTGATCAATGAACTTCATCGAATTTTGTGTGATCCGTGTAGGTACATTAATTGTAATGTCTAAATTGAAGGAATTAATTAAATTGAGAAACTTTTCTTTCTCATAAGATTCGACCAGAAAATCAATCTTAAAATCTCCGCATACAACAATGGATTGAAAAGAGCGATTGCTGACTTCGTTAAGTTTTATCTCCAGGTTTTGTAAGAACAAAATATAATCTGCAGTTCTCTTTGTTGGAGGTCCGTAGATGCAAATTATTATCACTTTTAGTGAAGCAAGATATACATCAGAAATTTCGAAAATATTTTCAATAGAATACACATTTAATTCCGCCAAGGAGATAGAATCAATATTATTTCTAACGTAAATACAAGAACCCCCATACGTAGGGCCTTTATGCGATTCTCTCTCTCTGCAATAAAAACCTGTGAGGTAAAGGTTTAGAATTTGGAAAATGCTAAGTTCATTAGGATTTGATCATTAGGACTTTGATGGTGTGATATTAGTTTATGTTTTTCTAGATATAATTTAAGTCTATGGTTCACTACCTTCTCAAGTAATTTACACAGGCAACAAGTTAGGACAATAGGCCTGTAGCTGTCTATTAAAAATTTGTCCTTGCCAGTTTTGTGAATTGGACGCTTGACCATTTTTGAATGTTGAAATGATGAATTTGTGAATGAAACGCTTCTGACCATTTTTGTGGGAAGACATTGTTTAAATGTTAGATAATTGTAAATGTTTAAAAAACACGGATAGCTTCTTCAGGGAGCCTTCGGATAAATATGTTAGGTATTCCGGCGAGACCGGCGGCGGTGTCTTTCAGTTGACATATTGACCTTAAGTCTTCGGAGCGTAATGGATGCATTCATTTGTATGGAATCACCTATTTCATCTTCTTCCACTTCCAGGTTTAAGGGAGATCTCTTAGTTTCTTCTCTATGTTTCGTGAATCTATCTGCAAGGTTCGCGTCTCTAGAGTTGGAGGCGATAAACTTTCCAAATCTATTTGCAATGTCGCACGGGTCTTCAATGAATTGGCCGTCGGGCGTGTATATAGACTTAGGGTAATTTGTTCTGGATTTTCCATTGATAGAGCCTCCGTGTAGTTCAATTTACTGTTTAAGGATGATATGTATTCCTTCCAGAAGCTCCTCTTAGATTCTTTTATGGTTCATCTTGCCCTGGCTCGTGCTGACTTAAATCTAAATTGATTTTCATTTGTTTTATTGTTCTTAAATATATTAAACCACTGCTTCATAACTGCTTCTTGACATTCATTTGTCCACCAAGGTAGTTTCTTTTTACTTTTAGTTGTTTTTTTATATAGTCACTTCCGCTGTAGACAGAATAAGTTCTGTAAAGTTGCTCAGAATATCGTTTATTTGTACTGAATCGTCGATGTTTAATTTCTTAAGGTTCTGAATTTTGCCTGTAATGATGTCTTGGTACGACTTCCAGTTGGCCTTTTTAAATATCCATCTGGGCATCGAATTCTCATATGTCAAATTTATAGGGTACAGGTCCTCCACGTTCCATTTCAGATATCACGTCAAAGTTGGAGTGCAGATGCTAAGGGCAATGCAAGTTGAGTTGCCGCTACCGGCGTTGAAGTATGTCGATTTTCTGCAGTCGTTCAAAACCATTAGATCTTCATTATTCACAAATTTGCGAGCACTTATCGCAAGTACGCAAGTATCCAACTATTGGAGAGGCAGGTTCTGAGGCACTCGGTGTCATTCGGAACTCTATCCGCAGTGCGCGTGAATTTCGTGTCTGGTTTGCGTGTGCCTCAAATATATTAGTACATTACAGCTCTGTGTTTTTTATAACGTGAAATTCGCCACAATGTATAGAATTGAGACGATTTGAAAAATGCAATAGTCATTTCACATCGAAAATGCCCGAATCAACCCGATAAATTCTGTTACCTTTGTAAAAGATTTACACCCAAACTTCAAAGGAACAAAAATTAGTAAACTTGCATATTCTTTATACTTTGGCTGACGTGTTTCTGATCAGGACAAACCGTGGCCTGCTGACCAGTGTTGTGTCACCTGACGAGCGAACCTGAGGTTGTGGTTGTCTGGAAAACTCCAATCATTGTCATTCGCTCTACCAATGTTGTGTACAATACCATTAAACCATTTTAATGTCTGCATATTATTGCACGAAGTTTATTTTTAGTAGTTCATTTTTAACTCGTTCTTACCTCATATGAATATATGGTTCCCTTATAGGAATTTGTTTATTTCATACACTCAATATGTCTATATCTTCCGAACCTTGCGTAAAAGAAACTTTTTGATACGATTTTCGAAATCAGCGTGATCATTTCCTTTGAAATTACGTACTTTTATTTCGGAGGTATGAAAAAATTTTCTCCGAGTGTTATTGTTATGTTTCTGTTAGTAATTCGATAAAATAAATATTAACAGATATTAACTCTATAAGTTGATCAAAGTTTCTAATATTTTAATAGTAAACAACACACGGACCAACTAAAGATAAATTGTGACGATACGCTTTTGGGATAATTTGGACGTAAAACTTTGATGAGATGCACGTTGAAATCGTGGTTTTGCGGTAGATGCTCTTACACATCTTTCACAGTGTCGCGGCTGTGTAACACTTTTGGAGAGCACGCCTAGGAGGCAGTGCTCAGCGGCGATCAAGGTAGTCGGCGGAGCAGTAAAGCGCCGCCCAATCCCGGAAGACGAGCTGGCCGGAGAGCCAGCAGCGAGGCAGCGAGTCTCCAGCGCCGCCCGCTTTAAGAGCGGGCGCCGCCAGCCAAACGGCAGAGCGTTAGTGTTTGGCATTCAAGTGTAGTGGAGCAAGGAGATTAGTACGTTGTTAAAGTGATCGTTGGCCCGGCAAAGTTATTGGTTATTCTGTGGTACTTATCGGTGGAACTTTTCTAGTTTTTTGATAAGAAACTTAAAAGAATTGTTAGGGCTTTTGGCCGAGTGGGGTTTCAAAGTAAATTTTAAGAAGTGTGAATTCATCAAGCAGCAGGTAACATTCCTAGGCCATGAAGTAACAGAATCCGGTATAAAGCCAACGCAGCACCACGTGGAAGCCATAAAAAACCTCCCTGCTCCCAAGAATGTGAAGGAGCTTCAAGCTTTGGTAGGGAAAATAAACTATTACAACAAGTTTATTAAAAACTTTTCTTCAATTGCAGCCCCTTTGAATGCGTTGAAAAAGAAGGGAGTAAAATTCGTGTGGTCACCAGAATGCGAGGTGGCACTTAGTAAATTAAAGAAAGCGATCGTCGTAGCGACACAGCTTAACCATTACATCCCTGGTAGGGTGACTACGATTGCGACTGACGCGTCAGATTATGGAGTAGGGGCAGTATTATCGCAAAAGGATGAAGCGGGTGTAGAGCGCCCCATCGCTTTCGCGTCCAAATCGTTAAACAAACACCAGAAAAAATACTCCCAGATAGAAAAAGAGGCCTTAGCGGTAATTTTTGGAGTTAAAAACTTCAACGAGTACATTTACGTGTCCAAGTTTCACATTATCACGGACCATAAGCCGTTGGTACAGTTATTTCATATGGGAAAGAAGTTGCTTGAAAGTATGGCAAAGAAACTGCAAAGATGGGCTTTGTTTTTGACTGACTACCATTATCAAATTCATTATAGGCCCACAACCCAGCACGCCAACGCGGACGCGCTGTCTAGATTGCCAGTGGGTCCAGACGTGGAATTTGATGAATCGGAAGAAGCATGCCAGCAAGTCGATCTAGAAGACTTGGAGGTGCTACAGGATTTCCCCATCACAGCCGCAACGATTGCGTCAGCTACTGACCAGGATAAGGAGTTGCGGGTGGTTAGAGAATATGTAAGGAAAGGTTGGCCGAGGAGTTGTGAAAAGAGTAGCACTGCGTGGTATAATAAAAGGGACGATTTATCAGTTAAGTCGGGAGTGTTATTACTAGCTAGTGAACAAGGAACCAAGGTGGTGATACCGAAAGTCCTGAGGAAGCGGGTACTGGAATTGTTACACCAAGGACATTGGGGGATAGTTAGTGCAAAACAGTTAGCTAGGCACCACTGCTATTGGCGAGGGACGAACAGTGACATAGAAGAGATGATTAGGAACTGCAACGCGTGCCAAATGAATCAGTCCGCCCCGCGGCAGGATTGACACTCGTGGCCGACACCGGAGGCGCCTTGGGAGAGAGTGCACGTCGATTTTGCCGGTCCCTTTTGGGGGAAAATGTGGCTAGTGGTAGTTGATGCTTTGTCCAATTTCCCATTCATAGTGGAGATGGGAGTCACCACGGCCTCGGCGACGATAGATCCCTTGGAGAAGATCTTTGTGACAGAGGGTCTGCCGCAGTCATTGGTGTCCGACAACGGACCCCAATTTACATCAGAATATTTTTTTCAATTCTGTAGGTCCAATGGCATCAAGCACATATGCGCGCCACCTTTCCACCCTCAGTCTAATGGGGAGGTGGAGCGGTGCGTGCGCACTTTTAAATCTGCAATGAGAAAAGCGAGAGACGCCGGAGCTGAGAGGAGCAGGGCGCTGATGCGGGTACAGGCAACATATAGGACGCTACCTGGACCTGAAGGGAAGAGTCCGGCAGAGATTCTGCATGGCCGGCAGCATAGGTCGCTGCTGTCGTTGCTAAAGCCAGGTAACAGTTGCAAGGAAGAGGAGTTGCAGCCGAAATTCCAGGTAGGCAGCAAAGTTTACTGTACCTCATTTTAAAAGGAGCCTGTCTGGTGGCCTGGAGTGGTAACGGGAGTTCGAGGGAAATTCTGACATTTAGCAAAACAGTAGTGAGGCACCAGGGGCAGTTGCGCCCCAGGTACACTTTGGAACCAGTAGACACGTTACGAAGAGGCTCCGAAGGGAGTATAAGAGAGAGAGCTATGAGAGAGCTTATTCTTGACGCCCCGTTACAGGAACAGCCCACAGAGCCGCCGCCCACGCCGGAGCTTCCAGCGGTAGCACCAAGGAGGTCCACAAGACGCCGTGTACGTTTTGCACCGTACACGACGTTTTCAAGAGGGGGGTGTCGCGGCTGTGTAACACTTTTGAAGAGCGCGCCTAGGAGGCAGCGCTCAGCGGCGATCAAGGGAGTCGGCGGAGGCGGCGGAGCAGTAAAGCGCCGCCCAATCCCGGAAGACGAGCTGGCCGGAGAGCCAGCAGCGGGGCAGCGAGTCTCCAGCGCCGCCCGCTTTAAGAGCGGGCGCCGCCAGCCAAACGGCAGAGCGTTAGTGTTTGGCATTCAAGTGTAGTGGAGCAAGGAGATTAGTACGTTGTTAAAGTGATCGTTGGCCCGGCAAAGATATTGGTTATTCTATGGTACTTATCGGTGGAACTTTGCTAGTTTTTTGGTACATCTCCTGGACTCTTGGTTTTGTGATTTTGGCAATTGTTTTTGGTACTTTCTTAGGATTCTGGAAGTGTACCTGCTGTACTTGCTGTGTTGTCAATAAATCTGTGTTTATATAAAGCGTGCATTATTATGAACATAACACAAAGTTTACAGTATCATTTTTTACTGTCATTCTTCTTAAGTCCACTTGCTATATTATGTGTCTGGGACCCATGACTGTTGAAAATTTTTATTGTACTTACCCCACTACGAATTCTGTCAAAATTGGTAAGAAGATAACATAATTAATTTTCAATTTTCACATTTGGACACGTTATATAACACATATATTATAGACAACATGTCAGCAGTACTGCATCACATGAATGTTGGTCGAAGACTGTGGCCAGAAACGATCAGGACGAGTGTGGGTCAGCGTGGATGAGAAATGGTATATGCGTGGACTCCCACGACCCGATCACGTGGTTGCACGTAGTCAATTCAAAATTAACCCCAGCGCTGCTTTCCGTTTTCTCTACTAAGATCTGTTAGGCCTTAGAATGATCCTCACGTAAACAAATGAACGTGCCTCATTGGTTGCTTGGATTTGCGGGTATGTACATGCAACGTTTCGCTTCTGAAAATAGTTCTTGTCGAAATTTTAGAGTTCCCTATTTAAATAGAAGTTTGAAAATACAAGAAATGGTTTAGAGGAATAAAAACGAATTAAGAATCCAGAAAACAGTTCATGGAAACTCTGAATAGGGCCACTGATCTGAAATACGCCGAAGGAGAAGACGTCGAGTAGTGGCAAAGAAACATTATACCCGTCGTCCGATGGTGACAGCTTCATCGGCGTATATCTCATAACAAAAGTTCCAAATACAGTATCCTTTGGGCTATGTGCGCAATAAAACAGCCAGTTCTCTTTGCTTAGTGAGGCAAGATCGTCGTAGAATACCTTTATCATTTTAATTTTTGTCAAGGCAGGATTATCGCTACTCTCTCGGTCCTAATAAGAAATCGTCGTCAATTGTATCAGTGATGTGGGTTTTCTACGGGTTCTTGGTTTGCGATTTTTTTTGTTGTAAATGTATGTGTACTTTCATGTTGCGTTCCATTTCAAGATAATCACAACAGTTGTAAATGTTAGTAACACTATTACACTTCTATTATTTCAATATGTTTTTCATTACACTTCTATCATTCAATATGCACACTACATTGTTAGGTAAATTTACTACGGGACGCTTCATCAAATTCCTTGAGAAAGTGCAAGTAAAGGGGACCTCAGGATTTTTGTTGTACATGTTCGACGTACCGTATGTTTGTTTCTGGCTTTTGATGTGCTAAAATGTGTCCGATAATATGATGCTTATTATAATATAATATAACATGATTTTCTACGACTTATCACGAGATTGAAAAGCCCATACCGCGGGATTTATAATCGCAGCTTTAGGACAGAAGAGGAGCCACCGCAACCGACATTAGAATAGAAATAAGAACTTTGTTTCAGGTAGGATAAATATGTGAGTACATATACACAAAATGAAAATGTATGCCCTGCTTTTCATCAAATATATTTCTTTATCCAATAGCACATAGCAATGTGAATCCTGTACACTAATACTTATTCATATCGTTTCGCATTTTATTCACTCAGGCCTTCAAGAATCTGACAAAAGATTGGTGTATCTCCTTCATAAATGGTTATATAAGTTTGGTAAACACTCTCCTTACAATAGAAAGGCCAAAGTTTGGAGTCCGATGCCAGAGTCATGCTTAGATCTGTAATGTAGTACACACCCTGTAACAAGATAAAAACAGTATATTCTCTGTCAAAAAGTATTGGGAATCTTTTTGTTTTAAAAATTCCCACCCAATCGGTGTTGCCAAAAGGAATTAGTTTGTCAGTTTGCTGAAATGTAAGATATTGTGATGCCAATTTACAAATCCGACAGGGATTTAGTTCGTTTACAGCAATTTATGGTAGTTGAGAGCTATGGATAAAAATATCGATCAAAGACTGTGTTTCCTATAGAATTTCGTGTGCGGAATCGAAGAAAATGTTGAATGCCTATTGTGAAGATGTTTTATCAAAGATATGGGCATATACGTGGTACAAAGCATCTTAGGAGGCCGTGAAATGGCAGAACAAAGATTTACCTCGGTCTGGTGGGCCATCAAAGTTATCCTATGAGGACCTTTTTTAAAAATTAATTCTTCTCGCACGACAAGCTTTGTCCCTCGAGGAGGTTAATTGTGCAGAAGATATTTTTTTTAGAGTTTTGGGATTGGCCATCCTTAAGCAGTGGTTTTATGATTCGGAAGAAAGTGAACATTGTGCTAAGTTAAATGAAAAGAGGTGGAAGAATGTTTGTTTGTAGTTGAGTTGACTGTAAAGAATTACATAAAGGTTGAATCAGTTTAAGGTGTAAATGAATTTAATATGAGGACCTGGAGATGTGGTTCAAGGTCAACAGGAGTATTCGAGCAGTCGGCTGCCCTTATCGGTAGTTTACCAGTCGAATGCCGGCCGATGAATATCAGGCAAATGCCGGAGCAGTACCCTACCAAACGTGCCACGGTTCGCGCACTATCTTTCCTTTCCATTCCTTGTCCTATCCTACCTCTTACACACTTACATGCACAACACTACCACACATGCGGGGAGACCGATCGGGAGCTTACAGCCTATCCAGGCTGGGGCTGGTGGGAGATACCTGCTTGAGGAAAACCCTGCTAACCGACGTTAGATTGGCGCCGGATCTCGCCATCCAGCGGGGAAAGATCACCATCACTTCTCGAGCAAAAAACATGCACGGCAGTTACGGGACGAATTGTGACATAGACTGAAGATATAAAGAAGCAGGGAGAAGAGTGAAGCTTTTGACAAAAATTGTGAGCTATTCGTGTTATGCGGTCTCTTAAGGAAGGCACATTAGTTCTCCGCGAATCTGGATGCTTGGAATGAACCAGGGAACATTTAAAGTTTTTCTTATACATCTTTTTTGAATGGTAAAGTTTTTGTTTTTGTTTCTTTTCTTTTTCTATCCACATCTGGGGATAAGGGAAACATGTAGCGAGCATAACGTATTCCGTACCTAGCTCATTGGGCCAGGCTGAGCTTTTCGTTCATCATACAGCTATAGAGACTGAGACGATTTTTATTAGAAAGCTACAGCTCTATGTTTGCCCCGACCTGGAATTGAACGCCTCAGAAAGATCGCGCGCTATCCATTGAGTTGAATATATTGAGTTGAATATCCACTCGAGTTGAATATGATAACATTGACAAAATTAAAACAATGGGGTCGGAAAATAGTCGTTTAATCTTGAAGGTGATTGCTCAGGATATTAATGTATTTCGTTAAGCTGTTAATAGCATGTAGCAACAGTTTGGGCACGAAATGCATTACTGCTAGTTTTCTTCCTAAAGACCTCAATTTTCTCCAAAAAGAGCAACGAAAATTTATCGCCGAAGACATATAAAAGAGTAGTGCCGCTTCAACATACGAGTACATGTACCATATCATAATTGGTGACGAGACATGGTTTTATGAGTTTACATTCAAACCATTCATCAGGTTTCGCAAGGAATCTTCTAAAATGAAACGCGACGGAAAAACGTTAATCGGAAAAGAAGGAAATGTTGACCTTTTTCCGATTATCAAGATGTTCTTTAGGAATTTATTCCAGAAGTCCAGACAGGATTTGAGTGTTTTGCAACGTTTCACGGAGGATATTTGCCTAAAAGAACCTGTTTTATGGAAAAAACACTCTTCTATTTGGTATCACAATAATACACCTTCTCACAGATCCATCTCGAACAGAAGTTTCTAAACAATACTCGACTAATATGCCACCATATTCGTCAGATATACCGTCCTTGTGACTTCTCTTATTTTTCCAAAACTTAACTTGCCACTTCGTGGAAAGTGATTTCAGTTCATTAAAGCCATAAAAAATCGGAGAAGGAACGCAAGGGTTTCCCGACAACTGCCTATAAAAAGTTTTGTGATGACTGAGTTAAGCGTTGGCTTTGCTCCAAATGGAACCTACGTTAAACTATATAATATAAACTTTGTTGATAAACGAAAGATATGCGTTTGGAAATTCCTCGTACTACTTTGAAAGAGTATTTCTACTATTCCGACAAAAACGAAGTTTCTGAACTGATTGATTGATTGATTGATTGATTGACTGATAGTGACTCCGGGCGCGTTAACCACTATTGTAACAGCACAGAGTGGCATGCATTTTTTCTAATTACAAGCCGTTCATCAGTGGAGAATCTGAATTAATATACAGAATCGCGTCTTGCTATGCAAAACCCTGTAGATTTCGCTACTCAAAGTAGTCAGGAATTGTGCAGAAATGGCGGAAATACGCGTGTCGACAGGTATATAATTTGGCGAGTGGTACAGTTAGCTACTGTTCCTACCGCGGAAAGGGTGGAGCGCCGAGACGTCAGGAGTGCGGCCGAGATTAGCAAGGGTGCAGCGGAAGAGCGGCTTCAGGTGGCTCCAGCGTACTCATGCGAGACAAGTCACGGGACATCCAAATGAGTACGTGATTGGTGGGGAGCCACCGCGTCATCGGCGAGGGAGAGGGCCCACGAAAACAAATACCGAGGTCTCGATGTTCTCCGGCCTTCTCAAACTTTTTCGTCGAGCGGTCTTCTCCAATTATTGTGCCGAGCTGTTTTGTAAGTGAACACCGAGCGTCTGTTTCGGCTCCTCAAAGTTTCGCCGTACGGCTGCATAAGTGCTGCCAAGTGCTTTCAACGAGTTTGCTGAGACATTCACCGTCACAAACTTCACCGAGCGCGAGCTCGAAGTGGTGGCCCAAATGTACGAGATGATTTGTGGGAGCGGTCGTGGCAGTTGAGGCAAGACAGCGGAAGAATCGTGGCTTCTTCCCTGAGACATTGCTCTCGCCACGCCGCTCCACAACCGAAGGACGAGTGAGGCTGCCACACACGCGCGCCTTGACGTGGGGCTCCGACTTCACCGACGGCTCCGACTTCACTCTACTGCGCGGGTGAAGTTCCGATCCCTCGCTCTCTATTGGAGCCTGCCGCCTACCAGAGCCAGCCACAGACAATCTACTAGGTAGGTCGCCAAATGGGCAAAATGATCATAAAAAATGAGGTGAAGAGAGAGAGAGAGAGAGAGAGAGAGAGAGAGAGAGAGAGAGAGGGGGGAACGAATTGACTATTATTAGGTCATAAGGGCGCAGTAGGCGTAATCTTGTATAGTATGTCTGTATCATGTAATTACTCTGGGTGGGTTTCATTAAATCATTTCAATTAAATTAAAGTTCTATGAGTCATTCAAATAGCTTATTTGAATGATTGGGAAAACCAGGAAACCCGTGCACGCATGCCTCCTAAATTCTCGCCGATCATACATGTGGCTACGCAGGTGAGTGCTCACTATCGACTGGCAGCCGAAAAAGCAGCCTGCCCATGAAACAAGAGGGCAAAAGGTTACACTGTGGTCATTGGTCTCGTAAGTGTAGTGTGTGATTTTTGCTTGGCAGGTTGCGGTGTTCTTCCCCAGCTGAATGGCTAGACCCGGCGTCGACCTACTGTCGTCTAACAGGGTTTCCCTCCACCAGATATATCCCACCAGCAGGGCACCACCCCAGCCGGGACAGTTCTAAGCCCCCAACCGGTCTCCCGGCGTGTGTAGTACATGTTCGTGTCAGTGTGTGTGTAAGATATGATGATAATACAAGGAAGAAGAAAGGATCCGTGGCCCGTTTTGTAAAGATACAGCTCCGGCATTCATCTAGTGTTGATAGTAGAAACCACGAAAAGCTACCAATGAGAGCAGCCGGCCGCTAGAATTCTCCTCCAGATAGCGACTGAATTCGACCTAGCAGAAAAGCTAATGTCGAAAATCCTGCCGCCGTCGAGACTCGAACCTAGAATCTCCAGGTTAGAGACCTGCAGTGACATCAGTTGATACACTGCGCCACCGCTCCCGGGCTGTAGTTACTGGAAAAAGAAAACGATTTTCCACATATTACATAACTTTCTCTATACTCCGTACATACGTGCGTATACGAAAAAACAAAATCTTCCATCTGAAATGTAATTTCTTCCCTAGAAAAAATGTCACCACACGCCACTGCGCTATATTAGACTATTACATAAACATGCAAAACTGTTTTCAACCAGCAAAAACTATTTTCCGCACCAAAACTCGAACACAGGCCCTTCGCGTTAACTCGCCGTTACCCCTAACACTACTCTTCAGAAGAAATTTAAAGTATGGACTAGGGCCGACGACGCTTAAAAATGTGTCTCAAACCAAAATTTTTTCCAACGCGGAATTTTTACAATTTTAGCAAATATGGAGAGTTCGGCAAATATTGGACTAGTACCATATTTTTACTTTTTCCCCCTTACGAAGGTACCATGTAATAAGAGAAAATTTAATCACTTTCTCGCCCTTAAACAGGTACTTCGTAAGAGGAGAAAGTTATGTAATCGTTCGCCAGAAAACGAAGAATTTTCAGCAGAAAAACTCTTATTGCCGCGCTGTGGCAATAAAAACGTTGCTAAATATAGAAAAAACTCCTCTAATGCGTGATGTAGGCAAACGGGCCGCTCCCGGTCTGTAGTTTCTGAAAAAAGAAGGCAAGTAGGAGAGGCGGGTGGAACGAGCGGATTGGCAAGGTTTCGCTCGGCATACAATGGCGTGTGCAGGCAAGCAAGATATAGCAGGCCCGGTATATAGGGGGTAAAGGGCAGCGACGGAGGCATCGGCGGCCTATGCAGAAGGGCAGCAACAGCGACAAGGGTGGAGAAGGCGGAAAGGGCGGCGGCGGAGACATGGGCGGTGACGGTTACAAGGGTCCCCAGTGGTAAGGGCGACGATGGCATCAAGGGTGGCGGTGAGTTGGCAAGAAAGGGGGGGGCAAGGGGGGGCGACGACGGCAAGGGCGGCGGCGGCGACGACGACGACGACGACGACGACGACGACGACGACGTCAAAGCGACGCGCCGCCGCGACGGCGAAGGCAAGAGCGTCGAAGGTAGAAAGCGCGGCGACGCAGGAAAGGTTGGCGGCGAACGGCGGAAAGTACTTACCGGTTCAATGGGACATTTTAACTGTGGAGACACACTTTCTCGAAATGTACGAGAATAACTTGGAGCGTTTGTTTCCACCAAATCGGAACATACATCTCGACGCATTTCAGCTACTGTATCACAAAGCCACATATCGTCGCATCGGCGTATCGAGACGTAAGCCTGTCAACAAACAAATGAAAACAAACCCTTGAGGTATTTTACAAGAAGAGATGAACTTCTTCCAGTGCAACAAAACAAGAAACCGAAATATGACATATTTAGCGATTAATATAAATGACGAAATACATATTTTTAAAACTTATAACACTATATTTTTGTGAATAACTGTATATCAAGTACGAGTGAACGTCATGTTTAAGTTCGCAGTTTTATTTCCAAGCACAGTATTATTCTAGCTGTTGGCCAATGAAATCTTTTACTGAAACTAATATCCTTCGAAAAAACTAGTCCAGTCCCTACTCTACAACTACAGTTAATTGCGATTAGATTATTGTTATGAGTCCCATAATTTTGAGGAATAACGATATGAAGTAACATGGTAACCTAAGAAAGTCATTGTTTTGCGTACATGTACATGCATACATGTGCAGTTCAAAACATTGTGAGGCAAAACGTATGAACAAGGATAACAATTTATTTTAGAAATACAAATAAAAACATGGACCACTAATTGCTATAAGTTATCTAGTATGAGAAAGTATGTGCTCTTCTGTGGCAGCACTAGTATTTAATAGAACAAAGGGCACTTAAAAAACCGCTCAGGTCCTTATACAATACAATTTTTGAAAAATCAGCACCATTTTCAAAAGTGTCATTTACACTATCCGATGACAAAGTTCAATAAAAAAAGGTGGAGCCATTTTTGAGAACATTTTCAAAATGTTTTTGAGACTTCGTGTAAGTACCCTCCGAAATAAAAAAATGTTTTAAACTCCCAAACTCTCGAGTTCGTTCATATCCATCGGTGAATATTATATTATATTATATTATATTAGGGAAAATTACCATTTCGATTTTCTTTCAATTTTCAAAAATACAGAAAGTATGCCGAAAATGGAATCATCAACACTGTCTTTACAGTTGTTTGCTGCACACGAAGAAAAAAATTCAAGAAAAATTTGGAGCCATTTCTCAGACAATAATTATTTAAAATTCAAAGATCCCTACTTTGACGCAAAATTACGCAAAAAATACTCATTTTCGAAAATTGAACATGAACTTTGAGTATTTCCGATGAACACATTTCACTAAGAAGAAAATGTCCTCATAATTGCAGTTATGGGAAGATCCAAAAAAATTGGGAATTTTTGCAATTTTCAAAAAATTAGGAATATCAACAAAAATGGCCTTTGCTCAATTTTCTTGAGCTTCTTTAAGCTATGCACGGTAAAAAATGTATTTTTATTTGATTAATTTTCTCATACTTTTTCTAACCTTTGCGCTATATCAGGGGCGTTTATTCCATGGAAGCAAGGGAAGCATTGTTTCCCCCATCATTTCAAAGGATATCTTATGTTTTAATACCACTTGACTAGTAATTTAGAATCAATTACTCGTAATCCAGGTCAAAACAGTTTAAATAGGACGCGTCTTTCCAAAATGAGCAGGTAATTGTTATTGTCACCAATAGATAGGGTAGAGTTCGCCTGTAAAGCTCCTTGGAAGCACTGCGCTGACTGCATCCAGCGTCTCATAGGGAATGCTGTGATCAACCGAAATGCTGCCGTGTGTGGTGTGCGCGCACAAGCTCATTCGGTCGACCTCGCCTTTGGAAGCAATCGGCCAGTTGCATACGGCGTGACTCACAGCGCGCGTGTGGTGGGAACCGAATGTGCTTATCGGTTCAGTGTTTAAATTATGTGTCGTCTTATCCATGTGAATAATTAACTAGTGTTTCTACAGAATGGCACATACTTTCTCGTAGTAATGTTTTCTAAATTCCTTACTGTGGACTGGTATTTCGGTCTTGCCCCATCCTCTTGCCAGCTGATACCTATCGCCGCCTTTTTTTTTATTTTGTCAACTTTTTTGTTTCCTAATAGTAGAACCGAAAAATTACTTTAAGAATATTAAAAGAGGGTAAACACTTGCCCAAATAGCAATTTGCATTGAAAAATTTAGAGCCGTTTTCAAGAAATGGCGTTTGAGCGTTACTGTAAATGCGAAAATTTGAAGCTCTTTTTCACAGGAATCCATTGATTTTTCGAAAAACTTTATTTGAAGTCATTTGAAGCACGTCTACTCACAAATGCAATACTGTATACAAATCTTCAATTCGGAAAAAATCCTACGCAAGCTTTAGGCGTTAGTAGTGTTCACAGACGAACGGACGCAGACACACAGACAGGCACACAGACAGGCACACAGGCAGACACACAGCCAGGCACACGTATACGTATACGAGAAAGTAAACATCTTCCATCTGAAATATAATTTCTTCCCTAGAAAAAATGTCACCACACGCCACTGCGCTATATGCATATACATACACATATACATAAACATGCAAAACTGTTTTCAACCAGCAAAAACTATTTTCCGCACCAAAACTCGAACACAGGTCCTTCGCGTTAACTCGCCGTTACCCCTAACACTACTCTTCAGAAGAAATTTAAAGTATGGACTAGGGCCGACGACGCTTAAAAATGTGTCTCAAACCAAAATTTTTCCCAACATGGAATTTTTACAATTTTAGCAAATATGGACAATTCGGCAAATATTGGACTAGTACCATATTTTTGCTTTTTCCCCATTACGAAGGTACAATGTAATAAGAGAAAATTTAATCACTTTCTCGCCCTTAAACAGGTACTTCGTAGGAGGAGAAAGTTATGTAATCGTTCGCCCGAAAACGAAGAATTTTCAGCAGAAAAACTCTTATTGCCGCGCTATGGTAATAAAAAAGTTGCTAAATATAGAAAAAATCCTCTAACGCGTGATGTAGGCAAACTCCATGTTTTGTGGGTCCTCTATTCCGAAAAATTAATTGAACGCAAAACGATTGCCCGTCATTCCGTCTGTGGTGAACTCTAGCGCCTAAAGATTAAATAATTGAAATTATCTTCGTCAACTTAATGGATTTATTCAGAGAGACGGCTTTTGACAGCTCTGCCGTCATCATCAGACACACAGACAGACATATAAATATAAATAAAATTAATAAAATACAAATACAAGACTGATGATGACGGCAAAGCCGACGGAAGCCGGCTCTCTGAATGAACCCATTAAGGGGAGACTGTACAGCGTACCTCTGCAATGTTAATTGTATTGTGTTTAACTCATAAACCGTATATTTTTTTCAAAATAAATATTACTCGATCTATCTGGCCCTACTTTAGTGACTGAATACCTTTATCGCTAAAACTATTTTATCAAGCTCTTTGAAATTTTACACACATGATCCTCACTTTTTTTGTCGTTTAATATTGTTTTTTCTAAACAAACTACTTTTTAAAACATTTTTTAGTAAATATACTCAATGTCTGAATTTTGAATAATTGAATTCTTTTATAAAAACAATAAATCACAACCAATTTAAATCACAAAAATAATCACAACAAATTATTACGTAACTGTATGAGGGGTTCAAAGAATTTGAAATTTTTGACCTTTTTTAAATTAGCAATTAAAAGGGAAAATAGGGTCCTGTGGCATCTCTATAAGTATATTTCACTCTATTCTAGGAAAAATACTGCTATTTTCGAGAAAAGTTTGATATGCTCTTGTGGATTCATATGAAGTACCCCAAAAAATAAGGTTCGGTTAAAATTAACAGTCACTGAAGTAGGGACAGATAGATCGGGTAATATTTATTTTGAAAAAAATATACGATTTATGAGTTATCTAATCTTCCGATATAATGGTTTAAGTGCTTTTGCTGGAGACAGAAATAGACGGATGAATAGCGAAGCGTCGATAGATGGGAAGAGAGTGGAGTAATAATACGGAAGGTTTGCCCAGACTAAATAGATAAAAATCTAAATAGTATGAGAAAGTATATGCCATTCTGGATCATTATCATTATTATTATTATTATTATTATTATTATTATTATTATTATTATTATTATTATTAGGTTTTTTTGTGCGATGTAATATCGCGAGTTCACATTGTTGAAGATATTAGGCGTGCCACGTTATTTATGACAATTCTGAGACCAGGTAAAAAACTTACAGAAAGATTTTGCAGAGTTTTCTCCACCGATATACTTGTATTTAGGACAGGTCCAGATCGAGATCTCGAAAACATGGATTCCCCAATAGTTATATCACCGGAAATATCTGGGTTACAGGGATCCAAACTTCTACTCAAATGATCATCCTGCAAAAAGTACAAAATAAATAACATTAGCACAGAGATATTCAACAAGTATACAAAAAAGTTAAAATATAGTACAAGTTTTTAAACTATTTCTAATGTTCAACTTTCTCTATTGGATTGATTGGTTGTTTAGTGATTCTGGGCGCGTCATTTGCTACGGCCATTAGTCCCGTAAGTGTAGTGCATGTTTTTCCTTTTGAGGTGGCGGTAATCTTCTCCCGCTGGATGATGAGGCGCCGATCTGCCCGTCGGCTAGCGAGGTTTTCCCCAACCAGATATCTCCCACCAGCGGGGCACCGCCCCAGGCGGGACAAGCTCTAAGCTCCCGATCAGTTTCACGGCGTGTGGTACTGCATGTAAATGTACGTGTGTGTGTATGCGTGTGTATAAATTTATTCACACCTATTGTAACAGTTAAAAACTGTGTGACGTGATATGGGGAGAAGTGAATTCTGTGCACGTTTTCAAAATTCTGTGATCCCTAACCTAAACCATATACTACTTGAATTTCGAATACAGAAGAAATGAGCTCGTTAAGAAAAATATTCTCTCTAATGTAGTAAAATCTATTTTTAAGAGTAAATCAGCAATAAATTTGGGCTCTTATCCCTCATCATGTCCTTCCTCAAGGAATAATACTTCCTGCCGCGACAACATGGAGAACGATAATTTGTATTTGAATATTTCTTACTCAATTCTAAAAGACGTGCATAGATAATGAAGTTACATTTCTGTAACTTCATTATCTGTATGTATGTTAAGTGTTGATCATATAAACCACGGAAAACTATGAACCAGTGCAGCCGCCCGCTAGAATTCTCTTCCAGACACCCGATGAATTCGACCTAGCCATCTAACTAGTGTCGAAAATCCTGCCACCGTCGGGGCTCGAACCCTAGGACCTCCCGGTCACAGTCACTGCAATGACATCAATTGATATCCTGAGCAACCTAAGCCGGTACTTTCATGATGTATGATATCTTATTAGAATTTATAACAGTATTCGCTCTGCGTATTCTGGCATTTATTTTTTAGATTGTATTATCTTTTATATTCATTTTCACGGCAACCCTTGAAGGAAGGGAAAATTTCTGAATGATGATTATTCTCGCAGTCGATCTGCAGCGTTGGAAGAAAGCACGCTACCACTCTCAGGTCAGCGGCGTTTTGGGGGGGGTGCAAGTCGTGTGTCAACGCCCAAGGAAATAAAAAATACATATTTTTCCCTTGAGTTTATTTACATTTTTCATTTATTCGGTCTTTCGTGCGATCGGCGTCATAGATTGGCATCAGCGCGTCCATGCAACGCAGGTAGAGTGGAATCGCAGCTCAGGTTGTTGGCGAATGCCTCCAACGTCTTCAGGACATATCGGGTGGCGGCAGCGCATTCGCGCGACGTCCCCACACTCAACGACGAAGCGTGCGAAGGCGTTGGATCGCGATGCAACGCCCTGCTCCTAGTGAGCGAGCGCGTGTCCGTGTTTGAGATATTCTCCGTTGCGCGTTGTAGCCTTTAGTGATTCTCATACTCATGAAATTATTATTCGGTTATGGATAGTGAAAAAGTTGTACAAAAGTTTTTAAATAATTGCTTCTTCGCTTTCAGATGATGAAAACAAAAGAGTTAATGATATTGGGTGACGATGTTGTAACCTATTATTTCAGAATTTATTTTTTTAAACGACACCCGAAGAATGGCACAAATGCCCAACAATAATATTTAAATAATTTAAATTGTATTATTTCCATCTTTGCAACAAAAATTACTATACCCTTATTGTTGTTATTTTACGTCTATCTTTCCCTAATTCTTCTAATATTGTAATTTAAAATAAATCTGCACTTGTTTATATAATTCAATTCTACTCTAAATATGTATGCGAAAAGAGTAATGTGAAGGTTAACTGCCAACGCCCCACGTCCAGAGTGAGGAGACGCCTCGCTGAGATGTCTTGTGATGACTATTCCAAACACGAAATTTACACCAATCGACGGGTCGAGCAATAATCGTACGTCTGGTTTGCCCTGAAGAGAACACTTGAGAGGGATAAGAGTGCGCACAAGAGGGGCCAGAAGGATCGTGGCCTCCCAAAAAATTTCGAATAATGCTCCGTCAAGAAATATTACATGCAAAAAGCTCGTTTCCAGAATACTGAATAATAATTTTATTGGATGTATGGAACCATTCATAGTATCATTTCACGTTTCCTTTTGTGGAATACAATACTCACCGCGCAGTCACGTTGTTCATCCTCTTCTCCAAAAGTAAACGCTAACAGCAAAATGAATATTGTGCATGTCAAAACCTGGAGAAGACTCATGTCGTCTAGTACAAAACAGCCGGTCTCATAATTCCTTTTTATAGTATGTCTATGACCTAGTTCCGATAATGTCATTAAGTCATTACTTCGTTCTTGTTTGTAAAAAAGAAAACACAGATAAAACCGTAATTTTCTACACAAAGAGGCATTAATTTACTGTTAAGAAAAGTAGTATTTCCAAAGTTTTGCGCAAATAGCGTGCTTTAACTATGTTGCTTAAGACTGTCATTACTCGACTCGTCACGAACTATAACATTTCCTTATTTCTTAAGCTATTGAAAAAAATTGTCGAAGAGTTTGAAGACTGCAAATATATTTAGGTTTTCTAGTTACAATTACATTCTTTTATAATGAATTGATCACGACTACCCTCAAATGCCAAAGAATGATAACTGGCTGAGTTTAGCTCAAATACACCTTGCCACTGTCTGTAGCGATTGTGATGAGGTCGTTGGGTTCGAGTCCCGACGGAGGCGGTCTTATAGTTAGATCGAATTCAGCCGCTGCTCGGAGAATTCTAGAGTCTGAGTGCTCTGATAATTAGTTTTCCGTCGTTCTTCGATCAATTGCCGGCGAATTCCCCTAACAGGCCACGGTCCGTGCGCGATCTTTCTTTGCTCTCCCTGGTCATATCCTCTCTCCTTATTTACATACTGCGACGGCGGAGTCTTCGACCACACGTTGAGTGAGCCAGATTTAAGGTAAATTTGCTCCCCTCTTACCTGAGTCAAGGTGCCTTCTAACTCAGGAGGTGGTGAGAGCCTGAAATAAGGGCGGTGAATAGACGTAGCTACTTTTAGAAATGAGAAGAAAAGATTATAAAAGAACATGAAATTTAATCAAAATAAAAAAAGAAATTAGAATAGAATTACCCAAATTACTAAAAATGTATGCTAACAGACCGTGTATGAGCTCAGCGGTACTACTTTCCCTTCCCTAACCCTTAATTCTAAGTACAAAAATCAATACAATAAAATTTTTATAAATTACGATTACAGCAAATTAAAAAATTGAAGATGAACATTAATTAGGAAGAGGCCAATGTGCGACCAATGCTTCCTGATAATTATTCCAATTTTAATCAGACAAGAGTCTTTGTTATTAATATTGCCTGAGGGGCGTTGCTGAAGGCCGTGGCTCGGCGCTTCATTGATATCACCATTTAGTTGCAGACGGACGCGCTGCCAGCTGTGAAGATTCACTTTCTTCGGGCGTGGTTCCTTTTCGTCCGGAGGTTGAGATCAGGTCGCTCCCCTGAATTGGCGGATCCCTTTGCTGGCGGAGGCCTTGGGTCGCCGTCTGCCTGGACAGCCGTGACGTAACGAGGCCGCGACAGCTCATCTTCCATTTGTGAGACGGACCGCGTGATATTTATCGCTTAATAATATTCCTGAATTAATCGAAATTACGCCACTTAATTAGGAAAAACGTGCAATACTGGTGCGACCGGGTAGGGAGAATAATTGCATCGGCGCACAGCAGTGTTCGAAGGTTAACGAAATAAACTCTACTAAAAATCAAATTAAAAACAAACTCAAAACTTTGTGGGCAATAGCCCCAAACAAGATACTCGGGCACTCGCCCGTCCCTCTCTGGTCGTCGAACTTCGTGGGCAACAGCCCGACCGATTCTCTATCGAGCACCCGCCCGAACGCATATGATGCACGAGAGCGTCTTCTTGACCGGCGCTAGCGAGCTTGCCCCAGGCCTGTGTTTCTTCCCCTCTTCTTACCCAAAAGTTCTAGAAGTGTCTGTTCAAATTTTGAAAAATGTTGTGTGATTGGCCAGAGCTTCCTACGCCTTACTAAATTTTTCGCCAATCGGTCAGGACGTCTTATAGTTAATCTGAGTGGAAAAGTGGGAAAATGTTCAAACAGCGAGTTTGCTGTGATTGTTTAATACATACATAAACTCTATACTCGTACAGCACTTGGTGTAAATAAACCTACTGGGTGGGCCGCGACGAAATCGAAATCCTTAAGGAGAGACTGCGGCCGTAGGGGTGAGTTAGCAAAACTCCCTCTTCAGGGTGCCGCCGTGACACAGAAAGTCGCAACTGCCCGTAGCTATTTGACCCTTCGCCCTGAACCGGCGCAAACATGCTCGAACTCGTATTTTGCGACGCAGCTTTGAAAAGGAAATTATACCTGTTTCAAGATGAAATAATCAGTATCGTTACAATACGCATGCACGCACTACACTATCACACATTTCGGAAGCTTATAGATTGTCCCAGCTGGGGCGGAGCTCCGCTGGGGGAGATACCTGGAGGAGAAAATATCCTCAAGCTGACATGTATCCGTCCGTCCCTATAAGTTGGCGCCAGATCTCATTGAGAGGGTGTGGAACACCGCCACTTGCAGTTATCCAAAATATTCCACACTAACGGGTCTAATGACTTGAGTACACGGAAACATTCAACATCAACGACTGATTTTATTTTTCAAATGTCTTTTTCTACCTATTAGATTCAACTAGTAGCGCCACCGAATCGTACAGGCTTTTTCGCCGAGTTTTTTCTGCCGAAAATTCGTCGTATTTCGGCGAACGATTACAATACATTATTATCTTACGAAGTAAGAGCGATATAGTAAAAATTGGATAAAGTACTATTTTCCGCTAACTTTATAATTTCGAAATTTAAAAAAAAATATTATTCTGATTTTTCTGTGATAACTTCCTTTCTAAAAAATATCTTAAAAAAGATAATGTACACATAAAAAGGATTAGATTTCTAGTAATTTCTGTGGAATTTTATGCTCTTTGAAAACACACTTTCTCAAAACGACTCCACATTTTTTCTTAATTTTTTCCCACGGACTGAGCAATTGACGATTAAAGAATGACGCATGTCTCATTTTCGTTAATTCCTATATTTCGTAGCCGTTACAAATAATTCGAATACGTATGTTCAGTGATAGCTCCACTACTATGAGTATCAGGGATACGGGGTTTTCCCTCCCAAAATCGCCCTTTACTGCTGGTGCTTTAAAATATTTCCCAATACTACGTAAATATTATGAAAAAAGTAAAATGCGTGTGAAGTTATATAGACGATGCCACAAAATACTTTGAAATGTTCATTGAAGATATGCAGCATTTGGTCACAAAACGTACTTTACGTTATTGACATTAAATTAATATTTTTACCATCTAGAGACAGTGAATATGCAAATTAAAAACAGATTAGAATGTAATTGTGCACATTTTATTTTGCATTAAGAGCACAGAAATCCACAAGAATTTTACTAAGGTTATCTGTGGTTAGGGAGGGTCTCCTTTCAGACAATATAATATTTTACCTAGAAAATTATATTTTGACATCACATGATATTATTGGAGACAATGTTTGTGCTCAATACATTGACTGGAAGACGAAAACTATTTCCTCCCCTGAGTGTATCCCTTGTCTGTAAAGTATGAAGCCCTAGATTCATTCTCAAAACTTTTTTCTTCATAATTGCTTGCCCCATCTCACATGGAACTGCAACGAATTTATTCCCTGCCTCATGAATAATTGGAAGTGAAAATACTAAGGTTTTCGTTAATTTCTCTATCTTCTTTATCAACCGATGACAGCAGATTCAACTTCGTTTGTCGTCAGTTGCAGCTCTTTCAGTTCCACGTACAAATGGTCCTGTTTTAATATCAAGCCATTTATCCTCTTTTGAACCATTAGCCATTCCTTTAACTATTTGCTTTGCTTGTAAAAGCTCTTGAACTATACGCTCTAGTCTATCCCTTCCCATACTATGAATGTATATATTGTATGGAATGTGACTCATTGTACTAACGAATTTGAAACAACAAGAAATTCACATTTTCTATTAATAAATATTTATGTTATAATTGATATTTTTGTGTTATTTTAGGCAAAAAGCAGACAAATGGGCAACAACTATATTTTATATGGCCAAATTCTCTAAATATACAAAATATGCCATATATGTAAAACACTTCTTACCTTATTTTCAATATTTTGCTATGAAACACACGTCCATCTCTCCATCCGTCCATCCGTCCATCCGTCTATATGTCCGTCTATCCGTCCGTCTAACCGTCCGTCTATCAGTCTATCCGTCCGTCTGTGTATCCATCTATCCGTCTGTGGTCAAAGCTAGAGACCAAATCGTTCATCTTATTTTCTCCTTACTTGATATTTCTAGATCCATCTGAATGAACTCGATCCTTTGCAAGTTTGATGCGGATATTCAACATTATCGAAAGGCACTCAAAAATGGCCCCAAACTTTTTATCACACTTTACTTTCGGTTAGCATAAAGAATGCTTTTGTGAATTGTGCAGGTGTCATTTTTCTCCAGATCTTTAATATCCCGAAAATTGTAAAACTTTCGACTGATTTCGGCGTCCTCCTTTTACCATTTTATTGAAAATGGAAATTTTTCCTGAATGAAATTGGTTTTTTTAGAGCTATCTTGAAATAAGGTCAGAAATAAATTTTGCGTAATATTGCCTCAAATGTAAGAATTTTTTAAAAAACTTTTCTATCAAAACCTGATCCAATTTGGCTTTAAAATTTCTCCTTATATCTGTCAAAAGACAGTAAAAATATGGTGCTAGACTCATTTCCGGCGAACACACCGCACTTTCGAAATCTGCAAAATTTTAACATTTCAAAACTACAAAATTGAAGTAAGAGTTAAAAATAAAGCAGCTGTTGAAGAAAGGTCATGTACATTTAAAAAAAAAACTTAAGTTTTGTGATTTGTGCTTAAGATTAATCCAATTATAAAAAAGTTTTCTGAAAATCCGCTTCAATATTTCCAAGGATAGAACAAGAAACGCTTAAAAGAAAAAGGCAAAACTATTTTTTCTTGAATTCTCCGAATTATCGAAAATTACAAATGTATAAATAATGCGTGAAAGTATGTGCTATTG
Organism: Teleogryllus oceanicus; assembly: GCA_964035755.1. Taxonomy (NCBI): domain Eukaryota; kingdom Metazoa; phylum Arthropoda; class Insecta; order Orthoptera; family Gryllidae; genus Teleogryllus; species Teleogryllus oceanicus. Next base: position 228,153,295 of record CAXIVR010000001.1, on the reverse strand, counting down.
TATCACTCGTATTTACGATTTTTTAACATAGAATGAGAAAATTTAAAGAAAAATTTGGAGCTGTATTTGAGAAAATAATTCAACAATTTCCAGTACATATTCTGATTTACCCTTTGAAGTAAGTCTCAAGAAATTGCTGCTATTGTATCAATAGAGCGCCATTCATCCGTCTGTCTGTGTCCGCCTCCGTGTCCTTCCGCCTCCGTGTCCTTCCGCCTCCGTGTCCTTCTGCCTCCCGTGTCCGTCCGCCTCCCTGTCCGTCCGCCTCCCTGTCCGTCCGCCTCCGTGCCTGTCTGTCGGCCTCTGGGTCTGTCTGTCGTCCTGCCTGCCTGCTTGTTTTGCCCGTCCGTCCGTCCGTCCGTCTATCCATACGTATGTCTGTCCTTTCATCCGTCTGTCTGTCCTTCCATCCGTCTGTCTGTCTTTCCTTTCATTAGTCTGTCTGGTTATTCCATCCGTGTCTGTCCTTTCATCTGTCCTTCCATCTTTCTGTCTCTCTGTCTTTCCATCCGTTTGTCTGTGTGTCAATACATTCATCCATTCATCTTTCTGTGGGTGCATCCTTCCGTCTGTTTGTTTTGTAACCGCTAGCTCACGTTTACAGACCAGAATATTTGCAACATTACTTCTTGTTGCTTCGAAACGCTGTACCCATGATAGAGTACTCGAATTGACCACTAGAAGGCGCAGATAATTGTCACTGCTTCAGAAATTGTTCGCTTCAAAGCACCGACCAATCACAAATTCTTCGAAAAGCGAAAGATTGCGGACTACGGAAGAAATCGACCGATAACGTCTTCCCAAAGGCTCATTAAACATAATGAAGTTGCAATTTACTTAATGAAAATATTTAACGTAAATGAAATACAATATTTTCTACACTAACGTGTCAAGAATAATCATGAAATTTCATGACAAGTGTACCATGTAATTTCAAATGATGAATTACAGTGCACAATAGCATACACTTGTAACTTTGGGCAAATTCGCGACTAATAACGTTTTCCCCCGCAGCTTTTATCCTTTCCCTTTGCTTACTTTTCTTGCCTACGCGTCACTGAAGCAAGATGACTAATTTTCGTTCTGGGAAGCGAAAATATACGACTCGACCATACTGCTACGCAAGGCGACGGAGCGCAGGCTAGAATTCGCTGCGGAAACGACACCACACCAGGAAACTCAGCAGTCTGACTCGTTGCGGCAGACATCTATATTTCCGTTGACTGCTTGCAGATTTTAAAACGATCAGTGGTATCCTGAGTATTAACGTTCTGCTGTGAACTGCATTGCCGTTTTCCCTTGTTAGAGTATCTGGCAAAATTTAGCTAGAAGCTATATTTGCAAGCAAAGGGAATAGAACTCTTAGTTACTTTAGGCGTACATTGAAATCACTGCTATAGAAAGTGTAATTCATTCAATGACTGTCGTAACTGAAAACAGATGATTCGACATTTCAAAGATATTGTAAATTTCACGCTACAGAAGTCTTAGAAAGAAACGAATTTTTTCGAGGCCAAAGAAAGTATTAATTTGATGTTACGTGTTATTATTTCATGAATAATGCATTCTAGTCACATAATCACTGACATAATCCTTGAGAGATTTCTGCGAAAAATGTATTAGATTCATGTTGTAACTCAAACTATAATCTTTATCTGAGTTACACAATTTAATTTAATTGTCAATAAAGTGAGGGAGTTCATTTTGAATTCACTTTACAGTTGTTACGTACTGTACGGGAATTATTTGAGAATTATTTCCCGATTCCTTTTTTATGTTGTCAATTTTTGTACATAAGATTATATGTGTATGTTCATTTTTTCAGATAGTGTCATTTCCTTGTTATTGTGTTCAGAATATAATCATTGTAAATTTTATGTATCAAGTGCTAGTGTATGATGTAATCCAATTTAACGATTACTGCCATTCTTTCCAAATTTTTCTAATTCTAAGAATAAATATATTCTCCCTATTAATTCCTTAAAAGTACCTGATCTTTCTTTTCATTGGTATCGAAACACGACACTATACCCTGCGTTACAGTGGGACCATATCAACTGTAATAAAGCTGGTGGCATCTATTGTTAATACGGACGCCATTCATCAAACAAATATAATCTCTTCTAGTCATTCGTCCAGAAACCTCACATCAAAGGGAGTAGTAAGGAAGGTGACAGATGTCCATCCATCCATCCATTCGTCTGTGTGCATTCATCCATCCATTAGTCTGTCCATGTGTGCATCCATCCATCCATCCATTAGTCTGTCGTGTGTGCATCCATCTGACTGTGCGTGAATCCATCCATCCATCCATCCATTAGTCTGTATGTGTGCATCCATCCATCCGTCTGTGCGTCCTTCCATACATCCAACCGTCTGTCTGCGCGTGCCTTCTCCTCCCCGTGTGCATCCACCATCCGTTGTGTGTGGTGCATCCACCCTTGTTTTGTCTCGCCGTGTTTTCATCCATACGTCCGTCATTCTGGTTTTTCGTCCATCCGTCTGTGTGTGAATCCATTCGTCTGTCTGTGCGTGCATCAATCCGTACATCCATCCGTTGTCTGTCTGTGCGTGCATCCATCCATCCATCCGTCTGTTTCTCTGTGTATGCATCCATCCGTCCACCAATCCGTCTGTCTCTCTGCGTGTGCATCCATCCATCCATTCATCAAACCGTCTGTCTCTCTGTGTGTCATCCATCCATCCATCCGTCTCTCTGCGTGCATTCATCTATCCATCCGTCTGTCTATGTGTGCAACCATCCATCCGTCCGTCTGTGTGTGAGACTAACCGCCTCTGTGTGCGCGTTCATCTGCCTCTATTGTCGAGTTCATCGAGAAACAGTAGTACTGCTACAAAGGTGTGAAAAGGAATCATTCTTTCTAATCCTATTATCATCTATGACTATTACATTCATTGCAATTTAATAGAAGCAATTATGAGAATGCAGTAAATGCTTGATATATAACATTGTTCCTAAATATTTTCCAGAACCTCAATTCAGAGTGCCCAAGAATTGGTGCATCAGCCTCTGCTACGGAGGCAGAGTCACTAAGAAATGGGGAAAATGCCATGAAGGTTCGAATAGAAATTATCTAATTCATTATCATCAATCTTATAAATATTACATACATGACAATTTGATAGAAGCAATTTTGAGAATGCAAAAAATGTTTGATATATAACATAATTTCTACAAAAATTTCAGAACCTCGAAGCAGAGGAATGCCCCACAATAGGTGACAGAGCCTCCAGTAGGGAGGCAGAGACACCAAGGAGCAGGAAAACTGCCACAAAGGTTTGTATAGTTATTTATGTATGTAGGGCATTAAGTAGATGTTTTTGCCCTGAGGGCGATTTCCAAACCCGAGGGATTGGAGATCGCCTGAGGGGCAAACACATCTTGGGGCATACAAAACTTTATGGTTTACTAGTTCATTGCTGAATTAAACGAGAATTCCATATATTTTAGAAGTTTTCTTACGTTTAAGTGAAAAGATGAATTGTAATCATCTTTTGTCAGTATGACGTTAAACAAAAGTGTGTGTACCTAATTACTATTGCTTAATCATTGTTGGACTGATTTTTTGTACAAAATGAAAGAATATTGTAAAGTTTCTGCAGAAATTCTTGCAAAAGCTAGCAAAGCTATGGATAGTGGTTTCCAGCAAAATTTCAAGAAATATATGGAAATATTTGTGGTGTATTTGAGTTATTTTAGCGGGAATCACGCTGATGAAACGGTACTTGTAAGTTACTTGCCTTTATTGCCAAAAGTTATTTATAATATTCCATAATATCAAGAGATATTATTTGAGGTGTTAGCCAATGTGTCTTGTACATTTTAATACCTCAAGTATTAAGAACTGCTACTCGAGAAGCACATGTATCTTTTAAAAGTGATACATAATCGTGAAATATGAGTGGCTTGTGGCAATTGTAAATTCAAGGGAGCTTTCCAAAATTGCAGTTTCATGTCAATTAAGCAAACAAGGTTTATAAAGATTTATTTTACGTATGCGAGCTTTATACAATTTATTGTATTTGCTTACATCTGAACTCAAATACATGGAATTCATAAAAATGTACTTGTTGTACGCGTAGGCTTCCGCGGCTCGAGTCGATTACTTCTTCGCTGTCCGGGTGACGCCGCGTAGTGGGCTGAGAGGCCGACGTTTCGCCTGACATGTCGCAGGCTTAATCAGGGCATTGACATCGCGATGTGTTTTTTTTTTTCATTTTCCCCTTGCCAGTAGCCCTGGCAAGGCGGGAGTTTATTCACGTATTTGGATACATAAATGCTCCAACCGGTTAGGTTTATGGAGCTTGATGAGGGCGGTATCTTAAAAATACTAATTAAAACTAATCTTAACCGAATTAAAACTAAACAGTGCCTCTTTGGGCTCATTGTTTTATAAACAAGGTATTGATAAAGATGAAGATTGTTCTTTATATTGTTCATCGCGAAGTTGTGCGTCGGGTATTAAATATTGTCCGGCCTGGGCGGCCGGGTGCGGTGGGTGCGCCGTGATTGGCGGAGGGGTCGCTCTGATTGGCTGGCGGTCTGTGCCAACTCGCGCCTCGCGCCGGGCGCCCTGGAGGTCGGACGGCATGTGGCAGCTCCCTCGCAGTCGCGGATTGGCGGGAGCAGCGATTTCCAGGCCGGGTTAAGGTTGAGCCCGGCGTCCGCGTTGATGTTTTGCGGCCGTCTATTGATCTCCAAAGCTTCTTTGAAGCGCCTGGGCCAGTACCTCTTTTTCTTTGTGCAGGAGCCGAGTCTTGTCGAACTCGATGGCATGTCCCGAAACTTCCGAGTGGTGTGCTATGGCGGGACGGTTGGTATTGTTCTTATTGTAATGGAAGATGTGCTCCCTAAGGCGTTCCGACACAGGGCGCCCGGTCTCACCGATGTATGTCCTGCCACAGCTGCAGGGAACTTCGTAGACACCGGCTGACTGAAGAGGTGGGGACGCGTCAAAAACGCGTCAAAGACGCGTCTCCACCTCTCCCGAGGGCATAAAGAATCAGAAAGGCCTGCAAGGGTATTAACAATAGTTAAACGTTTTGTTTTAGGTCTGTAAACACAGCAAGTAACTAGTAAACCATAAAAGAAATTATTCTAAATAATTATCATCATCAATCTTATGACCATTACGTACATGACAATTTGATAAAAGCAATTCTGTAATGAGAATGCAATAAATGTTTGATATACAAAATTTTCTAAATCTTTTTCAGGGTCGTAATTCAGGACAAAAGTCCAGAGATATTCATCTTGAAAAAAATTCAAGACGTACTACAAAGGTGTGAAAATAATTCATTCAGTTTTTAATAATATAAGGGAAAAAATTGTGTTTCGTCAACATTCATAAGATCGATTTGATTTATTACAGGAATTTGAATAGAGGAGAAAGAGAGGGAGAATGCAAGGAAGGAAGAAGAACACGAACTCCTGATGGAGAAAAGATTAACAATACAAGAGCAGCAGCTGAAGGTAGAGGAACAGAAGTTGAGACTGAAATGTATTCAAGACGAAAGTAATAAAAGAAAACAGATAATGGATGAACAAAATGAAATTATAAAACGTATAATGGGTTTGCATGAGGAAAAACTGAAACAAAAATAAAGAATTTTTTTAAAATATAATTTAGTACTTTAATGGTTGTAATCACAAACTTATTCCTATGAAAACTACAAGCAGAGCAGCCTCACATTGGTTCATTGCAGAACCAAAGTCAAGTTGTTCTTGCTAGTCAATGACTTTATTTTTAACGAGGGGAACTGTGGAAATCTTCAACAAGACGCTGAGAAGGGTCCGCACTTCTCAACAGTGTGAGATGTGTACTCACTAAAACGACAAACCCTATGTTCCTATTAACCATAGCTAAGCATTCATGGAGTAGTCAAAAGTTATTTTTAATTTTCACTGAATCAAAAATTGTTTTGGATGAATGCTGCACGCACAGCAAGTCCACGTGGATTTTCAGCAAAAATCAGTGGCTCTAGCGCTGGCTCTTCAATTATTTCTTCTATAGGAAATTCTCTTTCCTTTAAAGAAATAGCTTCATTATGAAGCACTGCCAGTGCCACTATACTCACTTTCGTCTGCTCCAGTGATGTTCTGAATCCTGTGAGCAAACATATTTTAAAATTAAATAGAAGTAACTGTGAGGTGAGAATGTAATAAATGTTATTAAAAAGGCTAATCACAGTTCAAATACCTGAAAGCAAACATCTGAAGCGGCTTTTCCAAAGGCCAAAGCACCTTTCTATGGTGTTGCGTGTGCTTTTGTGGCTAGCGTTGTACGCCTGCTCATTTGCACGCCTCGGATTGCGCACAGGAGTAAATAGATATGGAGTGCAGGGATAACCAGAATCCCCAAGCAACCTCCCCCTAAATTCTCCTGCCTCGTGTCTCCGCTTCAGACGGGATTCGTTAAAAATCCTGGCATCATGGACACTTCCATGCCATCGGGCCACGATATCTTGAAATTTTAAGTTTGCATCGCAAACACCCTGAAAATATATTTCAGAGTGTAGAGTTCATGTTTTGCAATTACTTAATATTCTTACTGATGATCTTTATTTAAAATAAACAATCACTACAGCCAATGTTTGTATGAAGTACATGAACATTCAAATATGGAAAGCCTTTCCTGTTGAAAAAATTTTGCCCTGCATCTGTTCTCATGTTAGGTATACGGATGTGGGTACAGTCTATGGACCCAATCACATTTCTGAACCCATTTATCGATGAGAATAAATGGGCGGCTTGAGTTTCCTCTTCAATTGTTCGGGGCATGGAAATATAATTTGCCCTAGCTCTGGCTAAGCGCCACCTAAGAGCCACCCTCCTGCAAATATTGGGGACTGACTGTTGGCTAATGCCATGCAAGTCTGCACAGTCTTCTTGTATCTAAAAAGGGTATACATTAAAATTTAGGTTATGTAACCATGTATAGCAGTATACAGCAATTGCACTCCACGAATACGTTACCATATTTCGCCCCCAGCACCTGAGTGCTGTAAGTATTTGAATATCCGGGGTAAGTTTACCAACTCGGGCACTTTCAGAAGACAAACTCTCCCCGAATCTATCTATGAGCTCCGTCGCTCCTTCCTTCGAAAATCTATATTTCCTCCGGAATTCCTCCGCCGAATATTCCTCCAAAGGATTCCGTCTGAGGCGATAGACTTTCCTCTTCCTCGGACGGCCTTCACCAAACATCTCAATGAGTTCAACTTCCTCCACAGCTTCAATGGCTTCAATTTCGTTGAAGATATCCATGCTGACTTACGATCACTCACAGCTGATTCACAACAACAAACTGCCAAGGACAGACGCCAAACGAATGAAACTATCGATTGAACATTCGATTTGAGAAGTCGACACGGGGTTTTTAGACGTTGCCAAACGTTGATTGTGGAGTAACGCTGGCGTAGTTACACCTCGCTTACTCTGCGATTATTAGTAGAAAACTTACTCCACGCTTACTCTGAGAGTAGTTACTTCCGAAGTAAATATGTTACTCCTGGCTTAAACCAGGCCTTTATTAGTAAGGCGGCTAGAGTATCTACCGTCTGGAAGAAGCGGAGAGGCGTTCCTGCTTTGTTTCCCCCATTAGTCCCTTCCTTGCCGTAAGACTTCTTGAAACTTGATTAACTCGTCGAATGTCTCAGGGTGAGCACAGTTCTCTTTGGGATGTCTAAGGGTGAGAACAGTTGTCTTCCATTTGTCTGCGGCATTCCTGCGGCTCATAAACACTATTACACGATTCTTACTTCTTCCTAGAGCGTCAGCAAACCTTCAGCAAACCTTCAGCAAACCGTCAGAGTCCGCGAATCGTCCTTGAATCGTCAACGATCCGTCAACGAACAGTCAAGGAACTTTTCATCTTTTCTTGTACTTGATCTTTTGAGATTTGAGATGATTTCGAAGATCAGCGAAGCAGATTAAGGGCCGGTTTCACCAATGCTTGTTAACACGCTAACTAGACGTTAGGAGATTTTAACGGTCCGTTAGAGAAAATACGTGTTTCACCAAACTTTAACGCTTGTTAACTTTCCGTTAAAGTTAACTCGCGATCTCAGCTCCTTTAGCAGCAATTAACGCTTGGTTAAGCTGATTGCAGCGCAGCGCTGTTCAATTCAGTTAGAGCACACAGCAGAGAAAAATGGAGAAAGCTCTGCAATTTGGAGATATTTTAGAAAGCCTGGAAATGTCTGTGCGCCTGCGTGTATTCAGGGGAAGAAGAAATTATTTTTATGAGTACGACGATACGGACTCTTCAGACAGATTCATGTGTACCAAACAATCGACACCAGAAATCCTGGAATTGATTGAGCAAGATGTGGAGTTTTAATCAAACAGGTCAGAAAATATTACATGTAATAGTTACATACCATTTATCACAACCAAACCATATAAGTAACCGTTTTGCATGCACATTAAAAACTATCTTGTTGTATAACCTTGTATAATTAGGTTATGAATTGTTTCGTTCATTACGTACATTATTCATGAAATTGTGTCACTATTCATTCTTATCAGAAGATTGGCTACAGTTTTCTTCAGACACAAGTCATTCCAAAAATTTTAGAAACTAAATCACAAAATCATAAAGTTCAAAGGATGGTATGAATTAATTACATAATATTAAAATTAAGTTCATTATTTATTAAAAAATAAGAACTCATTGTTAGAAATTTGTTTCAATTTATATTCATTTCCAGGAACGAGTCAATCGCACCAATTAACCAGTTACTTATGACTCTACGTTATTTTGCAACTGGCAGCTACCAGCAGGTTATGGGTGACTATCTTGGGGCCAGCAAATTTACGGCTAACCGTATTGTCCATAGAATTAGCTGCGCTTTGGCTAGACTGTTGCTTTATTCTCTGTAAGCAGAGTAACATACTCACCACGGAATTTCCAGTTCACGGCCTTCTTACAAGTTAAACAAATACATACGCATTTTGTACATCCATTAAAGTTAACTGGCGATTAGCCAAATGAAGCCGCAGAAGCGTAGGTGAAACGGAACAAATCTTAACGGAGAACTTAATTTTAAAGAATATTTCGCTAATTCGTCTTTTGTGGCCTTACCATGTTTCAAGAAATTATATTTTAGTTATATTTTTTATCCTTTCAGTTGGTAATCATATTTTCTATATCTTATATTTCGCAACCTCAAAGAACATTTTCAATGTTCTAATATTCAACATTGTTTGGAAAGGTTGAAAAATGTATTCCTGCAAAAGACAGGAAGAAGTTAAATCATACAATCCTGCCAAGAGTGAATAAATTTTGAATCGCTTTCTCGCATACACGATTTTTCAGAATTTCGTAATTCAAAACCAAATCCTAAAAGAACTAAAAGTTTCTTCGGAATGTAAACTTCAATTACGTTTCCTGGAAATACTGCAATTTTATTTGTATAATTTTTGATATAATTTACATTAGTTAAAAAACATTTCGTTCGTTAGTGTACTGCTTTGAAAGTTCGTTAGTGAACATTTTGTTCACAATTCATATGTAAGATATCATTGCGAACTGAATGTGTTGCAAACACTGCCACATAGACTATTGTCACAGCTTTCCAGAAATTTGAATTTAATTTGAAAATTTGTTTTGCAGATCAGAACCATCATTATCTAAACTGTTCTTGCGCATTTTATATATTTCTGAAATCTTTCGGAATATGGTTGCAATTTTCTCAAAATACATGGAGTTCAAACTATGCATGTATTTCATTATACCATACTTTGCAAAAAATTTGGAAATTAATAGAAGTGAAATTAATAGTGTATTTAGTGTTCAACATAGGAATGAATTTCACCGGTATTTCCAATTTATAATGAATTCCGGATAATTCAATTTAACAAAATACAAAGTCGTTATATTTCAGTTTATGGCATTCATTCTTAACACGTGAAATTTGTCACTAATCTGCTACAGTCGAATACCCCTAAATGATATTACAAAGATCTCTGAGAAATCTATCCTCAAAATTAAGACTTTCACAATCTTCGCAATGAAATTTACAGTTTGAAGCAAAGGAAAGCAAACACAGGTACTCTAAAAACCGAAATTTATTTTACCAATACATCAGCTTTGAAAAAAATAGGAATCTAGTATTTAAAATACCAAATGGAAGCAAATTCTTCGAATAAAAAATTGTTTTGTTGCGACTAAAAATTGAAATCCATTTAAGTTGGATTAAAGTTAAAATTAAATTCACGTACTAGAGATATAAGCAAATACGTACTCAATGCGAAATTCTAATCTAAACGTACCTCTTGTTCTTGCCTTGAATAATTTTTATCTGAAACAGAGAAAAATTGTTAAATGTGGCGACACATACACAGGTAAGTTCTCTTTCCCCTAGATTCAACATTTGAAAATAATTCATGGTGTAAAGTTTGTTACAACATTTAAAAAATAACGTATGCTAGATTAGTTCTCTACATTTTTTTTTTTAATTTGTTGCGTCTACACCTTGACGCAACCCGTCTCCAAGCCCCTTAAGGGGCGTTGAGCGCTTTGCACTGGGGAGTAATCCTCCATTAATTTGCTTTTTTTAATTTTTGGAGTAATCCTCAGTTCGGAGTTCGTCACAGGCAGCGGTCGAGTCAACATCGTGCTGTACGCAGTGACAGTATCCGTTGTACGTGGAGAGCGTGTGATTTTCTTTAGTTTCAGTGTTACTAGTGGACATTTTAGTGAACAGCAAATACTGCAAGAGTAATATAAAACTGTTTCATTTTTCTTCCCCTACGGGGGGATAAGTCGTGAAATGACCTCGCATCGGCATGACGCATCGGCTGAAGGAAAGGCCTCTGACTACAGGAGCCAACCCGCCTCAGGTCGCACTAACTGGAACAAAATCGTACAGAATTCTATGTATCCGGACAAAGAACAAGGATTGTTAATTGATGGGAAGGACTATAGCACATCACTAGAAAGGTATGTAGAAGCCTTAGCTACTATTGTTTCACCACGAAACATAATATACGCGTCGAAGATCTCGAACAGCAGAGTGTGCATCCTTCTCAGCAGTAAAGAACTAGTTAATGAAATAACAGATAAATATAAAACCATTAATATTGGTGGCAGTGATCAAAATATGCGACCATTTGTTAGTAAGCAGTGGCGAGTAGTTCTTTCAAATGTATATCCAATGATCCCTAATGCTATAATTGAAGAACAACTTGATAATTTGAAGGTATTGCGAAGTTCACAAGTGTCATTCCTTCGAGCGGGTTTCGGAAAAGAAGAATTCACACATATTTTAAGCTTTCGTAGGCAAATGTATGTACCGGAAGACTCACTAAACAAATTACCTGATTCTATAGCAGTTGAGTATAAAGGAGAGAGAAATTGGATTTATATATCTTATATAATTAAATGTTATCAATGCAAGGAAGAAGGCCATGTAGCAAGAAACTGTAAAAATGTAGACAATATTTTTATTTATTTATTTTACGTCCAAAAAACAGTTAAAAACTGCGTATGACGTGCTATGGGGAAAAGTGAATTGTGTGCACATTTTCAAAATTCTGTCATCCCTACACTAAGTCATATACTACTTAAATTTTGAATTTTGAAAGGGAGAAAAACAACAAAAAACTCCCATGTAATAAAATCTATTTTCAAAGATAAATAAGCAATAAATTTTGGCTCTTATTACTTCCTGCCGCGACAACATGGAAACGATAATTTGAATAATTGTATTTCCCACTGAATTCTAGAAGACGTGCACAGAAGATGAAGTTACATTTGTGTCCAGAAGCAAAACAAGGGCCATCTCAGCATTTGCTCAATGGATCAGGGAAACTGGACGAAAAACCTGATCGAGATGGGGATCATTGACCCGGAAGCTGTAGTACAATAGTTGTTACAGGTTGTTTATACTCATTTATACAGTCCAAATGGTAAATAATGCATTATGTATCATTGTTAAAATTAATGTTACTTTTCTTGTGATGCTCAGTATAGTCTCTAATTGTATAGAAACAGTTATGCAGCAGAAACGATTTCACTTGGGATTTAAACTTTTCTATTGAATTTAATCGTTTAATGTCATTTGGCAAAGTGTTGTAAAATAATGTACATGTATTGTATGTGAATTTTTTGTAATGAGCTGTTGATACTGTCACCTGATGAATATGATTTCTACGTCGAGTGTTATAGTAATAGACTTCGGCATTTTCTGAAAATATATTCCCGCCCTTAAGCAAGTCAGTTTTTACAAAAAAACACTGATTCGTAAATAAAAAGACACCATTATTAATTCACCAAATATTAATATACCAAATATTAATACACCAAATATTAATTCACCAAATACTAATTCACCAATAGCAACCAATAGCAATGTAGATTTAGTACAAGCAACAAACGTGAACATTGAGAACAAACACAACGATAATTCTACTTTTGATGAAGAATTTCCCCCAATTGAGACTGGAAAGACAACTAAAAGAACACTGTCGCAGATTACAAGTACATCTAGCAATAAAACATCTGAACCCTGAATAGTTGGAAGAAAGAACACATGAGATTGCTAAACCCGCAAATCCAGTTAAAGAAATATTAGAAGTAACCTCCAATGTTCTTAATTATGAACAACTCAAAGGTTTTTTGGAAGATACGTACGGAACTAGTAATGCTCTACAATTATCCCTTAACTATACTAAGGACACTGATAAGTTGATTGCATTGCTTAGAGATATGTATCCATTGCTAGAGGACAGAGGTATGAAGTCTCGTTTCACGAGAATCATGAAAAGGTTGAAGGATCCAGTAGTTTCTGATTCCTCAAGAGCATCCTCGGAGAACGAATGTTCATCAAGTGAAGAAGCAGAATGAAAATCAAAATTCTGCAATGGAACGTGAATGGCTTCCTGACACGATACGAGTTCTTCCAGAAACTTCAAAATGAGAATAACTTTGATATTTTCTGTATACAAGAATCTAATTTCAAAACTAACTATTGTAAGCATATCAAAGGTTTTAAGTGTTACTACAAAAACAGATCGTCATGGTGAATGCTAGTGGAGTGTGGCAATTTATGTTCGTGAATCGATAGTGAGTAGTGAAGTGCAAATAACAAGTGATCTTGAAGTGGTTGTTGTCTCGATAAATATAGGAGCTAGGAACATCGTGCTGTGTAATATATACATTCCAAGGTCATTTCAACTGCGTAGCTGTGAACTTGAAAGTTTAATTCAACAAGTTAAAAAACCATTGATATTAGTAGGTGATTTTAATTGTCACAATGAACAATGGGGCTCAAATAGAACGGACACTAGGGGGAAAATAGTAGGTGATTTTTCAGAGAAAGAAGACCTTGTTCTATTAAATGAAGACAATAAGCCAACATACTTTAACGTGGCAACAGGAAATGTAAGCACTATCGACCTAAGTATGTGTACGCCGAATCTAGTAAGATATTTACAATGGAATGTTCTCGATGATTTATTCAACAGCGACCATTATCCTATCACCGTGACCTTCGAGGACACACCGGAAACTGAGGTTATTTATGCACCCCGATGGATTTTTTCGAAGGCAAATTGGAGCTTATATCAGCGAATATTGAAGAAAAAATTAATCATTTAAACAGTAATGATGATTCTGACTTCAACAAAATAGATGTAAACTTAGATAGATTTGAAGAAATAGTATTGACCACCGCCGAGGAAACCATTCCGAAAACTACTGGCAAAATAGGCAAAAGGAAGTTACCGTGGTGGTCAAATGATTGTGAGGAGGCAGTAAAGAAAAATAAGCAATTGTTTAATACCTATAAGAGGCACAATACCGATGAAAACAAAATCCGTTTCAAGTCTGCCAGAGCAAAAGCAAGGAAAATAATAAAAGGCCAAAAGAAAATGTTGGAGGGAATTTATTTCATCCATTAATTCCAATACAAACAGCAAAGAAGCGTGGAAAAGAATCAACGCCATAAATGGAAAATACAAAAGTACCAGCATTACGTCACTCTACACTTCCGATGGTACCAACTTACATGACCCTTGTGATATTGCAAACAGATTTGGGACATTATTTTCATCAAATTCCAGTGATCAGAATTATGATATAACCTTCATCAAGTACAAAGAAGAAATTGAGAAAATTGAACCCGATCTTGAAGAAGGAAGCACAGTAGATAATGATATTCAACATTTAAACGCTCCTATCACACTCAGAGAACTACATGAAGCAAACTTAAAAACACCAGTGCCGGCCCTGATGGAATTCCCAATGTATTCATCAAGAAGATGCCTTCATCTGCAATTCCAAAAATGATTACATAAACCAGGGAAAGATAAATTTTTGATAAGCAGCTACAGGCCTATTGCTTTAACATGCTGCTTATGTAAGCTTCTAGAAAAAATAGTGAATCAGAGATTGAGGTGGTACTTGGAAAAGCATCAACTGATTACTCCATATCAAAGCGGCTTCCAAAAAAATTGTTCAACAATGGACTGTCTTGCTTCACTAGAAAACAGCATATACAACGGTTTTGCTAATAATATGAACATATTAGTTTTAAACTTAGACATAGAAAATGCTTATGAGATGGTGTGGAGAAGACGGGTTGTAAATATAATAACGTCGGCTAAGATTAAAGGCAACATTAGCAAGTTCATTTACAATTTCTTAAAAGAACGCTCAATCAAGATTAGAGTAAACGGAATTTTATCAGACAGCTATAAAGTTATGAATGGCGTCCCGCAGGGATCGGTACTTAGTGTAACTCTATTTTTACTTATCATCAATGACCTCCAAGACAAAATTAAACCTCCAGCTGTCATCAATATGTATGCGGATGATAGCAATATTAGCATACCTGGCAAAGATATTACATCATTAGAAAAAAGGCGCAAAACATCTTAGACGCAGTCATAGAATTTTCAAAGAAAACTGGGCTCAAGATTTCCAAGACAAAATCCACGTTTATATTTTTTTCTAGGAAACGATCTTTTAGAAGAAACATTGAGTTGAAAATAGGACAACATAAGTTGGAACAGAGTAAGGAAATTAAAATCTTAGGAATGATTTTAGATGAAAAGATGACATGGGTTCCACATATCAAGAATTTAAAGAATGAGTGCACCAAAAGAATGAGCCTTGTCAAAGTCATCAGCCATACATCCTGGGGAGCGGATTATACGATTATAAGAAGAACTTACCAGGCAATAGTTAGATCCAAATTGGACTATGGCTGTATATTATATGATGCGGCCAAGAAGAATATCAAGAGATTGCTGGATCCTATCAATAATATGGGAGCGAGACTGACGTGTGGGGCCTTTAAGACCAGCCCAACTAAGAGTATTTTGTGTGAAGCCAATTTATTATCTTTAGAAAAACGTAGAAGAAACCTAATTATGGGATATCGATCAAAGTAGCAGCCAACAAATTGAATCCAATAAACAGAGTATTCGAATATGCATACAAACATTATAGAACATTAAATTATAAAAAGAAGCTCCCGAGGCCCTTAGGAGTTCGGGCAATTCAGATATTAGAGAAGATACAAGAGAAACTTTCACTCCTAAGGAATACGACCTTACCTGACTATGCTCCTTGGATAATACGTGACATCAACGTTATTGAATTGGCAAACATCCCTAACAAACAGAATGCAAATCTTCGTGAAATCTTTGTCCAAATAAGAAATGAACTAGAAAAATATGATTACAACACAATTTATACTGATGGCTCAAAGAATCAACGTAGGTTGCGCAGTAATAGCTTCATGTGAGGTGATCACCAAAAAATTACCTGATGACTTTTCAGTGATGTCCAGTGAACTATATGCCATAGTAGAGGCCCTTACATACATTACAAGGGCCAATCAAAAGAGATTTATGATAATAACAGACTCTAAAAGTGCTGTATCTGCTATAATGAATCTATCTATTGATAATGTATTGGTCCAAGAGATAGTTGGAAAAATCAACCAACTAAGCAGTGAGGGCAAAGAAATAGCGTTGAGCTGGATACCTTCGCACGTTGGCATTGCAGAAAACGAATTAGCAGATAGAAAAGCTAAAGAAGCAGCACGAAGCGTAGTTAGAAGTGATATACCAGTAAGTTATCAAGAATATCTCAAGAGAGTCAAGAACAAATTAGCTGATCTTGACACTAATGAATAGAACAACTTACAGGGGTGCACATTAAGATCAGTTTGAAGATGATAATCCAACGGTCAACTACTGCAGAAACGATCAGGTTGTCTTGACAAGATGCAGAATAGGACACACAAAATTTTCTCACAGCCACTTACTGAACAGGACTGATGCTGATAACTGCAATTCATGCAAGATTTCTCTTTCAGTAGAACATTTGTTTGCATGCCCTAAATATGAAAGTTCAAGAAAGAAGTACAATTTAAGTTCTCCTAAAGACCTCAATAACAAAGAACAGTGCATTAAATTCATTAGCTTTATAAGAGAAATTAAGTTTATAATAGTATTTAACCATATAGTATAATTCAGTTACTGTTTTTTTGTACTGACTGTGTAATTATAAAAGTAGTGCTAATAACCATATGTAGTTGATGCGACTATAAATAAATAAATCAATCAGTTAATTACTAGATTTGTCAAGTCTCGTCACGTCGCAGTCAGTCAGCGCCTATTATCCCTTCAGCCAGGGGCTCGTCGCCGTTAGATCCCGGGGTTCCTGGCCGGTCACCCAAACACGAACCCGCGAGTCTCGAATTCGCTTAACCTTCGTGACTTTACGTAGCGTAGTAAACGAATTCGGCTAGCGCCGCCGGCGTACATGAATACTTTTACTTCTGTATGTGGCACCCCTTCCCTCGGAGACAATGCATATTCAGAAATGTACTTCGTTTCTGGCTGAATCGTCGAGATGCGAAGATGATGCGTTGTAGATGATGCGGTTGACGCGTTTGTGCGGTTTCCTTCCATTCTGTGCAAGTGTTGTGCCAGGAACGCTCGAGTCCCCTAGGTATTGCAAGAGGAGGCGAGCGCCCGCCAATTTCACTGCATTCCCCCAAATCGTGTGTCATATTGCAAGCAAAGCGCATACGATTGCCGGTCGTTGAAATCTTCCAACTCGCTGGCGGTGCGTTGCGCAACACAGTTCGTAGGCAGGACTGACGACTGCGAAGCGATGCGTGGACAACGTGGCAAAGCTACGTAACGTGACAAAGTGGACAACGTGACAAAACAATCATAACTAACTACATATCAAGTATTATATCTTCGATAATTCCAACAATAATACAAAGCATACAGAACTGAATAACCTTGTACTTAAGCAACAATTATGGCCAACCATCCCCTTAAAAACTTTATCATTCTCAATTGGAACTCAAACAGTACCTCAAACAAAAAAACTGAACTAATTCATTTCATCCAACAAAAATCAATTGATAGAGCTTGCGTAACAGAAACTCTCCTCAATACTTCAATGAACTTTTCAATGCCAGGTTTCAAAATTTACAGATCCGACAGAGAAAATGATCAAAGGGAAAGAGTCATAATCTTAATTAAACAAAACGCTCCACACTATCAGTTCATCCCACAAACCATCTGGCCTCGAAAATTTCATTAAATAACAACATGATCCAACATAACAGCATACAAACCTCCAAAATTAAAATACAATAAAATTTATTAATTGTTGCAATTACCCACCCCAACAATCATCATACGAGATCTCAATGCCGAGCATCACTCATGGTGATGCCGAATCAGCAACCCGGCAGGCAACGTCTTACGTAACTTACAACATCAAATACCCTTCTTTATTAATACTCCCCCAGATCCCACATACTATCCCTTTGATTCCCAGAAAAATTCAGACATCCTCGACATAGCACTCACAAATTTCAGTTCCCAATTAAAGTCGCTTACGTACCATGAATTGCATTCTGATCACATCCCAGTCATTATCTCTACCCGTCTCCCCGTTCCCCCTCCAACTCCCCCTCTTCGATATCCCTAAACACACTTAATATAAATTGGAAAATATTTAACAGAAATATCAACCTTTCAATCCCCTCATTTAAAACATTAAAATCTCCAACGATTTGCGACGCAATATCAATATTCAACAGTACAATAATTAATAAAATAAACAAAGTACAAAAAAACAAAATTCCAGACCTTTATACTAAACTAAGCAAACCTCTACTTGCTAAAATAATCCAATTAATTAAATTAAAAAATAAAACCAGAAGACTCTGGGACTCATTAAGAATACCATCTATCAAAAAGGAATACAATCATTTAAATAACACTTGCAAACACGTCCTGTATACTTACAGGCGGCAGCAATACTCAACCTTATTACAACCTCTAAACGTAAGAAATAACTCTCTATGGCAATTTACAAATATATAACATAATATAATAATAACAACATATACCTAATGGACATTCCATCATCATCAAATTCTAATATAGCTCAATTCGCAGACGATACAGCCCTATTCGCCTCAGAATACTCACTAAGTAACCTCCGATCACAAATTCAAAATCACTGAAACAACATTTAAACCTGGGCAAACCCCTGGAAAAATTCAACTCAATCCCGACAAAACAATAGCAAAAATCTTCTCACCCACAAAATTTACCTCCCCCACTCCGCTAGAAATAAACAATTCCCCCATCACCTGGACCCAACCCTCACAACCCATAAAATACCTAGGACTTCATCTGGACACAAAACTAACCTCGAAAACCCACATAATATAAAAATTAAACAAGAAATAAATTATTCCAACTCCGGCCACTAATCAACAAACACAAATCCCTGTCATACACAAACAGTGCAACACTATACAAAACTATAATCAGACAATTACTGCTTTATGTATGCCCCATATGGACAAACGCAGCCCCCACAAATGTCAATAAAACTCAAGTAATGCAAAATAAATTTTAAACCCCCTGGTTCATAAGTACCAAACAATTTCATTCAGAATTAAACATCAATACAATAATAAACCAAATAGCACAAATATCATACAACTTTTACCAAATCCTAACAGACATACCAGCAGCATCCCATTACAAACTACCGAAAAATCCAACCCACACTCGAATAAAAAATATATTTCCTTTTGAAGCCTTCCTCAAACTTTTAGCCAATCATGGTTCTTAACACAGAGGTTCTCCCCTAGAGTATCCTCTCCATGTATATATTAAGTTAGCTTAGATATTTTAACTAGAATAAGTCTGAAAATACATATGTATAGTAATTTTACTGAACGATGTAAACCTTCCAAAATCAATAAATGTGTTTAATAATAAAAAACGTGACAAAGAACGATTACTACGATTACGCGAACTACGATTCGCCGAAAGAAGAGTTGGCGACAGTGTTGCAAAGCGTGTAGGTCAACGAAATAAGCCAACCGCCTTAGAGGGATGACGAAAAAAAGCGAAGAGGACAAGCAGCCTTAACTTAATCTTACTAACTAGAATTTGCTAAGGATACTATTAAATGTGTTGCATTAAACCGTATTTTTTCGAGATTTGATAATGCAATTTTTTCAATGTTCTCATACTTATCACTGGAGACCGGATTTTTATGTAATTACATATTTTTCCCTTTCTACGTACCGTTCCCAATTGAAATCTTGGCGAATCGTCGCCATCCTAACACAATATCAATTTTTTTCGTTACATATTTGTACATATTTAGTACTATATTACATATTTTCCTTTTTTCCTATTTTCACAAAACATTTTTTAACCCATCAATTTTCTTCAATTTTATTACATTTTATACATTTTTTTTAAATCATCTTTTTTCCTACATAAATACTAAATGCTATCGACTCGAGATCCAGTACATTAAGACGCGGTCGGATGTTCTTACAGTCCGGCGCGCCTGCTTCAGTTAGATCAGTGATGGGGTAGTACGCAACTTAGATCATGTTCACCTTCAAGTGTGAAAAGAATTATGGACGTCGCGTTTTGTGACCTTTAACCTTAATTCTCGAAGAACTTTTACGATCGCTGACGCGTAACAATTCGATGAGAATGCTTCACGCGGCAGTGATTGTTTGCTAGTTGTAGGTATTGTCAGTTTGTACGAGAGATTCCATTGCGTGTAGTTTGGCTGCTAAACTATGGTCCTGGATAGCGATAGGTAAAGCTTTTATTACTGATGGGAATGTAAAGTTCAAAACGTGCATCAACGTATGCTCTGCAAATGATCTTTAAAACGTTTGAATTATTTTTAAAATTTGTTCGGAAATTTTTGATAAATGTAATTTCGAATTAGGTTAATGTGTTTTATAATTTACATATTGTAATATTACACATTATACCTGATATTACATATTTATTATATATTCTTATTGTTTTCATTACATATTTATGTACATATTTTGACGTTTCATACTGCATATTTTTCCGATCTCTACTTATCACCATCACCATCGCCATCACAATCTTGTGGCCAGGTGGCCCCTACAATACATTATCAGCCTCGCTATAAAGACTTGAATTTGTTGTTTAGTTATTTAGTCAGCAATCCAACTGCTGACCGACTGCGGTCGGCGCCAGGTGCTCTAGCGCTAGGAAGCAGCGTTGAGCGTATGCGTCGTAGGCTCCGCCATTAGGGAGTGTCGCGTAGCACTGCTGGCGCCCACGTAAGCTTCGCTGCGTAGCTCGCCTCGAAAAGAGCGTCTCAACAGTAAAGGCTTAAATAATAGCTTGACCTCCGCTTAGCGGGGGGACGAATGCTACTCGTGAGCTCGTCGCCCGTGTGCACGGACATTCCACCTCCCATCGGTTCAGATCGGCCCAAACTGGCTCTGCCGACATCCCCCGTCGGTTCAAGTCGACCCTAACAAATATTACCGGCCCTGCCGACACTCCTCCACCCCGCTAATCCAGACCGACCTTACGGGGTCCTGCTAGCAGCTTCCCGCCCTCTCCCCTGACCACTGTGCACTTCGAATATTGCTAACTCGTCCGATGGCCGCTGCAAAATCTCTCATGCGGAGAACAGTCCTTGGCGAGGCTGGGCTACGTCAAGTACCATTGTAAGTAATACTACCCAATAAATTGCTGTTTGCTGTGACTGGGGTTATTCCTGTTCTTATTGCTCCCTCTCATCCGCCTTAGGCATTTAAGAGAATAGGGAACGGCCCAGAGGGCACCTTCTGTCCTTACCTTCCTTCCACTTCCCCGCACGTAGTGCCAGACCCATCTACCGCGACAGGAACAAGTGAGAGAGCAGGTGGAGTGGAAAAGTGAAAATGCAACCCTGTCTCATTATAAAACTGATATAACGAATGCGAGAAAGCCTGTACGATTCTGTGGCGCTACTAGTTGAATCTAGTAAGTAGAAAAATACCTTTGAAATAGAAAGTATTTCTTTGATTCGTTGATGTTGAATGTTTCCATGTACTCAACTGCTATGGTCATTAGATTCGTTAGTGTGGAATATTTTAGATTACTGCAAGTGGCGGTGTTCCACCCCCGCTCGATAATGATATTTGGCACCAACTTACAGGGACGGACGGATACATGTCAGCTTGAGGAGAATTTCTCCTGTAAGTATCTACCCCAGCGGTGCTCCACCCTAGTTGGTACAAGCTCTAAGCTTCCGACTTATGTGATAGTGTAGTGCGTGTATGAGTATGTAAATAAGGGGAGAGGATATGACCAGGGAGAGCAAAGAGAGATCGCGCACGGACCGTGGCCTGTTAGGGGAATTCGCCGGCAATTGATTGAAAAGCGACGGAAAACTAATTATCAGAGCACTCAGACTCTAGAATTCTCCGAGCAGCGGCTGAATTCGATCTAACTATAAGACCGCCTCCGTTGGGACTCGAACCCAACGACCTCATCACAATCGCTACAGACAGTGGCAAGGTGTATCTGAGCTAAACTCAGCCAGTTATCATTCTTTGGCATTTGAGGGTAGTCGTGATCAATTCATTATAAAAGAATGTAATTGTAACTAGAAAGCCTAAATATATTTGCAGTCTTCAAACTCTTCGACAAATATTTGCAATAGCTTAAAATATAGTCTTAAGCAACATAGTCAAAGCACACTATTGACGCAAAACTTCTTTGAAGATACTGCTTTCCTTAACAGCAAATTAATGCTTCTTTCTGCAGAAATTACCGTTTTATCTGTACCGTTTTTTTTACAAAAAAGAAGTAATTACGCATTATCTAAACTATGGCATACTATGAATAAGAATTATGACACATGACTGTTTTTTACTAGTCGACATGAGTCTTCGCCAGGTTTTGACATGCACAATATTAATTTTTCTGTTAACATTTACAACAGGAAAAACAGAACAAGAAAGGAAAAAATATATGCATGCAATATTTCTTTACGTAAGTAGGAAACAACTGCTTAAAGACGATTACATCCGATTATCAGATATCCTGGACGTCTTAAATAATCAATATAAATACACTGGCTATAAGGTTATCGTAATTGGGCTGTTAAAAAAAAGATATACTTCTGGTAATATTTTTGTTACCAGTGGGTTTATCATAGACAGTATCAAGAGTGCAATGGAGTTCTTTGATTTATTGATTTATTTATTTTATTTATTTATTTTACGTAAAAAACAGTTAAAAACTGCGTATGACGTGCTATGGGGAAAAGTGAATTGTGTGCACATTTTCAAAATTCTGTGATCCCTACACTAAGTCATATACTACTTAAATTTTGAATTTTGAAAGGGAGAAAGAAAACAAAAACTCCCATGTAATAAAATCTATTTTCAAGGATAAATAAGCAAAAAATTTTGAATTTTAAAAACTCCCATGTAATAAAATCTATTTTCAAGGATAAATAAGCAATAAATTTTGGTTCTTATTACTTCCTGCCGCGACAACATGGAAACGATAATTTGAATAATTGTATTTCCCACTGAATTCTAGAAGACGTGCACGGATAATGAAGTTACATTTATGTCCAGAAGCAAAACAAGGGGCCATCTCAGCATTTGCTCAATGGATCAGGGAAACTGGACGAAAAACCTGATCGAGATGGGGGTCATTGACCCGGAAGCTGTAGTACAATAGTTGTTACAGGTTGTTTATACTCATTTATACAGTTCAAATGGTAAATAATGCATTATGTATCATTGTTAAAATTAATGTTACTTTTCTTGTGATGCTCAGTATAGTCTCTAATTGTATAGAAACAGTTATGCAGCAGAAACGATTTCACTTGGGATTTAAACTTTTCTATTGAATTTAATCGTTTAATGTCATCTGGCAAAGTGTTGTAAAATAATGTACATGTATTGTATGTGAATTTTTTGTAATGAGCTGTTGATACTGTCACCTGATGAATATGATTTCTACGTCGAGTGTTATAGTAATAGACTTCGGCATTTTCTGAAAATATATTCCAAAACCACTGATTCGTAAATAAAAAGACACGGTAATGGTAGAATTCCTAGATTAATGAAGAGAGGCTTACATGAATCACGTGGGTGGGATTTGGTTATTATTCGTACAATTCGTTTTTGTAATCTAAAAGTCTGGGAGCTATAAGATGTATTTCCCAGAATATTATGCCATATCTCAGGCGGGAATGAACATTCGCGAAGTATACACAACGAGCAGTATGAAGGCTGACTGAATTTGCAAGAATTCTGAACGCGTAGCATAATGAACTTAATTTTTATTTAAATGGACGTTTTTCATTTAAGGTTTGACTGAATTGAGAGACCTACAAATTTTGTTGCCTTAACATCAGTCAATGGTACACTGTTCATTTTCAATGGAGCACAGAATTGTTTATTTGAAATGGAAAACTGCATTAAAACCGTTTTCTTTTCGTTTACTATTAATTTGTTATTTCGGAACCAATTTGAAACATCTGATATTGTACTATTTACTGTTTCTTTATTGCAAAGGATGTTCGTATCATCCGCAAAGAGAACCGTTCTTCCATTTCGAATCGTCGAGGGCATATCGTTTACGTAAAGTAGGAACAGAATAGGGCCTAAAATCTATCCTTGAGGATCTCCACATGGAACGGGCAAAGAGTCGGAAAGGTGCGTACGTAATGTTCCATCATTCCAGTAAGGTATGTCAACTCTCTGAGATCGTTGTTTAAGGTACGAACATAACCAATCTAGAGCAATTCCACGAATTCCATATGAAGGTAATTTGGAAAGTAAAATGTCATGATCAATGACGTCAAAAGCTTTTGAGAGATCTAAAAATAATCCAATAGGTGCCTCGTTTCGATCCAATGATGAGGCGACATCTTTAAGAAAAGAAAATATAGCTGTTTCCGTTGATTTTGATTTTCTTAATCCATGTTGGCAATCTGAAAGCGCGTCGTGTTTAGTGAAAAAGGTTTCCATTCGTACGTAAAAAAGTCTCTCTAATATTTTTGAAAAAACTGATAGAAGAGAAACGGGCCGATAATTTTGAATTTCATTTTGTTGCCTTTTTGAAAAGCGGCTTAATTTTAGCTGTTTTGAAAATATCGGAAACGTTCCGGTGCATAAAGATGCATTAAATATGTGAGTTAACGGGTGTATAATGGCATACGCACAAGTCTTTAACAAAGAATCCGGGAATTCATCTAAACCGTACGAATATTTATTTTTTAGTTTACCGATTATTTTGAGAATTTCATAGGAAGAAGTTTCGGAAACGAACATTGTGTCTAAAATTTTGGGTGAACTGTCTGTTTTTGAATTTTGTGCCTGAAGACCCTTAGTGAGATTAACTGCCGAATAGGAAAGGCGACGTCTTCCACTAATTTCCCCAAGTATTTCCCCAAGTCGCGAAGTAACGAGAGAATTTATCTAGAAATTTCCTAATGGTTGAGTGGTATTTAACAAAATCATTCCATGCATGAAATTATGCCCAACAGAGTTTCTGAATGAGTCTATTAATTGAACTAATGAAACGCGTTTAAATGTCCCCTTATGACTACGGACCGGATTTATAAACCCTAGTAATTTATTAATATGAATTTAGGAAATGCATACACATTTAATGCATACGTATGCAAAAACTTCGAAAATATAAACTAAAACATACCATATTACGTTTATTAATCTTCATGCCGCGGAAACGGAAGTCACTTTCTCTATCGGTTCCCGTTTTTTTTATATTTTGTGGGGGAAATACCACTGTGATTTGTCGAATTGGAGGTAATAAAAGCCTTCAATAATTCTTCAGCGTTAATAACTTTCAAGATTAATCTAATAATACGTATTGCTCTAAACGATACAGATTTCTCAGATCAGTATATTAGGTAATTCAGAAACAGAAAATCGATATTTGCTTTAAAGACCTATATGAATTCCAACACACACAATAAAATCAAAAATAAAATTTACTGCTTAAAACAATGAAAAATTAATAAGTGAAGCGATAATCGTTCTAGCAGAAAATATTCAGAATAATTAGCAATTTGCAGAAATATGTTGCTTATTAAGAAAACAAAAACCTATCCATCATATGAACCAGAAAAATTATGTTCATATGATAGGATATTGTTTATTTTACATTCAAACTAAGTGAGAATACCTTCTGTCTTAAGAGATAAATAATATATTTGGTTTGAAATCCGGGCCCTGCTAATGAAAACTAGCTCATCTTAAGATTTTCCAGTAGAGAAAAGTGGTAAGAAATATCGGATAGCAAAGCCGGATAGCAAACCCCGATAGCAATATCGGTAAATTTAATGAGATACTTGTAAACATAGGCGCGCAGAGTGAAAAACGAGAGGGGGTTCAATGGGCCCTTCTGTCCTCTATTGAGTCCCATTTTCAATTAAACATTTTTTTTTATTTACAAATGACTTGAATAACTAGTAAAGAAATAAAACCTAAAACAACAAGTATGAAATAATGTTAATGATACAATTAATCAATAATTGTATTGAACCATTTACAGTGTTGCCAGATGGCTTGCAGAGCAGCTTTCCCAAATATCTATTAATTTCCCAAATTGTCAGCTTAAATATGATAAATTTCTTACTTCCCCCTTTTTTAAGGAAATGAAATGTTTTATCACGTAGGATTGCGGAGCCTCTTTCGAAATTTGCAGGGAGACCGCGGCCCCCCTGGACCCTCTTGTGCTCAGCCCACTCAGGAATTCTCTTCAGGACAAACCAGACGTACAAGTATTGTTCGACGCGTGGCTTGGTGCACATTTCGTGATTGGAATAGTCATCATAAGACATCTCAGAGTACCGGGAGCGGTAGCTCAGTGCATCAACTGATGTCACTGCAGCGCCTCTGACCGGGAGGTCCTAGGTTCGAGTCCTGATGGCAGGATTTTCGAAACTAGTTTTTCAGCTAGGTCGAATTCAGTCGCTGTCTGGAGGAGAATTCTAGCGACCGGCTGCTCTGAACGGTAGTTTTCCGTGGTTTCTCTGATCAACACCAGGCGAATGCCGGAGCAGTACCCTACCAAACGGGCCACGGACCGCGCGCGATCTTTCCTTCCTCTTCGTTGCCCTATCCTCTCCTTCTACACACACACTTACACTAGCATGCACTACACATATTCCGGGAGACCGGTCGGGATCTTAAAGCTTGTCCACGCTGGGGCGGTGCCCCGCTGGTGGGAGAGTCCTGGTTAGGGGAAACCCCACTAGCCGACGGTAGGTCGGCGCCGGATCTCGCCATCCAGCGGGGGAAGATCACCGTCATCTCCCGAGGAAAAACATGCACTACTCTAACGGGACTAATGACCAGAGCAGTTGACGCGCCCGGAAACACGAAAAAATCAATCAATCAATCAAAAATCTCAGAGTGGTATCGCGCTCTCTGTCAACGCCGCAGATCGATAACTAAGAAAATAACTTTTTAGGAATTTCTGTTGCTTCAAGGTCTCCGGTAAAAATTAATATAAAAAATAATACAACCTGAAAATTAAATAAATGCTAGAATATGCAGAGCGAATATTGTTGTGAATTCTAATGAAGTACAAGGGCGGATCCAAAGGATGGGGGCCATGCCCCACTCTTTGGGTTAGTTTTTGTAGAGGTTTTATATACGTTTCATGATTTTATTCGATTTAGGAAGAAATAAAAATAGTGATAAATTTATTATTCTGATAGAACTTTGAATGAAATTAAAAATCGACTATGAATATGTAAATTTTTGTTATCATTTTATTTTAATTTACACTACTGTCCAACTCCAGATCAATAGATTTATTCATAATTTGTGCAAAATTTAGATTAATTTGGTTCCGATTTGAAAAGCAGGTCCAACGAGAATACGCTGGACCCACTGATATGGAATATCACGCTACCAGATTATTTGAAACTTGATGAGGAGCAACTGAATGTTAAGTTACCAAATTGTTGAACAAATACAAGGAATTGCTAGCTCATTTCAAACCGTCTAACACCGAAGATTGCGTGGGATCAGAATTGATGTTGTGGAAGGCGTATTTGGATCGCAATTTAAAACATAGCGGTGAGCTATCTGTTCTGGAAATGTTTAGAATGTGCGACGCAGAAATTTATCCTAATTGTAAACTACTGTTATACATTTTGTTGAGTTTGACTATTAGCGTAGCTTCTGCAGAACGAAGTTTTTCAGCCCCGCACAGGTTGTAATCGTGGCTCAGAAGCCACATTAATCGAGATCGCCTCGTTGGACTTGCGTTAAGGCATTTGCATCAATATATTCCATTGTTTCCTGAAATGATATTAGATAGATTCGTGAAGTCGAAAACTTGACTCCGTAACATAATTATTTAACAATTGCATTTATAAATATACATCTGAACCTAAAAATCTAATTCTTTGTCAAAGTCTTGTTCGACTAAAAAAGAGGAAGGTGCCCCCCCCTAGACAATTTCTGGATTCGCCCTTGATAAGATATCGTGCTACTCCATGAATTTGATCACATGTGAAGTAACATTATATTTAACAGTGATATTTAATGTATTATTTACCATTGTACTGTATAATTCTAAACAATATGTAACAAGTATTGTATCGCAGCTTCTCGGTCAATGACCCCCATTTCGATCAGGTTTTTCGTCCAGTTTCCCTGATCCAATGAGCAAATGCTGAGATTGCCCCTTGTTTTGCTTCTGGACATAAATGTAACTTCAATATCTGGGCACGTCTTCTAGAATTCAGTGGGAAATATAGTTATTCAAATTATCGTTTCCATGTTGTCGCGGCAGGAAGGTCGCGGCAGGTCTCCATTATCACTGTTGTCGCATTCCTTGACAAAGGACATCATGGATAAGAGCCCAAAATTTATTGCTTATTTCTCCTTAAAAATAGATTTTATTACATAGGAGCAGCTTTTTTTTTCATTCAAAATTCAAGTAGTATATGACATAGTGTAGAGATCACAGAATTTTGAAAATGTCCACAGAATTCACTTCTCCCCATAGCACGTCATACGCAGTTTTAACTGTTTTTGAGGTTAAATAAATAAATAAATAAATAAATAAATAAATAAATAAATAAATAAATAAATAAATAAATAAATAAATAAATAAATAAATAAATAAATAAATAAATAAATAAATAAATAAATAAATAAATAAATAAATAAATAAATAAATAAATAAATAAAATAAATAAATAATAAATAAATAAATAAATAATAATAATAAATAAATAAATAAATAAATAAATAAATAAATAAATAAATAAATAAATAAATAAATAAATAAATAAATAAATAAATAAATAAATAAATAAATAAATAAATAAATAAATAAATAAATAAATAAATAAATAAATAAATAAATAAATAAATAAATAAATAAATAAATAAATAAATAAATAAATAAATGTTCCGTATGAAATCAAGCCCGTAAGACAAAAATCCAAATAATCGAGGAAATGGTATTTCTAATCCTGTTGTGTGTGTTTTTTTATTTTTTTTATTTGTTGCGTCTACCATTTTGACGCAACGCGTCTCGAAGACCCTTACGGGTCGTTGAGCGCTTTGCGCTGTGGAGTAATCCTCCATTACTTTTCGCGCTTTTTGTAGTAATTCTCCATTATCACATTTCTGTCATGTCGCGTCACGTCGCAGTCAGTTGTCAAGAGGACCGCCAGGTAGCATCTCCGCGTACGCGCCTCCTACTACGCGCTCCTGCGTCACTACCCAGCGGCCACAATAGGGGAAGGAGTATAGGGGCAGGGTTTAGGACACTTCACAAGGATTGGACTAGCCCTTGTGAAGCAGCCAAACTCGTTTTGTTGGAACAAATTTCACATGAGATTCGACGGGAATCGAACACGGACCTCAGTGGTGAAAGGCTAACGACTTCGCTATGTGCCACGAGCGTTTAAAAGCTGAACATTCAGAAAGGCCGAAAAAAGGAAGATTTTTTTGAAGTATGGGGACGGAAGAAAATATTGAAAAAATATGGGCAGGAGAAAAAGACAAATGCCGAAATTTTGAAAAGAAAACAGAATTTTCTCTAAAAGCCAAAGCCAAAATATTGAAAATAAAATATTTTGGACATACTATATGTCGAACAAAATCTCTAGAAAAGGATATTATGCTTGGAATGGGAGAATAATGCGAAAAGAGCGGGAAAAAAGATGTAGGTGGCACAATGAAATAATTAAGGCAACCAACCACACATGACCAGACATAAGTGTGTTGAAGACAGAAACCAGTCGAGGAAACTAGTACACAATATCACAAACAAAAGGAAAAGGCAGTTTGAGTCCGAGTGAGCAATGAACAAACATGCTGGAATCCTATTGCTGTATATATCTAGATAGGCTAACTAGGGATGGCTTGCGATATATGTTCTTGTACTATTTCTCTGCGCGTCCACACGCCGCGAAGAATTGGGGCTTGCAGATGAAAGGAGAGATTCTCACAATCGTTGCTTGGCAAGGGACTGGAGCCGACAAATAGACATCATCGCACTGAACAGTATATTTGATATCCGCAGTCCTTCATGTGTTCATTCTGTTATTATTAGGGAAGATCTCGCCGAATTATATGCGCGTCCTCTCCCAGATTCGGATAGCAAGAAAAGCAAAGGCTTGATGCTCAAATAATGCAAATGCAAACATCAACGTTCAAAATTAAAACAATTCTAAAAAAAACCTGGTTTAGTAACCTCGAACAAGTTCGTGTAATATAATGTTTCGACAGCGGCCGTGATTGTTAATTTATAATTACGATTTAGACAAAATGGCAGAAAATAGGGGGAAAATAACAGCAAATCTAAGCCTGAAAACTAGCGCTCAGGGTCATCTCAAGGAGTCACAACTTCCTCAAATGGGTACAGGAAGGTGGGCGAGAGGCCTTACACCTAGAGTGCTTGCGTTGGCCGCCTCTCCGGGTACGGGAGGACATATGTAGGAAATCCAGAAAAATGGGATCATCTCTTGGGCCGAAGATAGTCTACTGGATGAGGATGTTACAATCAGCGTTCCCTTTATTCGAACACATAAACTGACAGTGGTATAATGCAATATTATTTCATATTATAACTCCTATAAAATTGTGATTATCGGTTCTTTTCATTCACAAACAACTCATCAAGCTTAAAACATCGATAATAAACATCAGGTTTCATAAATATTTCATTTTTTTACGAAATATGTTCATGTGTCTATACAAAATCTGTTTTGAAAATATCAACATCAATGTTGCATCCCTATTCTCGACACCTAAATGAGGATCGCCGATTTAATATTTTTGCATTCTGACTCACATTCCCTAATAGGAGGTTTATCAGTGAAACTTGTAAACCACGTTTTACTAGTAGTATGTTAAATGTAATAAATTGAATTGCTACCCGAATAAATGCTACTGAAAAGCGTGTGCGATGTTTAGAAAAATTGTATCTCAATGTAGAAATGTAAAAGTTGCCGAATTAATAACTGTATAACAAAACATAATTTATCCGCCTCATAAACCTATTCTTCTAGTGTGGTGTTTCTAAGGGTTAAAGTTTTATTGCTTTCATGACAATTTAATGCATTAAAAATACATAAATGTGTCACAATACAATGATTTATACTACATCCTTGTAATTTATCATTTACGTAGTTTTTACCAAAATTATGCACCAGGAATTACATATTCCCATCTTCAAGTTTATATAAATATAACAGATTCATTTTATATCAATATAACTTACCAAGTAATGTTATGTCAAGTATGTCATGATTCTTAATATTAGATTTCACTGTTTGTTACAGCCTTGGATTCAGGGTGAATCTCGCCTGAGTGTTATTTTATCACTTTTTCAAATTTCTCCGAAAATACGAAAACAGTTTCAAAATTAGCTTCGGCGATTTTACTTGGGAAAACAGATTCATTAAGTGAAATCTATCAAGGGGACAAACGCCGTTTTGATATCAAAAATCGAGTCGCAGCATTAAAGAGCTCGTGCGTAATCTCGGCTCATTCTTTCTGGTAATGATAACGGAAGATCTTAGAAGTAAAATGTATGTAAAATAAGATGTTAGGACATGGAATATTGGTGATATCTACATAATTAGTTCAATTTTCTTTTTGAAATCAGTTTCCAAATCGGAATCGATATTTTGAGTAATGCCTCAAATAATTTTTTGATTGTATTCGAAGGAAGACGGAAATATGTGAACGAGATATATACCTACAAAATACGACTATTACAGATGATACGAGACCGTTTGATGTGTTACAGCATCACTAGTTTGATAAGTGGAGAAAAATATATTGAGATTGAAAGGGACGAAAGCATAAACCGACTGCCTGGCTTGCCTGCGTAAAAGTTCGGCCTCCTTTCGCGCCGCAGGCCGCCGGGTTTGGCCGTTCGGCTGCGTGGAGGGAGGGCCCACAAGCGTCGGGTAACGCAACGGTGTGGAGCCGTGAAGGGCGGGGGGAGGTGTTTTTCATATTTCACTTTACGCCGCTTCTATTCATCCGATTTGCATGATTGACACGGCGTTGGATTCAGGAAGCACGTCGTCATCGCGCTATAAGCCCACATTTTTTTTCATTTCTTCCCGAAACTATGAGAAAATTAAATTTTTTTTTTGGAAATCTTTTTTAAAAAAATGGCTTTGTAGCGTAAATTCTATTTTAAAAAGGCGTCCAATGCCTTTTACAGATCAAAATTTGGACCATTTCTTCAGACGTTATTGGTCTAGTAAATTTTGCTTATTTTGGTGCTGCCACGTGGTGGCGACAAATTGAACTAGTGTCGGTACATTTAGCCTTAAAGTGTGGCCAGCTTCTCTACTCGTGGACGGTGAGTTTGCCTCGTGATTGTTTGCATACAGCACTTGTTTCCCGTCGAATCCTTGCGTTGTGTGGAATGCTAAAATGGCAGCGCTCAGGCGACTACATTTTTTGCGTGGGAGGGGCGCGCATTCAATCAGCAATAATCATAAATGGTAGACGAATACTAAATGAATTTTAAAACAATTATTTCACTGCACATTTATTGGATTGTATGAATTTTTTCTTTTGCCTTCAAACCAAAGATTTCTACAAGCCATCCGAGATTGCCTTAAGAGAACCCATGAGATGTATAGAAAGAAAATCAGAAACATGAGCGTTGTTTTGGGCATTTAAAAAGTGAAACACACTCTTTTTATGTGTACGTTGACGAAACGCGTCTCCAAGCCCCTTGGGGGGCGTTGAGCGCTTTGCATTGGAGAGTAATCCTTCATTAATATTGTCATAGTATGTCACGTCTCGTCGCAGCAATTGTCAAAGTGGACCTCCAGGTAGCATCTCCGCGTACGCGCCTCCTACTACACGCTCCTGTATCACTAGCCAGCAGCCAGAATTGGGAGGGAATAAGGATAGGGGTAGGGTTTAGGACACTTCACAGAGATTGGACTATCCCTTGTGACGCGCACACAGAGCGAATCTAGGGATGACCACACAAAAATAACACGTCACTGCTCAGGATATCTGGAGTTCTGCTGAAATTATCATTGATAAAATTAACCACGAAAAAGTAATGAAATACAGAAACTATTCATATACCATATTCAAAGCATCTGAAAGGGATTGCCTACTATGAATTCTTGAACAAATTACAAATAAATAAGTGCATGCAAGAACGTTACATGTTTAAAAAAATGAGTTTTCAAAAACTTAACACGTGTCCCTCTATTTTCCTATAAAAGCTCAAAGCTTTAAGTAGTTTACGGATCTCTCAATAGATAAAAGTACCATTGGGCGAGAACAAAATGTTTGCTTCGTTCCTGCAATAACCTGTTTTCCTTCTCGCAGCGAGTTCTAGATTAAACGTTGGTGAAGTGCCTTGTGTACAGTTGTGTTAATGGGCGATAGAGGTGAAGATAGAAGTTATTTGAAGATTCAAGTGAAAATATTTCTGTAAAGTTACGAGTTGATTATCTTCTTATTTTCAAACGTTCCGCACCAGAGAAGAGTTATTTGAATATTCTGGTGAAAATTACAGGTAAGTTACGAGTTTCTTACTTTTTATGTTCAAACGCTCTAACTAGAAACATGCCGAACGTTTGGGGAAAGTATTTGTCGTAGAATATCATCTTCACTTTGACCATACAAAATTGGAAACGTCCATAACATGCGACAAGCTAGCTAAAGATATCAAGAATGCATGTGACGAAGATACAAAAGCAAAGCAAATGTAAGAAAAAGAACTGCAATTACGAAAAGCCGAAGCAGCAGCCCAAACTAAGGTGAAAAATGATTTACCTTCCTAGAATGACTCAAATATATGGGCAATAGCGTTTGATATGCAGCAGGCACTCCCAACCCTTCATATCCATACTGTGGGTTTCTACTCCAGGCAACTGCGTACTTACCTCGGAGTACATGCTGCAAATAGAGATTCAATGCTCGTTTGGGCAAAGGATTTGGCTAGTAAGGGATCACAAGAAATAGCATGTTTGATCTCTTATTTTCAAAAGATCTGTGAAGTTCCAGCAGACAAAAAGTTAATACCCTGGTCTGATTCTTGTGGCGGCCAGAAGAATATTATTTGTTTGTGGTACGACTTAAACATGACCTACGTCTCTTTGAAGTTCAGCATAAATTCCCTCGCCCAGGACAAACCTCTTCATTGCGACAGAGATTTGGGGATTATTGAGAAGAAAAAGAGGTCCACACCAACAGTTTATTCTTCAGAGCAGTGGGTAAACATTATCAAGGAAGCGAAACGGAAAAAACCGTTTTCATGCAGCAAAAATGAAAAGAGAGATGTTCGTTTCCCTCATTTCTATTGTCTCGTCCCTAGTCTTCCGTAAAACCTGTATTAAAGGAAACTGCAAATTCAGAAAGCTTTTAAAACTGAAATAAGGGAAGGAAAACCAGGTTTCATTTTCTTTGCTTACTCTCTGATTTAGCTATTTAGCCTCTGCTTACGTTAATCTACCTGTCTGGCAAGAAGTCAACGTCTCCAAGCGAGTTAAAAGGAATACTCAAATGTATCTGCCTTTTTCTCTGCCAAGAAACGAAGCTCTCAGGTGCATAAATGCAAAAAAGCTATGTTCGTACATTACATGTGCTTCGGGAGCACTATAAAAGCATCCAAAATGTAACAGCAAGCCAAGCCAACAGCCTTTATAGGTAAAGCCAAGATTTCAAGAGCATCAGCATTATAGTAAAGATTTAGAAGAATAAAGTGAAGTAGAGGAACTAGATAGAGAAGAAAATCAGGAGTAAGCTTTATGAATGGTAAAATATGACATTCTTGCTCTCGAGTCTCTGTGTGATGCTAGTGTCAAAATTTATAAAAATTGCTGTGTACACCACATTTCTAAAAACAAACTAATGATGATTTGTAGACATAATTCTGTAATATTTTACTACATAATAAAAATAAATTGCAACTCAAAATCTGGAAAACATTAATATTCTAATCTGAAAACTTTACACCTCTATACCTCAAAACTTTAAAATATATAACTTCAACTTTTTGCATGCATCCATTGAATTGTCCTCAACTTCTTTTGCAATGCACAAAACAAAACTTACTTTCAAAGCAAAAATGAAGCATTGCCTTGTAGTCAAGCACTGCTCTTTATACAAATCGCAATACCCATAAATCAAAGAACTAAGAAAATGAAATTCATTGCAAATAATTGTATACCAAAGTAGATAGAACTACAAAAAACATTCTTTAGAGATTTCATTAACTTTAAAACAATTCTTGTTCTATTTTGCTTTCTTCATGTTTTCTTCAAACAATAGTATTATTCTTCTTGGGTTAAAATTTCCATGTAAATGACAGCTGATTGTTAAGAGAAGAGAGATCATTGTCCAATCCCACATCAAATTTCGATGCAACTGCCCAGTTCCTGGTCTGGTTTGTTAAAGAAAATGAATGTGATACTAATAAATTCAACCCCAAAATGAATATTTCACAGCATCATTATTTCAAATTTCTTTATTGAAAATTTGATGTTTACTCATTTTAGATGGTTTATAAAAATTGGGATGCAAAAGAATTGCATTTTCTGTCCAACTTGCAATTACTGTACTTAGCAAAGCTGCCTTCCTTCACTCTCATATGTCAAGGGCACAATAGTTTTCATAGGAGAGCATTTCATAAATGTCTTTTGAATACCCATCACTCATTTCCACAATTTTTCCAATAAAGAGCAGTAGAAAAGTATCTTAAAACAGGAAAAATACATTCACATTAACCAACACAGTAAATTTTTTATGATACATACTTCAATGAAATGAATTAAGGAACAGGAATTAATGTTTGAGGATATTTGGTATCACAAATATATCACATAATATAACAATCTTTGTTTACATATAATAATTATATACATATAATAATTATATACATATAATAATTATATATATTTATATTATTTTAAAAAACTGTTTCATTTACATTTCAATTATTCCAAAGAACTTTCAACGTACACATCTAATGGAATGTACAATCCAGCAAATCTGGGTTCATTGTTACATTCAAAAACACGAGTGTCATGTTTCACAGCCCAATCGAGTCTTCTGTACTTACCCCACACTCTGGGACAATTACAGAACCATGAGCTGCACAAACATGTAGTGCAATATTTCTTAAAATGGCATAGACTACACCCTCAATAACACGTGATAAAACAATGTTTAACTTTCAAACTACTCTGCAAATTAATTATACATATAGAAGTAGCAAAATTTGAGCATTATACACAAATTTTTCATATAACAGTACCTTGCTTTGCAACATACAATTCAAAACCTAGAGTACACATTATTTGAATTGCTGACATACAATCTGACCATCTTCGTAAAATCAAATTTATTAACCACAAATTGCAGCAAGAGAGATATAAATTCACACAAAGACTTCATATTGTTATACAAACTAGATTAATTTTCTATCTTATTCAGAATTTATAAATAATTTGATATCAAGCACTTTTTTGCATAGATCAATATCTCTTTTGCCATGTGGTAAAAAACAGGTTCAATATGATTGAATTTGAAAAATTCAATGTAGTCAGATAACATGTATTTGCAAAATTTCAGGCACCAGGATTTTTCCTCATTAATTCCAGATCCGCCTCCATCATATCTTGCACCAATTCCTACAACAAAAATGTTTTAACTTTATACAATTATACCAACAACAAAATCTCAACAAAAAATGAGATCTTTAATTTTGTACATTAATGCTTCATAAATCAGCAAATCATTTTAAAAATCTAAGAATAAAGGGAACATTATCTTTTTCACATTATTTGTTTACTATCCATATTATTTAATGAACCACTAATGAAGAACTTGAGAAATGATGAAACCAAATATTGCAATACAATAGAAAGAAACAGGCAATGGACAACGTAAAATGTCACTCAATAGTTAATACTAAAGGATCAAGAAAATTCCACTTGTAAAAATGGTACAAAATATTTTTTAACTATCGTTATTTATTCTCTTTCTCAATAAACATTGAATGTAAGGAATTGACTTAGAATTTCAATCAACTTGGCATAAAGAAAATAGCAAACCTACACCCACACATGCTTTCTCATATTGGTAACATTGCACACTATATTCTACGAACACATCCAACATCACTTCAAAAATGTCTAACCAAACAGAGCACCAGAGTTAAACTAGTGTTGCTACAACAACACATCCTTTCTTGCATTACATCTATTGTTAGCAATTTTCGAAAATTCAGAGTTCAATGAAAATGAGACACAAATTCAAAGAAAATGAGCTACAAACAATGCAAGCTTTGGTGAAAAATACCTAAATTATTTTGCATACACATGGAAGGAAGTAATAATTGAAATCCCACAGTGTTTACTTTAAGTACTGGTTTGAGATAAAAGTCTGTGTAAAATTATATTAATTCTGCCTAACTCAAGAAAACTATATAGAAGTAAATGTTGACCATTTTTTCATCTTACTGTAAATATTTTATGTAGATAACAGATTTCAGAAAAACAGGAAAACAATAATTTTCATATGGCTAGAAACAACGTAGATAGTAATATAAAGATGTGGTATTAAGATAAGGTTGTTAGTTCAACAAGATGTGTACCTAAAATAAAATTACACTACTGACTTGGAGAAAGCAGAAAACTGGTCTCAAAATCTAGGCTGTATCAAGCTTTGAATTCAAGGATACATCCAAAACAATTGTCAACACTTGATTTCAGGAATTTTAAAAATCTTCTAATGACTATTTGAAAAAATGCATTAATATTCAATCATACAAATGTATGGTAAATGTCTTTATTACCTTTACTTCATATAAAACAACACAATAAATTGAAAACAAGATGCCAAGGGAAAAATGAACGAGAGAATAATGGAATTGGGTAAGAACATACAATATAATCCGTTTAATTAATTAAACATTGTGTTTATTATAATTATGATTTTAATGAAAAACACAAAAACCATAATTCCAAAAGTGCATAAAAACATATACTAGATATATGACATATCTAGTATATAGTCTGGTATTTCTAATTTGTTAAATTATTAGCCTTGCATATTAGATACAAAAAATTCAGAAGAAAGAACAATCTCTTGGCCTTGTTTCAAATGCTACAACATCAAATCTGCCAGCATCCACTGAACTGTCACAACGGCACTTCAGTTAATGAGAGGCATTATTACCCAAGTTATATATTATCTATATAATAACTTATATAGCTAGATGCATTCAATTCTATGTTAAACTTCTATTGTGGTTTCCTATTAATAATAAATTTAATTAGTTTGATCATTTTGTAATGGAAGTAAAAATAAGGTTCATCTAGCAGTACTTTTTTTTAATTGGACGAATGGAATCAATCTATTTAAAAATTAATTATAATTGCCTTAAAAGCTTCCATTTAATGAGGATCGCTAAGTCCACTGAATCTTTCAAATGATCATGGCATTTATATTACAGATGGCAATAAACAATGAGACAGTCAATGAGACAAACAACTAATTACAAAGGAATCTCCAAATCTCTGTGAAACATGTAATCTACCTATCACTATCATACATATATTAATGCATTGCCCAAATCTTAATAAATTAAGGAAAAAATATAATCTTCCAAACAATAAAGTGATCCATTTCCTTGTGGAACTCAATCTCCACAAAAATCTGTAAACCAATACAAGTGTCCATGTATGTTCAAAGACTAAACTACTTTTATACCAATAAAATAATATCTATTTGATGCCTTCCTCCGAGTCAAGTGTCTGAACTATCCACAATAATGTATAATATTATGTAAAATAACCTACTGTATTTGTCATATTGTAACTTATATACTTTGTAAAGACGTAACATACAGAAATACTTTGTAAATATATGTGACTCTGTATTACAACCTTGTGGTCATTCAAAACCTAGTTGTTTATGCGACCTTTATACATAAATTATATTAAAAAAAAAAATTAAAAAAAAAATGAGACAGAGCATAGAAATGATGTTCAAATTTTGTGCATTTCATAGATAAGCGATTATAGTCAATCCTTTAAATACATAGAGGCTAGATGAAAAATGACATAAATAAAAAAAGTGATGCTACAACAGTGCATACTTTCTCATATTATTTGTAAAAGTCTTCGGAATAATAATTTTTTTGCTCAGCGCTTCCAATTGCAGACACCCTGTTTAATGTAAATTGCTAGACGTTTATGTATTAAAAGCTCCATGTTGCAGCGACACTTGCAATTGTGATGCTACACCTATGGAGGAGAAGAAGTCGAAGAAGCTGAAGAAAATGAAAAGAAAAAAAGAAGAAATAGAAAGAAAGGAGTAAAAGGAGAATCACGAGAAAAATAAAACCGTTGACTTTGCCCAGTCTTTCCTGAAGTGGTTGATATCAACCACCAGGGCTTGATTTGAAATCTCTTTTAAGATTAATACTTTAAATTGAAAAATTAGGAATTTTTTCGACATTGGCTATAAATTGGCCCTCTTGCCAATACCTTTTAAAATGTGTGTGTGTGCGCGTGATTGCGCTTGTGCTTACGCGTATGCATGTTTGCATGCACGAGTGAGTGTGTGCATGGTTGTTTGCTGACTGGCTCACGCAAAGCCCAAGTGCAATATATATTGTAATACTGCAACACGTATTCACCTCATTATCAACTATTTCTTGAAACTCTTCACCAAATGATGTGCAGTTTTGAAAAAGAATACATACATTTAATTTTTGAAAATATAAAACTTACATACACACAAAGAGATGAAAGGCAAAAAACCAGGCCAATGGAGCAACAGACATTTTCAAAAAATACTCTTTCATGGTATCAGGAATCCTTTAAATATTTGACATGTATGTATTTAATTATCTGTTAAGATATGTTTAAAAATCTTGACATTGAATTTTTGCTGCATTACAATACTTTCTCTTTACTATGTATACGAGAAAGTAAACAGAACATTTTTACGAACATGACACTTACCTTAAATGTGACCTTTGGCTTCCAACCAAATTTTTCACGAGCTTTACTGGGATCTCCCAACAAGAGATCCTGAAATATAAAATAAAAAAGAACTACCTGTATCACAAAATTAAACCAAAATTCTTATTATTTTTGGTTTGTCTATAAAGCAAGTGATCAAAAGTATAACTCCCTTCAAAAAAATAAAAATAAGTCAAATTTGAACTGAAATTTGAATTAAAATACATGTTCCATGAATTAATTGATTAGTTATCTTTGATAAAGACTTACCACCTCTGTTGGTCGAAAGAATTTTGGATTTATTTTCACCCGAATGATACCGCTTCCTTTCTCACGGCCCACTTCATCTTTGCCTTGCCCTTCCCACATTATTTCTTTCCCAATATGGTCAAAGGCAGCCTCAACAAATTCACGGACACTATGAGTTTCACCAGTAGCAATAACATAATCCTCTGGTTCCTCTTGTTGTAACATTAACCACATTGCCTACAAAAGATGAAATTTAAAAATCAAAAGTATATTATGAAAATTAATTAGGATTATTCATCACACAAATCTCATTTAACAATTCATAAATCATTCAATGTGAGTATGTTTAAATGCCATCACATTTTAATTCTCTGATTTGAACTAAAAATAAGGTTCACACACACTATTATACTGTAAGATACAAACTTGAAGTTTGTACATTTTTCACATAAGCATGTTATTTCATTGGAAATTATTTTTTTACAATGCAAAATTATTATTTAAAAAATTAAAATGAAAGCCACATTTAAAACTGTAGTCTAGCATCTCTTCTATAGTACACTTATCACAGAAACAAAGTATCAATAAAGAAAGAACACCAGAACTTACTTCCACATAGTCTCTTGCATGTCCCCAATCTCTCTTGGAGTCAAGGTTACCCAGCTCAATATGATCCGTCTGCCCTAAAGCAATTTTAGCTACAGTGCGAGTTATTTTTCTGGTAACAAAATTTTCTCCTCTCCTGGGGCTTTCATGATTAAATAATATTCCATTGCATGCAAACATATTATATGCTTCTCGATAGTTTACTACTATCCAGTAACCATACAATTTTGCACACGCTAAAAGAAAAAAATAACACAAATAAAATAATATCTATCTGCATTAAGCACATATAATTAACAGTTAAAAATTTAATTTGA
This sequence comes from Teleogryllus oceanicus, assembly GCA_964035755.1. Classification (NCBI taxonomy): domain Eukaryota; kingdom Metazoa; phylum Arthropoda; class Insecta; order Orthoptera; family Gryllidae; genus Teleogryllus; species Teleogryllus oceanicus. The sequence continues at coordinate 228,112,272 of CAXIVR010000001.1, read as the reverse complement.
TGCAAATTTGACTTAAAACACCGAAATTAATAAGGTAGTAACTTCTCACAATTTCCAACAGATGTTATGTTATACACACATCATGTTTAATATACCAAGAAACGTGAAATAACTCTGCAATTGACAAATCCACATTAATACCAAAATTAACATTTCTCTGCATCAACATCCTCTAGGCAATACTAGAATATTATTTTCTTTTGAATTAAACACCAGCATTTTACTGCCATCATCACTATTTTTCCATCTTCTAACATTATGAAAATTACTTAGATTTTTTCTATTTTCATTTCACTGTTTTTTTAATGACTTAAGAATTATTTTTATTATTTTTATTATAATTATTATTATTTAAAAACTTTGAATTAGTTAAAAACTTGGCATCTTAAGGATCTTACAATACCATCGGCATAAATGCAATGATGAATCATTTGAGCAATAATATTGAAAAATAATTTTAAAAACTCTTATCTGGGAATTCACTGAACTATGGATAAACAAGCTTCACCTTAATATGAAAAGTATTCCTATTGTAATATGAAAAGTATACTGTTTCCGACAAAAAAAATTCTTTTTGTAACATTTGGTTCCTCAGCACTGCATAAGTTTGCACAGTTTTATCATTCAAAACACAATAATAGATTTTGAAAGCTCTTAACAAGTAATATATTGTCAGTCTTTCACCCTTCTGTTGGCATAGTATCTGTAAACCTCAAGTTCAGAATACCATCTCTGAGTGATTATTGGAGGGCAATATTTACAGTTTTATTGTTGCTTTATCTTCAATTATTTTGACTGGCATTTAGCTAAGTAGAAAAAAAAACAGATTTATGTGCTTTTTTGCATCCATCACTCGTACTTCCAATAAGGGAGTATATTTTAACAAAAACTGACTTTTCTATTTTTTTGAATAATAGTTAAAATAATGTTCTCTTAGTTGTTTTGGACACATTTGCAATCGTAAAATTAAATTACAAATTTTGCTCAGCTCAAGTAACAAAATAATATCAAAACAGGACGGGTGGCATTTCAACTGTATCAACCAAAATAAAATAATAGTATTGACAAAATTTTTGTAAAATTTGCAATAAACGTATATACTTTGAACATGTAAACAACATGTGAAAAATTGTTTTCCTAGATAATGAACTTGTGTAGGTTATACATATTTTCATATTCAATTTCACTTCCTCCTTTTCTAATTTGCTTGATTTTCTTGCAACATTTTTTTTTTTTATATTTCATACATTTTCTATCATTTCAAAAGTAAATTTAAATGTAAATATTCCATCTTAATGTCAGTAGTTTAATAGGAGTTTAAAATTTGAAAATATGTTCTTAAAAAAAAAATTCAATTTTTGCCTTACAAAAAGGTCAAATAATAGTCTCAAAGCTATTATCTTAATTTCTCAAAATTTTACACTTGTGCAAGAAGATTAAAAGCTTGTTTATCTCAGATGTACTATGCCAACTCATGTCACTTTGGAACCATGCTAATTGCAAGGTTAAAACTAATCTAAAAAGTGGACAAAATTCACACAAACATTTTTTGTAAATGTAAACTGTTTTTGTCATACTTTTTTCTTTCACTTTATTTAAATAATTACCAGAACTTTATAATCCTTCAGGATGAATATCTAAAAGCAAATACTGAATTTACTTTTTTCACAATCACCCAGTGTATGTTTCAATACGGAATTCATCATCTCACCATATGGTGATCTTGGATAGAATGGTGTTGTCTCCTTCTGAGGAATTTCATGGACCTTTCCATACAGTTCAGATGTGGAAGCTTGGTAGAATTTGACATGTCTGTCAAGATTACATGTTCGTATTGCATCAAGAAGTCTTAGGGTACCTAAAGCATCAACTTCTGCTGTGTATTCGCTCAGGTCAAAGGACACCTAAAATATATAGAAACAATGACAGAGTTGACAGAATGGTGATAAAAAAACATTTTTGTACAATTTGTCAATAAATTTTCTTCAAAATCATTTACAAAAATCAAGGGAGCTTCAACTCCACATCCCTTTAAGAAATTGCTTTATGTTTGAAGACAGAATGTTAACGCAGGAACCACTCACCCTGCTCCTACATATTAGCTTCATGCAATGCAGAGCAAGATACCTTTTTTAACTTTAAAACACAACCATCAAAACTTACTTTCGTCTAAAAAAAGAAAATACTACCATGTTACAATGGAAGATCTGTATTTAAGTCCTAGCCATCAAAACATTTTTAGTTTTAGTTTTTTATCAAAACTGATAATTCAGTGCCACACATTACACTGTTAGGCGAGTTTTTAGTATCCCAGTTAACAAAAATTAAAACAGTGATAACGAATACAAAACATGAAAAGTGACTTTTCAGGTAATTTGTTGCTTATACCTGGAAGAAAAAATCAAAAAATTAGAAAAAATGAAGAAAAATTGTAAAGATAAATGTGTGAACCTGGGTAGCCTAGATTGTTAAGGCTGTAACATCAGAGGGATCTCAGCTCAAAGGGTCGTAAGTTCAAATCTCACTTTGAGTATGGATGTTTACGCATGTTGTGGCATGAAGGAAAAGTTTCCCCAACCACCATGGAACACCTTCAAATATTTTTTCCTTAACAGTCTGTAGACCTTCCCTAAATACAAATAGCCAAGATCAGCCTAAAGGGTACCTTAACACCAAAATGCAAAATATAAATTCTAGCCTTTCAAAGGCTATAGGTTTCCTCTGGCAGCTGAGGTGTGAGAGGCAGCAAAGGTATATCAGAAATATGGAAGAGTGACAGGGATGGTACATTTCAGAAACCCAAAGCAAAGGGAGGTGAAGCCAAAATGGGAGGGAGAGGTCGGCTTAGGATAAAAAGGTTACAGTGACCTAATGAATAAAAAATGGAGAAAAGACCAGAAAAATGGTTTCTTTTCAAGAGTGCTGATCTTTGATAGCAATTCTATCTTACCTTTTCCTGGGAATTTTTTTCTAGAGATTAGAAGCATCCTGAATAATAATTAAGCATTAATGTTCTCTTCCACTTTTGGATAAACATGGAAAAGGATCTCAAGCAAATGAGGAACAGATGGAAACCTAGTAATTCCTAGACAAAATGTTGTGTGTTTTGAAGTGCTCATGTTACATGATTTAACATTTTCTGATGTGATAATTATATTTTTTCCCCCATTTCCCATAAATGAACTTAATATTCCATGATTTGGCATATCTTTACAATACATTTAGAAAGTTTTAAATAATATCTAGAATTTGCTTCAAAATTATTCAATGAATTGTGGAGTTAATTCATTTTGATCTATTTTTCCACAAATATAATTGCTTTAATTTTTAAGTATGTTTTGAACGACCATTTCTAGCATTGAACAAATGGCATCAATGTCTAAAGGAATTCTCAAATTTCTTCATCTCACTTAAGACAACTGTCCAAAGAATGCTCAAACAACTGATAACAAAAAGAATATTAGATATAAAATTAGAGATACTTGCAGCTGACGGCAACTACATTATCTGACTCAAATAACCAACAAAAGTTAAGGGTCAAATAACTAATAAGTAACATCTAGTACTACACTCACTTTGACATGGCTTTGTGCCGCCAAGTTATACACTTCTGCAGGCCGTACAGCACTAATTATTTTTACAAGACAGCTACTGTCAGTCATGTCCCCATAGTGAAGTTTCATTTTATCTTGTCTATGAGAATTGGGATCAGCATATAAATGTTGAATTCTTGAAGTGTTAAATGTGCTTGCGCGACGTATAATCCCATGAACTTCATAACCTTTGGCAAGAAGAAATTCGGCAAGATATGACCCATCCTGTAAAATTAGGAGATATTTATCCGTGGCAATGTTTCCTCGCTATGTTATGCATTGACACATACTGCATTTGTCAATCCATGAATTTTGGAGAATTCAAGTCTCTTACCTGGCCAGTAATACCAGTAATTAGGGCCACTTTCCCGTCGCCGGTATTTTTACAATCAGAAGCCATCAGAAAACCCGCGCCGGTTACACAATTAACTAAGAACGGGCAAAGTACCCTCGGAACAACACCGCTACCTTCCCACTTGCAAAATGCCACGAAGCAACATCGTACAATCACTGAGATAAGTGCGTTTACATCATCCGCGTGTACACCTCACTTTTTGCTTCAGCCTTCCTCCGCGTTTCGCTTCGCCGGAGGTGGGATAATACAAATTGCTTACGTAGCTACATTCGTTTTGCGACGCTCCACGCCCACCTGTGTTTTTATCGCTTCGCGTTGCTCATTTTGGTGACAGACACAGTGGCGCCAGTACATTTGAAATAGTAAAGTAGAAAATAGAATTTTGAAAGCCCAACAAAATTATATCATAAAAACTAAACCTTCATCTCTCCATAGTATATTAAGTATATGAAAATTGCCTATTGTTCTTTCATTTCCGAAACTAAGTGTTTTTTTGCAGGATTGAATGAATAATGATAATTAAACTACTTAATTGGATGTATTTAAAGAAAATGTTGACATCGTATTCATATAAATATTGATTAATATCCATTACAAGAAGTTTTTAAATTAGTATTTTAGTTTGGAAGAAATGTGAGTGGAATGGTCCGGAGTGGAATTACTCAACAAAAATAGAAATTCAAATAGTGGTCTGCAGCAACAAAAATGCTGCTGAAAAAACTCACAAAAAGGTTTTCCAAAAATATTACACACACTTTTTCTTCATTTATACATTTGTTGCGTCTTTTTTGCATCACATCTCTTAGCCCTTCTTTGGCATTGAGCATATACATCTGGAGTAATCTTCAAAATATTTGATATCGTATCTTCTTTACTGAAAAAGAATGTTATGATTACATAAGGCTGTAGGGAAAATGCGGATTTCTGGACAGAAAATCACGTTTTTTTTAACCCTGATTGCAAAAAAGTGATTTTTTCTCCCTACGTAGTATTTTTTTCCCATGAACATATGTAGTGTAGTCAAAATCCATGTTTTGTTGATTCTTGACAACAAAATAGTGATTTTCTCAAAATGCCTGTCCATCCATCTGTGTACAACTCAAGCGCCCAAAACAAATAGGATATTTTCTGATCTGGCTGATGTTGCTCCTCGAATTTGACACATTTTATTTTGGGGTTACGTAGTGTAAGATGATCAAATTTTTTTAAACTCAAATTCGAGACCCATTAAAAATATTGCTGTAATAAAAACAAATGTTAAAAATAGGCGAATTAAATGCAATAATACACAAATGCCATTTTTTTGTTGAAAATGCACAGTAATTAATCAACGATGAATACAATCAAGTAGTACCAACAAACCTACTATATTTTATTCGACTAGTATTTTTGCTTTTTAATCATATTAAAAAAAATTCAACACACGTTTCCTTCACTTCAGTTATTAGAATTGCTTTCGTAGTGTCTTCAACTAATGTGTTTCGTCACAGCTCCATAAACTGTTTATGTGAGAAAATACTATTTCAGCTGAAGTATTGGTGCTAGGAAGCCAGAAGAGAAATTGCAAACACTTTAGTAAAATTGTGAGTGACACATAAATGAGGCTGAAATGAGAAATCGTTTCAACCCACCCATTTTACTCTCTCGAATAGTACATATATATGGAGTACATAGTACATAATATACGTAGTACAGAGAAAGTTGCTGCGCCAAAAAAACGGCGGATTTTCGGTGGAAAAAATTCATTGCTGGGCTCTGGTAACGAAAACGTGCATAAAACAAGTTGCTAAATTAAGAGAGAAAAAAATCCTCTAACACTGGTTTAGCAAGAATCCCTGTTTTGTGGGCCCTTGATGCCGAAAAACCAATTGGAAACAAAACGTCCGTCCGTCTGTGAACACTACTAGCGACTAAATCGTGCGTAGGATTTTTTCCAAATTGAAAAAAAAACTGTCCATCTGGCTCTAGTTGAAGCTTTGAGATTTTGAAAAACATTCTTTAAAATTTGGAGGTACTTTACATGAAGCCCCCGGTCTTTTTCAAAATTTTCTCAAAAACGGCTCTACATTTTTTCTTTAAATTTCTTGTAAGAGTAGAGTAAAATGCACTTAAAAATGGGGCATAGGTCTGATTTGCGTGGTTAACTCTGAATTTTCGAAAATTGCAAAAGTTTAATTTTTTTTCGGCGTCTTCTCACAACTACAAAATTGAAGATGGATATTTTTCCTTGACATGAAATTTGTTGTCCATAAGTAGTTCTTTCATTAAGGGCAAGTACAATCTTTTGCACATTTTAGTAGTTTTCTCGAAATATGGCGTGCAACATTTGCAATTTTGACAAATAACAAAAACCTTTTTTTTTCTCAAAAAACGGTTCCAAATGTTTTCTTCAAACGTTTGCTAGGGATAGTGCTAAATGCACTCTATAAGAGGTAATAAACACCATATTGCTCTATTCTTTTGGTTTTTCAAAATTTACAAAAAAAAATTTTTTGTCTTGTCTCTTACGTCGCTTATATTAACATTATTGGCAAGTTGTTCGAATTATTATATTCATGTGTACCGCCATCTCCCGAGAAAAAAACATGCACTACACTAACGGGACTAATGACCGAAGCAGTTGATGCGCCTGGAAACACGAAAAAATCAATCAATCAATCAACATGTTTTGTGAAAACGAATTCAAAATTCCGCATTTTCAGAAACGCTCAATTACCATTTTCTTAAAAACGACTCAATTTTTTTTTTTTTGCAAACGTTTCTAACGGATGGTGATAATTGCACTGTTTAATATGTCGTAAAGTTAATTTTGGTGGATTCATTTGTTTTTTCAAAAACTACACAATGTAATTCTTTTTAAATATCTCTCACGCCGTTAATATGCTCATTTCCATCGATTTGTATACATTATTGATTTGTGGGTGGGAGTGCTTCAAATAACTTCAAATGGAGTTTTTCGAAAACTCAATAGATTCCTGTGTTAGAACGAGGTTTTACTCTTCGTTAATATTCTTGCAGTAACATTTCAGTTCCACCATTATGAAACCGGTAAGTTGAGAAAATGTCAAAAAGAAAGTAGGATAAGCGGTACAGCGATTGGCCACTTAAGAGTTGTGACAGCATTAACTCATCTAAAAACTCAAATTTTGAAAATTTGTTACGAACTTTCTACTGTCTAATGATCCTTTTACTTATCCCAATCATAATTTCTATTGGAAAATGAACCTTGCGTTGTGAATTATTTTTTAATAAAAACGTGTAATTTTGTACAGTTATTGTCCACATATTATAGTGATTGGCCAACATGACGACACTGGATTGGCCACCCAATTATTTCTAAAAAAACAACTAGAAAACGATATTTTTAATTATTATTATATTACCATAAAACACAATTGTAAGATAATTAACTTTAATATTTTATAGTGTTGTTGGGAAAATTAAAATTCGTTTTCAAATCGACAAATTGACTTATTCAGATGTGTCTTCTGCGCTAGAATGAATCATAGGGAGTGCCATGGCATTTTTTAAAATAGAAATGGATGGAATACGCTTCAAATATATTCGTATAAATGCCTCACTTGTCATCCATCCGATTGTTCTCCAATATAGGCAATGCAAGGCCCGAGGCCCTGCCGACAACTAGGCTGATAGCGGGGCGCACGAGAAACGGCCGCAGGTCTGGAGACGCGCGCCGATTGCCGTGCTTCGACATGCAAGGTCACGAAAGGTTTTAATATTAATTGTCTCAAAAACACTACTTGCAATGCTTCATAGCACTCGAAGTTTGTATGTAGATGTTTTGAAAGGCGCTTGTCATGTCAATCCGAGAATCCAGCACGGTGTGTGTTGCGTGTTAGAGTGACTCCTCTACCGTGTAGCCCACCATGTTCCCTTCAATTTTCTCCTGAACCGTTGCAGATACTGAGATGCGGTTTTCACTACAATTACTATATGCAAGGGGCACATATGATCCTGCATAATATTATTCTATTGCATATTTTATTGCAGAGATATTGACCCCAACTTCGATTTTTTAAATGGAACCCTGTAGATTTTTTTAGCTCATCATAACAAGCGTGAAGAGACGAGTTCATAAATATGGCATATCGCCATATGTTACATAATACAATTTCCAGCTCAGAGCTACTAGCTTTCCAGGCCAGTGCCGTAGTCGAATCAATGCGCCACTCACAATGCGCAAGACAAGTCCCTTGGCGTATCGGGCCACAGCCAAGACGAAGCCTAGTGCCCAACTGGAGGCCACCCGTGCCAAGGTCCGGGGGCTCGGGCCCCCAACTTCACTTATCATTTCCTCCACCTTGAAGCTATCGACGGAGTGCCACCGGAATCTCAGCAAACCTGACGGATGTGTTCATGCTCCCCTTCTTGACTTTTATACGTAGGTTTGGAATCCGCCGCCAGCTGCACAGAGGATGCCGGCAAACGAACCCGACGACCAATTCCCACCTTGATGAGTGCAGTGTTTTGGAAAATTTGGCCGTTGGCGGAAGAAATAACCTTTTTCTCCCTTTCTTATACACCGTTTGAGCAATTCTTCCCGCCGACAATTATTTTGGGAAATTCGTTGTGAGTTGTGAATACAAGTGTGTGATAGATATTTTATTGTTTAAGTTCTGTTGCTTTTGTAGTTGCTGTTGCTGCTGACAAAGGCAGTAAGAATCTCTTATAGTTTTCTGCATGAGTGTTCAATATTTACGAGTATTTTTCTGACATTAGATGACAATTATTACAGTGCAATATTATTAACATGATGTATTAATGTCTAAATTAAACTAAAAACGTACCTCACATTTTGAAATAAAAATTATTGTATGGTCCCTCTTTAAGAAGTGAAGTTTTCAATATGCTAATGAATTTCACTTTAGAAGAGAACACATTCCTGACAAAATACAGATCTTCCATTATTGCAGTATGTACCAGGTAAGTGAAATTTTCGAAATAAAATAATTTTATCATGAAAGGAACTAGAGTAAAACGAGTCCAAACAAAAGAGCTTGTTGCAAAGTGCGAACCGTATTTCGATTATGTATTGTATGAATATAGGAAACGGCACAGGAAACGACAATGCAAACATGGAAACATGAGGAACATGAAAAGTATGGAATCTTAATCTGAAAAGTGTAGAAGTCTTTGGAAAACTAAGTAAATGGGATGTGGAAATTGCTGCCTTGTCAGAAACAAAAAAAAGGGTCAATGGATAGAGGAAGTTAAAAACTCCGTTCATATATTTAGTGAGGTGAATAAAGAAATTAGAGCAAAGAGAGGAGTCTCCATCGTTGTATCAAAAAGATATAAGATAGTATTAAGACCTGGCAAATATCAATGACAATGACATACGTCAATGAGAATATTTTAACTTCAGACTTTAAAATAAAAGGAATAGAGATTTTTTTAGGTATTTATGCCACAAATGATGATGCTCCTGAAACAGAGAAGATTGGATTTTTTAATCAATTGACGAATGTCTCATATGGAATGGCTAACAGAAAATATTTATGTTTTTACTTGGGGGTTTTAATGATAGAGTAGGAAGGCAAGTCCAAATGTGCTCGGAAGGTACTGCGAGGAAACTGTGAATGTCTGGTAAAAGGCTGATAAAAGTGTGAATGCAATATGGCTTAAAAATCTGGAAATGGTAGTTAAGTTCAGTAAATTATTGAAGATCGACTTTATATTACTTTATTCACTCCAACTCTGTTTCATTTGTTAAGAATCTTTACACAACACAAATACCTTTTCACAACGATCAAGCTTCCGACTCTCGGTGAGTGACACTTCTCTCGTCACGCCACGAGTTTTTTAATGACTTAAGAATTTTGAGCAATATATCAAAGCATTAATACTATTATTATTATTATTTTATTATTATTATTATTATTATTATTATTATTATTACTATTATTACTATTATATGTCGACCATGTAGAACGGACGCTCCGAGCTGCACCATTCCCTCGCTCGGCCGTCACCTCCGGCTGCCGTTGCCAGGGCCACGGCCCCAGATGGGCCGCTTCAGGCGTGGGAGGGACTCCCACTGCCACGAAGTCGTCGCCTCCGAGCGCTTCCTGGCTCAGTGCGTGCGTGGACCTTCCTTAAGACGGCTCCACACATTCGGCATTCGCCGAGCACCGAGCTAGTGCTCGCTCAATCCCGAGCAGCTGACGTGTTCGGCATATGTTCGCTCCCTTTGATGTGTCCAAAAGACCGACACGCAGTGGGTAGGGCGAACCCCAAATGTTCGTCACTCGACAAATAGCGAGCAACTCATCCACAGTACTCGAGATTCGGCGAGCGGTTGCTCGGTGTTCGCCGAATAACGAATGCGTGGAGCCGCCTTTAGGCCCGCGGCTACCAATGAGTTCATGTCGCCTCTCACTGGGCGATGCTGCAGTCCGCCTCTCTGACGACTCGCTTCTGCCGGCTGGGCTCCACCTCTCGTCTCTCAGCCCACTAGGCGCTCTCACGTGCATATTTCTAAAGCGTAACCATGTCTATCGTACAACCATGGCCGATTAGAGTCGTCCGCGTTACAACCCCAAATTGATCCTTCTCATTGGTCAGAATTTTAGAGTTGTTCCAAATAGTTGGCATGATAAACACTAGGTGTCGCGAGTAAAACGAATCGTTGAGGATTGGGAGACTCGACTCAATCGAGTGCACTCTGCAGCACACGTTTTTCAGCCTACGAATTCAAACGTATTGTTCGTTGCTTCAAATAAAAAACGTGATTTTATATAATGTCAATGTGCTGAATTCGAATTTTCAATTAGTTTTATCACGTAATGTTTTCTTGCGAAATCACTTTACATGTATTGTACAATTATGCAAATTTCATCACAAACGTTTTCATAATACTTTTTTTTATTTTAAACAAACAAATATTTAATATATACAACTTAATGCTGAAATTAATGTGTGGTTGTTAATATAGGTCACTAGTGTGTTTTTGCTTTATTTCGTCTCGTTTCTTTCACTCACTCTTGGAAACACAATCTACACACCCCTTGCTCCCTTTTGTGAAATCGTTCGCCTTGTTCTTCGCTCAAAAATCCAAGCTTTTCAGGGAAATAATCTAGGTGAGAAAACAGGAAATGAATTTTCAAACTCATGTCACAATCAAGTTCCCCGTATTCTTCAAGCATGTTAGCCACAATGTTTCGGTAATTGAGATCCGTGTTGTTACCAAGAAATGTTGAAATAACTTCACAGAAATATATCCATGCAGCTTTCTCCTTTTCATCCTAGAGTTTTTAAATGCTGCATCGAAAGTAATTTTTTTTTTATATCAGGACCATTCAATATAACTTCTTTTAATTTCGCTTCAGATAGTATCGGGAATTTCCAACATATGTTTTTGAAACAGTTTCCTTCTTTATTTAAAGCCTTTGCGAATTATTGCATTAAGCCAAGCTTAATGTGGAGAGGTGGCAGCAACACTCAGCAAACTCACAAGGTTTTGGCGCACAACATTCTTACACCAACTTCCAAACGTTCTCGAGGTGGCCAGTCTTTCTTATTCGAGTCATCAACTCGTGCCCTGCTATTTCACAAGCAAAGAAAGCACTGACATCTAGTAAAACCAGATTGTTGACCCAGCAACATCGTAAGAGTTTTAAAATCGCCACAAACTTGCCGGTTGTGTTAATTGTAGTTTACTCGCAATAACATTAGTTGCACATTTGCGTAATATTATATGAGGTTCACTGAATAGGCAACAGGCACTGAACCAAAAATGTTTCCATTATGAAGGAGAACATCCTTTAAACCTCGCTTGGAAGCATCAATGAATACTCTCCACACACTTGGATCATAATTTGGACATGCAATTTTTATAATAATCATCAGGCCATCCCAGGTACATCAGGCCCATAAGGGACACGCAAAATGGTTGAGCGAACTACTGGATTCACAATTTGCTTTATATTTTTCGAATAGTACCCCTTCACATCACACAGAAGTCTCAGTCGTTACTGTGGTTGACTGCTCTCTCTCTCTCTCTCTCTCCAAATCATAGGTATTCCAAAAATAGCGACAGTCTTTTGCCAATGAACGAATGAAGATCTTCAGTGTATACTCTACATAATTTGAGGTTTGCCCAATGTTTACTTTGGTCTCCAAGTTTGATTTCAAAATAGGAAAGATATGATTTTTTTACCAAATCTGTAACATTACGCCTCTGCTTAAGCAATGTGTATTTCCCACATGTAAAACTTTTGTTATTGCTCAGTTATTGCTTGTATAACTGATCCAGAGCACTTTTGTGTACAGCTTGAAACTGATGTATTTTCCAAATGACATATACTAATGCAATGTGAGTGAAACTAGACTATTAATGTAAGTTTTCATAAAGATGAGTAAGTGTCTGTCACCAAAGAATGGCTATCTACACAGAAAAGTGACAAAGGTGCATGACATTTCGTTCTGCCTGAGGCGCGTACCCCGTATTAGACAAGAATCATCTGGTGCCCTCGATGTTTACTATAAACACATTAAAAGCATTCTAAATACATTTGGTTTTCGAACCCATTATAAAACTACACATGGTAAAATATTGCCATTTACATAATTACTTTTTGGTCATACGAAAATTACGCTATAAGGAAAATAAATAAAATTTAAAAACATGAAATGGCACGTGATAGGAACTTTCTGACTTTGAATATGATTTTACCATGCTAAAAATACCCCAAAAACATTAAAATTTTGTAGACAGTAATTTCATCGCAGACCAGTGCTATTCACCACGGTACGAACAGAAATACTTCTGCAAGAAATATTTCTTTTACCATGCTATTCAGCCAGCATTCACCTCAATTTTTATGTTTTTCGAGTTAGTAATGTGCTTGAAAATTAATGAGAACTTCGTATTGTGAAATATTATTAATGTATTCGAAAAATTAGTCATGTTCCTTACTGCAGTGTTAATTAGAAATAGATATAACTGCCTAGGGTATGAATTAATAAACTATTATTAAATACTTTATCTTTGAATACGTACAGGAAAGGGTTAAAAGACTTTCTCAGGCAACTTATCATTCCATAATAGTTTTGTAAGTAGAGGAATTTCCAACATCTGTTCTCTGAGCCCTTAACTGTATTTTATGTGTGTGATCCCCTTAACTAAAGTACATGGATGTATCTAGTCGGCTAGAGATTTCTTTCCATATTGGATAATACTTTATGGAAAATGCTTTGGCAAATGCTTTATTTAAATTTATTAAATGCTTTATTTATATTTATTGGCAAATGCTTTATATAAGGCACAAAGTCTTGTTTTAACCCACCTGATTTCTAATGACTTCATTTCACTTTCTTCGCATCTGTCTCGAAAGTAAAATGACCTGCTCTTTTCTGTATTCTATTCCGATTTCCCCGTTGTAAATTTCTTTAAGGGTCCCAGCAAAATTCCATATTCCGTATTCCGTTAATTCAATACTTCTGATACAATTGAACATTACTCGTACGTTCTCTCACAAATAATAAAATGAAATGTATTCTTCTGAGTAAAGAGGCAGTCACGACAAGACACCACTCAAAGAATCGTTCATTAGTGTTTCATTCAGCTCACACGGTTGTCAAAATTTGGAATGAATTGCCACGTATTTTCAGGGCGAAAACGAGTGTGAGCTGGCTTAACGAGACGCCAGTTTAAAATGCGACATAAGTTAAATTCGGGTCCTAGCTCGACGGAAACCCTCAAATGATTTATTGCTAATTAATTGCCACAATTTTGAATTAATTGCCACGTACTTTCGGAGCGAAAACGACTGTGAGCTGACTTAACGCGTCAGCTCTCTCACGCCCCGTTTTCGCCACGTAAATATGTGGCAATCAATTCCAAATTTTGGCAATTAATTAGCAATATACCATTTTTATTCCGTTGGGCAATGTCCCGAATTTCACTTATGTGCGTGCTGATATCCAGCTTACAACAGTTTTTGCCACGAAAATGGGGGAAATGGCAATTAATTAGCAATAAATCATTTGAGGTTTCCGCCAGGCTACGAACCGAATTCAATTTTATGTGTGTGTTGACACCCAGCTCACACCTGTTTTACCACGAAAATACGTAGCATCTAATTCCAAATGGTGGCAACTACTTAGCAATTAATTAGCAATAAATCATTTGAGGATTTCTGTCGAGCTACGACCATAACGAGCCATAGTCGAGCTACGATTTTAACTTATGTGTGTACTGGCTTGACACATCAAGCCAGCTCACGCCCGTTTTCACCCCGAAAATACGTGGCAATTAATTAACAACAAATTATTTGAGGGTTTCCGTCTAGCAAGGACCCGAATTTCACTTATGTGTGTGCTGGCGTCGCGTCAAGCCAGCTCACACTCATTTTCGCCCTGAAAATACGTGGCAATTAATTTCAAATTGTGGCAATTAATTAGCAATTAAATAGGAATAAATCATTTGACATGTTTCATTTCCGTGAGCTGTGCCAGCTTGACACACCAATCCTGACTGAGGAGGAAGGTGTTGTTTTCTATACGTTGCGAAAACTTCATGAGTTCTTAAATTGGGGTCTGGATATAAATTATAATAAAACAGAATATCTGGTTGTAGGAGGAGAAGCCAAGACTATGAGTATACACGACGAACCAGAATTGAAATCCTGCCAGAATGTTACCTATTTAGGTACTCAAAGAGTAGCAAGTGGGGGGGGGGGGGTAGTAAACAAGATATTCAAAGTAGAATATCAAAAAGTAAAGAATAATGCAAATGCATTCCTCAATAAAGAATCAAACTCAGAAGAAGAATCCAAAAATGCTCTCGTTGTTCAGAACGAAGTCAATCGCCTTTTACCAAGAAGGTCCGGGTTCGATTCCCGGACAATCACATATGGAATTTGTCCCAACAAAACGAGTTTGTATGCTTCACAGGGGTTAGCCCAACCCCTGTGAAACATCCTAAACCCTACTCCTATCCTAATTCCCTCCCAATTCTGGCCGCTGGGTAAGAGGCGGATGCGTAAGGGGCGCGTGATGTAAGAGGCGCGAACGCGGAGACGCTACCTAGCGGTCCTCTTGACTACCGACTTGATTGACACGAATATTAAAGGAGAATTATTCCTGAGCGTAACGAGACTTGACATGTATGTAAATTAAGGCAGGATTACTCCTAAAATATAATAGCGTTCAATACTCTTCTAGGGGCAGGGAGACTCGTCGCATCTATAGGCGCAACAATTTTTTTTAACCCTCGGATGCCAACGTGGTTTCAATCTGACCCCAGCATGTTTGTTTTGGTTGTGTCTTCTACAATATTTTTCTCAGAGATTTGAGTCTTCGTGACATCTTTTTTATCTTATTTATTACAAACAGTGATATTTTTTAACTTCACATTTTAAATGCTGATTTGAACCTTTAACAAAAATAATGCGCGGTTACATGGGACACCCTGTCTCCATCCCTCTATTTATTCCATTACTGATATGTAATTATATTTGCAGATGGCTTTCTTTCCCTTTCTATGGGAATTACAAAGCTGTACAATTCCACAAAAAGCGGAGTCGGTGTAATGAACAAACAACTTTCACATGCAAGAGGATCAAAAAAGGTGGCCAATGGCTTTGTTCGTTAATGTTTTGAACACTTACCCTAAATGGCTTCGTTATATTTACAAAAAAAGAATCCTAATTACCAGAGCAAGGTTTCTCATAGGCGACGCTTGTTTTAGATGAACTTTCTGACGAGATGATCAACCCTCATATGTAGAAAAGGAGCAACAATAATCAACTCAACAGGCAAATAAGAAATGTCAGGAATATTTGTGGAATTGCTTTAAAAAATAATAATCCATTCAGAAGCACCCAGAGAATACTGTCAAAAAGAAAACGCTTGTAGTATACACGCGAAATGAAGATAGAAAAACTTATATGTTATACACTGTTTGCCAAAATCTGTTTGTACTGGGCATTGCAGCATCATACTGCATACAATTTGCAAATCCCCTTATATTGGCACAATTACAATAGATTAAATATTTTTTATGTTTTATGCTAATACAATGAACTTCTACTAATTTGTGTTTAATTCACTTCAAAATCAACATCATACTGATACATCATACTGACTTAATTTCTGGACAAAATAAATTCCAGAATATGATTCGGAAAAAGAAACCCAGAACCATCAGCCTGGAGTCAACCTAATCTCAGCTTTGTAATGGAGTAGGTAAATTCATTATTGCATCCTAGTATTAAACAATTTTTTTAATGTTAAGAGAAGATTATATAAGACTACCATTGAGAGTGTTGGCACATAGGGGTCTGAAGTTCGGGAAATAACGAAAGGTAATACCGGGAGCGGTAGCTCAGTGCATCAACTGATGTCACTGCAGCGCTTCTGACCGGGAGGTCCTGGGTTCGAGTGCTGACGGCGGCAGGATTTTCGACACTAACTTTTCAGCCAGGTCGAATTTAGTCGCTGTCTGGAGGAAAATTCTAAGTGGCCGGCTGCTCTGATCGGTAGTTTTCCGTGGTTTCTCCTATCAACGCCAGGCGAATGCCGGAGCAGTACCCTAAAAAATGGGCTACGGACCACGCGCGATCTGTCCTTCCTCTTCCTTGTTCTATCCTCTCCCCTTACACACACTTACACTAACATGCACTACACTACCACGTATTCCGGGAGACCGGTCGGGAGCTTGTCGCGGCTGGGGCGTTGCCCCGCTGGTGAGAGAGTCCTGGTTAGAGGGAAACCCTACTAGCCAACGGCAGGTCGGCGCCGGATCTCGCCATCCAGCAGGGGAATATCACCGCCATCTCCCGAGGAAAAAACATGCACTACACTAACGGGACTAATGGCCAAAGCAGTTGACGCGCCCGGAAAGCCGAAAATATCAATCAATCAACGAAAGGTAATGAGATTATACAACAATATAAATGGACTATTGACGAAGAAGCCGTGGATTTACATTGATGAATAAAGTAAGAAACGAAGAAGTTAGAAGAAAAGCAGAAGTGAGTTTCAACATTATTGATACCTTTGAAATTAAAAGGCTCAAATGGTATGGTCACTTAAACAGAATGATGAAGAACGATGGCCTCTAAATGCTCTGGAGTTGGAAACCAACGTCACACAGAAGACGATGAAGACTCAGAAGTACATGGAAGGAAGGAGTGGAGAAGGTGATGGCTAGAAGAGGATTAACTGCAGAACACTGCAGTGACAGACTTAAATGGAAGCTGGGATGCAAGAGACGCCTAGTGCTGTAAAATATCGCAGTAGTACAATTGTATGAATTCTATTTCCAGCAATTGCCTCAATGCAGAACTAATGCAAATACTCGTGTGTCCCCTGCAAATAAAAGCAAGAACCAAGTGCGCGGGAGGAGAATATACCTGACATGGACATTACCCATAAAATTATGTATATAACGTTTGAATATAGTCTAATTTAACTTGGTTTGAATTAATTTACACGAATTTCTTACTTTTTATCACGTTATACATTAGTGTTCTGAATTTTATAAATTCCATTTCCGTAATTCGATACAGCTGCAACCCCTAGTTCGTTGAGGCACCAGCCGCCGCTGGCCGACGAAACGTAATACCTAAAATCAGCACCTGAAGTACATGTTATCAAAGGTGTCGTCAATAATCAACTGTTATACACACATCCGTAATTGACCGCGGTTGTGTTATCAGAGGCAGTTATCAGCAGTCTTATCAGCACATGGCCGCTGCTACGATCCGAATTATTTGGATCAGTGGCGGCTGAAGCGATTCACGCATATGGTGATAAGGCGTAACTGAGCAGTAGGCCCCCGCCCCAATATTTTGCCTTTTATTGAATTATCCCAATCATGTAAAATGTTTAAAAATGTATTAATAAAATGTTGATCAAATTAAAAGGTATTAATCAAATGTGTTAAAACTTCAATATCCCTGTCCAATAATACATCGAAATACAAATAAATAGAAATGTGTGTAACAGAATGGTGTAATGAAGAATAATTGCAAAGAGATCCCCTTTTCCTTCCACGAAATCATCTTAATTACAATTATCTTCGATCCGTAAGCATCAATACTTCAGTAACAGTGATTTGGATTTGCTCAGGTGATGAAGCACTCGTCATTTTCCGGAATAAAACTTCCTTTCGATGTGCGGAGCATTGAAATACCATTAAGGACTGATCCTCTATGAATTACACTACGCATCATGATTTTTGATGATCACATAAATGTCGGTTTTCTTAATACATCTTTTTACGCTGATTTCAGATATATTTTTCTATCACGTACAGTGTTTTTGCGAATCGCGTGACCTCATTTTCTGCTGGAAAGTTAATTTTCGTTAAGGGGAATTTTATTGAGAGGAAAAGAAATTTTATTTTGGTAAGTGGAGGTAGTTGCCCCGACTTGGTGAGGGGGTTGTACCCAGGTATGCCCGACATGTCTTGAGTCTGAGAATGTGGAAAATGGTATGAAAAAGCAAAGCCTTTTGCATTTCCCATGGTTTGGAATAAGTCACAAAATCTTGTACAAGATTTTTATTTTTGAATGGTTAACCCATTCAGTCCCAGTGTCCTCCATTGAGGACGCATGTTTAAATTATAAAAGTATTATTAATGAAAAATATTAGCAACGAGGGAAAGTCATAATTATTTATTTGAATAGCTAGTGAACAACATTTATCAAGATTGGGCATATTTTTTGCAAAGGTTTTTGTCATTTTTCGTTGAAAAATTATATTTTTTACTTTTTCCTTTGCTTATTTTTTAAATTCTCTAAAATTGTCCATGTGCGAGTCAGAGACAACGAATGAAATTCTTCAAAAACCCGAAGATTTAGATTGCAGATAAAAAAACATACGTCAAAGGAATGTTTCATTGTTGTAATTTATTGTTGAATGTAGGTGTATTCAAATTAGGACACTGGGACTTGGTGGGATCATTGACGACAGCTTCTGACAAACAATGGGTTGCATATTCTTTTGTTTTTATGGTACTACTGACTACATTTCGTTCTGTTGTGAGCTTGTTCAACAATATTGTAAAAAGTGGCGTCAAGTCTAGAGAAGGCGTCAGCGCTAAATATTGAAGAAAATTGCGAATTGTTGAATGAACGGTATGAGAAGGAATTAGAAGACGCGCTTTTAGCTAATTTACCACCTCCTCGAGTGGATTACCTAACCGAAAGACGAAGTTCAAGAGGATTTGTTCGGTGCTGGTATTGTGGAAGATGTGCCAGACGATGTAGAACTTTTCTACTCTATTGTGAGCGAACAGAATTTAGAAATTTCAAATACAACCCATCACCTCAATAATAGTAGTTTCCTCGCAGTTTCCACGCCAGTTTTTGAATACAGTTTATCTATCTGTATCGGGACAACGTGCTATTTCTCGACCCGAGAGAAAAGAAAGGAATTTTTTGATATTTATTTAACGTCTAAAAACAGTTAAAACTGTGTATGACGTGCTATGGGGAGAAATGAATTGTGCACGTTTTCAAAATTCTGTGATCCCTACACTAAGTCCTTTACTACTTGAATTTTGAGTTATTTAAAAGAAAAGCTCCCATGCAATAAAATCTATTTTCAAGAATAAATCAGCAATAAAGTTTGGGCTCTTATCCATTATGTCCTTTGTCAAGGAATAATACTTCCTGCCGCGACAACATGGAAACGATAATTTGAATAACTATATTTCCCACTGAATTCTAGAAGTCGTGCACAAATAATGAAGTTCCATTAATGTCCAGAAGCAAAACAAGGGGCCATCTCAGCATTTGCTCAATGGATCAGGGAAACTGGTCGAAAAATGTGATCGAGATGGGGATCATTGACCCAGAACCTACGATACAATACTTGTTTGTTGTTTAGAATTATACAGTCCTAATGGTAAATAAATACATTAAATATCAATGTTCAAATTAATGTATAATTATATAACTTCCCTTGTGATGCTCAGTATAGTCTCTAAGTGTATAGAAACAGTTATGCAGCAGAAACGATTTCACTTGGGATTTAAACTTTTCTATTGAATTTAATCGTTTAATGTCATCCGGCAAAATGTTGTAAAATAATGTACATGTATTGTAAGTGAATTTTTGATGAATAGGATTTGTACGTCGAGTGTAATAGTAATAGACATCTGCATTTTCTGAAAATATATTCCCGACCTTAAGTAAGTCATTTTTGACAAAAACCACTGATTCGTAAATCATCGCACAAGGTAATGGTAAAATTCCTAGATTAATGAAGAGAGGCTTACAAGAATCACGTGGGTGGGATTTGGTTATTATTTGTACAATTATTTTTTGCAATTTAAAAGTCTGGGAGCAATAAGATGTATTTCCTCAGAATATTATGCCATATCTCAGGCGGGAATGAACATTCGCAAGTATACACAACGAGCAGTATGAAGGCTGACTGAATTTGAAAGAATTTTGAATGCGTAGCATAATGAACTTAATTTTGTGCTTAATTCATTTAAATGGGAGTTTCATTTAAGGTTTGACTGAATTGAGAGACCTAAAAATTTTGTTGCCGTAACATCAGGTAATGGTATAAATGGTAATTTTGCACTTCGAAAATCAACACGAAAAAATGTAGTACGAAACAAGATAAAGGAGGATTTGTGTTCAACAAAACTGGAACCTAAAAGTCAAATAACACTTTCTTTTCTTCAAAATTTCAACATACAGTAGCGGGTTACCCTGCTCATATATATTTCCAAATTGTGAGTAATGATCTCATCATTCGGGAAACAGTATGGTACGCCACCTGCAGCGAAAAGCGAATTTTAAGTTTTCACTAGAAGAATGTAATTTTTTTGGGGGGGGATTTTGCTTTTTATGGGGTACCACGGATTATCAAACCTAAAAAACTGCAGTAAAATGTGGGAGGAGATGACAAACATAATTGACTTGGTTCAAAATACAGCATTTCTGTCAGAGAGAGAAAAATGGTATTGGAGTATTGTGATTCGATGTTTTGACTTGGCTATAGTCAATTCCTGGCTGATACACAAACGTCTGAAAGATAAGAAAGATCAACTGAACCTTCTGGGTTTTCCTCAATAAATAACACATTCCTTTATAAAATGCAACACAAATGTCATTTCGCCCGGACAACGACTCACTTACGGGATAAATATGTGGAATATGTCCGAAATGATAGAAAGAAACATTTCATTAGAATAAAGAAGAAGCAATGATGATGTGTATACATGAAATACCATGCAAAATCACGAACGTTTTGTTCCAAATATAATATAATATCTGTGCTGAATGTATTATTAGATATCACGACAAATAATTTTAAAAAGAATGTAAAAATGTTCAATTTTATTTCTAACATCGAAATAGTTCATAAATTCATCGCTAAACCCAGTATCTTTCTTTATTGGCCTAGTCACGCAATATAATACCTTAAAGTCCCAGTGTTCTCATTTGAGGACATCCAAATTTCGGGGTAAAAATCAAAAATTTATGCATTTCTTTATTTATATGTTTATGAGAAAGTATTCTTAGTATAAATTTAAAATTTCATCAAAATATTCTGCTGTAAAACACTTTAGGACATAATGGGTTAATGTTCAAGATCGCAACGCAAAAAGAAAGGAAGTAATAGAATATCCGAACATTCCTTCCGTCTTGGGAGCAGTTCCGCAGGGCGAATTCTATCTACCATTCTTGGAGATATGCCACAGGTTATTGAGAGCAGCTCAGTAAATGAAAGTGATAATGCTAATTATTACAAGTCGGAAGAAGATTCTGCACCAACATTATTGAGTCAAAATGAAAAGATTTAACTCGTGATTCAAATCTGACAAAAATGACGCTGATTTGCTTGGATCAAGGCTAAAAACAAAAAAACTTCTGCACATGGAATAACATTCTCTTGGCACAAAAGTAGAGAAAAGGAATTAATAAAATTCTTTAAGGAGGAAGGCAGTATGAGTTTTTTGCTATAATATTCAGGGTTTAATGAATTTATTTAATGTCACTTATGATGCAAGTCAGTGGATGTTGTAGACTCACTAACATGTAGCTTCAAAAGTATAAATTACATTATGGAAATTTGGTTGCCTCTATACATGTTGCCCATTCAGTACACCTTAAGGAATCTTATGAAAATATCAAAACTTTGCTGAAATTCGTGAACTATGAAAAAATTCTTGCGATGATTTCAAAGTAGTTGAAATGTTACTTGCTCAACAAACTGGGTACACAAAAATTCCATGTTTCATTTGTGAATGGGACACCCACGCCCAGGACAAGCATTGGAAATGATTTGAATCGGACAGACTGGCCTAAAATTATAATACCCCAACCCGGTTGAAGATACTCCCACCTTCACTTCACATCATGCTTGCTTCGATGAAGTACTTTACTAAAGCACTTTCAAAATACGGTGACTGCTTCCAGTACTTGGTAACTATATTTCTGAAGGTATCTCATGAGAAACTTAAAGAAGGGATCTTGGTGAGCCCGCAGATTAGATATTTAGTGAGAGACAATTGCTTGAAAGTACAAAGAATCCAGTGGGGAAAAGGGATTATGTTTTGTATAAACTAGTTGTGGCTAAGTTTTTAGGCAGCAAAATAATTCCAAACTACAAACTCATTGTTAAGACACTGTTGCAGAATTTAATGGAATTAGAACGTAACACGAGGGTAAAACTTCATTTTCTACATTCTCCTATTAATTTTTAGCTGCGAACCTCGACGACGTCAGTGATGAACAAGGAGAACGTTTCCATCACAACATCAAAGGCATGGAATATAGAAATCAGGGGAGGTGGAATATAAGTATGGTGACTGTTGTACGCCAAAGATGTCCCTAGTGAAGGGAGACTATCATGAAAGAGATGTTACACATCAAGTCTGAAGAATGTGAAGTGAATTAAATGAAAAAGAGAAATTAAATTATCTATACCTGTCTTTTGTATGCGTAATATTTAAACTATTCTCATTATAATTAGCATTTTAAGTAAATAAATACAATTGTCCGCTCTAATGCAAAACATTTTAATTCTATGCGTTACCGAACACCGATTTGAATTTCCCGCGCTTCACTTGAGCTATCAGTGTGAAATTCTTTTGAATTATTCTATTTATTGGACACGGAACCAGATTTTATATTATTTATTTAACGTCAAAAATACTTAAAAGCTGCTTGGCGTACTATGGGGAAAAATAAATTCTGTGAACGTTTTCTTACAATCTTTAATCCCTACCCTAATCCGTATACATGTTGGATTCTGGAAACAGATGGAAACGAGCGTTTGTACTTCAATTTGTCATGAGAATGAGGGGAAATTTTCCTTAGAAGTGAAAACATGTGGAGCATTTAGCATTACACAATCAGACAAGGAGTAACGTGTAATTCGTGTTAAAACGAGCAGATTAGGAGAATTTACAATACTACACCATTGAATAATTACTGTTATATATTTTTCGAACTACTTGCATTTGCTTGCCAGTACTATCGGTGTTACCGCGTTGAGAAAAGTATGTGCCAAACGAATCGTCCATTGTTACTTTTCAACGCCGCGCTGGCAATAACGCGCTCTATGCGAAAGCCGCCGCCATCACGCCGTATTATTTATCAACTTTTATTTTTTTTAACTTTTTCGCATACTACTTAGTATATTTTAAGGCTAAAATATGCATCAGATATGCTCATGAATACACTGAAGTTAATGACAAATATATTTTCTTTTCACTTTGGAATGTAAGATGTAGAAATTGTGACTTAATATTACATAACGGTAACTTTATAATATTGTGAAAAAGTTTGTAGTGTGCACCTCTAGTTCAGTCCCTATTTAATTTTGGACAACAGTAATACTGCCAAGATTTTGAAAAGGTATTCAAATTAAAAAAAATTATAAAAACAATAATACATTCGCGCGACGTTGAGGAGACTTGCGTCTCTTTCATCAGGTACTACAATTGAAAAAAAAAATTTAAATGTTAGTTAATTGAAATTAAGAATACCAAAATAAAGATAAAAAACAAGGTGAAAGCTCACTGTGCTTCTGAAACGCAAAATGCAGAACTATGTGAACAAAAAATCCATATATGAATACAAAACTTAACAAATAATTTTACATCTGCAGTTTTATTTTAATATATTATGTGACCACAGATCTTAATTATGGTTGTCCGAAAATAAGGGACTGAAAGAATATACATTATCATAAAGTGACAACCAAAATCAAATTTTGTGTTATATTATGTAGTAGTGTTTCAAATTACGTTTTCCTACTAAGTAAAACAATTGCCCTAGGCAACAGTTACCAGCTCTATCAAAAGACGGCAATAGATGACACCAGTCTAATTTCCGGCGTACTCTGTATTTTCGGAGATTGCAAAAATTTGACATTTCAAAACCATAAAATTGAAGATAAAGATTTTTGTCGTACACAAAATCTGTTCTAACAAATCATCTCCTTAAAAAAAGATCATGTACAAGTTTTTGAAAACATGAGTAGTTTTTACGAAATAAATGCTTGAAAATAATGCAATTAAAAGAATATTTTCTCAAAAATCACTCTTTTATACTTTGTTTCCTTGTATGTAAAAAGGGACGGTAAAAAAGGTGGTGTACGTCTCATTTCCGACGAACTCTTTGTATTTTCTAAATTGGAAAAATTTAACATTTCGAAAGAACAAAATAGAAGATATAGAATTTTCTCTTGAACAATATGCTCTTTAAAAAAAGGGCATGTACAATTTTTTGAAAAAACGAGTAGTTTTTACGTAATTTCTGGTTGAAATTATAAAAAGAACGTTTTCTCAAAAACCGCTCCTTTTTTCCCCACGGATAATTCAAGGGACACTTAAAAGAATGGTGGAGGACTCATTTTCGTAATGTCTCTGAATTTTCGGAAATCACGTATTGGAAATATTGGGTTGAGACAATTAGATTTTTAAGCGTCGGCCCGAGTAGGTATGACAGTCACAGAATATGTACTATACAGAAAGGAAAACTACCCACAATTCGTGCACCGATATGATGAGCGTGGTCGCGATATTGAAAGTGTGTAAACAGCTGTACGACCCGGCATTTGTTGCGTGATGAACGGTGGTGAAGTTGCCTTTTATTTCCGTTTTACTCGTATTTAGTGTGTGTATAACTAGCAAAAAACATACGTAACCTGAGGGAACATTTGCTTTGTATAGGCAAATATTAATAAAAAAAAATAGAGATAAAAAGGTAAAGAATTGTAAATACATAACTAGTAGTGTTACAGGATGGCACAGACTTTCTGGTATAATTTTTCAATTTTCTTTTGTCTGGGCTAGTTTATCGGACTTGTCATATACTCTAGCCACCTGACATCTACCTCCGCCCGAAGTACATTTTTTTTTTTTCTCAATTCTTCGATTTACTAACAGTAGATCGAAAATATAACTTTAAGAATATTAAAGACCTCCTCGTCCTAAATGACACTTTTCATTAAAAAAAATGCAACTGTTTTTAAGAAAATATCTTTTAAGTGTTACTAAATATGCGAAATTGAAGCTCTTTTTCACAGATAATTTTTTAGTTTTCGGAAAACTTTATTTGAAGTAATTTACAGCACCTTAACTCACAAATGCCTGTGGAAATGGCCATATTAAGGGCGTGAGTGACATTTCAAAGAATTACATTTGTGTAATTTTGAAAAAAAACAAAATAATACACAAAAAGTATTTTATGGCATAATTAACGGTGCAATTAGCACTACCCGTTGGAAAAGGTAGAAGAATATAATTGGAGCCGTTTTTGAGAAAATGGCGTTTGAGCTGACTCTTGCGATTCCTTTGCAGTTTCAAGATGGCGGTCCGCGCTGCACGGTGGCTCAAGGAGCCGCCCACTACTTTCCTTTCTGTGTAGTAGCTATTCTGTAATAGAGTGGCTGCTTGGTGTAGCGATCAGGTGCACGGCGAGTGAGCTCAGAGGTCCTGCGTTCGTGTCGCGGTGCGGAAAAAAGTTCGCTAGTTCATGTATTAGTATATTGCGGAGCAGCTACAAATAATGCGAGAAAGTATGTGCTGTAGGAGCACTTCTAGTTTCCATATCAAGGACCCACCAAACGTGGGTTCTGACTACAGCACTACACAATGTGTTAGCTGAAAAAATTTACTACAAATAGGAACAATATTCAACCAGTTCATCAGGGCCTGACAAGAGCTATTCTACCGAAAATTCGTCGTTTTCCCCCGCGACATAATAATGCCTTCTTTATACTGTGTAAGCAGTAGGGAAGAAAGTAGAAAAAAAAAAACACTTTTTCCAGCAGCTTTACAATACTTTATACTGCATAGTTGGAGTATACAAATAAGTAAAAAAGATGGTTTCCTTAAAAAGGAAATTAAAGTGTAATAAGAATGGGAAAATCAGGTTAGTACAGTTAAATTATGAATGAGTTGCTAAGGAAATCAGCAAGCTACAACATCAAAATATATATTGCTTTCACAGAATTGGAGGAAGATGAATATTTCAAACACCAATCATAAAAACAGCAAATGATACCACAAGTCACATATTCAAATTACTTTCACAAAACACTTTTATACTATACACACTAACATAAAATTTGATGAAACATCAAAGTTCTACTTTTGGAAAAGAAATATGCATTTAGCAATTGCACCCATATGCAAACTAATTAAGAAAATTCCTTATGAAATATACATTCCACACAAATGCAAAATTCATAAAGTAAACATATTACCATCCTCAAATACTGAAAGCCTCTGAAAATAACTGGAATAATTTCTGTATGTTTCTTAAAAAGTCTGGCACAAAAGCACCTCAACTTCAAACTCAGGGAATTTACCTGAGCCTAAGCATGCATAACTTCAGGAACAGCTTCACAAGGATAAATATCTCCTGTTAACTTCCATATCAGAGATACTTTAAAGAAAATTTTGAATTTTCTAATAGTTAGATAAATGCCCATTTTCAAACTTATTCAACTATAGTTCAATAAATAACACCAAACAAAATGAAATAGGCTAGACTGAAATGAGATATGCTTAATCACAGCATGGGACAAGCTAAGAAAATAAAACTAACACAAACTATGTCCCTTATATTTGTCAGGATCTGTCGCTAATACTTGTTATTCCATTATTATTTAATAGCAATCATGAATTAAGTTTTTGGTTGATTTAAAAATAAATATTTGAGAATTTGTAAATAGAACTTATCTCAAAAGTATTTAAGCTTTATGAATTCAATTTTGGCATCTGGGATATTTGCAAGGGATATTCAAATCAAAAATTGTTTAATATTACATTTAATGTAATTTGAATTACAAGCCCATACACGAGTATAAAATAAATTTCATGTTCATAAGACTACTGTAAGTACTTATTTTAAAATGTACCAATTTACATTTTATCTGAATATTGCAACACATGCTTCTTTAAAATAATGCATGCAGAAGGTGGAAATTATACCAGAAAATTTATTTTACAGCAAATACTTCAAGCAGGGAGTGTTTCTATATACACCAATATATACTAAGCACTGAATTGCAAGTAAAAAACACATTACTGAACAAACTGACACATTCAACAAATAATCATAGAGAAAGGGTCTTCCCAATCTCTTTTGAAAACAGGACATATTTCCAAATCAACAGCAGATGTAAAAATCTTCCCAAAAATTACAGTTATTTACCAGTTTTACAAGATCAGTTTTTACTATGACACATGCATTACAAAATGAATTATATTATTGATGAGTACATAGACATTATGATTAAATACTCGATATACAGACAGTTTTTCCATCTTAATTGCTTACCTGGACATTCTAAATAATAAATAAACTACTATTTTCTATCAATACAAAGTTGCATGACAAACAGAAACACGAAAATTAAAACTATTATTTTTTATCGGATAAAAAATGCTTTGAAAATAAGCAAGTTGTCACACCAAATACACTCTTTGATTATTTTTTTTAATTCAAAGATACAAATTTGAAAACCAGCACAAAATATTTTTGGTTACACATCAAATTTTTACTTAAAAAATAAAAATAAAAACAACACACAAATAAAGTTGACACATCCACGAATTGGTAACTTGAAAAGAAGTTACCTACACGGACCATGGATAAAAATCGAAAAGATATAGACACCAGTAGTATTACCTATAAAGAGACTTTTAATAAAAATATACTAAGCTACATCCAAATTTTATGAAGAAATGTACTTGGTAAAAATAAAAATGTTAAGAAGGAAAAATGAAAATATCAAAACAGTATAAAGATTCAAACACACAACATTTTGGCAAATAAAGTGATAGAACTAACAAATCACAGGTAAACAATTAAGAGAAGAGGATCTATTCACAATGAATATTACCTAGAGCTCAGTAAATTTATCATGCATATATGCACAAAAAATAAAATGACAAAAGAAAAGCAAATTAACTAGGGGTGCTTCAACAATGCACTTTCTCACATTATTTATAACTTTTGCAATTTTTGGAAAAATGCAATGTGCAAGAAAAATTGAAATTCATTTTTAAATGCATTCTTTGTCTTCAAGAAAAAATGTAAAGCAAAAATTTGGAGCATTTTCAAGAAAGCATCTTTCCTTTTATTAAATTGCGTCCACAAGCAAAAATTACATGAAAACAAATCATATGTTCAAAAAATTCCACACAACCATATTTCAAGATCTAATTTTACTTTCTGGCACTGGAAAACAACAATTTTGTGACACAAAAACTCTTATTGCCAGGCCCTGCTAAAGAAAAGTGGATAAATTTTGTTCTTATATATAGTAAATTACTACTTCCTCTAACACGTTCTGTAGTTAGAATCCAAGTTTTGTGGGTCCTTGATACCAAATTCAACTGATGACAAAACTTTTGTGTCTGTCAGTCCGAGGTCAATGTTAAGGCCTAAACGGTTCAGATGATTTTCTCCAAAATTTACATCCCCTGATCGACTTAAAGATCTTGAGGTGAGTTTGTCGTAATAGACAATTTTTCGAAAATATGAGTAGTTTTCGTGTAATTTTGCATTAAATATGGGCACTTTTTAAACTTTCTTTCTCAAAAACAGCTCCAATTTTTTCTTTAAAATTTCTTCTGATCTGTAACAACAACCGGCAAAAAAAAGAGTGGTGGCGGCCTCATCTGATAAGATCTCAGAATTTTCGAAAATTGCAAAACTTTAAACTTGAAGATTGTCTTAAATGAAATGTACTAAAAATCAGATGTTTAAAAAAGGACAATGAACAATTTTATGAAAAAACTGTTAGTTTTCACCTAATTTCTTTTTTAAGTTAATGCAAATTATAAAAAAAATTGTTTAAATTTCTCCATTGACTTCACTGAATTTTCAAAAATCACAAGAGTTAGAAATAAGGCAAGAAACTAAGCTTTGTTGTAGCACCACTGAGTTTCAGAAAGATTTCATAAAAGAAAAAAAATTCTCAAAATTCCCCAATACTGTACTTTTGCAATGTCAAATTCTTTGCAATTTATAAAAATAGTTAACCAAAAATGGGACTCTCACCATTTTCATACATGTACTTTGCTCTATTGAGAAAATAAATTAAAAATTAGGAGCAGTTTTTCAAAACATTTGTTTTAATTGCCTATAATTCACGTAAACTTACATGAAAACTACTCATATTTTTTAAAATTGTACAAGAACTTATTAAAAGACATCGTTGAAGAAAAGATTTCTCTATGGAGAAATATCTCAAATTCTATATTGCAGTGATCGGAAGAGGCCAAACATTTTTTAAACTTTTGCAGTTTTTGAAAGTTTAGAAACAATGGAAACAGGACCTGTGCCATATTGTTTTTGATCTATGTGAAGAACAAACTTAATCCAAATGTTTGGAGAAACTTTTGAAAATATTGTTGGTTAACTGCAAAGTATCAATTGGGAAAAATCGCTACTTTCCAAGTAGTGGTATCAAAAATATCAAAGTTTTAAGTGCCAAATTCAATAGTTTACAGTTGAGGTTTAAGGCTTTTTTAAAAGGTAAAATATTCGGTATGCCAGTGTGCTCATTGCCTTTGAAGCAATCACCAAAAATGAATGTGAAATGGCTTCTTCACATTCAATACTTTATATTTGTAACAATAATACTGTTAATGCTTGTAAAGTTGCTATGTTAAGTACCATAAAAAAAAGTAAAAATATATGCTTCAAATTCACAGGATCTCAAGTTTGGCTACATCAATCAGGGAATATTGATTTAGGAGAAAATCGTCTGAACAGTTTAGGCGCGGTTGTGGCATTGACCCCCGGACAAGACATCAAGAGGTAAACCATTTTTTTAGTATGAAGGACCCATTGAACATGATTCTGAATGGTGTCAGCGCAGGGCCACACCAACCCTAGTGCAAGCAGTGCATCGCACAAGGGTGACATTCGTGAAAGGGCAGCAAAACGTTTGGCATTTTTTATTATATGCATTATTTTTACATTTTTTAAATGGAAAAGTTTACTCTATTATTCACAAATATAAAAACCCTTTTAGTGTTAAATTATCAATTGAAAAAATACACTAACACATAAGTGTAATACAAATTTCAGATATTTCATCAATTTCAAATAATATAATTTCGGTTACTTTTATTACTAACATGGCAACTGTAAAGTCGACACTCAACTTCACAGTGCTTCTATAAGCCAACAAAAATTACGTAACAATATTCGAAACATCAGAACAAGTGAGCAGCAAACAATAATTTGTACAAGGGTGCAAATTACCTTGGCACAACCCTGTGTTAAGAGGAAGTATTTTACTGCAGATAGGAACAGGATTTATTTACTTTCTCAATATCTGGGCCACGCAGTACAAGTTTTGCTGAATATTGCCTCTTTCCACTGCACCATTACAGTACTTTGTATTTACTATGTAAGAACACTGTAGTCAAGAAAGTAAAAAGCAAGGAAACGACAACAAGAGTTTTCAATAAAAAGCAAAGAAACCATATAGCTTGTATATACAATTAATTGTCCAACACAAGGCAAATCAAAAAATTTTGAGATGGATATACAAATAAAATATAAGGTGAAAGTGAAAATAAATTAAATGAAACAGTATAAAAAAAAGTGGGGAAATCATTAAAATAACAGTACCATAATCCGATTTAAGCGATTTTTATTAGGTAGTAAAAAACGTATCTGTATATATATATTTATATACGGAGCGAAAGCATTTTCAGAACATTACAATAATTTGTAGATACACATGAATTCAATTAAATTAATATATAAAATCAATATCATTACAGCATTACTACTATAATTAAAACTAATTTATTACTATTTTACCATTACAGTACATGAGATTTTGGAACTAAAACACACCTCGTAAAATTAAAACATACGCTTTCCTTCACATTCATATTTTCTACTAAACATTTCATAAAAATCAATACTAAGCCTCTCTAAATTTGTATTTTTTCGTGCTGTCAGAATAAGAAGAACGTACAAATGGAAAATGCATCAAGTCCCTTATTTAAAATTGCACCATATCGTCAGCTACATTACAATTACGCAGGTGTCTGAGGAGATGGCTGGGGTGGTCCAGGTGATGGTGAACTAGCAGCTGTTGGATGCAATGGAGGAACTGGAGCTGCAGGAACTGTTGTTGATGATGATGACGATGGAACAGCTTGTGGTGAAGGTGGAGTGGGTGTTGTGCTAGGTGTGATAGGGCCAGCCCCTTGATCTCCAGTGGCAGAGGCGGCTGGCGTTGGAGGAGCTGGGCTTGGCACTGTGCTTTGTGGTGGTACAGCCTGGCCTGAAGCTGGTCCCCAAGAAGCAGCTCCTTGCTCTGAAGCAAACCGCTGCTGAGCTTGCTGTCGCGCACGGAATTCAGCAGCTTTCAACTGTTCCAAATGAAATTGTTGTCGTTCTTGTATTAACTGTTGGCGCTGGTATTCCAAACCTTCTCTTTCTCTTTCCATTGTGGTTTCCAGTTCTTCAAAATGTCTTAATTTTATCTCCAACTTTTTCATTTGTGTTTCAACAAGAAGGGCCACCAATGATTTTATTTTCCTTTCCTCCACAGCAGCCAAATGTTTGGCTTTGACAGCAGCAGCAGCCAAGGCAGCAGCTGCAGCCGATTGTAGCTGTGCATCTTTGACCATGCGTTCCGATTCAGTTTCTGATGGAGCTGCTTCTTCCTCCTTCTGTTCATCTTTAACTTCAGCTGGCTTGGGAACTTGTTTTTCTTCTTCGCCATTCTCCTTTATTTCCTTTTCTTCTCCCTCTTTCTTATCCACTTCCATTGGTTCAGTTTTTTCAGTTTCTTTTTTCTGAGCTTCCTCCGTAGATTCACTGGTCTTTTCTTCAGTTTCCTTTTCACCTTCTTTCTTCTCCTTCTCACTAGGTTCATCTTCTTTCTCAGGTACTGTGCCCGCAATACCACTCTGAATAATAAAACAAACAAGAATGAAAACAGAGCATAAAGTACAATAAGAAGTTAAAAAGACTTCAATTTAAAACCATTTATCAGAAATTAAAAAAAGTCATAGGCAATAAGAACCTATAACTAACATGGCCTATAGCACAATTTGAAAAATTTGAATTTTGAGTTATGATATTTTTACATTTTATAAATAATATTAACTCTTTCACTGCTGTGAACATTGTGTCCAGCAGGATCCATGCCTTGTGTGCTATAATTGTGTTTGTGCGTCCAGGATAGGTGGTGCCCTCGTGATATGAATACATACTTGTGTTGTCTCTGGTGTTTGGTTTCTTTCATTTCAAGAAGATCATGCATTATGCTTCTTGGGCTGGGACATCTGGGCACATCTTAATGTTCTAAGGCTTCCTTGCATTGCAATTAGATGGAGCTATAGTCATTTGTATGGTGTCAACAACTGTGACATAGTCGGTACCTGCATTAGGTTGAGTGTGGGAGAGGCTATGGCACTTCTCTCAAAATGAACAGTTTGAAACACTCATAAATCTCTCTTCTCCTATCCAAAAAGAGCATCTTTTAAAGGAAATATTTAGCAGGCATTAATTTTGTTTTTGGTGTCCTTGCATTCGTTTACATTTCATGTCCTTTGTAATTCTTACATCAACATAGCCTTAATATTTGGAATAGTTTTTACAGATTTTGACTCAGCCAATTTTTATACTGGCATTATTTAATCAGTATGGTAGATCACCTTTATCTAGTAAGGAACTGTTGTAAACAACTGGAGGGAAATATGTAAAATAAATTACTACATCTCAGCCGCTGATAACACACAAAAGCGTGAAGTGCTCATTGCAGCAAGTCCCATACCAAGCATATGAGTCAGCAAGTGGTTTATGAGTCAGCCAGCGGTTGTGCAATGATTAATAGTGAAAGGGTTAATAGAAGTCCCATGAAGCCTATTAGCATAGCTTCCTCCATAATACATCAATTACTTATGTGTTTAATTCTGCCCTGATCAACATTCTCCGTAGGGCACCCACCCAATCACTTCCATTAATATCACATACCTGAGCAAGTCCTGCAGATGGATCAAATTTTCCTTCTGTGGAAGATGCTTCCACATTTTTTACATGTGCGTCCATCAATGCAGCAGGAACTTCATCCTGGGAATAAATTTCAATAATTAAGACATAGCCCACAAGGATTGAAAGAAACTGACAAGAAAAAAAAAACAATACCTTAATACTAGCAAATTCTTCCATAGCTGCTTTGGCTGCAGAAGCTGCAACACGAGGGTCCACAACCGATGCAAGGAAAGCAACAGTTGACATTATCGGATTCCCAGCTTTACTAAATGGAATTGGTTGATATGCCAAAGGACCCAATGCACCTCCACCTACAAATTAGAGCAACAACAATTGTAATGGAAACAATTTCAAACATAGGAAATTGGATTTAGATTTTACACCAATGCAAGACAAGGTTTTATCCTAAATATCTCATTCAAAAACACAGGGTCATCACATATTTAGGGATTGAACCTAAGAAACGCTGATGATATAATAAGCAGAGGCAACAAATACTATGCGTACCTATACAAATTATATTTGTGGACCTTTTTCTCAGCACCCCCTGCGGATTTGTCCAACAATTCAGACCAATATTTGTAATGGGCCAATAAAGTGTAAAAAATCAAAAGAATGTCTTTGTAGTAAGTAAAATGCAAGGTGAAAATGAAAAAACAATCGTTACCAAGAAT
This sequence comes from Teleogryllus oceanicus, assembly GCA_964035755.1. Taxonomy (NCBI): domain Eukaryota; kingdom Metazoa; phylum Arthropoda; class Insecta; order Orthoptera; family Gryllidae; genus Teleogryllus; species Teleogryllus oceanicus. Next base: position 228,078,164 of record CAXIVR010000001.1, on the reverse strand, counting down.
TGATAACACAATTTACAGACTCTGATCTACGAGGCTACATGCAGACACTGGTTTGAACAGCTAGTGTGAGCGAAACAGCATTTTGCATGGGAATTTAAACAATTCAAATTTAAATTTAAGGTTCTTCTCCCATATTGTCAATGAATCGGCTCCTTTCAGCGAGAATACAGCGAACGACAACTTGGGCCTGCAAGCGGTACAGTGATGTATTTACAACCACAAACATTTCAGATGAGTTGAGCATTCACTACAAATGTCCAATTTCAAGACAAGGCTGCGGTCTTTGGGATTAACATAAAGCACCCTTGAACCATTCCAATGCATTTTAAGCCGAAATTCTTTTTTATGCAATTAAATCATGCCAATCTCATTTGAAATACGAAACGAATGCCCTTGTTCTTTGCTTTCATTTTACCAATCTTGGTGATGTCGATTCATTATGATAATGTTTAAGACCCAAAGTTAACGACTGATACAGAATTGGAGGCCATGTAAAAGTGTGTGATAAGAAGAAAATGTGGTATAACAGAGGTTCTTAGGTGGAGTGAATGACAAACGACTGATTTCACCAATGTTGATCAGTAGTTTTGACGGACGTCAAACTACCGATGGCTCGTTAAACACCATGTTTTGTTTCACCAAGGTCATTTTGACTAACGATCATCAAAACATTCGTCACATTTTGACAAACCAGTACTCTGCGGTCAACACCTCTGATAACTCCTTAAATTTCTACTGTGATGTTAGGGTTTATCAAGTATGTGCATTGCATTTCAATGACTTCGTTATTGTTCCAGCAGCTAGGGTTTGATAACATGGAGATAATTTTTCTATATTGTATATTTAGAAACCATGGGTCCAGGACAAGCAATTACAACACAAAATCAATTTTATGAATTGGATGGTGCTCAATTTGAAACCAGAAACAAAATGTCGAAGGTCGTGGCCCTTGGGATTTTCAAAGATATAAAATTGTTGAATGTGGAATATGCCATCATGCAGGAGCCATGTTAATGGATCAGCAAAAAAGTAAAGATATTAGAAAAACGCTTAAAACAAAGAAGGTAGCAGAAGAAATAAAGGTCAAAAGAAATGGTTATCGCATATCATTAGAATAAAGCAAGAAAGATTTCCAAAGATGGCAGTGAAGGGAAAAACATTTACAGTGAAATGAGGTGGGGACACCAAGAAGAAATGGCTAGATTAGGCACACTTGGAGTAAAACCCCAATAGGCCTATTGGGAAACAGGAACAGGCAACACACCTAGCAACACGTAGTATACGATGATGATAATGATGATGATTACATTCATTTGTTCAGGAAATTTAGACAAAGCTGCAAAAACTGGATAAATCTGAAGGACTGTGGAATTCCAACATCTCATTTTTTCAAAATCATTACATCCTAAGATGATAATATAAAGACTACCGAGATAAAATGTAAAAATTATCAAATTCTTTATACACTATGAGAAAGCATATCAGGACACATGAAGTCTATAAAAGGGTGTACCTGCTTCATGATCTTCTAAATATGGGTCTTCAATAGGTAAACGCAAGAAATGAAGAATGCACTCATCTTGAGTGCGGCTCCCAACATGCTCACACACTTTATTCCAATCATCTTTGTAGAGCTCTAGGCCCTCTAGCAACAGTAGAGTTTCTTGTTCAGTCCATTCTCTTGTCATGCTGGCAGCAGTTTTATTTCTCAATGCGGCAGGTTTCCGGGCATACCTAAGAGAGATAAGATGGAAATTAAGGTCTGAAGACAATAATTCACATTAACTTACTGAAATATGACAGAATAATTTGTTTTTTAATTTTATTTTTACTATTACAGGCCTCTCAGAATTAGATGAAGATAAAAATAGTTAAATAGTGAGTTTTCTTGACCAAATATAGTGAATAATTAGCATGAAGGTAAAAAATGAATGTTTCTACAAAGTTAATATGAAGAAATGTATTATTGAATTAAATTTTTACAGTAAAACTAATTACTGAAGAAAATACAGAGTGACTATTTTATTAGTGTGCCGCGATGATGGAAAATTCTGCTCTAACAACAAGCCATCACTCGCCAGGGAACAGTGCGCTGAACTCCAAAACTCCAACTCTCAAACAGAAGGAGTGTGTGCATGACACATTTGTAAAACATGTCAACCATTCCATGCATTGTATCCTGGAGCCTTTCTGCCAAATGTTGACAAATGGAGAGCACATTCATTTCATCATTACATTCATTTTCAACAGGACTCTGCAATCGCACCCTGCTTCAATTTCCTTAAGAGTTTTAGTTGTCTTTTATGAAGACAGAATTATCACACATGGTTTGTGGCTAGTATGCTCCCCTGATCTTACTCTGTGTGATTTCTTTCGGTGGGGATTCCTGAAAGATTACATATATGCAAAAATCCCCACAAGGAAGAAGAATTATGGCACAATATACAGGAACAGATCACTGCAATACCATAGTACATACTTTACTGAGTGAAATGTAAATTGTTTAGGAAATGTGATTACTGCATCAGAGCCAACGATGAGCCACTCCAGCATCTACTATAATGCAAGTACAATTTAAAGTTTCTGGTAGCGAAAAGCCACCCTCACTCTTCGGCGATTCTACGGACTGCCAGTCTTGATTTCCCTGGGTTCCATGGCCTTATTTGCCGAGGCAAAATCCCCACGCAGCTAGCACATTTATAAAATGGTCACACGATAGTTTTTATAACTACATTGATTCTAACATTTCTCAATGCCAACTCCTAATAATAATACAAAATGTGTTCCAAAATTATAAAGTTTTCTTAAAAACATAATATAATTAAATCTTCATACACGAAGGAGCTAGTTGCCAACCCAGCAATTTCCACTTTCTTCTAAAAGTTAGTTATTAGTACTAAGACAATTGTGAACTTGGCATTGGAACCTACCCATATACCAGGTTTCTTAAAACTTCACAAAAAGCATTTTTTCAAACAGAATTTGCAGTCAATATCAAAGAATAAAGACAATTGTTTCAAAGTTAACAATTTTCAACTACCATACACAACACTTACAAAAAACAAAATTGTCTCCCAAGATAAAGTTGCGCTATTACTGATTATTTACAATATAATAATTTGTTAATTAAAATTGTTGATTCATAAAGTTTCTGTATGTGATTGCAATATTTTGATTGAATAAAACAGGCACAATTACAATTGTCTCGCAAAAACAAACCCTCAAAATGTTTGCTTTTCACAGAATTGATGTCAGCTTCAATACTGTCAAAAGTAAAGTCTCATCCTCTCAAACTTCTTATTTTCTTAAATTTAACTTAAAAAAACAAACTAATGATTCCAAAACAGCACATATTTTTCTCCCTATTTTCATGCAAAATTGCACGAAAAGTACTCAAATTTTCGGAAAATTGTACACGGTCTTATTTCAAAATCTATCTTTAAGGAACAGATTTCATTACGGGAAAAAATCTCTATATTTAGTATTTTTGTTTTAGAAAGACCCCGAAAAATTTTTGAACTTTTGCAATTTTCAAAAAATTAGTGTTTTCAACGAACATGAGACCTGCACCATTCTCTTAAACATCCTTCACATTATCCAAGAACAAAATTTAATCAAAAACAATGGAGCCATTTTTTTGAAAATTTGGAAAATATACCAGGGGCTTCATGTTAAGTACCCCTCACAATTGAAATAACAGTTTCAAATTCTAGGGGCAATGACGTCAGCCAGATCGATTGGTGAATATCAATTTTAGAGAAAATCAGCTGAATGGTTTAGCTGCTAGCATTGTTCACAGACAGGCAGACAGACGGACAAATGTTTTGTCGTCATTCAATTTTGCGGTATCAAGGACCCACAAAACATGCATTCGGACTACACCACATTATAGAGGATTTTTTTTTTCCAAATATGAGTTTTTCTGCCAAAAATTCGCATTTTTTTTGCGCAGTATTACATAACTTTCTTTCTACTCTGTAGAGAGAAAGTAAAAATGACCAAGCAGCTACTATTTGAAACTATCTCCACATATCAAATGCCAATTATGGTGAGTTGCTGAGTGGCCAGTGATTATAGTTTCACAACAATTAATAACATATCACATCTCTTATAAATGTAAAACACAAATACAGTAGAACCTTGAATTGCGAGTATGTTGTGTGCTTGTAATCCAAAACACTCGTTATACCCAAGTGAATATTCCCATAAGAAATAATTGAAATGCAGATGATTAGATCACAACATAAAACTGTTTATTTCACATGGATGATTAATACAAAATACTCTCAGCAGTACATGAAAAATATACATAGTTGTACCAGTAGAATGAGGGAATAAAGGAACAAACGAGATTAAATGAAGAGAAAGGTATATTGTTTAGCTGTAATGGAATCATCTTCACCTGTTTGCTCACTGGAATCTTTTTGTGTCATTTTCTTCAAAAACCTACTCAAGGACAGTTGGTTTTGGCTCCTTCTCAGGATTACACAGAGGCATATCAACTACATCAGTGTTTCAGAAAATTGCTGAATGCAAAATTCTGCTGCGAAGGAAGAGGGAAGAAAAAACTGGCTCAAATGTGAATGTGTAACTCAACAGTTTTGCTCACATTACAAAGCTTTTTACTCATTTACCAAGTGAAAATTTCTTTAAAATATTTGCTCGTCTTGTAAAACACTCGCAAACCACGTTACTTGCAATCCAAGGTTCCACTGTACAGGATTCATTAAAGCAAAACTAAAAAGATCTTGCTTATATAAATCTAAACTTTCTAATAAAGATAAAACAAATATTTTGAAGATATTCTGTATCCCAAGTCTTTAAATCACATAAATAATTGCTGTTTTTCAATTTTAAATGCAATCTTTAATAATCTTAAAACTACAGCAACGATTACTAATCAATTAATTAAATATTGGAAATCAAGGATAAACACTTGAAATTACATTCCTCCTCTTCTCTATAGCCAGCCCCATCAAGAATTTATATTTCCTTTCATAAAGTACATTTGTATCAATAAAACTGGAATTCAGCGTGCATTTGTATAATCTGATGACTCAACACACCACAGAAACAACAAATTTTCTGGGGAAGTCAATTTTACAACATGACTCAAAACATTCTTTGGGGATTATTACTAATTACTGCAAATATTACATAGATTTTTTATAACACTACAATAATATACAGTGAATTCTGTCTTAAGCAGTCACTAATGGTTTCTGGTGAAAATTTGCTGTTAATGCTAGTGGCTGCTTAATGGAAGCTACGAGAATATGGAAAGTGAACATCTAGCCTAATTTTGTTATTTGCTAATGAAGTAGAATATGCTTCATTTGTTAGCTCATTAATTACATTTAAACTGAAAAATTACGGAAGAATTTTTATATGTTTGCACGTTTTTGTTTTTGCTTGTTCACAAAATCACTCACTTCCCTGTTTCCTTGTCCCATCACTTTGTTTTTCTTTGTTTCCTTAAAATATCCTTGTTCTTAATAATGGTACTTATATGAGTCCTTTCGCACTTTAAATTGTGGATATAGTTTACTTACAGGGAATCATTGCCATTTTTGTTCATCTTGTCACTGCACCAAACTCAAGAATTTTTAAAGTGAAGTATGAATTGATTTAGCCTGCATAAGAACTAAAGTGTATTTTTGTTAGCTTATATAATGAGTATCTCTGAGTGGAAAGGCGTCATATTTACAAATCACACGTTAAATACATAAATTACTAGGAAGGCACAGTGATGCTTCACTACACAGGTCGAATTTCATGATGAGGCTATGGTTCTCAGCATTCGTGATTAACACAAAATAGCTTTGAGTCTATCCAACACAATTTTCCATGCATTTCCAAAGTAACTCAGAGACTACGACTCTAATATGTCTTTTCGTCTTACACAATTTCTACAAACTTCCTTTCATTGACCACTTTGTGCTGCTCCTCTATTGCCCCCTAGTTGGCAAAATGCATTATAAAAACTTATAATTGTTAGGTTCGCAACAGATTTCAACAAATGAAGTACATAAGCCATGTATATTCCCCATAAGTAAACTTCAGTCAAACTTTTTCGCTAGTTTTCTCGCTGAAACATCTTCCTTGCTTTTTAGGATCTCTTTTCTCCTGTTCTTTAATTGTCTTAGCAACTAACATCCAGTATTCTCCACCCAACCCGCAAGACTTCAAGCAACAATTTACATCCTGAAAAATCCACAGAATTTGTACGAAAATCATCTGTAGTTAACTGAAACAGAAATGAATACCCCACATAGCAGATATCTGTTCTTGGCATTTAGGCACGGTTTTCCCCATCTTTCTTGGCCACACCGCTAGGTGTCGCAAGCTCGCAACCCTATCAAGCAGTGCTGCAGATGAAGCGACTCTAGCAGCACATCCGAGAAAGACGTGAGAAACCGTGCCTAAATGCCACAGTGGTGACAGGCCTTGAGCGACTTTCAGAGACAGCTCTGTAAAAACCGCAGTATACAGCAAATTGCAATGTCTCGATGCATAATGCTGCTGCCTTGGTCATTCAAATATTTGAAAAAATAACCCCATGAAACCATTTAAATATAAAAATATTAGGATCTGAAATGTAGAAAAGTTAGAAAAAGAAGTAAAGGTGTTCCTTACTGATCTAATTTCAATCCAAAATTTGTTCCTGGATCTGTTTCGGGTTTCTTCAATGCATCTTTTTTATCAAGATCCAACAACGTCTTTGCTGCAGATGGTTGTGGTGTCTTTGGAGGATTAACTGGTTGAAGACCTGATGGGGTATCTGACAAAACATGAAAATGGGAAGTGGGTGGTGGTCCCATTGGAGTAGGACGACTGTCTGCATCAACCTAGAAGATATAAAATACGTGATCAAGTATTGCAATATTTTGGAAGTTTTTTTAAAATAATTTTTACATTTTTCACTCTTACCTGATAATTAATGAGACCCCATTGTTCTAAAAATGCATGAACACGCATTATTGCACAAACATCTCCAGCAAGATTGCGTCGACATGCTGTGCTAGTGATATATTCAGTAGGATTTAAGCGGTAAGTATCAATCATAAAGTTCCTGTACGCTAAATAAATTTCGGGTGTTTTAGATTTATTTTTTCCATTGAAAAATTCTGGTAATGCACGTTTTTCAACTGTGTGAATAGAATTATAATCAAACCAAGCAGAGTAACTAGGTATAATAATATGATGGGTTTGTTCTGTTACATTATCTTCCTGACCATCATCTTTAGCAGAAAATTCCTGTAGAAACAAAATACAATGTGAAAAATAGGTTCACTTCAAACATTTCAGAAATCAATTCAACCACTAAAAAAACTCACCTGTGTATTAGTTTCAGAATTTTTTCCTGTTTGACTATCTTCCCCTTTTTCAGTTTCTTCATCCAAGTCAGTGACAGTACCTCCCTTTATGGGTTGCAAATCACTGTCCTTCTTTGAAGATGAACCTGAAAGTTGAAAATAAAAGAAGGTAATGTACTTAAATAATAATTACTAGTGATCCACTTACCAAAAATTACTTAAAACATACTAACAAATTATGTTCGTAAAAATTTTATTTGTTTTCTCAAATCTAAAATGTTAATGAATATTTAATGTATCATATTTTTCATCGAATTTCAGGCAAATATATGACAACTAGGTGGCAAGTTCAATATTTTCAAATAAAAATCATGACTGTGGTAATGCTTAATAATTATTTAATGACAGTCATTAAAAAAATATAAATTAATTTGACAGGACACTTCTAAAGGGGAAGGTGCATCAAAAGCTTTGAAATAATTTTACAAACCTGGTTTTAGTATCGTCACTTCCTGAATATTGGGCTCAGCTGGAGGTTCTTCCATGTCTTTAGTGAGATCATCAGCTTCCTCTTCCCCTTTATGCTTTTTGCTTACACCAACAGCAGGGCTACGTCCACTGGATACAACGCAAAATTGAGATGAAAGAGAACAAAAAAACAAACACTTAACCGATATAAACAGAAACATACCTCTTTCTTTTGATTTGTTTTGGAGGAGGAGATGGGGATCTCTTCCTCTTTGGTTTTTTCTTTGTCCGGTCAGGGTCTGACGTGCTCATTAAATCCTCCACGCACAATCGCAACTAAACAAGAACAAGAGATTTACAATTTTCACAGTGAGAACTACAATAATTGCACATTCTTACCCATGAGAATACACTCCTAAACAACATGTTACCTTGTGAACCTTCTTTCTACCATTTTCATCTACTTCATAATCTTCTTCAGTCATCCATTCATTATATTGTTCCAAATCAAGAGCCCACATTGCTGCAACCTTTCACATAAAAAAAAGGATGTACACTATCATCATTACTCACAATAAACCATGAGCAAAAATAATGTAATCAAACAATACCCGCCAAGGTCCAGTGTGTGGAATTGGAGAGTCTGGAGGTTCAACGGGGAGTTCCATATTCACCCAAGTATCGTGGCTATCTGGGAAGTAGTACCAATGAAGCAATACCATGCGGTCCCGTTTCATTGTAGGTCGAGCATATTCTTCTTCAAAAGGGTCACATGGAGGGTAGATAATGTGAGTTGCTTCTTCTTCATTATCTATATGACACAATTATTAATTTGCATAATTACATAAGGCATCTTGCACAGTTTGAAGAGTCAAGTTATTTTTAAAATACAGAACCTTGAAATTCCTGTTTTTGAGTAAATCATATCCTATGGCCCCGAACAAATTACACAGATAATACATGATAGTCTTCAAGAAAGAAGTATATACAAACTTTGACAAAAAGGCAATACATTGTAATGTCATTCTCACTTGTTTGAAGCAACATTCTTTGTAATAGATACAGTACAGGTACATGACTATGTGTCTAGTGAACACTTCATATATAGTAAAGAAATAATTATTCTGGTGAGACTACCTGTGAGTGATCCTTGATGACGTTTAATAATATCTTTTATTTTATTCGCAACTGTCTTCTCCACTTCTGACCGAACATATACAACAGGCATAATGAGACACTTGTTTTGGATCAAGACCTTTTCTACATTCATAAACATCTCAACGTTCCTATCCATTCTTGATGGAGACTGAAAAAAAAATTTAAATTTTTAAATAAAATTTCACTTACACTTTAAATTTATATACCGTTGCTAAAATGTGACATAATGCACCACCTGGCTTGAAATCTAAAAAGCAGCGCATCTGGAATAATGAAAATAAATCAAGTACTTATTGATACACTCAATCAATGTTATTTTTATTCATCAATTAAAGAAATCACTCAACAACTTTACACATATGATCGGTACTGCTTATTATTTATTCAGCAGCAAAGGTACTTTCATCATTCGTTCCATATTTGCCAATGAAATTAAAAGTTGCTTTCACATGTTGTATTGATATTACATTCTTTTAACATATTTCATGAGCATTATTATCACGGTCAGAAACAATTAAGTCAAAAAGAGTTTGCATTTTTTCCCCCAAGAATAAAAAATGAGGGAATAACTTCTTTATAAGATGATGTAACCTCGTTTCAAATACAAGAAAAAGCTACTCCTGCATTTTTGCTCTTTTCCAATATTTTAAAAACATACATATAAAAAGCTACACAAAGACATTTGTTAAGAGAATGACGAAAACTCTGATGATTTTTTTTGCCCCCCACTCTTTTGGTCGTCTATTTATGTTATGAACTGTAACTTTTCACTTCATGTGATTGGTAACTAAATATTTGCTCTGTATAACAATAAACTTATTTAAAAGTTACCAAAACAGTATCCATTTACGGCACAATAAATTAAACTGGTTTGTAAGGAACTTACCGGTAATCTTGTTAGAGGTGGTTTGCTTACATTCTTCCCAAGATTATCTTCTTGAAATTGTATCATTTGAATAACTAAAGCAGCAAGTCCTTTGTTAGTGGGAGGATCTGTTTGTACATACTGCCAAAAAGAAAATGTAAATATTAGTTGACTACTATAGTCAATGAAACACTTTCAAAAGAAATCTAGAACACCGTACAACTAAAGAAAGTCGTTTAAACTGCCACTTCTTGCCACTCCAGCGAGGGGGAAGTACACTGTGGAGGGGAGGAGGGATGATTAGGGATTCACAAGGGAATCTTTCATTGGGGAGGGACACTATGCAATGTACGTAACTTAGTACGTACTTATTATAAGCCAAGTGGGGTGGTTTCACCAGCAACAAACCACGTTCTTGCATGCTTCTCAAAGGGTGTACTGTCTTGTCTACTTTAACCAAAATTGTTATCACACTTTTCATGCAAATATTCTATTCTATCGATTTGTTAATGAATCACTTTGAATTACAATAGATTTTTTTAAATGGCATTTTCTGTTGAAGGAGAAAATAGAAAAAGACAAATGAAAGAAAAGAACAACAAACGAACACAATCTTATACCGTTTAAACATTGAAATACATTTTTATCTTTATTAAAAGATGTCAATTTTTATTCAAATTCCTTCTGAATTTAATTTTTCCAATGGAACTTTGAAAAGATGGAAAACGACAGAGACAGAATGAAAGTAAAATGACTAAGTACCTCATGAGGTTAAACATACACAGAAGAGCCAGAAACAATAATAATTCATGCTACAAAGAAACTGGAAAACACAGACCAGAAAAGGTACTTTTCTTAATACTTCGTATTAATATGCAAGATGTATGAGGAAATAACTAACTGTCCATCCCTCCATTTAGAGCGAAAATCCACTTTACTACACATGTAACATATTAACATTCTCTCACCAAATGATTTGTTATTTCAACTAATTTTAATAATTATCATTAACGAGTTGCACTTTTCAACAATCAACAAACAAAACTTGGAAACACTAAAAATTCAAGAGGTATAGAATTCAGTAGTGCAATCTCAATCAACGAAGCTAATCATAAAGGATAGCCAAATTTACACAACTGCATTTTATTTTAAATACACTACCATTACAAAGTAACACATTAAAATTCCTTTCGGTAATAATCATTTTATCTGGTTACCAGCATTCAAAAAGTTTTAAGAAACACAAATTCACTGAAACTGATTTATCTCATTGATATACCCATAGATAAGATGCATCAGAAAACAACAGGAATGAGCTAGCAACCTAGACATGGCAACTACATTTGACACAATTATATTATTTCTGGCAACACAAATAGCATTTTAGGAAGTTGACAACGCTAGTTTGTATGTATGAAATACATCTGAAAACACGATTACAGAAAAAAAATTTTCCAATCTTACATAAAATAAAGAACATAATATTTTCAATCACTGGATTAATGTATTTTTTCTAAACATGTGGCTAAAAGAAAGAAGTGATGAAATTAAGTGACATATCAAAATGAGATGACATGATGTAACTTCTAAGCAAAAAATATATCTTTCTAATCATATAAATTAAAAATGATTTTGAACTGTAACAGCTTACACAAATTCTGAAGGTCAAAATTTGTTCATGATCTTGTCATATTCAAGTAGTCAGAATGTCATAAGTTGCGGCTCAGTCACATTACAAAAAATTGTTGCGAATTCCAATGAGTTTTACTGTCCATGGTTTAGAGGAATTTTACACATACAGTTTACTTTTTCCAACACAAATAGGGCTAATTAAAGCTCAAACCATACATTTAGGCCAATTGTATTGAACACAATCTTAAATCATCTCAAGTTCAGTGAACTGGCAATAACAACATTTCAGAATTAAGCAAGAGAATTTTTTCCGGCAATGTTGTTATGCCACGTATATTTCACTCAGTTAAACCATAATTTTTCCATTACATAAGATTAAACATAAAACGAAAATAAACTGTATTTCATAATTAATCCAATCTACAGTAACAAATGTTGCATATTCTCTTATCTTTTCTTATTTTGACAAATATAAACTTACTTAAACTTATCATTATTCTTTGAATGCATTTGTCTCTAACAAAAGAGCAATCAATTGTTTACACCAATATATCTTCTGTAGTTCTCAATAACTCTTTAAAAAAATCAAAAACTAACAAAACTAAAATTTTCTACATCATACCACAAGAGTATTTAAATTCCAATAAGTCACAAATTTAAAATTCAATGGAAAGATTTCTGTCATTTTACAGGAAAGTATTTCACATTTCAATAAATGTAACATTTTAATTTATACTTAGCACACAAAATGATTCAGTAAATACACAACTCAATATTAGTAATTACCATGTTTAAAGAACGAGATATAACGGTACATTCTCAGAATTGAATTCATATCATTTTAAACTATGGGATACATGAAACTAGTAAATAATACTACTAATAATAATAATAATAATAAACTTAAAACAAACCTTAAAAAGTTCCCTTCCGTGTAAACAATCATTTATCACTTTCAAACCAAAAGATAATTCAAGAAGAAAATTCTAACAATGTCAAACAGAATACTAAAATTATTAATACAACACTGACTCATCAAATTTTTCATAAATAACTAATCAAATAGAATAATTCATAATACAATTTAAATAATTTAGTTCAAGAACTGAAGAAAACACTGTTCCTTAAAGTAAATATGCAACGTTTCAAACTAGTGTGGTATGAGTAATCCCTCACTCCTTTAATTAAAATAGCAGATGTGATGAAAGAACTGTCTGGAAATCAGACTTCAAGAAAAACAGCTATTCAAGATTATTTATAATATGTAGTTTTCATTGTCTGTTATCATTTTTAAACAAATTTGAAATTGCCTAAATGTCATGATACTGACACTATACAAAGGCTGAATTTTTAATGAAACTCACAAGACAATTAGAAGGATACAAGAACCACGAGTAAACAATACATTAAAAATTAAAATGTATACATTTTTCAATAAACTGAAAGTTGATAAACTGGCAAATAGACCATTCAATGCAGTATGGCAGCTGGTGTCCTTCTCCACACACATAAGATTGACAACAATCTAAGACACAATTTCAGAAATTCTAAAAGATAACTATAATACGGTTACCTTTTTATTTAATAAAACTATTATTATAACAAAAGGATTCCATACCTTCTTGCAGTTCTTTTGAAGCCAAGATCGTATCCCATCGAAGAGTGAAATTGTTTCGGGAGACTCGAAGAATTTGGTGTTTGGACCCCCATCCTTTTTAGGCGCAAGGGTCATCATCTTGGAAATTAATGTAGGAAGACCAACAAAATATTATTCAATCCACACACCCGCCAAAATCACTAACAATCACCGGTCACTGTACCGGCCATGGACGCTAGCCCCAGCGCTCCGATGTTGGCTTGCCAAGCCGGCTAGTTTGCGATTGTTCGATAGACATCGATTATGTACTCTTCTAAATTCTCTGGAAGTTACTCGATTCAATTGTTGGTACGCCTGCACCCCCGTATATGCAACAAAAATGTCCACACTGACGTCACAATTTTTGGCGGGAAAGTGTTGGCTTGCATGTTTTTGTGTGTGCTCGTAAGGATTTTCTAGAGCATTAGCAAATTGTGGGTTGTTTTGTATCTCGTTTGTTATTTACTGTGCTGTTTGCTTTCTTTCTCTTTGTAGCGGTTCTGACTGCATTCCTCTTTCACAAATTTGAGTGAAGAATGTTTTCTCGGATATATTTTTCCATCAAGCCAATTAATTTTCATTTCGATAATAATTCAAAGTAATTATTGGCCTTAACGATTATGCTAAATTGCGATATGATAATTAAATTAAATATTTGAAAGATGTCGACGCACGTGCCCTTGAATCGGATATGAAGCGGTCCATCGAAACTAATTAGCCCCCTGTGCTATTTGAGTAGAAGGAGCTACCTCTACAATTTTGTACAAATTGTCGGCTTTTAATATATTAATTCTACAACATTGTTAACATATCAATTGTAGAATATTACATTAAAGTTTAATATTAACTTCAACAAAGTACATTAAACTTTAATAAACGTCCGGGAAAATTCTGTTTATAAATGTTCTCAAAATCTTCGATTTTTTCAGGGAGGGGTAAAACTTTGGTACTAACGGAACAAAAATTTGGTATAATTTAATACATATTTTTTTCAATTTCTTTTATTTTTAAAATTTAATGAATGTAACGTATGATTGTTTAAAAATATTTTTTAAAAAACTCTACGTACAAGTTCAAATATTAGAAAATTTAGGAGTTTTTGTTGGGTATTCAGATTATGTTCGCCTTTCATACATGCAATTAAAATCTTATGTTACCACTAATTACTTTTTGCATAATAAATCTTCCCTTCCCCTATTCATATTTAAATTAAATCAAGAACTGCGATTTTGCATGAAAATGAGATATGTCTATTTTCAAAGTTTGATATTTGAAGGCTTAATTATTTGTAAATAAAAGTAACAAAATATTACATCATTTTGGTTCAAAAATTTCTATCTGTACAGATTCCTATTAAAAAAATAAAATTTTCCAATACCTTTGCTTCCCAAGTTTTAATGAACATTTGGGGTAATTTGTTGGGCTACAATTAGCACATACTATTTGATAACTCTGCTCCCGGAAGTGAAAAGTTAATATGGTGAGCTACGTAATATTTAGGTTTAGCTTTTACGAAAATAAAGTCTTGAATGATCATAAATTCTTAGAAGTGATTTAAATGTAATATGAAGCTGGATTTGTCGTTCACGTTCAGACAAAGCATGTAAATGACAACTTATTGTGAGTTAAGTCGAAAGGTTCTCTTTAGCAGGTACTACTGCAAAATTGGAGAAAATCTATATTCATTTACAAGTGAGAATGACAGGAAAATGTTTAGACTTTGGACTGCGATTCAGGAAGACGTCAGTACTTTCAATAAATGGACATTGGACCTCAAATAGTCATCCAGCTTTTCTTACTTTAAATCAAAAGTTCGATTTTGTGGCCTTGTTCGGAGGGTGCTAAAAAAAGCTTATTCTGTCACCCACTTGGCACAGTCGCACTTCCCCACCAGTGGTGGCTGCTCCTTAAGGGCTCTTGGGCGGCGCCCTCCCCAGACAAAAAAAAAATCCGCTGTAAAAGTGCCAGCATGTATTAAATTTGCAATAAACAGACTTGTTTTGCTTTTTAATACCTCCTGTGCAATTTGTGAGAACGAATTCAGTTTAATGTGCTCACTTAAGCGAATGATTAATGTTTTTAGAATGGATCGCATCATGGACTTCCGCGAGTCCGTCAGTAGATGGTGCATGCAAGGCAATGGAAGCGTGAGAAAGAGTGGGAGTACTGAGAGTTGGATGGGGAAGCGTGCTATTTTTTTTTTTTTTTTTTTTGTTTGTTTGTTTGTTTTTGTTTTTTTCTCAGAAGAGTCTGGGCCTATTAACGAAACTAAGAATACCGACCCTTTCATCTGATGTCATAAATTAGTTTTCTTTGCTGCAAATATTTTTAAAAAAATCTTATTTTTGCGAGAGCACATTTGTATCTTCCGTTATCAGTGTGAAAGTTGTTTAGACAAGGATTAAAATCCCAATGCGTGCAAATCGGTTGTGTACTAATGCTTCTCGTTCAAGAAATATTTTGAAGCGTTAAAATGTATGAGATAGATCGGATGCCGCTCCTCCTACTTGGAAATTCACTGGCGCCTCTGTTCCGTATATAACTTGGAGATCGTGGAAATACAACTTTGTTTTAGAGAAAAATGAACTCATTTCGAGAAAGCGTGAATACACAAAACAAAAATGTTTTTAAGTCCTTCTAGAAAGAGGAAAACCAACAAAAACAGATCTCAAAGAACTAATAGAAAATCACACATACGATGGATTTTAAACCTTAAACAACGGGTTCCAACATCTGACACCAGCCAGAGGCGATAATGCTTCCTTCAGCGAACCTGAAAGTTATGTGTTCTGGAATCTCTATATAAATAAGAAGTAAACTGGTAAAAATACTTAGTGACTATACAAATTAAGACGAAAAAAACAATTACATGATATTAAAAAAATGATCATATTTAGAGAGCAAAGTACGTTATCTCGTTCAGAAAATGTGTTTGTTCCATAATTATGTCACTATTGCAATATTAAATTATCGAAAGAAAGTTGTCCTACTGTTTCCACACTTGAAATTTTAAACATATTTGTGAATATTAAAGATTTCACCCTGTAATTGTTAACCAGTATGAATTACTATTGCGCAGAAACTTGCATGCAAAATGAGACTCCTGACCAAAACTGAAGGTATGGCGCGGTGACTCCATAATAATACTTAGATATTTCCAAAGGCTTTGACGTCACTGATCATAACATTTCACATTCAAAATTACCTTTGTATGGAATTCTCGGTATTGCTCTAGATTGATTATGTCCGTAAATTAAATAACGATCTCAAAGAGTAGAAATACATTACTGGAATGATGGGATATTATAAATACACCTTTCCTATTTATTGCCAATTGCACTTGAAGTCCCACAGGGATCGATTTCGGGCCTATTCTCTTCCTATTATACGTATATGCCTTCGACGATTCAAAACGGAAGAACAGTTCCCTTTGCGGTTGATAGAATATTCTTTGCAATAAAGAAATCGTAAATAGTACAATATCTGATGTTTCAAATTGATTCCGTAATAACAAATTAATAGTAAATGAAATTAAAACGGCTTCTGTACAGTTTTCCATTTTAAATTAACAATTCTGCACTCCATTGGAAATAAACGGACTGATGTCAAAGCAACAATATTTTTAGATCTCTCAAGTCAGTCAATCTTCAAATGCAATGTCCATTTAAATGAACTGAACACAAAATGAAGTTCATTATGCTACGCGTTCAGAAATCTTAATTTATACTGCTCGTGTATATTTCAAGTGTTCCTTCCCGCCTGAGATATGGCATAATATTCTGAGAAAATGTATCTTATAGCTCTCAGACTTTTAAATTACAAAAAAAGAATTGTACGAATAATTAGCAAATTCCACCCACGTGATTATTGCAAGCCTCTCTTTATGAAGCTAGAAATTTTACTATTACCTTGCCTCTTGATTTCCAAATCAGTTGTTCTGTCAAAAATGACTTATTTAAAGGTGGGAATATATTTTCAACAAATGCCGTTGTCAATAACTATAACACTCGACGTAGCTATCATTTTCATCAGGTGACAGTTTCAATAGCTCACTACAAAGTAGAGGTGCAACAGAATGGCACAGACTTTCTCGTAGAAATATTTTGTAATTTTCGTGGTGTGGACTGGCTGTAAGGTCTTGCTCCATTCTCTGGCCAGCTGCCATCTATCGTCACCGAAAGAACATTTTCTTGACATTTTCTCAAATTTTCGGTTACTTAATAGTAGAAGCGAAATATGACTGCAAGAATATTGAAGAAGAATAAAACCTGTCCCAAAATAGATATTTTCATTGAAAATTTTGAAGCTGTTTTTAAGAAAATGCCGATTAAGCATTACTGTAATTGTTGCGAAATTTGAAGCTCTTTTTCACAGGAATCTATTGAGTTTTCGAAAAACTTCATTTGAAGCACTTCCACTCACAAATTCAATAATGTATACCAATAGATGGAAATGTGCACATTAACGGCGTGCGAGATATTTCAAAGCAATTAGTCTATTCATTGGAAAAATTTGAAGAAAAAATTTGGGAGTAATTTTTAACAAAATGGCGTTTGAGCGTTTCTGAAAATGCAAAAGTGTGAACTCATTTTTACAGAAAACTGTAGAGTCTTCGAGAAACTTTATTTGACATTATTTAAAGCACATGTACTCATAAATAAAATACTGTGAAGAAATCGCCTCTAATGTAAATGTAACCGACGGGAGAGAAAAGTAAAAAAATACGTTTGTAATTTTTGAAAAAACAAAAGAATAGGGCAATATGGCGTTTATATCATCGGATAGGGTGCATTTGGTACTACATCTGCCAAAAACGCGAAGAATGAATTTAGAGCCGTTTTAGAGAAAATCTGTTTTTTGTAATTTTTTAAAATTGCAAATGTTTCACGCTTTAATGCACGAAAACTACTGAAATAAAAAAGACTACCTGACCTTAATGAAAGAACTATTTATGGGCAAAAAATTTTACTTAAAGGAAAAATCTCAAATCTTCAATTTTAATGTTGTAGAAAGACGCCGAAAAAATGCAAACTTTTGCAATTTTCGAAAATGCGGAGTTACCGTGAAAATCGAACCTATGTCATCTTCATAAGTTTGTTTTACTCTATTCATACAAGAAATTTAAATAAAATAATTGTAGCCGTTTATGAGAAAAAATTTGAAAATCTCCGGGGGCTTAATATAAAGTACCCCCAAATTTTAAAAAATGTTTTTCAAAATTTCAAAGCTTCAACTAGAGCCGTTCAGGAGTTTCTTCAATTTGGAAAAGATCGTACTTGTTCTTTTGCCGCTAATAGTTTTCACAGACAGACGGGCGGACGGACGTTTTGAACTAAAACACTTTTTCGGTATCAGGGACCCCAAAACGTGTATTTCCGTTGAAATCTCGAAATCGAATTTCCGCAGCATTACATAACTTACTCTATACCCCGTATATACTACGTATGTATACAAGAAAGTAAAAATTACATAATAGGTGAAAGTGAATATGTTGAAGGTGAAGGGTCAGACGAAGAAGTTCTCCAGAGGAGATCCTCAACGTATCTTCGAAAAAGAAAAGAGAATTGATAAAGATGGCGCAAGAGGCACCGCGGATCCTTAACCATATCGCCTGATACGCAGCGGGCGGCTACAAACAGCGTGTCTCCGCGTTAGGAGCGGCTGAATCCATAGCGGGAAGTAACTAGAGAGGGAAGGATCAAGAACTTTTGGATTTCCTGTTATCGGCCCATGGAGGGTACAGGAGAGAAACTGGATCGGCACACCAAGCCACTTATGAGAGTGGAGGCCCGAACCTTGCATTATCCAGCGGAGGAGGCTGCCTTCAGCAGTCAGTGAAATCCCTTAGGGTTTAGTAATGCCGACTGGCGATCGGAGGAACCCTTGCTGTGCCCTGCGGGAGGATATCCCGCGGCCACTGTGAGTCGCAGTAATGGATGATAGGGATAACCTATGGGATAAATGTGACCTGTGAACTCGCACTGGCTTCCTGCAAAACCAATGAATAAAATGGATTGAACAATAAATGCAATGAATCAACGTGTCTTTTTTACCAATGTCACATACTTGCTCAGAGTCCAAGCTACAGTCACCTTGCTGACGTCTGGCCATCCTACACTGAAAAAAAGGATACCATAAATCCCAACAAGGTTTCAATAGTTACACAAAACCTTCGTATGCTAAACAAAGACCTTGTTGCTTTACTCCCTTTCCTGGGTACAACAGCATCTAAGATTGCTGACCTCGATGGACCAACCGGCCTGTGATTTCTGAGAGGTTGATGTTGCTTCATAAACGGACCTGTCGGCCTCATCAAGCCTAATCATGTTGCAAAGCACTAACTGGCCACAGCAGCCAGTTACCTTGTCAGATTAATTACGTATTGAAGAAAGTATACATTGAAAAACATTCAACATCTGTCAAACTATCTGTTAATTACGACTTTATCAAGCAAAGAACACATATCTGTCATTCTTGCTCAAAACGGGAACGAAGTTTTGAGACAAATTTTAAATATTATATTATTTTTCGTCTGCGCTGTTACACATGTAAATATAAATGTCGAAAGGCAGACTAATTACGTTATATATTTATCAGCTACCAGTCCCAGGCCCTCGGCGGGCTCTTGGAAGTGTGTGGTGGGGGGGCGACAGGAAGTTGCGCGCGCGCGCCAAAGCTTGCTGCAACCTGACCGCAACGCAATATTATCCATTCATCCGAAGAAAAATCGTGATTTAAAGAAGTAAAAATGTAAGTTCACTACATAAGAACTAATTTGAGCCATCGGTTGTTAAATTAACCTTGCATCAAAACTACTGCAAACGAAGAAGGAGACCAGTGCGAACTGCATGCGTGTTGCTGGGCGATAATGACCTGATATCAGCTGAGGATTGACAAAGAATCGTGGGACGCGGCTCGTTGGACCGCAACGTCGCGACGCCGATCGGCCTGCGAGGACATACTATTCAGTTCATTTTGGAAGGGCTAAGAGAGTGACTGACCCTTCAGGAAAATTTCTTCGAAGTGGCGAAAAGCGCATCGTTCTGAAAGTTTTCAATTTGTTATTGTAGAAAAATACGTCGTTAGCAAAGCAAATCGTTGAACGTACTATAAGTTCACTGGTAAGTACCGTATTGAAACTTATCGTGCTGCATCAGTGTGAATTATAATCTAAAGGATATTGGTGGGTATCTTTTAATAGTCGCCAGACTACAGAGTCTAAATTACCTCTTTGAAGTGAAGATCTTATTTCATTGCGAGTAAACGGGCGAATGAAGTTCGAAAGAAAATTCATTTACACCGCCTATTTGAAATCAAACAAGAATTGTCAACAAAGATTAAAAGAGAATGGTGGAATGGAATTGCAACTTTTGGGTACGTATATATTTCTATCATGAGTTGTAATAATAGAAAGGCATATATTAGTTTATGTGCATTTCTATTGGACATAACCTACAAAACCTGTTCATTAATCCAGCTCAAAGTTATTTTAATGTAAATTGTAAAATTCCTCTAAAAGCATACGTCGAACAAGATAAACAAATATTTCGTTGTACATCATCGGTTTGAATCCTTTCAATTCAAATTTTAATGTTGTGAAGTGGATATAGAGGGCTGGGCTTTCAAACTTATTATTTTGCATTCATTTGTGCTTCTTTAATAGTAAAAAAAGTACCTATTAAAAAAGTTTGTTATTTGATTAGTTTTTAATATTCAATTAAGCATTGCAAATTCGTATTAAAATTTTAAAAAAATATATTTATTATGTTGCCAATTCATTGAAATAATTTTAAAATAGTCTTCAAGTGTCATTAATGGCAATTAGAAATTGTAGAATTAATTGTTGTATAGTATTCCCGTGTGTTATAAGTGTACAGAATTTTGATTACTCTATTTAAATTGCGACTAAAGCCTATCATGTTCTGTAAATAATTGAACAAAATAATAATGCATTCCTCAAAAAAATTTTAAAATGCTGTAAAACACTTTCTATTTTTTATTTTTCAATAATAATCACTTTAATTATATTTTCAAATACGATTGTATTAATTTTATTTTTCAGGTAGTTTTTGGCACAGGTGATGGAAATTGGTCATTGAAACAGGTGATGGTTCATCGATGCAGATATTCATTGACATTGTTAATTCTAAATGGCTATTGCATTCTATGACAAGATCATGAACATGTATTTGAAGGTGATGCCAATATACATTTTGCTCATTTTGCAAGCATTTAATGGTTCAATTGGAAAATTTTAATTTTTTTAATTTACTATGTAGTAGTGCTCTCAGAATGACTACAAATGAGCATGAGTAATATAAAAAAAAATTCACATTGCCACTAGAAAAGTGTCATTAACTTCAAAATGCTGGTTTTTCAGGACATTGTTTTACGACTAGAGTTCTGAATCAAGTTCATGGAGTGTGACAATTTGTAATTTTCTTTTGAAAGATTATTAATTTTTACTTTGGCTTCCAAGGAAAAAAGGTTTCAAGTTTTTCATAATTTAGGGTTATCCAGAGTGTGCTGTTTGTGGCATATAATATGGATAACACTGCATTCTCAAACATGTTATGATTTTGGCTATTATTCATCTTCAAAATTACCAGAGAAAAATATCTCTGATTGTGTTAATGATTCTTGGGCAAAGAAATGTCATTGCTGTTGTAATAGTGTTGACCTTGATAATTTTCTGAAACATTTCCCTTGCCAAGTGAACAAAATACTTGCCTCTTGAAATAAAACAATTCAATATTACTAGACATGATTCTTGTGCCCTTTAAAATGTTAAAAAGCTGCATACATATGCCAAATAAAATTTGATAAAACATGCACAGTCAAATTTTAGCTTGGTATTTTTTCATTGTCTTTTGAAACAGGAACACTAAACAATTTTTGAAAATTTTACTCAGTCAAATTCATCCTTTTGTGAGAAATGAATCTTTTTGAACATTCTACTACATTACCAGATGTAATTGGAGCATATTTCTAAGATGAAATCTGAGCTAATGTGAGGTCAAATTCTGCATTTTCTGCTCGTGAATCACAATTTTTTCTTTAAATTTCATTGAAGTTTTAAACCGAATTTGAATTTATTGGTTTATATAGTATTTCCTTGGCAGTCACACTTGCATGTCCAAACACTAATTTCAAAGACATAGTAATATCTTTAACAATATTAAATGATTTTAATAGAGGTAATCCTGCTGTTTTCAATTTCAGAATTGATATAGGCAATTTTACAAAATTTAATTAAATATGCATTTTTATTTTATTTTTTTATATACATGGTTTTATAACATATTCTATTTTATTCAATTGCATGCAAGCAGACTACGAGTCTGCACCTAATTATTTTCCCTTCCCTTGTATCACTGTCAGTTACCAGTGATACTGAGTAGTGATCTATGTGTGAGTGAAATTAATCAATGTTATTCGAAGAATGTAATCCTAAATTTTGAAGCAATCCAGAAAAGTATCCATTTAACAAAATAACTTGCCAAATTTAAAAGTCACTTCAGAACTGGTTATTATTTTGCTAAGAAAACTTGTTATTTGACTTATCCAATAAAATGAAGGCCAATCATTTCATCCCATACTAAAGTGATGAGTCTTCTCCCACCTTACACAATACTAAAATTATGATTTATCCCGACCTCTCACTACATTTACTCGCTGTTATTGAGTGCACATTCTTCTCTACAATTTTTTATTGTTGCATTCAGGTGATAATAACAATAGTTATGACATTAACTTGTTGGGAGTATAGGATTTGTAAATGCAGGCCAATGAGATTATTCATTGTCAAATGGGCAGAAAAGTTTCTAACCAATGAGATTGATTCAAATTGCAGACCCAGCAGGTAAATCAATGCTGGACAATATATTTTAACTCCAGTTTTTAAATTAATTTAACTAATTTGATTCGATTTTATAGTATGTTTGTACATTTAGATAATAGAAATTGAAATAGCAGAAGTTAAAAATATAAATGTGATTTATGTTGGTGATTTCTTCCATATACTTTTTTATTTTAACAGTATGTAAACTATTTATGAATTCATTGTAATTGTAAACTAAGTGTTAATTTTATTAGATGAATTTTGTGCTAGTGAATGCAAGAACCCTAAGTATAATAAGACTAATAAATGAACCTTTGTAACCAAAATTAATATAAAAAAAATAATTTATATAATTTAGTATAATTTAAATAAATCTTGGCGTTTTTATAAAAAAATGTGAATTAAATTTGTTTTTTGGGGATCAGTAATAAAAGTTGCTATTTAAATGTACCTGTGAAACAGTTTTAAAATAGTTTTGAAACAGTTAGAAAACGCTTTTAAAATAATTTTGAAACAATTATAAAATATTTTTGAAATAATTACTGATGACTGTAAACATGTTCTTAGTCTCCTTGTGCATTTAATCCACCTGATCACATAAATAATTAAGTGGTACATCAATGTTTCATTATCATTTGTTAGCTATTAAATTTATTCAATATATTTCATTCTATTGTGCATGAGTTAAGTTATATTTTACACATTTTACTTTACTAAATAAATATTTTAATGTTAAATTCTAATATTTTATTTTTAGGTACATGCTTTTCAGAATATTCATTAATAAATACATAGATAATGTTTTATAGATTTTATATATGTAACTTTTATTCAACAACAATGCAGGCATATTGATGCATGTATATCTACCGTAATAACAGTTAGACTACAGATTTTAAAGGCTTTTGAGGCTTATTGTGAAATTTAATTATCACTAAATGCGTATTTTTTATGCAATTATTTCCGTTTTTACCGTGTCTGATTGTGTAGGTCAATATACAGATTTGTTGTTGGATCAAAAATAAATAATGAATATTCTATTAATAGGAAGTACTACGTATAACCCATCTTATACCCGTCAACGATCAGTAATTGTAACACCAATAAGAAATGCTTAAATAAGGCAACACGTACGGCTGGCCCTTCAACCAGTATAGCTGTGAAAGCCGACACGGAAGGCCGGCTCCTTCTATCAGTTTCATCCGGATGCGTCATGACGGTAGGCTGGATCCTCCAAACTGTGTTGCTCGCTTACGCCGAGCTGATAGCCAACTCCAACAAGGTTGCTTGGGCTCGGCAGCTTCTACCAGGGTGAATTCAGAGGAGTGCGACAAGGGGCTCTTTACGATTCAACTTTTCGTTCTAACTATCTCCGTCACGAAACAGCAACAGTGAACCTGGTTGGGCCTATATTAGCATGCGTTCCCTTGATACAGTATAATAGATCAGGTATACTGCAACTGTTCTTTTTTCTCCGTGTATGGATGGAAGGCCCAGGGACCCAGAACTGGCAGTAGGTCGAAGCTATCGTCATAGATGGACGTGGGATGAATTGAAGGATGCTTTTACTGTACATAAGAGGATTTAGAACCATCTAATATCCCTGAAATCGACGGTCTTCTTGAAGGTTCATCTTTTCTCAATGAAAGTTCCGTCAGTGGTGAAAATTCATCTGACTATGATTCACACGATATAGACATGATACAATGTCTCCTTCGACGCGAGATATAAAGAATTCATCTACTTCCATTCGAATCTCGGGCCCCGTCGAGAAGAATATATGAAAAGACTTGAAGCAAAGAGTGTAATATGACAGCTAATTTTGTCTTAAATGAGGTGGTACAGAACCCAGGTAGAGATCTAGATATTACAGAAATCAATCACATCGTATATGCAACTTGGTCTCTGGTATCTCAGATAATTTTGGGGTCAGCCAAGATCTCCAACTGCCGCTAACAGTGGACAGTTCCGTACCCTCATTGAAGAAAAGAATTAAGAAACGGATAGACGCCACTCGGCGTGAAATATCACTCTTAGCAGAGACATCTTTTAAACAAACGCACATCTCTAAAGTTCAACGAAAAGTACTCCGTGTTGAAAAAATATCAAATTGAAAATGCCACAAGGCTAATGGTAGCTGAGAAGGTAAAAGAGAAAATCCAAGCATGGGCTCAATGAATTAGACGTTACAAATGTAGAGAAGATTTCCGTGTACAGAATCGGTTTTTGAAACAGATGCGAAAATATTATATCGCAATCTGACTCAAAAACCGAATGACAATGCTGTCCCTCCTGCAAAATGTGACGTCGAAACATTTTGGGCAGGAATCTGGGGAAAAGAAGCAGATCCTACAACAAAGATGCATCTTGGCTCCAATCTGGTATTGCCGGTGAACTTGTGGAAACCGTGGAATATATTTACGAATTCTCGGAAACGGACCTCTTCCAAGCCATTAAAAAACATGGGAAATTGATAATCCACCGAGATTGATAAGATCCAGTAATATTGGATTAAGAAATTAACAGCATTACATTCTCATTTAGTAAAGGCTGTTAACAAAATTCTACAAAACTCAGAGGAACTCCCGGAATGGTTCACACACGGCATCCCATATCTGCTAAATGCACATGCACATATCTGGCTAAAGGGGAAGACAGTTCCTTGGCTGAGAACTATGGGCCAATCTCATATCTGTAAGTAACTACAAAGTTATTACTGCAACCATAGCTAACAAAATGTATAAGCACCTAGGTAAAAAAATTATCTGGTTTTAGTTGAACAGAAAAGATATGGTAAAGGTTCATACTGCTGTAAGTAAATCTTGTTGCTAAACTAAATAAATTCATCTTGAAAGGTGTAAGGAAACGAAAATTTAATTTAAGCATAGCTTGGATGACTACAAGAAGGCCTTTGATTGTGTACCACATTATTGGATTTGGAAATCCCTGGAGATCTAACATATTTTATCCTAACCTTATTGAGTTTTGCGAGGCAAATATGTAGTCGTAGAACACTGGGTTATCAAGACACAGCGGAAAGGAAATAGTAGAAACAAGAACTATTCAGATTAACTGGGAAATTTTTCAAGGAGATTCGCTATCCCTCTGCTGTTTTGCATTAGTTAAGACTCCACTATCTAGACGCTTGTCACACACTTACTTTGGTTACAAGCTCCATGGTGATGAAAGACCAGTATCATATTTGTTATACATGTATGATCTTACAACATTTACTAAGAATGAAGCGATTCGTTCCGAAATGATGCCTGTCATCAATGATTTTAACAATGACATCGGCTTGAGATTTGGTCTTGACAAATGCACAAAAGTCAATTTAATGAGAGATTAAGTGGCAAACTCAGAAGGCGCTGAAGTTGATATGCACACTGGGATTCAAAATTTTGAGCCAGGTAAAACTTACAAATACCTGGACATTGAAGAAAGTGAGAACATCTCGAAGGATACAATGAAAGAGATAATTCGCAGGGAGTATTACAGAAGAGTGAGACTTGTCCTGCAGTCAGCTCTGAATTCCACATATAAAAAATCTGCAATTCGTAATTTGGCGATGATTGTAGCCGAGTACAGTTTTGGACAAGTGGACTGGACTGAGTAAGAATTTCGAAGCATGGATCGAAAAAACAGAAAACTGCTTACAATGCATTAAGTCGCCCACCCTCGAGCTGATGTACGTAGGCTTTATGTGTCACGTAAGGAAGGAGGATGAGGCTTCAGAAAATTGAAGCCTCATGGCACAATGCAATAGCGGCGATGGGAAAGTATGTAGTCATCACGATGACCCACTAATGATGCAGGTCATTAAATTTGACCGAAGAATTGGAAACAGACATTGTAAGTGCAGTAAGAAGCATTGCGAAGAAAATTATGCAAGACACGCAGAATCACAGAGGGACTGAATTTCTGATCCTCCTTAACATGAAACGTAAGATACAAAAATGTTAAAGAAGTTGCGGTGAGACAAACCAATCCATGGACAATATTGAAAATGAATAGACAAAATTCTCTCCCTTTCAAAATTCAAAATTCAAAATTTATTGCTTATTTATCCTTGAAAATGGTTTTTATTACATGGGAGTTTTTGTTGTTTTTCTCCTTTCAAAATTCAAAATTTAAGTAGTATATGACTTGGTGTAGAGATCGCAGAATTTTGAAAATGTGCACACAATTCACTTTTCCCCATAGCACGTCATACGCAGTTTTTAACTGTTTTTTTGACGCAAATAAATAAATAAATAAATAGACAAGATGCATATCAATAAAGATCAATCTTTGTGTTGCTTTAAATAGGAAGAATGAAGCCACGATCGGAAGTAGTCTTAATAGCAGCTCTCTATCAGGCGTTGAGAACACGACACTATGATAAAGCGGTTTTCAAAATTTCCCAAGGTGTTAAGTGTCGCATTTGCCAAGAACAAGTAGAAACCAATGATCATATAGTCTCAGCTTGCTCGATTCTAGCAAAAACTGAATATTTGAAAAGACACGATAGCGTGTGTAGTTACGTCCACTGACAGCTCTGTACCGCCCTCGAAGTTCCAACATATGCTCCAAGCGGTAAGATTACTCAAACCAGTGACGTCTGTTGGTCTGTTTACAATATGTATGACCAACAAATTTAAACTGAACGCTAAATAGTAGCAATCAAACCGGTTATTGTTATCCGGGATTTGGAGAAAAATTGTGTCTACTTGTAGATGTTACTGTGCTGTGCGATCAAAACATCATAATCAAGGAGACAGAGAAACGCTTTAAAAAGAATAGTTTGGAAATGGAGATCAGCTGAATGTGGGGTGTAACAGCAAAGGTCGTCCCAATAGTTACCGGAGCTCTGGGATTTGTTCCGCAAAATTTGTGTAAAAACTTAGCTAAACCCCCAAATCATTCAAAAGGCTGGGAAGTGCAAGATATTGTTTTATTGAGAACAGCTCACATTTTGACCAAAGTATTGTCGAGGCACGGAGAGCCCATAGATCTGCTCCTTAGGAAGCTGTTTGCAACCGGAAGTAGATTTTATAACCAACCTACTCGTAACATCTTTAGTCGAGAATTAGAGGAATACTACTACTAATTGTTGTTGTTGTTATTATTATAACTAGAACGACACAACGAAAGAGAGAATTGGCAGGAAGTATTACAGAAGACTAGACTTGTCCTGTAGTCAGCTCTGAACTTCACGAATAAAATATCTGCAATAGGTAGTATGGCGGCGCCAGTAGCCGAACAGAGTTTATTTATTTATTTATTTATTTATTTATTTAACGTAAAAAACAGTTAAAAACTGCGTATGACGTGCTATGTGGAAAAGTGAATTCTGTGCACATTTTCAAAATTCTGTGATCCCTACACTAAGTCATATACTACTTAAATTTTGAATTTTGAAAGGGAGAAAAAAACAAAAAAACTTCCATGCAATAAAATCTATTTTCAAGGATAAATAAGCAATAAATTTTTGCTCTTATTACTTCTTGCCGCGACAACATGGAAACGATAATTTGAATAATTGTATTTCCCAAAGAATTCTAGAAGGCGTGCACAGAAAATGAAGTTACATTTATGTCCAGAAGCAAAACAAGGGGCCATCTCAGCATTTGCTCAACGGATCAGGGAAACTGGACGAAAAACCTGATTGAGATGGGGGTCATTGACCCAGAAGCTGTAGTACAATTGTTGTTACAGGTTGTTTATACTCATTTATACAGTTCAAATGGTAAATAATGCATTATGTATCATTGTTAAAATTAATGTTACTTTTCTTGTGATGCTCAGTATAGTCTCTAATTGTATAGAAACAGTTATGCAGCAGAAACGATTTCCTTGGATTTAAACTTTTCTATTGAATTTAATCGTTTAATGTCATCTGGCATATGTGTAGTAAAATAATGTACATGTATTGTATGTGAATTTTTTTGTAATGTGCTGTTGATACTGTCACCTGATGAATATGATTTCTACGTCGAGTGTTATAGTAATAGACTTCGGCATTTTCTGAAAATATATTCCGCCCTTGAGCAAGTCATTTTTACAAAACCACTGATTCGTAAATAAGAAGACACGGTAATGGTAGAATTCCTAGATTAATGAAGAGAGCCATGAATCACGTGGGTGGGATTTGGTTATTATTCATTACAATTCGTTTTGTAATCTAAAAGTCTGGAGCTATAAGATGTATTTCCCAGAATATTATACCATATCTCAGGCGGAATGAACATTCGAAGTATACACAACGAGCAGTATGAAGCTGACTAGTTGCAAGAATTCTGAACGTAGCATAATGAACTTAATTTTGTTTCAATTCATTTAAATGGACGTTCCATTTAGGTTTGAACTGAATTGAGAGACCTAAAAATTTTGTTGCCCTTAACATCAGTCAATGGTACACTGTTCATTTTCAATGGGGCAGAATTGTTTATTTGGAATGGAAAACTGCATTAAAACCGTTTTCTTTTCGTTTACTATTAATTTGTTATTTCAGGAACCAATTTGAAAATCTGATATTGTACTATTTACTGTTTCTTTATTGCAAAGGATGTTCTATCATCCGCAAGAGAACCGTTCTTCCGTTTCGAATCGTCGAGGCATATCGTTTACGTAAAGTAAGGAACAGAGTAGGGCCTAAAATCGATCCTTGAGGAACTCCACTGCAACGGGCAAAGAGTCGGAAAGGTGCGTACGTAATGTTTCATCATTCCAGTAAGGTATTTCAACTCTCTGAGATCGTTGTTTAAGGTACGAACATAACCAATCTAGAGCAATACCACGAATTCCATATGAAGGTAATTTGGAAAGTAAAATGTCATGATCAATGACGTCAAAAGCTTTTGAGAGATCTAAAAATAATCCAATAGGTGCTTCTTTTTTGATCCAATGATGAGGCGACATCTTTAAGAAAAGAAAATATAGCTGTTTCCGTTGATTTTGATTTTCTAAATCCATGTTGGCAATCTGAAAGCACGTCGTGTTTACTGAGAAAGGTTTCCATTCGTCGTAAAAGCTCTCTAATATTTTTGAAAAAACTGATAGAGAAATGGGCCAATAATTTTGAATTTCATTTTTGTTGCCTTTTTGAAGAGCGGCTTAATTTTAGCTGTTTTGAAAATATCTGGAAACGTTCCAGTGCATAAAATGCATTAAATATGTGAGTTAACGGGTGTATAATGGCATACCCCAAGTCTTTAACAAAGAATCCAGGAATTCATCTAAACCGGACGAATATTTATTTTTAGTTTACCGATTATTTTGAGAATTTCATAGGAAGAAGTTTCGGAAACGAACATTGTGTCTAAAATTTTGGGTGAACTGTGTATTTTTGAATTTTGTGCCTGAAGACCCTTAGTGAGATCGGCAGCAATTCTCGAAAAGTATTGGGTTTAAAGGGAGACTAGCCTCTGTTGCCGTATCGTTCACATTTATATTGTTATATTTTAAAACAACATTCTCTACAGGTTTCTAGTTGATTTGGTAGTATTTTTATTATATTCCACATTGATTTTGTTTTGTGTTTGAGTTCAAAATATCCTGATCGTTTTTCATGATTTTAGCCTGCCTTATGGCTTTTCGTAACAACGTTTTGTATTTTTTAAAGTAGATAAGGAAATCTATATACGTCATGACGTTTAGAAATGAAAGAAAGAATTCGCTTGTTTTTACAAGATGTCCTAATCGCTTGTGTTATCCATGAATTGCTTTTCCGTGAAATATTTAATTTTCTTTTTTGAAGAGGAAAGCAAGTGTTAAAATGAAATGAAAGAGTTGAAGAAAGAGAATTATATTTGTCGTTTGTATCAACAGTATTAGAAACCGCTTCCCATGACTCCTGCATCAAGTAATCAATGAACAATTTAATTTTACTTTTAGTTTCGGACTAGCTGACTGGACTGTGCAGGAAATTTGAATCATGGATCGGAAAACCAGAAAACTGCTTTCAATACATCATGTCGCCCACCCTCGAGCTGATGTACTTAGACTTTAGGTGGAAGTAAGGAAAGAGGACGAGGCCTCAGACAAACTGAAGCCTCTTGGCATGAAACGTGAGCAGTGGCGGCTCGTGGTCATGCCATTAGGGTGTGCAACGTTTCTATTCTTTCTCCCTTCCTCCCGCTCTCTCTCTCTCTCTCTCTCCTCACACACACACACACACACACACACACGCACACACACGCACACTCTCTCTCACTTTCACTCTTTCTCACTCTCGACAAAAACGAACTTTCTGATTTCGGTTTTTTAAAACACATTGAAACTTAGCCTAATACATGCGTTTACAAAATACACTTGGGTTTTGAATACTTCGGAATGGTTTTGTAATTGCAATTCACTTTAAAACACAAGAGAATACGCATATAATATTCAATTAACATTTTTATGAATGCAACACTGCACAGCAATGCGTTCGTGTTTCGCACGCTAGTGCGAAAGCTCATTTAAGTGGAGAGATATCTCACACTTTCTTCGTTCAATGTCACACTTCACAGTTACACAACTTCTTGACATCATTAATAATATACTTGCAGAAATATATAGAGGCATTTGAGGCGGTACAACTACACGCATACTGTGCTGCTGTTACTATCCTGACAACGCAAAATGTCATACCCAAAACCAATAACGGTTCAAGAAAAAATGAAACAAGGACCCCGAAATGGAAGATGAGGCTAGAAAACAAAATAAGACGGTTTAGAAGTGACCTTACTAAATTAGTTGTTTGGAGAGAAAGGCGGGAGAAATGTAAACAACCCCTGAAAGACAGTGTCCACAAAATACTGAAAGGCCAAAGAATCAGAATTAGAGACGAAGATTTCGAGTGCAAATTAGATGTCCATATCAACACTTTGAAACAGAAAGTTGCAGCACTGGGGAAAAGACTCCGTCGGTACAACATTTCTAATAAAAGGAAAGTAGAAAATTGAAACTTTAGCCTCAATCAGAAGCAGTTCTATCACACACTATCTAAAAAAGCTACAATAGTTAATCGCCTTCCCTGGAGTCAATTGAACAGTTCTGGAGTATACTCTGGTCACAACCTGTTAACTATAACACTCAAGCATCATGGTTGCCAAACGAATCATTAAGATTCTCCAAAAACAAGGAAACACGAACAGTTACACTGGAGGACTTGAAACAGATATTACGAAACCTGCATAACTGGAAATCTGCTGGTCCAGATGGAATTCAACATTTCTGGTGGAAGTACCTTACGCCCCTGCTCACACCACTCATTGGTATCCTTAATCAGGCGTTTGACAACCCAACTGAGGTACCTTTATTTCTTAGTCAGGCAGTCTCCTACCTAAAATACAAGAATTCTAAAATCACCAACCCCAAAAATTATCGGCCGATCACCTGTCTCAATACCCTTTATAAAGTCATATCTGCTGCAATTGCTCAAAAAGTAATGCAACATATCAATTCTGAAAGAATTCTGGCTGAAGAACAAAAAGGATGCCGGAAGGGTACCCAGGGATGCAAAGAACCACTGATCATAGATATGGTTGTGACTGGTCAAGCAAAAAAGAAGAAAAGAAATCTAGCGGTAAGATGGATTGACTACCAAAAAGCTTACGGCTCAGTTCATGATTGGCTCTTAAAAGTGCTGGAAATTTATAAAACTCATCCAAAATTTATTGAGCTACTTAAAAACCTAATGATAAATTGGCGTACTCAATTGGAGTTGAAAACAGATAATAAAATAATAAGATCCAAACAATTACCTATCCGGCGCGGTATTTTTCAGGGCGACACATTAAGTCCACTTTGGTTTTGCTTAGCAATTAATCCTTTGTCGTATATGCTGAATCAATCTGGTCTGGGTTACAAACTCACGGACGATAATTAACCCCTTCACATCATTAACCACCTGTTCTATATGGACGACTTAAAATTATTTGCAAAAGATAGGAATGAGATAAGCAGACTGTTGGAGATCACATCAGAATTCAGCAAAGACATACACATGACTTTTGGAACAGACAAGTGTGCCACACTGTATGTTAAAGGAGGAAAAGTCGAATCCTCAACTACACTAAACAGTTTTGTAGAGTTTAGTCCAATAGAACAATTACAGCCACATGACAGTTACAAGTATTTAGGCTTCAACCAAAATATAACGATTAATCGGAGTCTTCGGAAAATCCTAGAGACAGAGCTGATTTCAAAGAATAAAGTAAAAGCTATAAATTCCTGGAGCATCCCTGTGCTGACTTATTCCTTTGGAATAGTCAGTTGGTCACAAACGGATCTTGATAACCTAAACAGAATGGTAGGCACTATGCTCACTAATTTCAGAATGCATTACCCTAAATCAGCTATTGAACGCCTCCACATTCCTAGGAAAACTGGTGGTCGTGGTCTACTAGATCTGAAAGCATTATGCAACCGCCAGGTAACAAGTCTAAAAAAATACTTCAACTCTCAATCTAAACTGTCGCTTCTACATAAAGCAGTAGTAGTATGTGACAAAGGCGATACTCCCTTAAATCTGAGCAACAATGCAGACTACCCTGATATCTCGTCAGTCAAGGAAAGATTACAGGTATGGAAGTCCAAACCTCTTCATGGTAGATTTCCCCTGCTCTACAAAATGCCGACTACGACTCTTCAGTGCGATGGCTCAGAGATGGGGCTCTATTTGGAGAGACTGGCTCATTCAAGCAATTCAGGACCAGGTTATTTCAATAAATAACTACAAAAGATTTATTGAAAAACTAGAAGACGAATGAAGAGTATGTCATCGATCATCAGAGACAATAGACCATCTCATCACTGGATGCACAAACCTCGCCAACACGGAGTATCTACATCGGCACAACCTAACTGCAATATTGTACACCAAGCACTGGCAACCAAACATGCTCTACTGGCAGAAGAGGAAATCATCCCTGATTATTAATACAAAGCCAAATCCGTCATAGAAAGTAAACAGTTCAAAATGTGATTCGACCTTCCAATACATACTGATAAAACGATCCGGCAAATAAACCAGACATTCTACTACGTAACGTACAGGAAAAGAAAGCATTCATCATTGATGTTACACACTCTGCAGATCACAATATCAATAAGGCAGAAACAGAAAAATCTCAAAATACATGCCCCTATCAATAGAATATAAAGAAACCTACAAACTTGAGTCTGTTGAAATTATACCAATTGTAACAACAGCTATAGGTCTGGTTAACAAAAATCTAAAGTATTATTTAGAAAAAGTAGTCTTCCTCCTCACAAAATTATCCCAAAAGCTCAAACGTCAGTCATTCTTGAAACCTGCCTGATTGTTCGCACACTCAATATGCAAAGCTAGGAATGTGATATGCCTAGAGGCCCCTCAAACCATGAACACATAACCATGTGGGTGAGAAACCCCCGAGAAAAAAGAAATAATAATAATAATAATAATAATAATAATAATAATAGCGACGACCATGCCCTGGGAGGCAGTAGATGTGAGTCGTTTGCTGCGGCATGTAAAAAAGACAAACGCGCCAGATATGCTCCGATTGTTACAAATTAATCTAGGCAGAAGCAGACAGGCACGCGACTTGGCACTCAGGGTAGCTGCCGAAAGAAGATAGACCTGATATTATTTTGAACAGCCCTCTGACGACTCTACGTGGTATCAGGATGTGCAGAAAGAGCTGGTATTAAGGTTGTAAATGGTAACCTAGGCGTACAGAAGTACAGGAGACGAAATACGGGTTCGTCTGGGTAAGTTAGTAACATAAGAATATCAGTTGCTTCTCTCCGAACGATACCATCGACAAATTTATAGCCGAAATGTACGAACTAGACACTAGTCTACAGACAGCCAAATCAAAGATATTACTTGCCAGCGACTTCAACAGTAAATCTCGGAATGGTGAGACACTCACAGAAGAGGAGCTATTGTTAGTGAATTCGCGGCAAGGAATGATCTTATCATTCTAAACTCGGGGCTGGGAGAACCTTCCAACGAGGAACGCCTCCTCCATTCTAGACCTGACAATATGCTCAACTAGCCTCGCTAGATATGCAAAGAGCTGGAAATATTAGAGGAGGAAACTCTAAGTGACCACCTATATAGTGTCCTCAGTTGAAACAGAGCGGTACAAACGACAAGCGACCACCCAGGAACAATAAACGACCACCCTGGAATCCTAAGAAAATGGATGTGGACAAGGCAAAAACGTCCTTGGAAGAATCCAAGTTGTTGAATAGCCTGGACTGGACAAAAAGCAGAAACACTCGACAAATTACAAAACAACAATCGAGACAGTAGTAGCTGATGCGATGCCTTCGATGCCTGAGACGTCTGGCCTAGACGCAAACAGCAGGTCTATTGGTGGACACAGGAAATAGCAGCAATACGTAAGAGATGCATCAAGGCAGAAGGCAAGCGACGAGAGCTAAGACGAATCCCACATTTAAGAGCATTACAAGACGACTGCAAACTCCTCAAGAAAGAGATTAAAAGTAAGGTCATATGTTGGAAGAGGCTCATCGAAGAGGTCGAAAGTGACCTGTGGGCATGGCCTGCAAAATTGTGACCAGAAGCTTAGAATGGAGGAGGACGCCTGGACTGGAGCGATCCAGACTGGGTGAGGAAAGTCATAGTGACTCTTCCCCATTAGAGAGTGCTGGACAAGACAAAGACTCGAGCGTCTTCTCTTTTGACGAGGAGTCCTGTTTGACGGACGAACTACGGAGGGCTGCAAATAGCCTAAAATGTGGAAGCTCCGGATTGATGGGATTCCGAGCGAAATGCTCAAGATTGTTGCAGAGCAACATCCTGACTGTCTACTCTCCGTGTTTAACTCATGTCTCAGGAACGGAATATTCCTCAGAAGATGGAAGAGGCAGAAACTCATCCTCCTCCGGAAGGGTAATAAACCGCTCGACAAGACCTCGTCTTTAGACCGCTTTGCCTCCTGGACACCATGGGAAAGTTACTAGAGGGACTAATTATATCAAGGCTGGAGGTATACCTATCAGACCTATCCCTAAACAGTATGGCTTCCGGAAGGGCGGACGACAACTGACGCCATTCTCGAAGTGGTCAGGATTGCGGAACAGGCCAAAAGGGGTGACGGGAAGAAGAAAGGACTCTGTGCTCTGGTGGCCATAGACATCAGGAACGCGTTCAATAGCGCCAGATGGAAGGACATCATGTTTATCATCTCTGATAGATAAGAAAGTCCCTGAATACCTTCTGAGAATGGTTGAAGACTATCTTCATGAGAGGATTATAGTCTATACGAATCTCTTCGCAATGGGGGAAGACGTGACGTGTGACGTGACATGTGGAGTACACAGGTTCGAAACTAGGCCCATTCTTATGGAACGTCATGTATGACGACCTATTAAAAATCGACCTACCACAACATACCCAGCTGATTGGATATGCAGACGACACGCTGATTACTAGCTACAGTGAAAACACAGAACTGCTAGAGATGCACCTAAATGAGTCTCTCTTCAGGGTTAAAAGATGGATGACGCAAAGAGGCCTGCAAATGGCAGCTGAAAAGACAGAGGCAGTACTAGTAACGGACCGAAGAGCTATCCAATTCCCCGCATCACTTTGGACGGAGTAAATATCCCTGGAAAGCCAAATTACATACTTAGGTGTCGAAATAGACCATAGGCTGAGCTTCGGCCCACATCAGCAAAAATGGCAGACAAGCGCAGCTACTGGAGCCAACCTCTCCAGAATTATGCCAAATATAGGAGGACCAAAGAAGCGAAGAGACGTATGATTGCAGCGTAGCCCACTCACAAATGCTTTATGCGGCTCCGGTGTGGGCTGACAAACTAGGTAAAGCAAGCGTGGGACTGAAGTACGCGCAAGCTAGCGAGATTGGGGCTGAGAATAGTGTCGGCTTATCGCACAGTATCGACAGCGCAGTAGGAGTACTGGCCAGAATACCTCCCATTGATATGTTGGCTAGAGAAGAAAAGCGGTGTATGACGAAGGAAAAGTCTGCTGACTCAGCGGGAAACAACCGGCGAGTAGGACGAAGAAGACATTAAGAAGAGCGCCTGAACATCACTACTGGCGGCATGGCAGGACAGGTGGGATGGGATCCTAAGGAAGGTGGACACACTCTTGATACCGCATATCGAACCATGGTTCAATAGAATGCACGGAGAAGTAAATTTCTACCTCACACAAGTGCTCACAGGTCATGGTTGTTTTAAATCCTACCTATTTAGATTTAAAAGAGCATATGACTCAAAATGTAATTCTGTGTTACGAGGATGATGACGCCATGCACATAATATTTGCATGCGTAGCATGGGACACATGGAGAAGAAGATTGAACGAGTATTTGGAGGCAGACATTTCTCCATCAAACATAGTTCGGCTTATGCTTCAATCGGAGGAAAGGTGGACAACAATACAAGAGTTCTTGACCCTTGTGATGAAAAGGAAGAAGAGCGACTCGAACGTAAATGAAGTAAAGGCTCAATACCTGCCTGCCTCTCCATGAAGTAATGTCTCGCGACGATTCCGTGGAGAGCGCATGGGCATAAGAAGAGAGGTTTTTTTAGTGAGTATACCACTGAGAATGGGAGTCCCACACCAGGGATTATACCATCTGAATCCCTGAAGGTGCATAATGCATTTTTTCCTCTCACAAAAAAAAAAAAATAATAATAATAATAATAATAATAATAATAATAATAATAATAATAATAATAATAATAATAATAATAATATAGACAAGAAGCATGGAAAAAATATTTTGCAGATTTGCACAATGATACAGAATATAATCGAGAGATATGTTATAAAGACAACTTCAATTTAGATAATGTAGAATTTATGTCAGAAGAAGTGCAAGAGATGGTAAAAACCTTGAACAGAAAAGCACCTAGTAGTGGTGGGAAAAGCAATGAGTTTAGTAATGGTGGAAAGAATTTAGTAGATCCAATAACTGTATTATTTAATATTATAATCAAAGAAGAAAGAATACCATTACAATAGAAATTCAGCATAACCTTACCCATATTCAAGAAAGGAGACAAGAATAATCCAGGAAATTATAAAGTCATCACTCTATTAAATAATAAGCATAAACATTACTCTAAAAATTGATACTAAAAAAGTTACATTTATACATTTTTAGTACATAAATTTCAAGCACACGGAATACGTATAATGAAGTCAAACAGCAAGTAATGAAAGGAGAAAGAATATTAGGGTATTTAAAAGATGTGACATGGAGAAACAAATTTCTTCATGAAGAAAGCAAAGTCAAAATTTACAAAACTATGGTAAGGCCAGTAATAATATGATGCAGAAAAAGGGTCGATAATAAAAGAAATAAGAACATTAAGATGAACATTGGGTGTAACAAGATAGGATAGATTGGAATACCAAGATATCTGTGACATTACAGACAGTAAAATTTATAATAATAATAATAATAAAAGAAGAAGAAGAAGAAGAAGAAGAAGAAGAAGAAGAAGAAGAAGAAAAGAATAGAATGAACACGTTAGGAGATTGGACTGAAAAAGACTGATCAAGATTGCGAGAGATTCAAAACCTACAGGAAAATGTGACCCAGACAGACCAAAGAAAAGATGGACCGAGAGTTAGATTTCCACATCTTCTGAATCATCCTGATGGTGAAGTGTGAAGAAAAACAGGCGTAACCATAATAAAAGAAGAAGAACTGGCTAGATGGTTTTCGTATGACGAACAACTATTACAATATGAAATGTGTACGTTGTTACTTAACACGTAAATTGATTTTTAAAAAGTAATTCGAGAAGTCCTGGGAGGAAACGCCGAAACTTCGAAAATAAGCGCTTAAGACAGTTTTAAGCATATTTTGTCTAATAAACTCCTTAGATGTTCCGAATGGCTGAGCTACAATACGCACTCAAAACTTGGTTTAAAAAATATGTTCTATGAAAAAATTTGTATTGCAGAAACATATAAACACTCCAGAAACATGTAAATTGTTTATTATTTACAAAAGAAATTAATACATTTGTTCACAAAGAAAAATTAATCCGGAAATAAGCAATCGAATTGCATAAATTGGGTGCTTTTTTATTTGGGTTAATTTTTCTTTCTGAACAAATATACTCATTTCCTTTTATATAATAAACAATTTACATGTTTCTGGAGCGTTTATATGCTTATGCAATGTAATTTTTTCATAGAAAATATTTTTTCAAACCAACTTTTGAGTTGCGGCTCAGCCATTGGGAATATCCCAGGAATTTATTAGTCAAAACATGCTTAAGATTGTGTTAAGAGCTTATTTTCAAAGTTTCAACGTCTCCTCCCTGGAGACCTGTATAATTTAATAAATGATACTATGAAATCAAAGAGTTTGTTGCGCCCAATTCGCAGGTACGACACACTGGGAACTTGTCAACGGAGCCGAGAGCCCCGCGACGCACGACGCGAGCGCCAAACTGTTCACTCGGTTGCACTTTCTCCCCTCCCCGCCACTAGCGCCACCTCCTCCGCGATGACTGATGCTTCGATGGCTGATGTCTCGATGCTGCGCCTCCGAGAGATCCTCACGCTGCGGGAGACGCGAGGGCTAACCATCTGGGCGAAGCGGTATTCTGGGTAGCGATGCCACCAAGAGAATCTATTCAGTGCAACTGCCTTGACTTGGGTCATGTGCAGCGGCACTGCGCACGCCACACGCGTTGTAGCACGTGCGGCGCCGCGCACGACATTGCCGCCTGCCCCCTCGAGGACAATCCGCACATGGAGGGCCGTCGCTGCGCCAACAATAACGCAACGACTCACGGCGCGCGGCACAAGGGTTGCCCCTTCGTAAAGCGCAGAGACTGTGAGAGGAGCACCGCCAACAGGAAGGGGGTAGCCGGGCCACCATCCAGCACAACCGCGCCACGTGCGCGGAGACGGCGCCATCGCGCCCAGCGTCGTGGGACGACCAGCGCCGCGCCGCCGCCGTCGCTGGTACCCCCGCCACGGCCTCCGCCGCCAGCTGCGCACCTACTACTCGCGCAACTTTTCTTGAACGATAGATTGAAGAAATGCGCGCGGAGTGGGGGTATTAGTTACAAAGTCGGCCAGTAGAGTATTTACACAACCTCTGGAAATGACAACCTCTGGAAAATCAAAGCCAAACCAGCCAGGTCATCGCTCTGGGCAGGCAACAGCAGGGACAGTAGATAGAAGTTTTAGGTGCCTCCCTTGAAGGTCCTGAACCTGCCTCAGACATTTCTTTAGATAACGGTAAAAAAGCTGAACAGAAGTTCTCGACTTTGAAAGCAACTAGCTCTGACTAGCTTCTGTTTCGCGCCAACCAAGTTTTAATGCTTGGAATACCATCAGTGCTCGCTGCAAGCTTTTCCCTTCAACTGTTTCTTGCTCAAGGGAGGGGGAAGCAAGGTCATCGTCCAAGAAAAGTTGCGCGAGTAGTACGCGGCCTGTAGCCCACCCGCCGCCTGTGTCCCACCCCGACCCCGTCGCCCCGTTGCTCCTACCCAAGATCACCTGCGCGATCCACAACCCGGCGCCCAATTCGTCTATGTCCAGGCAAATGTGTGTAGCGCAGCGAGAGAGCGAGCGGAGAACGGATTTCCTTTCTGCCCAGTGAATGCAGGTCCACATCCTGTCTGTTAACCAGACCGCGGACGATCTTGCCCTAAACGGGATTGATCTTTTCGATGTCATGCAAACAAATATCCGTTCCGTCACCGACCATCCCCCGAACCGGCCGAGGTTGATTCTGCAAGTAGTCGTGCGACTGTTGCTTCTCCACGCGGAGGAGCACGCGGGCCAGTGTCCACGCGGGTCAGCTTCCTTCATCGGTCGGTGAAGCGTCCCTGTCCAATCCTGCAACAGCTCTCTTCACGATCACCTTTGAGAACTGGAACGGTATAATTTTGAGGAACAACCAGGCGGAGTCAGTCGCGTTCTCCGCAAACACTATACACCGTGAAGGCTATCAAAGATTCACAAAATTTTATTTCAGCGGCTCCAGCTCACTTAATAGACTTCTTTTGGGACTTCAACAGCATTTTGAGCAGCAAGAAGTAGGTAGAACTGGTCGCGTTCGTCCCAAAGCACACCATTTCTATTCTGATGCTGAGCGAGATGGATTGATAGTCTAAACATCGCGTCTCTTTACGTGGATTTATTCGTTACAGAACTGATAGACCATTACTAGTGAGACGCGACATTGCTCAGCACTAATATTTTCTACCTCCCCTGCAGTACGAGACGACGGGGATCATGGTTCGGGCGGCAAAGGGAGGTTCATCTACAGTCCGCCGGGCACTAATGTTGCCCCATTCCACGCAAGGAGTTTGTTACCCACGTGGCATACACGTAATCCATTTTCCATGATCCACATAGAGAGCAAAAGTACTTGCGAAGTTCGGCGTCGATGTGCACTGCGGTGCAGCCCTCGCACGTCACAAAGATTGTGGCAAGTCTAGCCAATGGATGACCCTGAGTAACCCCCGTCCGTGATTTCCTGAAAATAATAAAGACATACGAAACATTTCTCTTTTCCTTTCTCATTTAAATCGATTTGACTAACGGCGAGACTCAGACTCTCCGAGGCCCTCCTCTTGCTCCGTTTTTCTGCATCATTCTTTTGCTTTTCGCATTTTCCCTGTTCAAAACATGTAGCGTACTTAAGATGCGTTTTCTTGCATAAGAAATCTTTAGTGTACAAGAGGAACAATACCGCCTGTTCAGCACACGACGATGACGCGCCAGCCTCCGCACTAATGTAACTCACTGGCCCAGTCAGCTCGGTGGCTCAGATCCAGTAGCCAACGCCATGTACTGCGGCTCGCAGTGGCACCACCGCCTACGCAGCAGAACCAGCTCTTCGGCTTCGTTTTTGCTGGTCTCTACCCTAGATTCCGTTTGGCCTTCCGTTGGTAGAATTATCTCTCCCGCTAGTCTGCAGGTCGTGGTCCTAGTGAGCGATTCCACTGTGTGGGAAAAACCCTGTTCTTGGATTGTCGGACCACGATGGCGTACGCAGACCTATGACGGTGAAGAGACCGTGGAAGAACCACCTCTTCCACCAGCAGGCTGCAGCTTTCTCAGGAAGAGCACAGAACCGGGTGCTTGAATTGTCGGACTACACTTGACAATAGTAGACCAATGACGTTGACGTTGCCAATGACTGGTAAAACCATCCCTTCTACTAGCAGGCTGCAGTCAATCTGCCCTAGGAAATAGATTCCAATTAGACTCCTATAATCAATTCTTTTTCTTCTCCACCTTTAATGTGTATCAAACAAGAACAGGGTTGGCAAAACTTTATTTCTCTTTTGTTATGTATGTATACAATGAAAATTATTTCGTAATCGCGTTTCATTTTTATGTATATTGCTCATACTAAGATCCGCGTTGGCGTGGACCTTTTCTAGAAAGCAGTAGCTTCAGCGGCGACACATAGACGGCGAGTGAGCGATCTCTGTTCAATCCCCCACAGGTCACCGTTGCCTACATCAAAGCACCTGCGGCGTCGGTGGGCTAGAGTCCTGCACTTTCCACAGTCGGCCAACGATGCCCTTCGATCATCACGCCACGCCGTCTCTCTCGCCAAAGTCCACGCTACCTCGAACATGTGAGGAATTTAATAAATGTATCTACTCTAACCACTGTGTCTCTGAATTGAGCCTCCTCTCTTGCTGTGAATTGGCATAGGACTTCTCTCTCTACTATTAACTCGGACTCAATATCTCCGCTGTACGGCAATCCCGAATTCACACACGTGAGGAGATATGTTAATAACTGTATTTTTTTCTTTGAAGAGTACGAAAGACATGGTGCATCGAGACATTCACCTCTATCACTTCGTAGACGAACTAGTACCGGTAAAAATGTATCTCGGCAGTCAGTGTAATCCTTGGAATCGCCTTGTTCGCACGAACAGTGGCGAAGTCATTGGCCGTTTCCTTAATCTAGTGAACGATAACACAGGCACACAAAAAAGTCAGACCCAAAGACATGACACATGCTTCTCCATGTATTTCGACGCGCTTCGATAGTATCTGGCGGCTACTATCGTATCTGGAGGAGAAGTGGGAAAACGCATCCCGCCCCTCAGCTGGGGCTCCCATATGGGGCTCGTTTTTTTTTTGTTTTTTTTTTATGATGGGGAAAAAACAGAAATAAACCTCGTCGGTCGGCGCACTCCACGGTGTAAACCAGAAAACACATCTATAAGATGGAGGAATCCAAGGCTTTTAAGCGTGACGTCACAAACAAAAAATGGCCTCCAGCACCACGGCCTGAATGTAGGTGGAGTTGCCTAAACCCGTATAAGTAAACCACATATACATTCGACACCGGGCCACTCTGGTTGGATAGTGGGCGCGGAGCATGAGACCGCGCCAAATTTGATGAGGTGCATATGTCGATCACGAAGCTATTGTTTTATAAGGTTTGTTTCAAGCCTTTTCCTATAACTTTTTACACTGAACGTCAGTTTTAGATTTATTTTATCAAAAATTACCCTCTATTTTATCCCAAGAATTACAATAGCGTAATATTATGGCAAACTGAAATCGAAACTTCCTCTACATGTTTTGTATTCAGAGTGATTTCAATTTAGTAGATGTTAGAGAATCTGTCTCAATTTTCTTGGTTTATTTTCACATATGTGAATTACATAATGTACTATAACAAAATCAAGAAATGTTTTTTTCTCTTT
The DNA here is from genome assembly GCA_964035755.1 of Teleogryllus oceanicus. Taxonomy (NCBI): domain Eukaryota; kingdom Metazoa; phylum Arthropoda; class Insecta; order Orthoptera; family Gryllidae; genus Teleogryllus; species Teleogryllus oceanicus. The sequence continues at coordinate 228,034,576 of CAXIVR010000001.1, read as the reverse complement.
AAGTCTGAATCTAAGTTGCATGTTAAGCCATAAACTGATGCTTTTGGAGTACAGTGACAAATCGTAGTATCTCAGATGATTTCCCAAATTATTATTAGTCTGTTTGAAAATTGGTACATTGCTTCACAGAAGATATTATGATCTACAGCAGAATATAAATTATTATATATTATTGTTGTTGTTGCTTTTATTATTATTACTACTACCATTATTATTATTATTATTATTATTATTATTATTATTATTATTATTATTATTATTATCACCCATCATCTTTACCATTTACCATCAATGTCCAGTTTCTTCTAGAACAGATGTTTATTACTTTCATTAGTTGTTGGTTGTCTCAGTAACATATCTTTTTTAATTTTTTATCATGAACTAAAAGGCTCCGAGTGTAGTTTTGGATAATTTTTTTATTATGATTTTAGAGAAACTGGAATGTTATAAATATGATCACACAAAACTTATTATTTATAAACACTTAATATTTGTAAACATTTAATATTTGTATTATTTAGTGGTGGTGTCTACAGAGTTCACAAATCAAAGAGAAGATCAGATGTGCTCAGGTAAGATTTTAAGATTACAGGCCCTCTAAAACATAATAAAAAAAATTCTCCACAAATATATCAAGATATTTTTAGTCTCCAAAAATTGAAAAAATGTTACAAAATGAGACAATTTTTGAAATTATCTACTATCTATTACAGAAGAATGAGACATTGACTGAGTAGTAATTGTAATATATGATCCTGCAAATTATAGTATCTTCTGAGAGACAATGAACAAGAATTTAAAGCAATGTAATTATAACATAAGTAGGTAATACCTGAGATATTAGATTCTGCCTTTGTTATTCACATGTAAGTTACTTGTTATATTCAGCGATTAACCAGTGAATTACAATTGTCATAACATTCACATATACATGTAATGGGTTGATCAACACAAAATTTATGACAAATTGTTTGTTAAGCACATTTTCAGCCTGAGATGTCTTTCAAGAGTAACATAAGATAATAAAGATATACAAATACTGAGGGTTATTCTGGATATTTTTGATTATTCTATAAATATATAATTCTTTTTGGTTGAGTGGAAAGCTCAAACTTCTGTCTGAACAAAAATCCTAAGTGTTTTAAATACAAAGAACCATTTCTCCTATTGAAGTCACTGTATTTTTGCACAGTCTCTATAAAAAAGTAAAAAGAAAAAATATTTTTACTGGCTGGGATGTGAATTGAAGAGTTTAGATTTTTGAAGTAAGATATTTACCTAATAGGCAAAGACAATTCTTCCATAGCTGCTACAATTAATTCTTACTGTAGTGGTGATTCTAACACCTAAAATGCAAAATTGATGTGATATAACTAAAAAATGCACAAATACAACCATATTAAAAAAAAAAAAGTGCATGAAATAATTTAAAGATCTAATATTGAGGAATAAATTGCACCAAGAAATTTTCATCTTCAATTTGAGTAATATTGCTCTGGAATAAATTTTAGAAGAGTTAATTTTCAAAAAATGTGCAAAATATACTTTATGGTATATTTTGTATGAAAGAGGATAAAATTGCAAAGATTAAGGGTAGTTGGATGTTGCCTCCTCCCCTGACTTCCCTTTTGGCTACACCCATTGTCGTTGATATAATTATCCACAATATTAATGTAAATTTCTTTCTAGTAACCTTCTTGTCAAGAAAGTTATTTTCAATCTTGATGAAAACATAATGGAAAACAGATAGCCAGTTAAAAAATATGAATATATTTTTTATAATTTTTATTAGTATAACAGATATTTCTAATTTCAAAATCAATAAATACATTGACTTTTATACCATGATTAGGTTCCTCTTTTAATTACTGCAGCATTAAAGCAGGTCTCTACTGTACTTGTGTTATGGCATAAAGACATATTTACTTGCACAAGCCATGATACATATTCGGGAAATGCATTGGACTGAATGATCTCCTGAAATTCTTAAGTTAATTGCACTGGTATTTGGTAACTCACAAAATTATTGTTTGTCTGGAAATGATTAAATCAGGCAAATAAAAAAGTTGTATATTCACAAAATGTTTTGTTTCAGAACATGTTTCGTTTGAAATGATTAATTATATGCACACATACCCCTTCTATAGAAAATTTTCTCAATTAAATTTTATTTCCAAATTTTCTCAATTAAATTTTATTTACATTCTTTCCAGCTTCTTTGGTCTGCATTTTTATTCCTTATTATAATTTTAATTATCACCATATCAACAAGGAAGCTTGCTTTTTAATTTTATGGATCCATTTTTTCCTGTAAATCAGTATATTGACTCAAAACACAAATGAAATTTTAAAAAAGAAAGATAAAATAAAAATTATAAGACTGTGTTGTATGAACAGTATCGTAAGCATATTTTCTAGTGGAAAATTGGAATAGATTTATTTCTTCATAATGAATCAATGTTCATTTTAATACATTATAATTCTCACTTATTACTTATTTAGGTAAACATTTTATGCATCTAGAACATATTGAAGCCAATAATTTTTTTTTTAAATTTATTTAGTTATTTCAACTACATGATCATTAAAGACTATACAAATTAATATATATAACCATACATAATATATATAACCAACAAAAGTTTACCAAAAAGTGACATGTTCACACTCCCTATCAAGAACAACAAAAAATACTCTCACATAACACTGCAATAAATTAAATATTTTAACAAATACAGTCTTCATGAATACTGCAATTAAACAGAATAGGGGAACATGGGGTAAAGTGTAAAATGGGGCACAGTGAAACAAAACAGTTTTCTAGCAAAATATTTGAATTTAACCAGTGGAACCCATAGTGAAAAAACCTTAAGTTTAACCTTAACCAGTTTTAAAATGTCTGTCATTGAATAGAGCTACATTAGGTCAGAGTTTTTGTTTTTTCTGCTAAAAAGTAAATTTTTGAATCTGCTAAAAAGTAAATTTTAGTAATCTGTGCTGTGTAATTTTACTGATGTTAACAGAATTTTGTGTTATATATTTGAGAACAACATTGACTGAAGTACAAACACAGATAAGGAACATTAATCTCCATCAATTAGTTTGTAAGTCACAACTTGGTTAAGGTTACCCAAGTATACGTGGCACACTGAAACATGAATCATGGAGTGACTCAATGAATCACATGAATCATTGTGTACAGTGAAACGTTTGAGTCTCTGCAAATGGTCTAAAAAGACAAATATTATTGTAAAAGTTTTAATTTTTTAAAATAATTTTAACAAGTTTATGCCTTTATAATGACATTTGATGCTAAAAATTATTCTCCTGAAATCTATTCAATGTGGACAAAAAAAAAAAAGACTTGAAAATTAATATTTTGAATTCACTTTTCTTCCTTAAATATAGGATCAATCTTACTGAGTGTTTTCTCAAAGTAATTTAAGTTTTGAATTTATGTGGTAGATATGGACTTCTTATTCTTCTATTGTGAATCATTGCAGTTTTCATATTCAAGCCTAAGTAGCCTCTATCATTTCAATGTTAAGAGTGTATTTTTTCAGTGATAATGTCCCATAATTATTATACTAATGTGTTTTGGGGTAAATACAGATAAATGACAAGTTAAAATGTTAAAAATGTTTGTTGTACTGTGTCCCATCATCTGTTTCAGCATAGACAAAAGAACTAGTCCTTAGTCTATGGTTTCAGTGGGCCCCTTACATTGGACACAGTGAAACAAATATAAGGTTGATTTCAAAGTATAATTACAGATAATAGAAAAATTTCAAAGCTCTGAAAGTGGTGTTCTACAATGGACAAACAAGTATCTCTTTATACTGTGTATTTCAATGTTATTGTAATAAATACAAGTGGATTTACAACTAAATTTATATTTTTTATTTCACTCTGCCCCATGTTCTTCTAGTATAGAGTAATCTTTATATATCAACATTATCCAAAATATTGCAGTTCCATAAGACAACATGTGAATAGCAAATATTTAATGGCAGGCAGTCTTCTCCTAGGACCCTTGCTATCCCCACAGCTGTGATGTACACAGTGACGCACTGAGTATAAGAAATCAGTGTGTACATGCAGTATCAGAATAGGTGGAAGAACACATTCAAATATTTGTATTGATCTCAAAATCGAAACTGTTTCATTGTTTTTGGATTTCTCCCAAGTTCTTGGGTGTCTAACAAAATCAATAGACACCTCTCCCTAGGCAGAGGACTGCATAGTTTTCTTCCAATTTCTGTGTACTTTGGAAATTAGTAATATAGATTAATAATATTATAAAACAAAACATATTAATAATAGTATCAAAAGAAATAAAACAATTTTGAGAAACCATCAAAAACAGTAAAAAATATTGATATTAGTCGTTGCCTATAAATGCTTATGTATACATAGATTTCTTTAGAGAAATCAATAATTCTTCTTTGGTAGTACTTAGCTTTTAGGATGTTTTCATGTTTTTACTATGTTCTACTTACTTTTTTTCCATGGTTTATTTTCAATGAACTAATCAGCAAAAATTGCATTTAATTTGATCATTGAAATTAATATTAAATAATCTGAAATTTATTTATTAACCTAAAATTAATTATTGCAGAATAATCATACTAAATTTCAGTTTATTATTCTTAGCAGTTACCTATAAGTACAGAGTAGATTATATGCAAGTTGCATATGTATGCATATTTTTTTAAATAATTGCATATTTTTAACAATCTTGCTTATATCAGCATATTACTACTGTTTAAAGAAATCCGATTCATAAATTGCAGAGGAGATTTCATATAAGTAAGTTGTTTTAGTTTGTTCCATTCTTGGGACACCAATAATGGTTTCGAGAAATGACAAGACAAGCTTAATATTGTAGCAGAAGCAATCAGAAATCAGTATCCCCTGATAAACAAATTAATTTCTTCTGCAAAAAGAATGTTTTTAAAAAACCTTGGATTCAATTTTACAAAGAAAACCTACCCAATTTACCATTCCACTAGAGCTGGTTTTGACGAAATGGGAACCTGGTTAGATGCTGTTAAGTTTTGTAGTGTTAATTTTGATATTAAAAAAGTTATTTTGTTGGCTGACAATTCTTGTGAAACCCTCAAAGAATGTCAAAATTTAATTACTTCAGCTAAGGATACATTAGCACAACAGTTTTTATTAAAACCACTATAGTTTCATTCCTGAAACAATTAAATTACTTGAAATGCAAAATTTATCACTTGTTATTCAGTCTCTTAATTAACAATTTGATAAAACTGTAAATCAGCTAAAGGGAAAACTGGTGAAATTGTGTACAAAAAGTGATGTTCTGCTATTGATAAAAACATGGGACTTTAGCTATTAAAGGATATTGCCAAGGTTCTTTCAGGAGAAATTGTTGATGGTCTAAATATGACACCTTCTTTAATGGCATGATTTAAAAATTGCCCAATAACATCAGTAGATGTTGAAAGAACATTTTCAATTTAAAAACATATCTATACAGATAAGAGAAATTATTTTTTGTGGTAAAATGTTTCGCAAATACTACTGTCTGATGAAGACATTCACATGTAACCTATCATTAAATGTATTTAATAATAAGTGTAATGTATTATATAGCAAAATTATTACTATGCTTGTTTTCATTTTTAATCCATATTTCCTGAAGTTTTATTTGCATATAATTTGGCATAAATATCTATTTGCCATTCATATATTAGAAAAAATACTGCATATATACATGCATATTTTTCCAAAAACTACATGCATATAATCCAGTCTCTACCTATAAGTTACCTATTGTGTTAAATGCCTATACACAGATCTACATACATTTTTATCAGAAGCTTACACACTAACTTAGAACATTCACATGTTCATGAATGAACACATACATCATAAGTAAACATTTTGTGCACTCATCAATCATATTTAATACATAGTACATGTTTGTAATACATTGTCATTAGCGAGTTTTAGCACCACGCGTAAGGTAGTGACGTTATGCACTAACAGTCACGTGACGGACCTTGAAGTCATAAAGTCTTATCTTAGGCCTAAGGTACGACCTTATACCTTCATAAATAGTGCACGCCTATTGGAGTCTCTACAGTCACCTTACAAGCGGCAAAATGGCCGCCTAAAAACAGGAAACGTTGGGGGGTTTTCCATCTCTGACTAACCGATTCTCGTATGTGAGGCAGATACAATTATCCCTTACTAACTCCACAACGCTAACAAGAATTAACAGGAAATATTGGAGAAGTGTTACGAAAGAAATTCGTCGAAAATATTTCCTACGTTCTCAAGAACAGTCGATTCAAAATTCCAGAGGCATACTCATCGCAGAGGGCAACAAAATCTAAAACTCCGAACACAATGTACATTTATTATACTCTTTCCTCGTATCTTGGTTTAAAAGTCTCATCGCTAGCCTAGACTCTGATACATTATGCAAATTCTTTGTTCAACGCTTTGAAATGTTTTTCTTATAATGCATAACGCAATGCCGCAATTGCTAAAATTCTTCTGAACGTTGTTCATTATGACCATATAAAGTCGTTAGTCACGTGATCAATAGAGTTTAAGGATGTCTCCTTACGCCTGGCGCTAAAACTCCCTACTGATGGTAGTTTATGGTACTTGTGAAAAAATGTTACGTATAGATTTTGTTGTCTTGCTGCCTTTACATGTGCAATGTAGTCTGCTGAATGATTTTTATTTGAGGGCTACAGTTTCTAATTAAGTACAAATTTTCTTCATTTAAAAAAACAATTAATTATGGCTCAATGAATCAAGAATTATTGACAGCTACATGTAAAAATCTACATATTCGCCACAAAAGAGATTGTCTATAATCTGAAATGATATTAACAATCTATGTACTTGAAATTTGTTCTATTGTACAGTGGACAGTCGCCTAGTCAGTGCCTCTGACTAGGAAACATCTTCATAATATGTCTGAAATAAAATTTCAGAACTGATAAATACCTCGAGCAATAACATTAAGCACCTCTAGAGTTCAGTCACAAATTATGCGACATTCATGTTTTGGAAATGTTATAAAACCTTCTACGACCAACAGGTTTAATAAACATCAATAACTAAAGCACTGAGATATTGATTGAATTCTCATTAATAATAATAATAATAATAATAATAATAATAATAATAATAATAATAATAATAATAATAATAATAATCAATTATTAACAATATATACCATGGTATAGCACTCGTAAGAAACTCATGTACAATCACCAAGTATCGGATCAAAGATAAAAAAATTTCAAAATTACAGTAAAGAGAAAAAAAAGCTTAATATTTTCCTTCAACGTAAAAGCAAAAAACATATTATAATTTTCAAAGAAAAATTGGAGGCATTTTTGAAAAGTTATTTTTCTAGTTGTTATGATTTCACTCGAAATAATGTAAAAAAAACTTGTATTATCATTTAAAATGTGTCCATGGTCTTATTTAAAGATTTAATTTCGAAGAACATTAAGGAAAAAATCTTAATCTTGCATAAGGTGGTTCAAGGGGGTGAAACAATTGTAACAACTACACAATATTCGAAAATTCAGGGGTTTTATTGAAAAGTTTTTAACCTGCATAATTTTTATATGCATGCTTCGCTCTATTCTAGAAAGAAATAAAGAAGAAATTGCGGCCAACTTTGAGAAAATTTGAATCTTTTACCGGCTGAATTAGTTCAGGGCAACAACTGTTGCCACTGCAGCGACTCTGACCGAAAGGTCCTGAAGTTGGAGTGTCGCTGAAAGATTTTTCGACAATAGCTAATAGCTAAGTTGAAAACATTGTAAATGGTACTATTTAAAGAACAGAGGAGATTTCTAGCAGCCGGCGGCTCTGAGCGGTAGTTGTTCATGGTTTCTCCAACCAATATCAGGTGATAGTCGGAGCAGTACGCTAACAAATGGGCCCGGGACCGAGCGCGATCTTTCCTTCCCCACCATTGTTCCCACTTCTCCCCTTACATGCACTACCACATGTACAGTGGGGGGGGCGAACGCCGCCACCCCGGGGATATAACATGCACACACGTACAGGACTAATTACTATAGCACTGACGTGCCTGGAAATATCAATCAATCAATCATAGAGTCTGAATGTAAAGTACCTCCCGAAAATAAAATATCAATTTCAAATTAGAGAAGTTTCGACATCAACCAGGTCGATGGGGGAAAATTCATTTTGGTAAAAATACAGTGTACGGTAGAGGATTAAGTGTTGCTCACAAACAGACAAATATTATTTTCATTTTGTATACTAAGAATGGTCTCTTCTTTTTACTTTTTCGCCTAAATACGTTGATACTTTTGTAGTAAAGAGAAAGTATTCTAATTCTATAGAATTCTTTCTACCGTATACGTATGTCTAAAGTAAATTTCTACCGTATACGGTAAAAATCGTCGACTTTTCGACAGAAAAACGTGTATTGTCGGGCCTTGGAAACGAAAGAGTTGGTAAATCTTGTTCCTATATGTAGTAAATTATTTCCTCCAACATGTTGAGTAGTCAGAAGTAACGTTCCGAAGGCCCTTGATACCGAAAAATCGATTGACGGCAAAAGTTCATGTCTGTTCGCCCGTCTGTGGTCAAAGCCAGAGCCTAAACCGTTGAATTTGCTCCAAAATCGATATTAATCAATCTAAACGTACTCGAAGCCCTGCGACTTTGAAATAGATATTTTGAATTTGAAGTGTATCTTACACTAAGATTTAACATTTCAAAATATTCCCAAAAATGGCTCCAGATTTTTGTATTAAACACTATCCTTGGAAAGTGTAAAGGACTCTTAAAATGGCTTGTCTCATTTTCGTTGAAATCTCTATATTTCGGAAAATTGCGAATGTTCAAAATTTATTTGGCTTCTTCCTACAATATTGAAGGAAGAGCTTTTTCCTTTTTCCTATTGTTCCAAAAAAGATCTTGAAATAAGTTCACGTACAATTTTTCGAAAATGTGTTTATTTTCGCGAAATTTTGTCTGAAGTATATTTCAACAGCACATTTTAAACAATTGTTCTCGAAAATGCCTCTGATTTTTTCCTTACTTTTGCTAAGTTCGTATCTTTTCTTTCGTTCTTTCCTCGTATTTTTGAAGCAAAGGACGGTACAAAATGTTTATGGTCTCATTTTTAGCAAACTCAGCACTTCTGTTCTAAAAATTTTAATCTTTGAAAAATACTATGTACATTAAAAAAAGAAGTAGTTTTTTCGAAATTCTGCAAGGAGTTAATGCTTTTTTTTAAATTTCAACAGCGGCTCCAATTTCTTTTCTTCATTTATAGAGTAAAGAACGCTTAAGAAATGGAGCAAGTCTTACTTTTGCTGAACCCTCTGAAACTTCGAAATTAGCAAAAGTTAGAAATAATGCCAGAAAATATATGCTGTTGTACTACCACTAGTTCTTTTAACATTTTACCTTAATGCGTAATAACGCACTGGCAAAGGTGGCTCAGGGTATCAATAATGTCACTGCAGTGCCTTTGACCTAGAGTTCGAGTTCTAACGTTGGCAGGATTTTCGACACTAGCTAGACAGCTAGGTCGAATTCAGCCGCTGTCTGGAGGAGAATTCTAGCGCCCGGCTGTTTTGATCGGTAGTTTTCCGTGGTTTCTGGGATCAATACTAGCAGGGTTGGATTTAAGGGTGGGCAGAGTGGGCGACGGCCCACGGGCCCCCACCAAGAAGGGACCCCCACCAATTGATATATTGAAATAAATTTTGACTTTTAACAAAAATCATGCGATGATTTTTTAAATATAGAAACAAATTAATAGTTTTGCGTCATTTTGTGCAACATTTTTATATATTTTTTACATTACAAAAGCAGGAGATATTTTATACTACATTTAATATTTATATAATGTCAAATAGAATTTCAAATAATTTATTTCTGATGTCAATCCTTTAAAACTCTACATAATATCAACTTCCTTAACATCCTTAAACCTTCCTTAACATCCTTCCTATCCCAATATCTTTAACTCAAAAGTAAAAAATTTTGAACAAAGTAGTTCCCTCTCTATTTCAGGGCGGCACAAAACAAAAGAGATAGCATATAGGTTAAAAAGAGAAAACGCGATATTTCAGGGCCTTATGAAGTAGTTCCCAGATCACATCGAACTATAATTTGTTTGATAATTTATGCTGTTATTTCATTTAATTTGTCACACAACAGTATTTCATCATGGTGCGTGTTAGTGTGGAGAGGAGGATTGTGTCTCTCTCACTCCCCGAGAGGTGCCTGAGGTGGAGGAGCATGCAGCACATGTATTAATTATGTTTTCATGTTGTGAGCCCTGAGGATGGAAATGAATTTTCCGAAACGTCGGCAAACAACCAACTTATATTTCGTGTTTACTTATGACCAAGCCCCGTTAACCTGCCTTCCATTATTTCATATATGAATAACAAATCATAATAGTAATTCATATAATTATAATTTCAATTTAATTTAACGAGAAAGTAATATATTAATAAATTAATTAAATTTTAAAGCTGTTAACATTTAAATGGGTCCAGAAAAATTTTTTAATTTAAAAAAAAATTCCAAAAATTATAAATTTATTGGTGTCGTTTTCTTAATTTTTTTGTAAGTTTTCGATTTATTAGCATTCTTTGAAATAACAACTTCGTTAAATATTAATAATATAAATAGAATCCCGAAATAAAGCGAACACTGCTGTTGATATCTGAAGATAGTGAGCAACATTCCAAAACTCGAGTCTAATGTCAAGGTTTTCATAATCAAATGTGCAAATTATAAATTGGCATCTATGCTGTATTATGGAACGACATAGTGAACAGAGTAAACGCAACAGACAAATTGCTCCAAAATTCCGAGCTCTATTTGAATACTGCAGTTGCTGCTCTTAAGTCGCTCAAAGCGAAAAAATGCGACAATTTTTCACACTATGAGGAACCAGGAAGGGGAAAAGCTGGGACTTCAGAATAGGAGATCTCCAGGATACGTCACCGATATGTTTGCTTAATCCCATTGGACTAAGGACACGCACCAGAAGTGGAACCGTCTCAAACATTTTATGTTGAAAATAACCTTCCCGTCATTGACCAGTTTTTAGCGTCATTGGATCACCAACTTTCTACGTATGAATTGTTTTCTAGCCGTTTTGATTTTCTGGCTAGACTCGAGCAATTGGAGTCAGACCAACTGATGAAACGAGCAAGACTGTTAAATCAGATTTACAAAGACGGATGTCGACGAAATAGTTTTCTCATACAACAATGTACCAATGGTATTCTCAGTGATATTTAAAATTATCTTCTACCATAGGAGTCCCCACCAAATATGTGCCCACTGGCCCGCACCTCTCTAAATCCGGCCCTGAATACTAGGCAAATGTCGGAGCAGCACCTTAACTTCCAAAATGGGCCCCGGACCGCGCGCAATCTTTTCTTTCTCTTCCTTGCCCTATCCTCACCCCTTACACACTTTCGTCAGAACACACAACATCAGAACACTCACATGCACTATGCTCTATCACACTTGTCAGGAAACTAATAGGAAGCTTAAAGCTTGTCCGATTGGTGGGAAATGAACAATATTTTTGTTCATTTATTTATTACTGCTTTCGGGCTTTTTCCTCCTTTCATCATATACGATAACAACTCACCATCTCTCCCTCCACACTGGTGCACAGTAATCCTATGACATAAACATACCAAGAAACAAAACACAACAAAGAAACTCATTCACGCATAATAATAACAAAACAATATGAAACCTCACTCACACATCGAATGCGCATTCCCTGATTTTTTTACCATTTCTTAATTTAATTTTATTCAACAAAACTTGGCCTTCAACAAACTCTTTTCAGCTACGGAATGCGTCTTCAGATGAAGTGTCTGCAAAGAAAATCACACACACACACACACGTGTCACTTCCCTGTTTTGCGGCTCAGCTCTCGTGGCAGTGACGTCCGGTGGCCGCCGTCCCGTGCCTTCCGATGCGCGGTCGCCGTCCACTCCTGCTCGCTGTCGCCTTCGGAAACCAATTATCGCGAACCGCTATTGTCCGCATAAATTATATTACTCAGTTGCTAGTCCGTCGCCGTTTGATAAAATTGCATGTACTCGTTGCGTACTGTTCGGCAGAACAAAAAAAAAAAAACAACAACAACAACAACAAAAAACTCTATTTTTCGCGTTTCATCAAACACGTAATTTCTCGAAATTAATATTGTTTACATCAATTTACATTCAAAAATTAACGTCCAATTGTTCCGATCTCAGCATCTATTCTTTTGTATTTTTTAAAAAAATAAATTACTCAAAAAAAATTTACTCCCATTTTCTTTTTTTTGCTAACACTTCAAAATTCCAATAAATATCACAACTTTACTCCATATTTGAAATACCACACTTTCGAAAGAAATTTAACTACGCGCCAATTTCGTGCACACGAACCATTCTCTCCGTACCTACGACGCATCTGTACTCACATCGCAATTTTTTTTCAGCAACTTGCATTGTTACAAAAAGCTTCTGGAACAAAATAGTTGCCACTCGCTTGCTTTTAATCTGTAGTTAATTCCAATGACTTTCTTCTCTTCGTAACATGGCGTCATTTGTTTATACTTCTAGTTCATTGCAAATTTCCAAATATTATGTTATAGACAAGGTTGACACTAATTTTTCGTTTTTTTGTTTCCCAATGTTTCAGCCAAATCGGTTTGTGCGTTTTGTTACAATTCTTAAAAAACATGTTTACAATCTCTCTTTACTAGCTCAACAATGGCCATATTCTGTTCATGTTACATTAAAAATTCCAATTCTATTTCAATTTATATCTTCCGAATGCGTTGACCGAATTTGATGCCGTTTGTTTTATTTGTCTTCATTTATTTTAATTTTGACTTGTAAAATGTTTTCTGTCGGCACCGTTGTAATCGATACACAAGCTTATTCCTTGTCACATTTTGTAAAGTAGCATCTGGGGGGTTTTGTCTCGAAATGATGGATCATTACATTATTTTATGGTTATTATTTTGCTACTAAACCTCATGTTGTATCTGCAAGATAATAATGATGATGATGTAAGCCCGTTGAATCCCTAAAAGAACAAGGGCCTCCTGTCAGAACACAGGAGTGGTTCTGCTTAACTCTTAAGTTGAGCCAGTCCTTAACATAGAAGGAAACTGTACTGTGCCTATCTGCAAAATACTAAGTCAAAAGTCTATTTTCGGGCTAAAAACGTTCTATCTGCAAAACTACATTTAAAATTACTGTACTACCAATCCATATTTTTCTCTCAAATTTACCGTTAATAAAAGATCCCCATTGGAATGAAAAATAGCTAGAAACTCACAGTTACGTTGACATTTTTTCACATAAATTAAAGACACAACGTCAATTGCCTCTCCTGCAAAATTTACTTCAGTACAGTTTTCAAGTTTTTGAAGTAAAGTTTTTACTTCAGTACCCTTTCAATTTAAGATCGCGATATTTGCAATGTTAATATTTTTTAGTTTTCGAAAATACACTGAGACCGTCGATAATGGGACGAGCACCTCTTTTTATATCGTCCTTTGACACATACGCCGAGAAAAATTAAAGAAAAGTTTGGAGACGGTTTTGAGAAAAAATTGTTTCAGAGGATTTTCCCCAAAATTGATATTCCCTCAGTGATCTGGACGAGCTTAAGGGTCTGCGAATATGGAACGAAAATTTTTATTTTGGGGGGGTGATTAATATGAAGCCTTAACACTATTTTCAACATTTTCTCAGAAATGGCCTAATTTTTCGTTGTTGTTTTTACTCAGAGCAATGGGCGCTTATGAAATTGCACATAGATCTCATTGTCATTGAAATCTACTTTCGAAATTTTCGAAAATTGCGGAAGTTTAAAAATATTTTTATCGTCTTCCTGTATCTACTATACTGAAGACAGAGATTTTCTTAACAAAATCTGTTCTTCAATATCAGCTCAATATCAGCTATATGAGGTCATGCACAATTTTTCGAAAATTTTAAAGCGAGAATGTATGTGCTACTGTATATCCATTAGTTTATATTGGACATACCATTTTTTACAGTCACTCATTGAGTGAAAAAAATTCCAAACAGTCATCAATTAATTCTTTTTCAATCAAACTATGAATTCTTTCTGTAAAAGGTCGGTCCCTACCTTTTAACGTTGCTGCTGAAATATTATCTGAACCGGACGTTTTATTTCTTTTCACATTCTTTCTTACTTCATCTCACCTTTTACAAAGATTTCGATGCTCTTTTGTCTTTATTGCGTATTGTTCTATTGTCGTTCTGGTTCTTATTTGCATTTTTTGTCTTGCCGTTTTCTTTCCTTGAGTTGATTTAGAACACTTCATCCCCCCATTCATTTTCCTTCTTTCTTTTAACTCTTCCAAATGCCTCATTAGGGGCCCTAATATACTCATTCTTTCCCAATTCTCTTTATATATTATGTTCTCTGTTTTTTTCTAATAACTTTTGTTATACTGATATTTTTTAATATTCCATGGATGTTATAAATCCTACCTATTCCATCCAAATTGAGATTTTTTTAATTTGTTGCGTCTACTTTTGACGCAACGCGTCTCCAAGCCCCTTGGGGGGCGTTGAGCGCTTTGCGCTTCTCCTCCGTTAACATTGTCGTTGGCGTCTCGTCGCAGTCGGTTGTCAAGAGGACCGCCAGGTAGCATCTCCACGTACGCTCCTCCTACCGCGCGCTCCTGCGTCACTACCCAGCGGCCAGAATTAGGAAGGAATAAGGATAGGGGTAGGGTTTAGGACACTTCACAGGGGTTGGACTAGCCCTTGTGAAGCAGCCGAACTCGTTTTGTTGGAACAAATTTCACATGAGATTCGACGAGAATCGAACCCGGATCTCAGTGGTGAAAGGCTTGCGACTTTGCAATAAGCCACGTGTTGCAATGAGTCACGAGATTAAGGAAGTACTTGTTTCACCGTTTTGAAAAGGGAATAGTGTGAATCACATATTTGGCCTTGTCACTGTTCGAACATCCTGAATATGGATGTATCCTGTACATGTATACTTGATCGTTTCCAGTTGACAAATACATAATCAATCTTATTAACTATAGCTCCAGCAGGTGATATCCACGTGTCTTTATGAATGAGTTTATGTTGAAATAGTGTGCTCGATACAAATTTTTAGCTATTGCATAATCGGCCAAATGATCATTAACCACTGTTATTTAAATATTAATGTAAGAATAATTTTCCTATTGTGTTTTTTATCTATTTTCAAGCTCAACTTGCGTGTCGCATTTTCGGGTTCTGTCAACTATGTCTCACAGCCCTGTAAAGCTAAGCGTTAAGATTAAATTTCACAGAAAATCAACTAGTCTTTTTAATTTTATCGTCAAATATAATTTCCGTCTCTATTCCTTTAATTTAACTTTACATATACTATTACAAGTTACTGCTCATATCTAACTACTCATTCTACGGAGGAGGAAGGGGTACCCATAATAGGAACCCCCCCAAATGAAATGAAATCGAGGGTTCAAAAAGATCTTATTTAGTATAATTATTCTTAAGAAACAGAACAAGGGCCCTATCAGTCCCCCAGCTCTTCCACGCTATTTCTCCCCGTCCCCCAATTTCATCAAAAACTAATATAATTTAAGAAACACAACTTGGGACCCAACTCATGTTTCCACAAAACTCACCTGCCTCTTCAAAACTTGTGCCCCTACGGGACACAAGAACTTTGTTTTCACGGCCTAGGACGGATCATTTCCAAGTTATGCGAGATTGTAATGTATTTTGCAGTAATCTGTTCCCTACGCTATAATCTCCAAACTTCGGTTGTTTCCATTTTAATACTGTTTGGAGAGTAGTTCCATATCTAGCAGAAGGACACATTTTTTTCTGACCATTGTGTCTTAAATTCCCAAAATTTGTCATCCATCTTTAGCGCATTATATATAGCGGTGATGAATATAATATATTGTTTTCTCATACTACTGCGTATATAATGATTTGTATAACAACATTTGTAAGGAGAAAACAAATTGAAACATCTCTAGGACCAAGGTAGAAGACCATGAATCTCCCAGGCCACACTTAGGATATATCCTCGCGCGTACTAGCATTGTAGAAGTTTTTTTATGTCACGAGAAATGGGCTATGTAGGAATAATAGCTGACCGTTCGGTACTAAGGAAGTAAGTGGGAGCAGGGTGGGGAAGGAAATCTCGCGTGCGGTCTTTGTTTCGAGTCCCGATGGCAGCAGGTTTTCGGCACCAGCTAGTCAGCTAGATCGAATTCAACCAGTCTGGTAGATAGTTTTCCGAGATTCTGCAATCAAAACCAGGCGAATGCTGGGGAAATATTTTAACCAACGGGCCACAGACCACGCTCGATCTTTCTTTCCTCATTCTTGACTTCTTCTCTTCTCCCTTACACTTACATATTCTACATACACACATATTTACATACACTCAGGGTTGGGCAGTATTTAAATAATTATACTGAAATATGTATTTTAAAAACTGTATTTTTTGTGTTTTGGACATGTATTTTGGAGATGAATTTAAATACATAAAATAGATGTATTTAAAAAAGAAGTGCTTTAAACACAGATGAAGAAGAGGAAGATAACGAGAATAATTTCATTTTGTTTGATTCCGCTAGTGAATAACCTCATTGAAACAAAAATAAAAACTCCTTTCAACTGCAAATCCACTTCATTTTTAAATGATAAATCTAAATCATAAAAATGCTGGACAATTATCCAACAATAAAAAACCGTTTATTTGTTATAACACTAGTTTATGTTCGTCGGCACAGGTTGAAAGTCTGTTTTCATTTGCAGGTTTTATACACTCGCCAACCAAGGGTTTATTGCCTGAAGATTTGTTTGAAAAATGAGTTCCTTTAAAAGGAAATTACGTTTATTTGTATTAGACATATTTTTTAATGCAATGAAAATATATTACAAAATTATTATACTTACTGTATTTTGAATTTTTGAAGTATTTTAAATGCGTATGTATTTAGCATATCAAAACCTAATGTATTTTGAATACGCATTTAAATCCTAATTGAGAAACTGTTTTGTCGAAGCATTTAAATACTAAAATTAAAGTATTTTGCCCAACGCTGCATTCACTACACTCTCACATGTAGAGGGACCAGTCGAGAGCTTACAGCTTGTAACGAATCGGACGATGCTTCGCTTGGGGGGACATCTGGAGAGAGAAATCCCCCTCGAGCCGACATGTATGGCGGGGAAGGATCTCACGTTCCAAGGGGGAAAACACCGCCACCTCCCGGGTGCACGAAAGATACACACACCATAGGGTGGAGTGGGGAAAATGTGTACTTGGGGAAATGTGTAATCATTTTTTAAAAAATGCGGGAATATGATAGCTAGCGCTCCCTAGTGATAAAAAAATTGTACCAACGCGAAGAAGAAACATTGGAAGCAAAAACAAAATCTTGACTACCCCCTCTTCCCAAAAAATCATACAAAAGTCCTATACGTTTTTCTTCGTCTTGAACCCACCCTCCCAACTAGATCTCATCGGAATCTTATGGTACACATTTGCCCCACACACTGGAGTAAATGCGTACTTGAGAGGTTGTTTCAAAAAACTTTGAAACCATGAAAAATGCATTTTTTTACACGTACAGCGAGTAATTTAAATCTAGAATGAGTCCTAAATTATTATATAAAAAATTATAATTTTTAGTTAAAATAGACCCACTAGAAACCGACAAAGTTGAATTTTGCAGTTGAATGGTATGTAATTATACCACTCCACCCTACATAACATGCATTGTATTTCTAAGACTAAAGTTGGCGCGGCCGAAAATACAAAACAATCAACACTCGGCGGAAGTCTCCCAGCACAAGTTTTGTGGCGGGCTCCCAAATGCACCCAGTCGGTTAATGTTAAAAGTAAAATAAAACTAGTGGTGCTTCAATAGCACATACTTTCCTGAATTATTTGAAACGGTTACGCAATACATACTACTTGAATCGGCAAAAGCGTTCCAACCAGCAAATATCTTCTCCTCCTTGGAATTCGAACACATGTTCTTAGATTTCAGTTCGCCATTCACATTACATCTATTACCATCGGCCTCGGGGATAAAAATGAACCTTCTGCTTTAAAAATAGTTGGAAATTTGTATGTACAATTATCGAAAATTCAGAGATTTTACACGTCATTATTTCAAGATCTAATTTTGAAAGACAGTTTTCATTTTAAAAAATCTCTATCTTTACTGTAGTTACTATACTGTAGTTGTGGGAAGCTGCCGAAAAAGTGGGAATCTTTAGCAATTTTCGAAAATACAGACAATTCAACAAAAATGGGGCCGACATTTTTACAAGCGTTCACTCAGAAAGTATTACAGCAACCCTCAGGGACCCAAGGTACTATAATAGAATTATTAGAGGAACCGACAGGTATCAGGCACTTATAATACGAGTTTTTCCGTCAAAAATTCGCAACATTTTGCTGCAACATTAAAATACTTATTATTTACTACAGTAGTAAGTAGTAGGCGAGAAAGTAAAAACGAAGCTGTTCGGCTGCACGAAGCATCTCACGAACAATTTTTTTTATCTCAGAGGTGCAGTGTTCCCTTCTGGAAGCCGAGATCCGGCGCCGACATGTATGTATCCCTCTTCAGGTATCTCCCGCCAGTGGAGCACCGCCCCAGCAACAACGAGCTATCGCCTCAAGGATGGTCTCCTGACACGTGTGGTAGACAAAGCTTGCTCTTATATAGTAAATTACATTGTGTAGTCAGAATCCATGTTTTGTGGATCCTTATTAATATTGATAACTGCATTATTAACTACAATAGTAGTTTCTAGAAACGTAGTCTCATAATTGTTCGTCAAATAATTTTCCTTTGTATGCACTGTTTCTTAAGCCCACTTTTTATTATGGTACATATTATGTTGAATAACACTAAACATAAAAAAATATCCTCGATACCGAAAATGGTTTTACTGCAAAACGTCTCTCCGTCCGTGTGTGGTCAGAATTAGCGCCTAAACCGTTCTGTCGATTTTCTCCAAAATTGATATTACCCAATCGATTTATAAGAGCTCAAGGTTCTCTGAGTTTGAAACGGATATTTTGATTTTTGGAGGTACTTTAAAGGAAGCCTCAACATTTTCAAAATTTTCTGAAAAATGGGTCGGAATTTTTTGATTAAACTTAGTCCTCGGGTAGCCCAAAGAACGCTTAAGAGACAGGTGCAGGTCTCATTTTCGTTGAAATCCCTGATTTTTCGAAAATTGCAAAAGTTGAAAATTGGTTTCGGCATCTTCCTTCAACTACAATGTTGAAGATTGTTTCTCCTCAACGAAATCGTTAAAATAAGGTCATGTAGAAGTTTCGAAAACGTGAGTAGTTTGCACGTAATTTTGCGTGATATATGGGCAAATTTTAAACACTTTTCTCACAAACGCCTCCATAGTGTTTCATTACATTTTGTCCTCGCATCTATTAAAATACGGTAAGAAATTGGTACTTCTCTCATTTCCAGAGAATTCTCTGTAATTTCGAAAATTGCAAAACGTTAACATTTCAAAATGAAAAACTGAAGAGAGATTTTTACGTTAAACAAAATCTGTTCTAAAAAATCAGCTCTTTAAAACGTTTATGCACATTTTTTTAAATAGTAGTTTTCCCGTTATTTGTGCTTGAAAATAAATCGAAATAGTAAAAAAACATTTTCTCAAAAAAGTTTTCAATTTTTTCAATGGATAGGACAAGGAACGCTTAAAAAATTGCGTTCTCATTTTCGTTGAACTCTCCGAATTTTCGAAAATTGCAAATCTAGAAATAACACGAGAAAGTGTGTGCTGGATAGCATCACTAGTTTACGATGGAGAAGACATCCACTGAACATTTTCCATTCCTCTGTCAAGTTATTTTAACACTCATTCATGCCAAACTAATTTGGGGGCGTGGTTGGTGAGTAGCAAATAGAAATGATTTGTATTTATTTCACAAATATTGGCTTACATATGCTGGGGCTGTGGTTTTTTCTATTATTTTTGTTATTCCGCCAACTGGAGAATGTTCCCATGGAATCAATGTAGTACGTATGCTATAAAATCGGTAGTTACCGCAGAAATCTTGTGGAAATACATATAGAAAAGGTAAACAGAAGTAATCTTCCCCAAAAAATATTGTAGTCACAAAATTGCATCAAGATACTATATGTAAATAACTGCCATATTTACCAAGTTTTTTGGAGTGCACTGTCGATGAGGAAATATCCTCGAAAGGTATTTGTTCTACCGACTGTTAACATCATGATGTAATTTTGTGAAGTATTTATGGTCTATCTGTTTACATCCGTTTAGTGACTTAATACACACGCATACATATTCTCATTTGCTTTTTGACATGATTTTTATCATTTCATCATCATCATCATCATCGGTCTTTTAACGCCGTTTAACCAGCATACACCGGTGCTTCCTGCCCTCATTTTAACTCTCAGCCCTTTTACACCCTGATCACGTATCCATTCTCCCTGCCGTCATGCTACAGTGGCCACTACGCCCATAACGGCCCGCCACCCGCAGTGACACGCCGCTGAAGCCGTAGCCCCTTGGCGACCACCGACGCTTGGAACATTTTACCGTTTAGGGAGGTTCGGTGGCGGACAGATGGCGCACACGTCGCAGTTCCTAGACCCATTCATGTTGCTTTCTTCATATGGCCCCCAGCTATCATACTTGGCCCTCTCGTACATCCTTCTGGACAAGGAGGAGAAAAGGGAAGAATTGGTTGTTTTATTAGGAGGTGCGTTGTGGTTTAGGAAAACTCCAACCACACCACGTCACACAAGCAAACATCTATGACTGAGGCGACCCTTCGAGCCTAGCTAAGGCGCGACCGCCAGCCATCTCGGCTACCCAGGTTGGTCAATTATTTTTATTGACGGTATCTGAACAACGTAAATCCCTCGTTGAAATCGTTGAAACTATTTGTTGATTGATCGCCTGCTTCCAGGCACATCATCCTTAGTCCCGTTAGTGTAGTGGATGTTTTAAGGCAGGTGGCGGCAGGTCCTCCCACTGAATGATGACATCCGGCGCCGACCTACAAATCGACTTACGGGGGGTTTCCTCTTCAGGAATCTCCCCCACGAGAACACTGCCCCAACCGGGAGAAGCTTCAAATTCCCAACTGCTGTTCCAACATGTGTGGTAATGTAGTGCATGTAAGAATAAGGGGGAAGAACGGGGAGGCAAAAGGCAGGAGAAGGAAAAATCGCAAATTTTGCGGGCCCCATTTGTTACGGGACTGTTCCAGCATTCGCTCGGTATGAAGAGGAGAAACCATGGTTCAGAGCAACCGACCGCTACAATTCGCCTCCACACAGAAGATCAATTCGAACTAGCTATTATATATCTAGAGTCAAAAAAGCCGCCCTCGCCGGGGTTCGATCCCCAGGGCATATCGAACAGTGTCGCTGCAGAGCCAGCGGCATTGCTGGCTTTGAGCTAGGCAGCCGGTGGGAAAATTATTACTAACCTCTAATGTCTAACTGCACGTACTGAACTGACACTTCGAGGTATTAACATCCGAAACTCAGGTCGGTCATCTGGGGGAAGAACACATTTCGCAAAACGATGCGCTGTTGGGCGATCCTCATCTGTTTTAGAATCTGTCAACAAATCGTCAACTAACCGGTACAAAGCAAAATAAATTCCACATTCTGACAAAAGGGTTACATGAACGCGAAACGAGGTATGTACAAAATTTACTTGAAAATAATTAGGGGAAAATTGACGTGAAATGTCAAATTGGTGTTTTATAAATTTATTTATTTTTTACTGATACATTATTGCTTATTATTACCTTCGAATAGGCGCTCGATATACGCTGCAAAACTTACCTGGATCTAGAGGATCGTGGTTACTAGAAACGTGGTTACCTGAAAACAGTTGAACAATATTACTTGTTCTTTTAGGGAAGGAACTATGGGAGAGAAATGAAAAGACAAACCATGTCAAATTAACACCTAGTAATTTAGTAAATAAGGAAATCTGAATAATTAAAATTAAGTAAAAATAAATCTTGAATGTACCAAGGGAGTTAAGTGGTTCTAATGATCTCGGGCGATAAAAATCCGTCTAGCTTTTTGTCGCCGTCTGATCATTAGAATCCTTATGACACTTATTGTTCGCTTTATTGCGTACCTTCTACATTCGATGAAAACATACTAACCAACTGAAAAGAATATGTTAACTGCATATCGTAGAATCGATGGCTTTGTGTACAAACATTAAATGCCCATTCAAAGTCATTCTTGAGTTAATATCAATTTTGGAAATCTCTTGTTCATATCTATCTAGTGTACAAAGATTGTATGTCCACATAAGATTCACCATGCTTTCTCCCAGGAAGCAAACATTGTCGCTCCATAAGTATCTGCACTTTTACAAATTTTCAAGCTTGTTTTTATTGACATTAGGAACTCTGGACATACAATATACGAGCACTATGCCATCGATATGTTAGAAGTAAAATAATAATTTTGTTATCTCCTAAAACATGTTTTCTAATGCCAAGAAAAAAATGAAGTTAATCAACATGCGTAGGAACAAAGGGGCCATTTTTTTTGGATATCCAAGGGAAAGTCACAAGCGCACTTAGGAATTTTCTGCGTTCGTTTGTATAGGAGGGAGGCTACAGCTATAGTGGCTAGCCAACTTGATGTTTTCTTCTAAAGATTTTTTCTTTTACGATGATTTTTTATTTTTTATTTATAGTTTATATTTATAACGGTTAAAGTTGATATATTGCATGATTTGTTATTACAGAAAATACGTAAAAGCAATATTTTTGAAAATGTAACGTTGGCTTCTCTTAGGTGGGGCGCTGAAACTCCATGAGCCTCCCCTTCTTTCTGTGCGGTGCTGGCGAAAGCAATTACATTTTTTATTTATTTTAATATCCTTCATAATATTAATGATACAACAGTTATTTAAGTTAATTATAATCAACATAAGCAAGAAATATTAGAAAAAAATACGTGAAGTTCCATGTAACATGTTCCATTACCAAACATTTTTTTTTTTCATTCCATGAACAATTTGCGTACATAAATACAAGTCCAAGTTTTCTCACGTTTTCCAATGTTTTCCTTACACTACCATCAAGACTCAGATGATATTCCTTGGTCTTTTAAAATCTAAGAAATTTCACGCAACGATTTCCATAGATTATGCAACCTGATGATAATTTTTCTCTTTTCCAATGACGTTTCCTTCCCTTTGCGACCCATTTCTTCTTTTCATAAAACACACAGGCGTCTGCATATTATCTACTATCTAACACTATGCAAGGCCACTGCTGTCTACCCTTCCTAGCGTCACAAATTTCCCACGGGTCAGGCGGAGGGGAGCTAAAACGTTACAGTTGTTTTGCTGTTCAAATACTTTTTGCGTCCCGATTTCACATTTCAGGAAGTTTCAACAAGTATCGTGTGTTTGCTGTTTTTGTTATTAACTTTCCGTACACTTAGGTTAATATTATGGTGAAAATACGTATTGATTATAAGTTGATTATTGCATAATAGTTACAATAATTGTTAAAATGCACTGATGCACGAAAACTTTTTACACTCACTGTACATAGCTCCATTTGAAAACACATTCCACTAATGATACTTAATTTTTCTAGATAAGGAACAGAATTTCACGTCTTTTTTCTCATGCTTGACAGAAACAATAATGCCTTATGTGCATATTGAAATTATTTACTTTTTCTTGTTATACATTGAAACAACCAGTACAGTCAACACATTGAATGAAAGTAACTGAAGAATTTAGTGATCGTGTGTTAAATATTATGGGATCTCCAATGAATACTCCTTGACGTCACAACTTGTTTCTTGCATTCTGTGGAGGCACTGCAAATCAGACTGACTCACCAAGAACCGTGGGAAATTTTATTCTGCACTCGGCTTACAATCTTTCATTGTTCTGACCTTGGCTTTCCCTGTTTCTCTGAGTCCCTTCTGCATTGGGGGAGCGTGTTACGCAGGCACACGTCAAACGCTTAGCTGTGATATGTAACTTATATCTGAAAATGTAGTATAAATTAAAATTTGCAATACAAGAAAATAAGTATACAATAAAATAATCAAATAAAACAATTAATATGGAAAATAATATAAAACTTACCCTTGTAATCTTGGTTTTTATAAAAAATTAACTAAATCGGGCAAAAATTTGGAGTTGGTTTTGCGATTTTTTTAGAAACAAAAATGATGCAAATAGGATACTTTACTTACCCTTATTTTGTGAAAAACCTTTAGAATCTTGGGACACCGATTAAAAGTACAGTTCACGCAGAAAATCATGAAAATCAGTACTTCAAAGTTATGGTTCCTGAGAATAGTCAGATGCTCTTATTTTCAAGTGAGAAACCTCGAATTGTAATAAATAGGGTTGCCACAGGTATTTTCAGAGAATAGTGAACACGCGGCAAGGATGGTACAACAAACATAAACTTGAATAATTAATAATTAGCAGAAATTTCTGGACAAAAACGATCATTTAAACAGAAAAACAATTTTAAGAAATACTAAAAATTTCCAAGAAATTGCAGTAAATAATGAGGTCAAGAAAACAGATTTCAATAATTATTAATGGTAATATCGAAGTTGTTTCCGTTTCAATTTTAGTCACATTTTTTAATAAATTTATTTGTACATTAAAAGCAATGGTAAGAGCACATTCGCCCTGGGTTAATAACCCGGATTACCGTTAATGTAAAATAATATGAAATTGTTATTTAAAACGAGCCATGACAGATTTCAGAATAATTTACTCAAGAAATAACAATTTTGTCTGATAAATGTGTGCATTTCCACTATTTTCATTTTTACTTTCTCACCTACTGCGTATTTGCGTAGTAAAGTATTGTTATGCAACAATCAAAACCGGCGATTTTTCGTCAGAAAAACTAGCGTAGGGGTAATGTGTCTGGAATGATGAAAATAGTGACCACAGTTCGAATCTCAGCATGGAGGGAAAGTTTTTGTTAATTTGATACGCATTTGCAGGATCTTGCGATATTATATCAACTATCCGTTACAAATAATGCAAGAAAGTATGTGCTCTAGTAGGACCACTAGTTTTCTTTATTTTTTCTGGAGTTGGGCAAAGTACGCTTATAAAAACGGCGCAGCTCCCATTTTCGTTGAACGCTCTGAATTTTCAAAAATTACAAAAGTCAGAAATAATGCGAGGAATTACGTGATGTAGTGCCATTAAATGGAATAGTGAATCAATAATCTGAACAGAGTAGGCCTACAGTTTACCCTGGTAGTAAACTACGTTCCTTGAGTGAGTTACACTGAAGGGTTTTTGCATGATCTGTGACAAGGGGGCTCTA
The DNA here is from genome assembly GCA_964035755.1 of Teleogryllus oceanicus. Classification (NCBI taxonomy): domain Eukaryota; kingdom Metazoa; phylum Arthropoda; class Insecta; order Orthoptera; family Gryllidae; genus Teleogryllus; species Teleogryllus oceanicus. Next base: position 228,009,147 of record CAXIVR010000001.1, on the reverse strand, counting down.
ATCACCATTGGCTGAAGTATTAAAAGAAAAAGTTGTGAAAAGTTGAAGAATATTGTTAGTGAAAAATTATTAATTCATTGTTTATCTTTAATTGAATTATTATCTGTAATAGTTACAAACTGCGAAGTACAATAGGGTCAAAATGTAATTCAAATAGTCTAATATGGTCCAAGTAATCAGTGGAATGGCGATAGAAGCCCTTGGACTATTGCTCAGGGGGAAGAGTCAGATAAAATTGAACGCTGACCTGCTTAATTCGTTATTGGTAATAATATTACGAATTTCCTAGCTTTATGGGTATAATGTATTATATTCCTGTTTTACGTGTACGAACCTTTCTCGCACCTACAACTCGTCTTTCTATCCATCAGATTGATTTGGCGCTTGAGTCCATACCGGTCAATCTACATACAGTTGGACAAGCGTACTTGGTGAGCCCATTGTGCATATACTGCCGGAGGTGTCGGGGGTGCGGTGATTCGAGATTGGCAGTTGGACGACGTCTCTATATGTTCGTTAAAATAGAGACTTACCTGTAAAAACGTTTGATGTTTTCATAGAATCTTTTTATTTGTGTGCGCTCATTGATTAGAAAGAGCTTGTCACAGCTTGAGTTTTTTCTTTTGTCCAAGGCAACGGGCAAATAGGTAGGAGTTATCACAACTCGGGCCGACCTGCTTTGCCGATGGAATGTAAACACCTCTGTGGGTGAGCTTCCGATGAAATATACGTGCTTGATACGTGTTCGTTAATGACGTCCTGTCAAGGTATCTCATTGGACAAAACTTGCATATTTGCGAGAGCTTGTGCGTTTGGTAACACTGCTTGCTGTCAGTACCAAAGATCTCCCGAAGTATAGTTCTGCTTTAGAGGAAGGGGACCGGGCACACCTACTAGAGGGAGCTGCCTCAGCGGTGCGCACCTAGTCTTATCTCCGCTCACACGACTTGTCGGGAAAGAGGAAGGTTTGGTTGATGTTTCCGGGCACGCTACCTGCTGTGGACATTAGTCCCGTTAATGTAGTAGTTTTTTAATTTCGAGATTTTTTGATTGATTAAGGATTCCGGGCGCATAAACTGCTAGGATTAGTCCCGTAAGAGTAGTGTATGTTTATATCGCGGGGGGTTGTGATCTTCCCTGCAGGATGGCGAGATCCGGCGCCGCCCTACGTAGGCTTGCGGAGATTTTCCCCAACCACGTATCTCTCACCAGCGAGGCACATCCCCAGCCGGAACAAGCTCTAAGCTCCCGACAACTGTGGTAGTGTATTGCATCTAAGTGTAAGTGTGATTAAGATCGCGCGCAGTCCGTGGCCCGTTTGTTAGGACATTGCTCAGGCGTTGACCTGGTGTTGATTGGGAAGACTATCGATTAGACCAGCCGTCCCCTAGAATATTCGCGGCTGAATTCGACCTAGCTTCCTAGCAAGTGTCGAAAATCCTGCCACTGTCGGAACTCGAACACTAGTACCTCTCGGTCAGAGGCGCTGCAATGACAACAATTGATGACCTGAGTCATCTTTGCTCGTTTTAATCCCGGGAGGTGGTGATGATTCCTTTACCGCTAGATAATTAACCAACACTTCGGTTTCGGGGGATTTAATTTTTACATTTTGAGAACCTCTCATCAATGCTGATTCCTGAAAATTTGCTGGCCAAGCTGATACTCACAAAACTTTCCGGAACCAGCATTAAAGACAGAGGTTCTAAAAATGTGAAGTCTTACTAGATATGTAATACCGTTGCCAATATGTCTGTTATAGATTTACGATCCTGAGTAATCATCCAACGGTTAATGTTGTGTCAAATCACCAGAATATTTAACATCATATTAAGAAATATGTTAAAATTATGACAAAGAAAGCTTTTATTTGTACCTGCAAGTGAAGACGCACCTTGAGCTCCATAACGTTGTAAATTTGAAGAAATATAACACGTTTTTATTAAATATTTTGTTGTCTGGAACAAATATCCGATTGTCTAAAAAAAATTAAAATGGAAACTTTATTATAAAAATATCCAATCATAACTAAAAAAAGAGAAAAAGTTTAAAAAATATTTTAGCAAACAAATATGTAAATAAAGCTACTTACTTCTGGAAAACCTTTTTGGACGCCCAAGTTTTCTAAAATACTGTAAAATATCAGAATTGATCGCCCAAAGTTTTCTTTTCAATAATCTCGTTTTATTTATGATTTTTTGTGAGCTCTAATTCTTTCCTTCTGTTAACTTCTTTCACATAACAATTTCTCCTCGTTACTTTTTCGTGACACTCCTGTGCCTGAAAACCATTTCCAAAGTATTCTCACACATGTTTATATGTTGTTCGTTTCAAAACTCGCTATTTTTGAAGCACATAATTGCACATTTTTCTTTCCTTTCCATCGATTTCGACCACTATCTTCTTCACAAAACTACTTTCGACTGTCAATTCTTCTCATGTTTTCCCGTATTTTCCTTTCACTATTTCTAAAAATTATGCCCGGGAAAATTTTACTCTTATTATGCAGCCTGAAAATTATTGAATTTCTTCCAAAGTTCTTTCTTTTGTTTTACCATACATTTATACTTTTTATATCATACAGAAACTAACTACCCACTGCCTATCACACACTATGCAAGGCTACTAAAGACTAGCCTTCGTGACGTTACAAATTTCCCACGGGTCAGGCGAGTGGGAACTAAAACCGTTACTGTTGTCCTTGTGTTCCAATATTTTTTTACGTCCTAAATTTTCACGAGCTATAATAATTCAACGACTCTATCTGCTTTTTATAAGTGTTTTCATTTCGCTTTTGGCGTTAACTTTTCTGAACACTTCAGTGTACTTGAAAATATTAATTGATAATAAGTTTATTATTGCATAATCGTTACAATAATTGTTAAAATGCACTAGTGTTCGAATACTTTTTACTCTCACTGTACCTCGGTGATTTCCTCATAAGATGAGAAGGGAAGAAGATGTGCATTCTATTTCTCCCCTGTCGAGAGAGAGAGCGCAAAAGATGATCTGTATTCCTAATTTCCAATGCGCGCAGAAAATGAAAGAAAACTATGTGGCCTCCGGTCAAGTGAGAAGTGTCTATGACTTCCGTAGATTCTCAGGACGTCAAGGATCTACAGGATACCCAGGCCATTTGCAATATAAAAAAATAAACTTCACAGTCAACTAAAAACTTATTTGCGTGATATACTTGCGCAAGTAAAAATTCGCGTAAAATATATTGCGTAGATCGCATTTAAATAATATGCCATGCATAGAATGCGGGGAGAATGCTGTGGATTGGCTCACCTTTTCCTTTTTAGGATTAAAAGCTAGCAATTCACATTTTATTAACAGGTATTCTATCTTGTATAACCTCCATTAATTCCAGTTTTCTCTACATCTGAATAAAGAGATAAGAAAGGTTATATATAACTACGTCTGTGATTTTCATGCAATAAAAACTGCGAACTATGCGCATATATATGTAAATATATTTGGTAATATATGCAATTGAAAAAGGAAAATATGCGAAATATTGTAATGTAATGTGCAAGTCTTCTTCTTCAAGCATTAGAACTTCCGTTCCGTTGCGTCTCATTATTGGTCCATCCATCTTCTCTTCGGTCTTCCTATGTTCCTTTTTCCTCTTGATTTGTATTTCAGAATCTGTTTTGGCATTCGCGTGTTTTCCATTCTGTCTATGTGGTCGCTCCATGCTTTCCTATATTCGTCAATTTTTTCATTTAGATTAATTCCTAGGTAGTTGCGTATCTCTTCATTACGAATCCTGTCTTTCCTTGTGACACCAATACAACCTCTTAAAAACTTCATTTCGGCAGTCTGAATCCTACTTCTATTTTTTGTGGCCATAGTCCAAATTTGACATCCATATAGCCCACAAGGAACTGCTAAGGTTTTATCAAATTTCATGAGTGTATCATTTCTGACTTTACTTTTCAGTGTCCTAATAGTTCCACACATTCTGTTAAATTTTTCAATTTTCTTATCAGCATCTATTTCTCCTTTGAAAGATAGATCACAAACTACGAACTTGAATGAACTTACTTGTTCGTGTTTTGGTTAAAAGTATCTAACTGGATATTTCCCTTTGAATGCCATTGACTTAGTTTTTTGAACAGACATCTCTAAATTGTATTCCTTTACAATTATCTGAAGTTCATATAGAGCTCATTGTAGTATTATCAGATATCAAAACTTGATCATCCGCAAACAGAAGTGTCATTATAAAATTTATTATTAATTAAAATATCTTTGAGGATTTTACCTGATTTTGTTCTTACATTAATTTGGGTATCTTTGTACATGTTTCGAATAACTTCAATTAACTGTTTTGGTATGCTTCTTCTGTCCATAATTGACCATAATTTTCCCCTCAGAACGTTATCAAAGGCTTTTACGTAATCTACGAAGACCATACATGTTTGTAGATTGAACTCTCGTCTCTTTTCAATTAATAGCATTAACACAAACATATTATCAGTACATTTTTCTGAATCCCGTTTGTTCTTCTAGAGTTATTGCTTCCATTATGTTCTTTAGTCTATTATTAATTATTTTGGCATACACTTTGTAAGTTGTATTCAGCAGACTCATACCTCTGCAGTTTTCGCACTGTTCGTAATCCTTTTCTAAATATAGGGATAACTAGAGCTGTCTTCCATTCCGTTGGTATTATGCTGTGTGTCCAGTAATTGTTAAATAGATCTAACAGTTTAACAGTAGGGGGCAATCGATGAACCGCCTCCACGTGTTGTCCCCTGGGTAACGCTAAAGGTCCGCAACCTAGTGCAGCACTACTTCCAATTACTTATGCTACACTTCTTTTATCTTTCCTATATGGTCTCTCTTGACCCCTTGTTGTTTTCGACCCCGACGCTATTAGGTCTCGAGGGCTAGTTTCTGAGCCTTCTCTTTACATCTCTGCTCTTTTTTCTCCTTCCCTCTTCCACCTTTCTTATTCTCTCTTTCCTTATATTCAGGGCTAGACGAGACTCCGCAGGTGTAGAGGAACCAACTCGTCTAAGGGAAACAACCCGATACAAATTCTGCAAGTCTGGGAGCAACGAGGAAGCAGCCCTACCACCGGACTTTCCCTGCGCAGCGCCCGTAACGCAGCCTGGGGAGATTCTACTTACTGGTACTCTCATAAGTAATAATAAATAAGCCGGCCTGTAACTTATACAGTAATGTGTAAGTGTAAAAATAAATAATAAGCGTCGACCCGGTGGCCGAGATCGCTAAGGCAGTAGTGCCATAGTGATTTCGGACCGAAAGATCGCGGGTTCGAGTCCCGCCTCGGACATGGTTGTATTTGTGGTCCTTTCACCCTTTATCATCACTATTTCGCTTCACCTTCATAGTTACCATAACGTTAATGCCAATAGTGGTCGCTAATGACCTAATGTTAATCGACCTTAAATTAGAAATAAAGTTCTCAAACGAACGTCTATTTGGCCTCAAAATCGCTTAAAACGGGCTGAATGCCCGCTCCATATCAACAATCAACAGGTAACTTAGACAGAACATCTTTTATTTGATCGAAGTACTCTGCCTTCAGCCAAGTACCCCACCTTGTGATGATTAGTTGGGGAGGTAGAGGTAGGTTAGGGTAATTTATACATAATAAAATATACATAATTTATACATATTTATACATAATAAAATATATACATAACTTGGAGCATTCAAGTATACGTCCTTGACAGTTGATATCAACTGATCAATATCGGGGAACTGAAATCTTACAGTTTCTGCAACATGAAAAGCGTGAGCAAGGCAAGTTAGATGAACAAGTGTAGGATAAAAAACTTGTTATAGCAGCCCCTGCTTTTCACATATAAGGAGCACCATCCGACAGAAATAATGGAACCTTTTCATGCTGAACTCCACTCGGCCAAAGAATACTCATTGATTCATTGACACACTTCGCAATGAGGAGTGAATATGTTCGTTGCGCGGTTGAGGGGTGAATATGCAACAAAAATATGCAAACAGCCCAAATATGCAAAAATTATGCAATTATGATGATATATGCGAAATAAAAATAGCTTAAATTGATTCTAAATGCCTCAAAACATATACTATTTGTTGAAACGGGATGTTTTAGTGAACAGAAAAAAATTCAAATGCATATAAATCATAGCCCTATTTATAGATATGTTCTATTTCAGGTAAATTGATTTATACAACTAGATAACAGTCTCATACCTTGGATCACACAGAAGGACATAATCATGTGGCTAGAATTAAAAATTCAACAGCAGATAATCAGTAAAAATATAATGAATGGAAAAATAATTTTAAAAAATGTTTACGGCACAATCTTGATTATATAGGGCGAAAAAGATTTTTACCTCCTCGCTTTACTTCAAAACAAGAGAAAGTATTGTAATTGTCTCCAGGAAATCCTGGATATGTCGTCAGAAAAACTCTTACTGCCGCGCCCTGGTAAAGAAAAAGTGGATAAATCTTTTTTCTATAGTAAATTTCTTCCTCCAACATGTGTAGTCAGAATGCATCTTTTTGGGCCCTCGATACCAAAAACGTGATTACGGCAAAACGTCTGTCAGTATATCCGTCCGTCTGTCTGTGGTCCAGTGGCAGTTCGTGCCCCAACAAACTTGGGTTTGAAACTCCATCGAATAACGGAAAAGGAACATCCAAAATTCAGAACACGAATATATAAGACGTAACCAACTCACGTGCTTTAATTAAAACTTAGTTTAATAAAAGTTTATATTGAAACATTTCTTACATCATTTTATGCGCAATGTCCATGTCAGGCACATTTACCTCCATGATTCTGTCTTTGATTTCCAGTGGGCACTCGAGTTTCTATAAAACAATTGATTGTTAATTTCAATGAATAAATTGGAGCTTGTTTTGAATTGATACTACTGTGAAATGACTGTTAACTAAAATGTATTTTTGTGTGTATTGTTGCATTTTTGTATGTTTATAGATTAATTGATGTATTTATTGATTGATGATGTTATTGATATATTTTAACAGATATAGTCGCTTATAACCACGTAGTTGATACGTCGTTATAACGTTTGACTGATACGTGACGCCAATAAAAATAAACAAAAAAACAACTGACGGTGAAAGAATTCCCATAACACAAAAAAGAGCTTTGGTTTTGAAAACACGGTGAATGTAATCTATACTCCGATTTTAACGTAATGGCACTTCAAGGTCACGAACCGGAAGGGGAGGAGCATGTTGTCATTCAATCGAGAGCTCCAAATACCACAAATTTAAGTCGTAACGAAGCTCCCGATTGGATGAGTATCCTCCTCTCCGTCCAGCTCGTGACCTTGAAGTGACAATTGTTTAAATCTGAGTATAGCACGTTGCAACAGTCACTATTGTTTGAACACTTTTTACACTCGTACATTTCATGATCTTCTTTGCTATTGCTCCTAGTAGTGGGGATGACAAAAAATAAAAATATTTTATTCTAAAACCTACACTATCCTGGTATAGATTGCAATAATGAAAGATATTCCACACACACTTCACGACACTCTGTCTCAACTGCCGGGAAGATCATTGCACATACCGCTCGGAAGGGACTTGCTTCTAGAACGGCTAACTTTACACCAACGACCTACCAAATGTACAATTTGAATCAACGAATCGGACATCAAATGAAAATAAATTCTCCAGACATAAATAATACATTCAATATCGTCAAGAATTGACTGAACTAGTGTTCTTTCAATAACACGCTAAATTCATAAAATTAAATGCCCCACCCTTCTGCGTCGTAAGCAGGTGGCTGGTTGCCGTGCGAAAACAACCAAGACCTGATGTAGGAGCATAGAACCAAAGAGTGAACGCAGTAAAAGTGCTTAATAGCGTGACATAATGCACTGCCTGGGAGAGCACGAGACGCCGGAGAGAGCGCTCTTTGGGAGCTCTTTGAATTCGAAATGATTTAATGTACATCAATATTTGTGCAATATCTTAAATATCGAATGTTATTACAATGAAAATGTATATTCCTAAAATATAATAAGACTTTTTTTTCAATATCTGGGGGTTGTGCAACATCAGCGCGAGCAGACACTGCTATGGTCAAAGCTAGCGTCTAAAACTTTCAGACGATTTTCTCCGAAACTTATATTCCCGGATCTATCTGAACTCAAGGTCCGGCTTCTATGAAACGGATATTTTTATTTGGGGGATGAAGCCTCCACAGTTTCAAAATTTTCTCAAAAATAGATCCTAATGTTTTCATTTAACTTTGTGCTCGAATAACGTACAGGATGGCGCAGGTCTCATCGTTGAAATTCCGATTTTTCGAAAATTGCTCACGTTCAGAATTTTTTCGACGTGTTGCTACAATTACAGTATAGAATGTAGCTATTTTTTCGTCAATGAAATATATTGCCCTTAAAAAAAATGCGACTTTTCGAAAATATGAGTTCGAGTAATTTTATGTGAAATATAGGCAGTTTTAAACAATTATTTTCTCAAAAACGGCTCCAAACTTCGTTTTTAATAATTTTTCCTCGGATAACGCGAAGGAAAGTGATGCTGATCCCATTTCCTACGACCTCTTTATTTTCGAAAACTACAAAAACAAATTACACGGGTACAAAGTACAATATTGAAGACAGATTTTTATCTTAAATGAAATCAGTTTAAAAAATCATATACTTAAGAAGGTCATGTAAAATTCTTTGAAAACGAGTTTTCGCGTAATTTCTGCTTGAAGTCCAGGCAACTTAAAAAACATTTTTCTCAAAAAGGAATCTAAATTTTTCTTTTAATTTTTTTTCCACGGATGAAGCAAAGGGCGCTTAAAATGACGCAGGTCTCATTTTTGTTGAACTATGATTTTCTTCAATACAAGTTAGAAATAATGTGAGAAGGTAAGTGCTATTTAGCCCCACTTGTTTTCAGGTTGTCTCATCGCTACTTCACCTGCGTCAGAATGACGTTTTTTTTAGTTCTTCTTTCATACATCCCAGAATACGAGTAGAAGAGTAGAACCCATTGTTTACAATGGCATATTTATGTGCTAAATCACGAATTCCTCTTTTTACAATCCATAGCTCATTTTAGCAACTGTTTCATAGAAATGACTTCGTTAATTTCTTCGTCTGTAAAAACATTCTGGATATCATTGTTATCTTTCTATCCAAATTGTCTGCACCAGAAACATTGAAACATTTAGATACGGAACAAAATTGGTTTCTGTTTTTTTTTCAGACTCAATTATTTACAAATTCTGTCGACTTTAACTTAGTGTCAAACTTACTTAAAGCAAATTCGAAACTAAAATCATCTGCCTATGTCCACATAACGTTTTGACCCAAGGAACATGATGGTGCATTCTTAACAACGTAACCTCAATGGGATATTGTCTTTGGTGAAATACGGCATATCAAATTGCTCACCAAGAACCAGGGATTCAGGTGGAATATCATTTCAAACATTTAACACAATTTCCCTCTTGAAAAATAGTAGCATGAAAAGTATATTAATTTTTCCATTTGGAAACTCATTTTCTATTTAAATGGAAACAAAACCACATTGAGAGCTCTTAGGTTGATTTTGCGGTCTAGTGGGTAACACTGACACTAGTACAATTATTGCTGATGTGCTTCAAGTATCATCTCGAAGGGTTCGTTAGATTCGTTAAAAGTATCTGTATAAATTTAAAAATTACAAAAATACATTTCACAATAATCAGTACCACGTTCTCCATGATGACAACCACGTTCTACAAGATGACTGTCACTGCATCTTGACCTCTATGTTAAACGAACTTCTTACACATCAAGTACGACGAGTCATAACTCTACATCATATGTTCAATGCTTTGCCCATAAGACGTGGAATGGGCGAAATCGCTGAGACGATTTCTCTAGGAAAATATAATCCAAATCAGTACTAAAACGATGTAAATTTTGTGGTTGCTAAGTATATGAGTTTAGTTAATGCCTGTATGGGTTTAGTTAAGTTTAGTATGTGTTTAGTTAAGATTTACTCTGCGATTACACAACTGATTTCGTGACAAAACGACTTATGTGTTCACATAAAAGGAAAGATCCATTGGCAACTTTTGAATGACGATGAGGAAATTTGAATACTGGAGATCCTTTGGTTCCGCTTACACCAAGAATAAAAAAATACAATAATTGTTGAGAAAATTATTGTTGCTGCCCAAATTATTCTTGTCTTGTGCCAATGTGCGACTATGGTTAATTTCTTCGCACGAAATTAAAATTATTTGAATGCAATGGGGTTGACAAGAAAAAAATAGCCAGGGTATGGCAGCGCTTTAGATTGGAAAGGAAGCTGATACTTCTCAATTCACACCGAAACAAAAAACTGCATCTTTTTTTGTATTTCTCCGTGCTTGTTCGTTGTCAATTTGTTAGGGCAGGAAATACTAACTGAAACATGTCTGTTGGTGTTGTTTGAATAGAGTTGACAAAATAGTAGTATATCATTTGAACGTCGATGGAAACAATGCCATTCCATATCAAATACTATTTCTTCGATTACATTGTGAAATGTAGTATCTGTTAAATTACGCATGTTCCGTCTCACACCAATAACAAAGGATGTTTCAAGAGGAATTCAAAAATCTTGAGAGAAGAAACTCAAAAACAAGTCGAATCAAGTACAAATTTAACGTTTAGGAGGTTCAAATACCATTATTTCATGAAATATGCACAATTGAGCAGTTTTTAATTTTGTTTAACTCCATAAAAAACGTGTCCCATGAGTTTTCTAAGCATTAAAATGCATACAATTTTCCATCATCTTCCTGCCCACATGTTCAGGGCTATCCTCATTTTTTGCGCGCGTTTTAGTCACTGCACCTGTTCAATTACAGACATGAACTTTGTCCCATAAGTAAACATATCTGCGTCTCTGGCACGTAGTTTGGAGAAATCAATGAAAGTGTGACGCTCCCCGAAATTTTGGTCAAAGCCAGGACGATTTTTTCATTGATTTATTAAAGTTAAAAGGTACAAGGCGAAGGTATCAAGTTGTGTCGCATACATTTATGAATTCAATAATATCCTCTAACAATAAACTTAGAAAAGGGCGGCAGCTAGAAAGTCGATGACGACAGCCGTTGGAACAGTAGTAGTAGAAAGCAATGTGCTTATTGGTCCTCTTCGTTAGATTTGAAAATGCAAGGAATCCCTACATCTGTCAGTTAGTTCGAGGGCATTTTCATATTTCCCGTACGTTCTCACTTTCGACTACCGAGACAGAAAAATATTATTTGTTCCCCAACGTTACCTATTCTGAGTCTGAATGTAATAAACGAACAAATAACACGGTTTTAATAGGTTATTTTGGAAGTGTGTAGGTAAAAAATCTCATTAGAATAAAACTATTGGATGTACTTAAAAATATAGGACGTGACGCCCGAGAGTAAACCAAATAATCGCTTTGAAATACGGACCAAACGATACTCGCATATGGGACAAATCATTGCGTAACATCAAGGCTGGTGAATTTGAGCTTGGAATCGTTGAAAACATGGTAGGATGACAACACCGGCATATACAGGCCTGACCACACAAGAATGCCTGCTAATACAGGCAGTCGGTAGTTTGACTGACATCGCAACTCATTGCACGATTTCGAATATCTTGTTCGATCATTTGCGCAATAGATGAAAGAAGTAAGGTGAATGATTACAATGACTTGAAATCTCATTCACTATGTACTTTATTGATGTTAAGCAGTGACCGACCTGTTGGAAGGATTTTAGTTTTAAAATCCAGTTTGTTGACAAATACTCACAAGACATTCAACTTTCTCAACACTGTGAGCTGAACACATTTTCTAAAATTCGTATAATGTTTCTAAGATAGAGTATCAAGAAGCGTATATCACGTACTGTACAATGTTTAACAGTACAGTCACATTAATTTTTGGAATGAAATTTGGTAAGGTCCAATGGCTCCAATTACATTGATATTTAAAATAAGAAATATTTAGACTTACACACATCTTGAACATCACATTTACTTGAAATATTGTGTACTAACTTGAAATTATCCCTATGTCATCACACGCAGGAAGAATGACATCATTGCCATTACAAATAGAGCAAACGTTCCAAACAATTTTGTATATTAAAACGAAATATATGTGTCCATTCACTATGGGTTAATGCCAATTGAAATTTAATAGTATTTGTCGAAACAAAAACATGAATGAACACGCAACTAGAAAGAAAATGAATGTATCATTGAATATACTGACAACCCACTAATACGTAACATGATTGAAAATTGTTGACCGTGCTTGAAAGATTACATTTTCTTTCAATTAATAGTCGTTATCCACAATTAAATTGGTCATCGCAATATCCATTCTCTAAAACCCATTAATACCTCTCCTTCGAGAAGGATGTCCTTAAAGTGTTCACCATAAATTCAAATCAAAGGAGCTCTCCTCGAACTTTTGTACGAATGAGAGGAAATTATACCTGTCATACAGTTTAAGTATTGAAAGTACTACTCTACGAAAATATCTTATCATTGAGCAATAACTCGCAATGCAAATTCCTACTTCACAAATATCCTCTTTTATCCTGTAAAATTTTGTTTTCGAGAATATTATTTTTATTAGAAGACTGACAGTGACGTAGAACTTGGTAGTACGCAGAAGCGGAGCACGTTCAGGCACCACTTCTGCATCGACCTGTAGACCTCAGAATGAAATGTATTCTACAGTGTTCATTAGTCATCTGTCATTCATGCGAATGTAGATCGAAACAGAGAGCAGCGCACTTGGCGAGCCTGACACACATCGACTCCAACAACCCATTGTTTTCCCTCTTGCGCCACAGTTCAAGACATTCTTGGACTAGATGCGAAATTTGTAGTAAAGTAGTTCTGTAAAACTTGTTGGTATACTGCGTACACTGCAGGCCGGGACAAGTGCAATTTGCGGCAGAGATACCAAAATGCACCCATCACGACCTGAGCTGTGGCAGAGAGCGCTGGAGACGAAGGACTGTGCTGGAGAACGTCTCGTTGGCACGGGAACCTTGAATAGGCCGGGACAAGTGCAATATTAGGAACTATGCCAAAAATATTGCCACAAGTCACGGACTAGCCATGGCACCCTAACATCAGGTAACTGGCACGTTCTTCATAAGAGTTGGCACATCTTAAATGCCAGTCGATAAAATCCAATGCGTTTCGTATCCTAACTCCTTCACCAGTATGCCCAACGACTGAAGAGCTTCTGGCATGCTTTGATTTTGATAGAACAGTACCACTGAAGGAAGCTCGTTGTAGGACGAAAGATTCTTAACACTACGAACCCTCCCATGTCCCAAAGGAAACTGCCAGTCCATACGTACCTCAAGCCAGAAAGCGTCCCTCCATTGAGACTTGAAGCCGGTTTCCATCTCCTGGCAGGGTCGGGGCGTCCCCACTGCAGCCCAATCCGCGCGGGAACAAAGACGACCGGAAGTCGGGAAGTGGTTCGGCGCGAGCGACCGCCGCCGAGGCGCTGGCGACGCGCGCTGCCGCCGCACCCGATTATCCTCCGCTGACGGCGGCGCAGCAGCTGCACCGGCCACGGAACAACACGACTGCAACGCGAAAACTCAAAAGAAAAACGACGCGAAACTCGTTGGTCCAACTGGAGGCCCTACTGATGCTGACTCTTGCGTTAAATCCAAGAAGTCTTCCACGCAACTTCAAACTTGTTGAAAAACCATGTTGTCGCATACGAAACGAATCTCAACCATCGGAGCGTTTATATAAATGCACACTTTTTCGACGCTTCTAAACATTAGAACGTGGCGTAAAAATCGATGAAACTCCACGTCGCGAGGCATTGGAAATACTACGGAGCAGAAGCACTGGACGCGTAGATCCAAAGGCAAGACGCGCGTGGGCTGCAGGCAGGACTCCGCCCGAGTGGTGGAGCCTCCGCAGCAACGGGCCGCGCTGCAGGACCACGAGCGACTGAGGCGAAGACTGCAAGCCAAGTGGCAGGCGGGCGGCGCAGTGGCGAGCAGGGGCAGGGCGGGGCGGCGGCGGGGTGGCGGTAGCGGCGGTGGTGGCGGCGGCGGCGGCGAGGGCGCTAGGTGGCCAACAGCTGCGCGGGAGCAGCTGCGGAGCAGGCGAAGCGGGCTGCCGCCTCGCGCTGGGGCTGGCGGCGAACTGAGGAGGAGCGGCCGACCGCCGCCCGACGCCGCCCGCCCCTCGCCTGCAGCCCCAACCCCCGGGGCCTCGCTGCCCGCCGCGGCCGGGCGGCCGGGCCGCCGGGCCTGGGCTTTGCCGCGCGAGACCGTTGCATCGCGGGGCGGTTGATCTTCCTGTAGGCTCGGTCCCTCAGGGCGGGAAGGTTCCTTTTTGCAAAGAGCGAGCCCAAAGAGCCAGCCGAGACGCTGCCGCCGCCTCCGCCGCCGCCGTGCCCAGAGCCGTGCAGCTGTCTTTGTTCCTTGAAAGCGAGTCCTGAAAGGGAACTGAGGAAGGTCAGTACTGAAGGAATGTCGGTTATGTTTTCGCCAAACCGGACACAAGTGGGAACGGAAAGAGGGAGCAGAGAGGCGAGAAAGGTTCGGGGACCGTCAAGACGCGAGGAAGACACCACCAGGTGCAACGTAAATGCTCACACCAAGATAACAAAACAGTTTCAAGTTGAAGGCTTTTGCACGGAAAAGACCAGGATTCAGTTGGGGAAAGTTGCTAATGAGGGAGTAATTACTTCTAGTAGTTGATATGTAATAATGCACTTCCTTTCGTTCGAAAATTATGAATCAGCTTTCGAAAATAAAACGTAAATACTCGGCTCAAGTTATGTCTCATTTTAAATTTCACTACACACAAGTATTCACGATTACAAAAAGGTTTAGGAACCATCACTTCAAACTGATTTAATAATTGAATACAGTGATTGTCAACCGACGACATTTGAATGTAACATTTGTGGTCAGGAGTACGTTATAAAATAATGCGATAAAACCATTGATTTTCTCGGCAGATTAAAATCTCACTGCAAGATAATATATTAGAGTATATTTTTCTCACATTCAAGGGCCACATGTCTCAGAATTACTTTCCGCGTAAAATGAATGTAGGCGTTTGAAACAATATTAAAACAATCTTCATACGAGAATATGAAGAATCTCCAAAGAAGAAGTGATCCTTGAAATAGTGGGACCCGAGTTTACGATCGGTAAAATTTACTGCGGAGAGAAGGTTGAGGCCGCAGACCAGGTAGTTTTACGCAGATGGCTCCGTAGGATATGGCTGTAGCGCCGACGCTCCTTTTCCATATCTCCGGAATGCCAGGCCCAGCGTGAGATTTGAGTAGTTTTCTAATTCATTCTAATACGGCGTGGCTAACAAAAACGATTTTACCATTTGTGTTTGTTCTTCCCACGTCTTTTGTAAGAAAAAATCTTGACCATTCGTCCTTTAAACCACAAACACATAGGCAAAGCCTCCAATGAAGACTTTCCTTAATCTTTTATTCAGTAAAGACTGAATAAACATGCATTCTGTCTATTGATTTTATCAACACAATACATTTTCGTCGTTTACTACTACACATCCATCCATCATCATCAACCATTCTATTTTATTCCATCAATCAACCACACTATACCAAAAGAAAACAGGATTCAATACAAATTGCCCAAACAAATAAGAGGACAGAGTAGAGACATTAAGCCAGGACGCCGAACCAAACCTACCATTTTTTCGGCAACTAGATTTCGAAACAGTTTCAAATGGATACAAATGGGAGTGTGCATTCTGTGTTTAAACTATAGCCTGAGAAAATAGGTGTATCCAGTTTCATCGAACAATGAGATAAAATGTCTCTTTCAGCAACCAACACTCATTATCGTATAATTAAGAAAGAATGAGTAAAGGAAGGGGACGTAGGGTAGAGGAGATGCTTCGTCTTCCTTAGTTGAGACGTAGGCTTGAAACCCGATATACACTACGATTAAAACGTGGGGCGAATTGACTTTTGATCAACTGGAATGCACTTAACCAATCGGGAGCTTCAATATAGTAGTAATGAAGCTCCCGATTGAAATATCCCGCGTCCAACAGCTGATGGCTGTTGATTCGCTCTACATTTTCATTGGAGTACGTGTGGACACTGTTTCAGGCAATTCGTTTTTGCGGTGTTTTTTTTTTTCCTTTTTTTTTAGCGTTTTCCATCTTCGTTTACCTGTTTTCCGAGTATGACTTTTGTATAATTCGCTGTTAAGTGACAAGACGGGCATGCTCAACACACCCTTTTAATATGGAACAGAGAGATGATTTATAATAAATAGTTTACAGTTCCTTTTGGAACTATCAAACAAGGCATTTCTAATTTAATTTTACCTATCTATATGGTGTTCCCAATGCTTCCCAAGAATAATTCGGACTTTGAAATGGCAGAACCTCTGCGAAAAAGAATTTTGTTGATGGTTTACAAACTTCAATGCAATATGGCAACAGTGAAAGGTGTTACGACACTGTTGACTTCTTCTTCTTTTCCCGTAAGCATTGATGTGAGCAAAATTTATCCCGGTTGTCCCTAATCCAGACATCAAACCACGCATTTTCTGCTCGCTCTTGTGCTTTATTGCATTGAGTAATTTACGCTGAGAGGTTTTTAAAAAATGTACGAGTATTCGAATCCATTGGAGTATCCCTAGTCAATAAATTAGCTGCTGATTCTCAGAACCCAAATCAAACATTTATTGAAAAGTACGTGAAACTAAAACAATATTACGCTGAATATTATGTTGCAATTAGCTACGAATAAAATATATAATATAATAATAATATATTAATATAGTATTATATATTATTAATATATTATATTAATATAATAATATATTATATATAATAATATATAAATGACATCGGGGCATAACATAAAAACGTCGTCTGATCTACCTGTTCATTTACTCTTGATAGAGATACTTAAACTGAACTAGAAAAAACCTTAGAAATTCTGCTATTTGTACGATAAATACGCTAAGTTATCATCAGCAAATAATATGGTTTTGTCAAGAATCATAATTCATTTACAAATCTACCTCAATACATGTTTGAGACTTTCCAAGAAAGAACGACCCAGAAATAGGAGGGAGTCTAAAGAAGTAGCACATATCCATAATATTACTACTGCTACAAGAGAAGAAGAATGAAACTAGCTGGCGCGAATTAATAAGCAAATTCCTGATTATTTATAGCACAAAAATCATGCAAAATTAAACGCAGAGTAAAACATTCAGAACTGATTAGTAATTTCCATTTACCTTTGTAACCCAGTGCATCAGGTATAATAATTGCATTGTTTTAACGTGATAAATGCTTAAAAGAAGCTATCATATCTAAAACTACCCGCCCATTGAGGATAAAGAGTGCACTCGTCGCGTGAAAGACAGCAGCGCATAACGGCCTCGTAAATATCCGCCAGTAAGAGCTCCAAAGCGTTCTGAGAAGGCGCAGTGCGTCAATTGGGTTAGCATCGGCACGCGCACCCACTCACAGCGGAATGGCGCCGACGGGCGCGCCGGCCGCCTGGACAGCTTTGTCTCGGGCGGCGGACGACGGTGGCAGCAACGGCGGCGCCCAAACACCAGCTGACTGCCGGCGCGCGCCGCCGGCTTGCGTTTCCGGTGCCGGCTGTGGCACTACGCGCTCGCCCTCCGACTTCTTGCCGGCCTCCGCCCCGCCGCCGCCGCCGCTTGCTCCCCAGGTGCGAGGCCAACGCGTGCCCGCCGTCGCCGCGGGCGATAGCGGCGCAGCCGGAGCGAAACCAGGCGGGGGTGGCGAGGCCAGCGGGGGCGCCGGCGCGGAGCGAGGCGAGGGGGCGGGGCGGGGCGGGGCGGGGAGACGATAGCGGGGCTCAAGTGGCGACAGCGCCGGAGGGTGTTCCGGAGAGTGACCGAAGGAAGTGGGCGGTGGGTGTTGCGACGTGTTTTGGTCGTAGACACGTTACTGTTGTAGGTGGAAGGGATGGTGTGGAAGAGTAAGGGAGGCCCCTCAATCGACGTATAAGAAATTATCCGTACGATACGACGTCTAAAATATTACCGATCTGGACGGTCGAGGTGGCTAGAGCGTGTGTCGACTCAGCGCCTTGGTCTGAGGAGTCGCGGATTCGAATCCTGCGTGGTTTTTTGTCCCTTGTCTTTCATGTATGTGTTTTGTCGCGGAAGGTCTTGTGTGTCTGCTGACCACAGGCTGAGAAGCCCGCAAGTGTGTCACTGTCTAGTGTAAAGGTTAATATGTGTCCCCATGAGGGACATAGTGAGTACCCGGCGCGGATAGTCGGAATCGGCATCCCCTTACCCTGGTAAAAGCACCAGGAAGCAAAAAATATTCCGTCTAAAACATTGAGGAATCAGAAAGAATGTAGTGTGACCAGTATAACAAAATTTGCATTTTTATAGCGATTGCCCACCTTTACTAACACGACGTTCTTGTTTCTTAGAAATTACGGAAATAAAACAGTAATGATGAAAATGTATAATAAAGAATTATTAATTAACAAAAAATCTCTGCAGCGTAATTCAATCGACTCATAGCGAGGAGAATATGCCCAACTGTGTTCGATTCGGCTAGTGGTTGCCCTCCGAAAGCAGGGTAGGGAGAAGATGGGTGGAGCCAAATGAAGTAGGAGTAAAGCGAGAGGCAGCGCAGAAAGCACATGGAGCGACAGTAGCGGTTGTCGTTCGAAAGAAGAGCAGCAGTCCGTCAGTGAGTGGGTGCGATTACGATCGTAGCGAAGGAAGCAACGGTTATGGCTTTCCTTTACTCTTTTCCTTTCGTGTTTGATACTCCAAGGAAAAAGGAAGGAGCGGAGTGGAGGAGTGGCGGGCGGTGATGGTTTGGCGACAGATA
The DNA here is from genome assembly GCA_964035755.1 of Teleogryllus oceanicus. Lineage (NCBI taxonomy): Eukaryota > Metazoa > Arthropoda > Insecta > Orthoptera > Gryllidae > Teleogryllus > Teleogryllus oceanicus. The sequence continues at coordinate 227,990,272 of CAXIVR010000001.1, read as the reverse complement.
TGGCCAAGATGTTAAGTAAATGATAAGACTGAAAAAGAAATGAAGTGGTGGAAGGCTGACTGTTAATGGTCGTGATCGCAGTGATATCGGCGATGGCGGAAGAAGGCGATGGTAAAAGCGAGAACGAGCATCGGGGTATAAACACAGTCGCGACGGCGCAGGTGGCACACCAGTAGAAGTGGAAAGGACTATACAATGGAAGTGCATGATGCCTGACGGAAGGTGACGTGAAACAGCTGCGGATACAAAAAAAGGTATTTCAGAGAGGGGGGTCAATTTCAGATCGGATCCCCGTAAGTATTTGAAATAATTTTGTATAATTTTTTGCCATGAAACGTATGTATATAGATGGGTGTGATCAATATGGGATAATTATTTTCAATAAATTGAGTAAAATAAGAAAAAAAGTTGGATGGGGAGGAGGAGGAGGGGAATGGCTTCCATGGCCCTAGTAGCCCCCTTTCCATTCGCCACTGCTAAAGCACAGAAGCAGCAGCAGTTGAGCAGGGAGTCAGCTGAGGTGACAGAACCAGCGCTATCCCGAACACCAACCTCAAATGTAGGTCCCCTTAGAGTAGAGTTCCATCGGAATGTCTTCTGTAATTTCCATGACGAATGTGTCTCCAAACCACATCCACCTTATTCGTTGCCTTCCCTCCCTCTCCATACAACACGCATTACACGTAACACCACATACATCAGTATGCACACAGGAGGGATGTCCTTCGGACACCTGCAAGAAATAAATCGGAATGTCGTCCTCAAAACGTGCCGCGGTGTGGAAGAGTGCGGTGGCTTTGTCGCGTCCCCCTGAACAGGATGACTGCATTCGTAAATCCTCACGTGATGGACTGGAATGCCACGTACGTTTAATTACAATTCCTCTCTTAGAATCTAACAGCATAACCAAGCGACCTGCAATCTTAGCATGTATACCCACATTCAGGTTTGATTTATTACTCGTAGTACTTGATAATGTGAGACGAATTCTGTATTTTTATTTCTTCTGCATTCTGAAACATTCTACTCCTCGTGGGTAATTCCATTCGCAGAAAGTGCCATTTACTCGTCAGCGTGCAGCATACCGCGAAACGCTATTAAACATATCACAAGCCGGGGCTAATATCCTGCCTCGCGCACAAACAATCTCGAAAAAGAAAGTGGAAAAAAGAAACGAAAACGTTCCTCGAACCGCCACAGACGAGAAACCTCCGAGAAGACGCCCAGAGCCTCGACTTATGTAGAACGATCACGCTTCGCGGGCCGCAGATTACCTCGCCGTTCGAAGCCGCGCCACTCCCAGCATACGAGACGAGGAGCAGGAAACGCGCGACGTCGACCGCGGGCATCCATGCGTCGCGCGGCGGCGCTGGGGGTGGGGGCGCTGGGGCGAGGGCCCTGGCGGGGGCGGGCCCGCCGGCTGGCCGGGCGGGGGCTGCGGGGGCGCGAGGCGGACGCCGAGAGTGGCGACGGGCGCGGCGCCGCCGGCCGTCAATGGGCGGGAGTGGCCCGCCGCGCCGCGACGGAGATGAAGGAAGATGTGGTGAATACGCGACGGGGACGGGGTTGATGCCGCTGGTGTGTGCGGTGGCACGCACGGCAGTTCTACAGCGCCTCTTAGCGAGGAAACGGCGTGGGGGAGTGGGCGGGGGCGGGCGATGGGAGCGGAAGCGCACCCGTGGGGCGGGGGCGCCGGCAGGGGCGGGCTGCTGCGAAGGCGATGGAGTGGGCGTGGGCGGGGCCGGCGACGCAGGCAGAGGCTGTGACGGCGAAGGCGATGGCGACGGAGGCGGGGGCTGGAGCCTAGCGGAAGCTGCGTACTCGCGCGTGCGGGGACGCAACAAAAACAAATCAAACTGGGGAGCGTGTACGCCCTCTTCGGAATAGACAATCGTCGGATCGGGCCGGCGAGCCGCGGTGGGGGCGTGGGCGGGGGCGGAGGGCGAGCTGGAGCGGGAGAGGACGGGGGAGGAAGGGAAGAGAGAGGGGGAGGGGGAGGCCGACGAACGCTGGGCGGCGACGGCGACGCAGAGGTAACGGAGCGCAGCCGCCGTCGCCGAGGACAACGCGCTATGGGCTGCGGGCGGCTGGGGCTCGGCCTTTCAGCGGAGGGCAGCTGCTGCGGATGGGCTCGGGCCCCGCAGAATTCACTTATACCACCCACCTACTCACTCAATATGATTTCGGAGCTTTGAACAGTCGCGCTGTACACTTATAGTTTACAAAGAAATAAGAAGAAAGAGCATTAGAAAAGTTCATTATTAAATAATAACAAGAAAATAAAAGCATTGCAATCTTTCACTAATAAAATAATAATTAACTATATACAAAGACATTTAAATGAAGCTTTGCTCATGATATTGAGGTCGAGAGGTTGGATTCCGCACGCAATAGCGCGGAGGATATAATTCTTCCGAGCAAATACATCACTGTTAAATTCCAGGTCATGAAGAATATATTATTTCTAAACAATCTCACTCGATTTAATTTTTAAAACTCGTACATCCTATTGAATTCTGACTAGTCACGAAGTACACACTCACTAGTCACGACTTTTGATAGTTAAATCAGAGACCGATGATTCAGAGAGTATACGAGTTATTCGTTTATATTATTAATAGAAGAATGAAGATTTGAAACATGGCATAATACCCAATGTTCTACGTAATTTTGAAAAGGATTTAGTATTTGTTCCCTCAGACGATTTAAAAGAAACAGATTTTGCAGCAGAAATGTCTGAAAAATTGTCAAAGAATTATAACAAAAACATTATCGGTGATACACGTTTCGGAGGAAATTACTTATTTCAATAGTAAACGTTGTCTTCGTCATTTTGGGGGAGTATTACCAATTTCCCTCCCGACAGCGGCTAAATTCAACCTAGTTAATAGCTAGTGTCGAAAATCCGCCACCGTCGTCACTCGAACTCTAGGACTTCGCTGCAGAGACAGCAGCAATGCAGGCTCTCGGACAACTCAAATGATAATTATTTTAATGTAAATGCCCTTTTAGACGCATTTCCCTTTTTAAATGCCTTTTTCTAAAGTTTACTTATATAACTTTGTAATGATTAAAATAAACATTTAAATTATGATCAGTTTTACTAAACAATAGCTGGCTACTGGTAACAATGCCCGGAGAATTTGGAGAAACCGCCAAAAACTACCGATCAGAGCAACCAGTCGTCAAAATTCTCCTTCCAGTTCCCAGCAGTGCACCTAACGTGGAAAGCCCTGGACCTGCCGCTCAGCGACAGTGATGCAAAGAGCGTACTGCTGAGCATCGCAGCCGGTCCTATTTTCTATTCTAGTCTGAAGATGTCCCTTAAGTTTGTAAGTCAGATGTTTTATATCCAGATTCCTAAAGCACGCTTTTCTCGCCCTTCACTCAATTAAAAATGTCAAGCGGTGAGCGCTGGGCACAGGTTTGCAACGCAAAGAAAACACTCGCGTGTCAGGGGCCAAGTCAATAACCCCAACTTCCACTATTGATATCTTGCCGTGCTACAAGTTTGTTCTTCCAGGAAGGTAAGGTAACAAAGGCTCTGTTAATTCAAAGAAATGAGCGTTAAGTGCCTTGCATATCCCATATGGGCACGGCGTTTCAACGCGAACAACATACAGTTAATATTTAATTTTACAACTCAAAATGCGAAGTACCTCACAGTGTCCCTATTCATTTAGTTCAATTGAATGAGAATGGCAATATTAAACGCCTTTTTACCATCAACATTGCTCCTGGCCTTTTACAATTGACAGAATTGTAGTCTTGCGTCGGACCTGCAAGAAATCTATGACTGACAATGCATAGACAACATTAAATCATTCTTCTCAAAGTGTTAGATGGGGTAAAACTAGTTTTTCACTTGTTTTAAAATATTTGAATTAATTAATTGTAAAATTAGACATTTCTTTTCAATCCAAGAGTGCTCTCAATAATAAAGCTTGGGATTCAATCCCCCCCCGTACCTCTCCCTAATTCAAACAGCGGTAGACGCACTACGTTTTGAAACGTTTTGTGTCGCGTGGGTGTCTCAGTCGCTCCGTTGTAAAAAGGTAACAGGGAGTAAGTAATATAAGCTAGTTTAGTTGAACAAAATTCTAAATTATTATAGTGTGTTTTATATGTTAGTGCTTAAGCCCGAATCTGCCTAATTCTCGACCGAATATTACCGTTTTTCAAAATTAAATGACAAAATCGGAAGTAGGTACTCCTTTGAAAATTACTTCGGACTTTAGCCGGATGAATTTGACATTAACTAATCCAAGTTTGCTATGGAAGGTGATTGATTAGTGATTCCGGGCGCATCAACTGTTATGATCATTAGTCCCGAAAGTGTAGTGAATGCTTGATCGCGGGAAGTGGCGGTGATCATCCCCCGCTTGATGGCGAGATCCGCGGGGCGGGGTGCGGGGTTTTCCCCAACTAGGTATCTCCTACCAGCTCCCCAGCCGGAACAAGCTCTAAGTTCCCGACTGATCTACCGGAATATGTGGTATTCTGGTATATGCGATCTTCCGGAATAGAACACGGAAGAAGAAAGAAAGATCGTGCGTGGTCCATGGCCGGTTTGTTAGGGCACTCTTTCGGCATTCCCCTGGTTTTGATCTGAGAAACTATGGAAACCTATCGATGAGAGCAGCCGGACGCTACAATTCTCGTCCAAACAGCGACCTAATTCGACCTATCTATGGTTCTCGCAAACTCGACTGCTTCACTCGGGCTATCACAGGGTTTGCGACGTTAATTGTATACGTTAGTCAATTAAGCGTTTAAATAACACTACCTGACTTAGTTGTCGAAAAGGAAACTGCTTACTGCGTGTAAACTCATGTATAAAATACTCGACAGGAAGCAGTAACGGAAGGAGACGCAGTAACGGAGTGAAGGAAGCAGTGACGGAAGTAATTAAAAGACGGACACAAATCACAAGATCAATAATTGTTCATTTAAGAAAGAATATCTAGGACTACGCATAACCAGGAGTGAATTAATACATAAGCAGACCCAGCACTTGCTATGTTAGAGCTCCCATTGGATAGAGACACTAAATAATTTTTGAAACCCAATTGTTTGAAAGTTTAAAAATAATATGTAAAAAGATTTTAATATTAAATGTTTAAATTATAAAACTTATAATTTTCCATATTCGTTTTAAGTAGTATATGTTCAATATTCCAATATGATTAAGGAACCCACATATGGACAGATTATAGTTTGGTATGGATACATAGGGCTCCTTAAGATATTCATCTGGCCCTGCTTATTACATAATGTTTTATTTTTGAAAAATTATACCGGCTATGCACAGGAGATCTATTTTTGACTCGTCTTTTTTTATTGTTTCTAAGTCTTAAAATTGACAAGTGAGAACACTGAGGATGTGCCCCGTTCATTCCCAATGATCTCGTTCATGATACGATATGGACGGCGGTCAGAAACGTTAATTTATTATACTTGACACACAATACGATATTCGATGTGAGGTACAATGACGTGAATGTGCATAATTGTAACAATACCATTTATGATCGTCTGCGCGTTTGCGGTAATTTTCCATTTAATCCTAATATTTTATTTCTTTCTCGCTACCTATTCCTATCTAACTTTCATGGATCAATGCGCAATGCAGAGACACGCTATTGCTTAATATCTTCATTACGATGCTGATGTAACATTGCACAAGAACGTGACTCCCACCACGACGTCAACATTTAGAGATGTACCGACGTAGAAATACAGGTTGCAAAATCACGCACCAACAACTCCAACACGCTATAAACGACAAGTACAAACCGAGAACAGCCATCTACGTTTGCCGCCTCGACTACATCAACGGCGGCAACAGTCGTGAACATGAATCTATTTAGCTACTGTAGGTCGTCTTCACACTGCTCTGAACGACGCTCAGTTTCATTAACTTATTGTTCATCTTCTGAAGCAAAGGGATACTTGATGAGTGAAGAGTTACTGAGAATGCTGAGGACCTACATTGCAGAGTTCAAGGATACGCTAAGCTAAGTAGCTTCTGAGCCAATTCAGAAGCCTCGGAGCCTCCAGAGGCCTCAGCTACTGGGTCAATGACCCCCACCTCGATCAGCTTTTTTGTCCAGTTTCCATGATCCTTTGAGAAAGAGATGACCCTTTGTTTTGCTTCGGGACATAAATGTAACTTAATTATCTGAGCAAGTGTTCTAGAATTCAGTGGGAAATATAGTTATTCAAATTACCGTTCCCCATATTGTCGCGGTAGGAAGTATAATTCCTTCACGAAAGACATAAGAGCCCAAATCTATAGCCGATTGACCCTTGAAAATAGATTTTATTACACCGGAGCGATTATCTTGTTAACAATCCTTGCAAAAACCGCTCATTTCTCTCTATATTGAAAATTCAACTAGTTTATGGCTTAGGGTAGAGACCACAGAATTACGAAAACGTGCACAGAACACACTTCTCCCCGTAGCAGGTCACACAGTGTTTAACTCTTTTTGACGTAAAATAAAATAAAACAAAGTAGTTAAGTTAGTTGTTCCATTTGGAATAATATATTGGCAGAAGACATCAATATGTATACGAGCAAGTTTGGGGACATAAACCTCTATTCCCTCTTTAAATCTCTTAATGAATATATTGTATTCCTAAATAAATTGGGTGAAAAAAGGATTCATGGGATAGGAATGAGCGTGACATTTTCTTAGGTGGGTTTTGTAGCATACTGCATAAGTCTGTTCCCCTACCTACCGCATATTTGCGAAGGAAAGCAGTCGAGATGAGCGATCTCGCTTCACCCTCTCTAGACAAACTTCTTTTATTCCAACCGCACTTGTGAAAAGCTCGGGACTCTCTGCAGCTCAACCCATTACCGTTAGTTTCAGACAAAGGTGAAACATGGGGCAAGATATCGGTATTGTTTACTAGCTCGAAGGATGCACCAGTTAGTAATGAAAAAAATCAGGATTGTGACGCTAAACTTGTTTTTAACCACACCACAACCAGCGTAAGTTACTTCTCAAGTCCTCTACGAGGCTTCTGCCTTACTTAATTTCTAGTATTGGTCAGAAATATTGTACATGTACATACGATTTATTTTGCATTTTGAAATGTTTCAGTGAAAAAGGCATTAACGAACTAAAACGTCTTAGCGAACGTTTTGCGTCTATTAGATACTACTGAGAATATAAATGTATGTGTGAACAATGATGAACACAACTGAAGTCGATCTTAGGATCTTTGTCAAAGTATTGTTGTTGTCATACAATGGTTTCATTGGAATCATGTACCATATTCCGATGTTATTCCACTTCTAAAATACAATTCAGGCTTATCTTCATCATTCTGTCGGAATCCATTCCCATCACATGCCTTCTTACAAAAGAAGACGGCACATGATTCAATGAAGCTTCTTCGACGAACAGCCATTTCTCTCTCATCGAGTCCTTCGAGTTCATTGCCATGCAGACACTATCTAATGGGCTATTGTTTGAAGTGCATCCAAGCGAAGCCGTTCCTCAAATTGTCGAGCAATAGCTTATCTACCATATCGACTAACAGTGCAGATTAAGCAGCAACCAATCAAAGAAAATTGTGTCTTTACGTATACAGGGAAGAAATTACGTCCGTTCCATTATGCAACACTTTTCTATCGAATGAAATTACGTTACTACCGAAACCTCTGCAGCAAACGAAATACCAGCATCTGCGCCGAAAATATAAAGATACGTAAAAACGCCTGAACGCCTGAAAAACGACTTCATTAATGCATACAACAGTTGTTTTTTCTTTCTTAAGGGAAACGCCTTACAGAAAAAAGAAACGAGAACTGCCTGCAATAAGATTACTCTTGCAGCTCTTCCAACTAAACGGTGACATCCTGGTAAGCAAGATTATATCTCGGTTTACTGCAACGGTTTCCGGCAGCGTCTTCCCACTCGGGCCCGCGGTGCACGTTATCAGTGTCGCGACTGTCTCCGCCCACGCGTCGCTCGAATTCCTGAAGACCTTCCAGGCCTCCCCGCGCCGCGCGCCGCCCGCCGCTGCGCCAGGCGCTTACGGAAGGTTCCAAAGGTTCCTCGCGAGCACAGCGTTCCTCGGTTCACGTGCGAAGCTTCCACGAACAATTCGCCTTGTACACTATGAGAACGTGGACAGTATGGTGCCCGTACAATGAAGTCAGTTACAAACTTTCGTGAAGGAAAGTTATTTTGTGATAATCAAACGGCAGTGAATACAAATCTGCAAGGAAATGGACTATGCCTATTCCGAATTCAATAAAGTGTTTCTTTTGGTAATTACATTCCGCGAGATTGTTTACACTATCTGAAAATCTCATTATTTAACTAGCAACGGCCAGTACAGCACCGAACATACATAAACAAGAATAATTGGTTAACAAAGTAACATAGTATTATTTATATTAAAATGCATCCATACTAAAGTATACCTTGATTACATTCCACAAAAAAACTGATTCTCGACATAATTTGCGAGATGAATGAAAGTATGTCCGTATAATATACGTGCTGGGTGTTACATTAAGGTAGAGAAATGATTGCTAAAAGCACGTCTAGCAGCTGCCGATTCGAACGACATCTGCCAATTAGTGGATATAACCGGCGGCGAATAGTCAGTAATTGTACATGGTGACGTCGGGGCAGCCATCTGCTCCCGGGGCTCGCAGATCTTAACAAAGTCAAAGTCCCGGAAAATCGATAGGAGGCCTCCCAACGTCCTGGACGGCTGGGGCCCATCCGCCAGAATTTGAAAACCGAAGCGGCCGACCAGGCAAGCAGCCGGGCGGCAGCGCTGCACACAGCCCGGCCCGTCTCACCTGGCCGTGCAGTCGGTGGAAACGCGGGAGGGGGAGGGGAGGAAGGAGCGAAGCGGAGGCGGAGGCCGCAGGAAACGACAACAATGACACCGGGGCAATGGAGATGTTGAGGGCGATTCAGAGCAAGCGCATAGCAGTCGGGAGGCTGGAGATGTGCCTGGTGGTTTTGTGGAGACGAGAAAAGGCCAAGGACACCATTCATTTGGTGCATTAGGACTGGGGGGAATGCATCATAATTAAAATCATGTGTAAATTTCGTTAAAAAATGTAGCTCGTACCGGGCTGCGAATTTATAATAAAATACTAATTCCTCATTACTACGAATTTGAAATTCGTCCTCCGCAGAAAAGCAACAGAAACGATCACCTAAAAACAAATGTCATGTAACTAGTTTCGCCAGATATCTTCTCGAGTCTCTTCTCGAAACGCGCTTTTACAATGGAAAACCAGAGGTGCTACAAAATCACATACTTGCTTTATTGGTAACGATTACGTAACATATTACAAGCTGAACCTTTGCAAAAATGTTGCATGTGTGAACTCGATTGCATCAGCTTTTGCGGCCAGCGACGTGTTTCTTCACTTGAGGATCGCCTCGCTAACTGAAAACAGCTCTGCGTCCAAAAGTTTTGGGCTGAGCTGAGATTTAAACTCGCACGTATGTTTCCGTGTTCAATGAGCTAACCACTACATCGCCAAGACCGCTTGCCAATTCAGAGTGCATAAAAATACAATCCACGCGGCTAAAAAAACAGTCACTGTGCCCTATTGTGCTCTCTCTCTTTACAAAAAGTTTAAACAAAAACCTTGGAGGCATTCTTGAGAAAAACGTGTTACGTAACAGTGAAAAATCGTCAACGATTTCTCTCACAATTATGAGAAAACTACTAATATATCAAAAAAATTGTACGAAATAAATTAAAGATTTAATTTTGAAGAATACATGCATTTAGAAAGAAATCTCTAGTATTAATTTTGAAAGAGTAGAAAATGTTCGAAATTTGACATTTCAGACATTCTATGAAAATCATAATAGCAAATCAGCTGTAAGTAGCAGATCTTAAAATTGTTTAAAAATATAAGACCTCACACATTATTTTCAAGTTTATTCCTGTTCGTTTCTCGAGTTAACTAAAGCTTTGTTCTCTTGAATCACATACAACCACCTCAAATCAGTAGACGGTTTCAGGAAAGCGTTTGAGGAATAAGTGAGCATGTTATGTACGGTGTGTTTGAGATTCTGTAAGATCTCTGTAAAATGTTTTTTTCACTCTCAAATGAGATTTGCAAGCTTGGCTTGTGACGGATGTAAATATATTGCCGCAGCATTTTTCCCGTTAGGGAACAACCTATTGAAACAACGCGGCGTCATTTTCACAACTGGAATCAGCCACGATTGCAAGCCTCACTTGAGAGTGGATGGGGCCCTTAAGTCTAAATGGGGTCCTTCGAAGCCATGTTGGAGGTGACAGGGATGATGGGTACGTCCAGCACATACTCATGTAAAGGACTTGGAAACAATAGAGATAGGGGAGGAAAAATATTAGAAATAATCAGAGACAATGTGAAAGTATGAGAAGCTGGGATTTCAGTAGTCACGTGCAATATCGTTAGAAGCCGAAAGGCACGATGGATAAGAAGAAAGAAATAAAACAAGATGAATGCGAGGCTTTTACTTTCAAACCAAGCAAAAATAGCTATACTACCAGAATGTAGTGCGAGTACGGGCGAGGAAAATGCTGGGTATCTGGCTACACACGGAGGCAGCAACAGACGAGAGTCGGGGAATGTGATCAGAATGTGAATGTTATCACTGTTCGAAAGAACTATCAGAGGAAAAGGATTGTACACGTAGCATCCCAAAGTTAATCAATGGAAAAGGCAAGACCTTGACCGTACTGTCCCACGAAAGTGTTTAATATTATTTTGTACCTCAGGTGGCTATTGATGAACTAATTTACCTTTTAACATTTAGCCGTTTTCCACTTCCGTCTGTTTGATAGTTAAGGGTTTAGCAAATGCGACGCAATGCTGATGGAGAGAGCCCCATTGATTGATTATTTGTTTGTTTCCGAGTGTATTAACTGCTTTGGTCATTCGCTACGCAGATGTGTCATACTGGAACGCAAGATCCGGCGCCGACCTATACGTTGCATGCGGGGTTATCCCCTAGATAGCTCCGTCAACGGGGCTCCACCCTACCCGGAACAAGCTGTAACCACACGACTGGTCTCTCGACATCTGTGGTAGCGTAGTGTACGTACGTGTAGTGTATGTATGTGTGTGTGTGTGTGTGTGTGTGTGTGTGAAGGGAAAGGAGGGGACAAGGATGAGGAAGAAAAGACAATTATTATATTATTTTCATGCTAAACGCGAAATTCTCGTAAAATCCACTGATTAAAAAATATATAATCCTATGTTTATCGCCGTAGAAGAAAAGGGGAAGAAGTTAGTGAGTGTTTTATGGATTCATCAAATTGTTTGAAATATCATTAATTTTCCATTCCTATAGCTCTAAACAGTTTGACAATAGAATGAAGCGAAATAGAAGATCAGCTCTTCATTGAAAACTCGCAGAAATGTAAACACTGCGTTCAGTTTATTTCAATTAGTCTCCAGCGAAGCTTAAAGCGAACAAGTGTTCGCAACAGTCAGGTCAGTGGGAGTAGCTTTGTTTTAGAAACTTCTGAGCACTTTGTCAGGTGTGGTTTTGGCAGTTATGGCTGGGTCGCGGGCATACGTTAATCCAGTTCTCAAGTGTTCCGGTTTGAGAAACGGAGTCTATATAGGATTTAAAAACACGGGTTGTAGAAACATTATAACTTTAGTACGTTAATGATTCTGAGCCATTCTCTTCTTTAGTTGCTTTTGAATATTACCTCTAGTTTTATTACCGTGTATTTACTGATTTTTGATTCCATCTTCCTCTAATAAGGCTCTAATAAGATTTATCCACTTTTTCGTTACCAGGGTCCGGCAATAAGACTTTTTCTGCGAAAATTCACCGTTTCTGGAGCACGATTACAATACTTTCTCTTCGTACGAAGTAAGTGCAAGAATATAAAAATTAATTTCTATATATCTTGGTGTTTTCCGTAATCTAGCACGTCGTTTTAAAAAGATCGACACCTTCCTCGGAAATATTGTGGATCCGCCACTGAAAGAAGTCAAGACTAGACCCTACTTAATCGTGTCCGTTTAAAAATAAGAAAATTCATTCATTCCTTTAACTTCAAAAATTATTTTTATATTTTATGCAAGAAATTAATATGAGGGGCACTCACACTATAACCGTACACATTCACAAAAGTCTTCAACACTATTGTTATTTATCGTCACTGCCATCTCTGGGGTAAAAGAAATGCATAGTGATAACAGGAACAAGAAATAGTTTGTTTATTTCTCTATAGATGAGCGTAGTAAAAAAGTGTGATCGTCCAGCATTAGAAATGGTCGTAATAAAGAAGAGCAGAGAGGTGTGGTTCATTCACAGGTGGCCGAGGGCGCTAATCACTGCATGTCTGCTGTGAATGGCGAACACTACATGTTATTGCCCTAGAACAGGCCCAACGAGGCATTACTCCTGATGGAATTGCGCGGATTGTTGGGCTTATCCGGGGAAACCGATGAATCACAGAAACGAAATTCTTGTCAAGTCGCAATTAACCATGGAACCGTGCATGTCGTTATCAAAGATCACCTGCAGTTCCTAAAATAACTACGCTCGGTGGTTTCCGCATCAAGTGACAGAGGATCAAAAAAGATTGACAGAATGGCACCATGCCTGATTCATCTCCAGCGGCACCACACGGAAAAGTAAGCGTTTCTGTCCCGTTCGTCACAGGGGACGAAACGTGATGGAACCATTTTGAACCCAAGAGTAAACGGCAAAGCCCACAATAAACTAGTGGAGCTAACTCAGCATGTACTTTCTCGCCCGTATATTCACGCAAAATTAAGAGAAAAGTACTCAAATTTTCGAAAACTTATACACGATCATATTTCAAAATCTGTCTTTAAGGAAGAGATTGTATTAAGGGAAAAAATCTCTATTTTTAATATTTTAGTTATAGGAAGATTCCGAAAAAAATGAACTTTTGCAATTTTCGAAAAATCATAGTGTTCAACGAACATGAAACCTGCACCATTCTCTTAAGTATTGTTCACACTATTGAACAACAAAATTTAATCAAAAGCGTTAGAGCCTTTTTTATTTTGAAAATGTTCCCAGGGCTTCGTGTAAAGTACCCCAAAATTAAAATATCGGTTTCAAATTCAAGGGAGCGTGATATCAGCCAGATTAATTGAGGAATATCAATTTTTGAGTATACTGGCTGAGCGGTTTAGCCGCTAGCGTTGTTCACAAACGGACAGACGGACGGACAGACAGACACACAGACAGTTTTGCTGTCATTCGATTTTTCGGTATCAATGATCCACAAAACAAGGATTCTGACTATATCACGTATTAGAGAATTTTTGGGCTAAATTTAGCGTCTGGATTTATCCACTTTTTCGTTACCAGGGCCCTGTAATAAGAGTTTATGTGGCGAAAATTCCCCGTTTTTCCGCGCAGCATTACATAATCACTTGGCAATTCCTTTTGAATAAAACAAATATTACATTGTCACTCTTTAGCGTGCGTTCGGTAATCATTTGACTGTTCGTCCTAAGATCGGAGAAACCACGGAAAACTACCGATCAGAGCAGCCGGCCGCTAGAATTCTCCTCCAGACAGCGACCGAATTCGACCTAGCTGAAAAGCTAGTGTCGAAAATCCAGCCGCCATCAGTACTCGAACCTAGGACCTCCCGGTCAGAGGCGCTGCAGTGACATCAGTTGATGCACTGAGCTACCGCTACTGGTATGTACATTGTAATATGCAATCAAAACGAACGATTGTTTGTGATATATACAAATATAAGAATCATAAACATTCTATTACCCATGATGCTTCTCTCTCTCCATATCTCAGAAAATCATGTCCATAAACACGAATAATAATAATAATAATAATAATAATAATAATAATAATAACAGCACGAGTAGAAATAACATTATTTGGTTCGCAGCTTTTGGAGGTGAGGGTGGAGGCGCGGGCGGGGGCGGGGCGGGGGCGGGTGGGCCGCGGCCTGCCGCTCGGTGGCAGCTGCGCGAGGGCTGCCAGATGGCGCGGCCGGGCGTGCGCCCGTGCGGCGCGGCGGTGCAGCGCGGTGGAGTGGGGTGGGCGCCTGCCTGCGACAACGGCGCCGCTGCAGCCGCAGCCCCGGCACAGGCCCGGCCGCGGCCGCGCGCCCCCGACCCACCTTGTTGTTGGTGGTGGTGGCGGGCCTGGGGGAGGGGGAGGGGTGGAGGGGCTGTGCGAAACCCAACGCGGGGGACGCCGCCCTCGCGGCCGCTCGAGCCGCTTCGCAGATTTATTTTGCTCTTTCTGTCTCATCCGCAGAGCGAGAGCGAAAAGCGTACACAGCTTTGGAAAGGTTCCTGGGAAACCGTTGATAATTTGCTTAACACGAGAAGCCTTTTCAACATGACTGCGTGCGTTTCGGTTTTTGTATTTTTTACGAATCTGCATTGTACAATATATGCTGCTAGAAATGGTTCAGATGCATTCTATTTCAGGGAAAACAGCACAGTTTTCCTGTTCACGAACTGATGGACATTTCCGAGAACGAGTTTTCAGTCTTTATCCGTCTTCGTGTAGAGCCACGGTGGTATATTACTAATTTCCGATGTGTACAGAAATTGAAAGAAAACTATGCACCTTCTGGCCATGTGAGAGGAGACTATGGTTTCGTTAGATAGCCAGGAATTCCGACAGATAATTGCAGATTTTATGGAATACAAAATAAATCAATAATACAAATGGCATTTGATTTATAAAACTGTCTACTACTCTCACTACTTTTTTGTCAGTGAAGCCTCATTTGACTGAAAAAAGCATGACTCATTTGACTGAAAAAAGCATGAAAGGTTCTCTAACAATCTCCATAGTTCCAATCCCGTCTGGACAAACAATTATTTTCCAGAGACACGCTCCAGTAACTCCCAGGAAAACCAGCTAATCCCATTTTTTGAAAAATACTCGAATATTCTACTTACGTAAAGCACAGTACATCAAGCTTCTTTATGACTTTCATGAGAATAAATATACATAAACCGCATGTGCCTGCATTGAGTTAGACTCTACAAAGTACTGGTTAGCACACCATAACACTTCCGTTTCTTAATATACGAACACTTCTGATTTTGACATTCTCACTACGAGTCTCTTTACTTGTTAATCGACATTATCGGGATTCAGCAATACCGCCATTGAGAAAAAATCAGAATGTCGGGAAATACTGTTGATAACGTGAAGGTCTTAAGGGCGTTCTCATCTCTGCTTGTGGAACCTTAAATGACCTATTTGTAATGCTGCTAAGACCTTGTGTAGCCTACCTAACCCCCAGTCATCACGTCGCACCTCGAGCAGTCTATTCCATGTGATACAGTATTTCTTGGTGTTTAAATCCTACATCGATATCAATATAGATATTGGAAGTATCGATCAATGCAGTTTGATAACATCCATGTATTGTTTTCATGGTATCAATAATAAATATGGAATCGAATCAGAAATCACAATATATCCGGTAAATATCCTGAATTACGAAAAAATTGTGATCAGTCAAGAAACCCGAGGTCAATATTGTTAAGCCGTCGTTTTCCAGAGACTCGCCACTCCAACAGGCGAGAGGAGCACAAAGCAAACAAGCGAGACATCTCCATCGCGTCCTGCCCCCTGGTCCGGCACCTCCCGAGCGGGTGGAGCAAGTTGCGGCCGGCTCCGCTTCGCGCCGCTCCCTGCAGGGAGTGGTGGAGGCCGGGTGACCCAAACGCCCGCGTATGCACGGAGCGCGGGGGGGGGGGGCATTCCACCCCTCGCGGCTGGGCGTCAATCCTTCGCTCCTGTCACGTGCAATGATAGAGACAACTCCATACCCAGTCGTTAGTGACTATCATAGGCGTGTTCTCAGAGAGGGACGGGGACACGTGGCACCCCTGAAAATTTCGAAAGGATCCCGCAACAATACGGGATAAATCATTTTATTTCCCTAATACGATCAATTCCGGATTTTACCCTTTTATTAAGCTGATGTTTTGGGGAATTTTTACACTAGACAACATTTGGGAAAAAAGCTATCCAAATCATGAGGCAATCCTGTCAATGATCAACGTAATATAAATTCCATTTGTTAATTGTATCAATATTTTTTTAAAATTTCATTCTCCTTGTATGTATGATTTATTTACTAGAAAATATATGTCATATGAAAACAAAAAGTTTTAATGGAAAAGGGCTCAGAGGGACCCAAAAAGGTAGTACCCCTCTGTTGTTTTAGGTTGCGCAGCCAATGGATACTATTCCCCGGTTGGTTCTTTTGTACTTTTCGCCCAGCCTTCGTTTGTAATAAACTAAGCAAATAATTTGAAACAAAGAAGTCAAGTAATACATTAATGCCATAAACAAGAAAAGAAATCACTAATCACTAACCTTACATTTCACTATGAGATCTTGAGTAACGAGGGTTCATTACTGTGGGCGGAAAGAAATTCTAAAATACACATGTTCTATCACAGAAAGGCAGGTATGAAACAAGAATTATTTCACAAATATTTACAGGTCACCCTTCATTCGATTAAGTTTCATTGTCTGTCAGAAGTTCCTGCTAACATCAAGATTCCCGAGCATTTTCCTTGGGGGTACCAAATTCTCGAGCTTTTGCTTTCCGAATGGCTGGCTACTCGTGTCATTTATCTCAATTTAACTAGTCATAATACTAACAATCAACATCATGTAGATGGTGCATCGCATTTCGTCGCTCCTCTTTTTCCATTATTATCAACATCATCATCATCATCTATATTTTAAAGATGTTCTATAAACAGAAGACTTCAAATTCAATCCCCGGTTTGTCTTATGGGAGTGTTCTTTCAGAAATTGCGTCTGGCCTTTCTTTATTCACAAGCAATTAATATTAATACTTCAGTGTTAGATAATTATTTATCTGCAATGGCAAATTATTAGCGACTTAATATTGTTCTGAAGGATCGTAAGCTGCGGTTGCTCGCGCCTCAGATAGCTCGAAATCATTATAGTCAACAAAGTATTGTACGAGGCTGTCTTTCATTCCCCATTTGCTCTCCTTATTTCTTTGTGTTTAAACGAAGATTGAATGTCAAGGCAATCTGAAGAATTGCGTGATCATAGTCGGCGTGTCTAGCAAAAGGAAAGGTAATGTTCAATGCGATCATAGCATGTCCCTGCTACTTACCCCGCTTTAAATGTTTTAGATTCCAATTGGACCGAATTTTATATGCGACAGTACAGAGAGTATCGACCGATTGAGGCAATGCAATTGAGGCAAGTAGAGGAGTTCTTGTTTCCAATACACCTCGTTTGAGATCATACTGTATACACATAGATTTTGAATCTACAACGTGCATGGAACACAGAAAATGCAATTTTTACTGCCTGCTCCTTCAGATGTAATAAAAAAATAAGAAATTTTTACACTGCAACTTTTCCACGCAAAATAATACATACATATTTACATCAACAAACACCCAAGTAAAGATTCCGAATTTCAAAGAATTTACAATAATAATGATACTGTGTATGCCATTATATCATGTGACAGTGATCTAGTTTCTTTTTATGGAAACTTTTAACATCACTAAAATGGTGAAACGAGAAAGTATACTGAATCTGAATATTTGCTACTAGACAATTAATCAAAAATAAATATAATATTCTTAGCACACTGTATTGCATTATCGTAAATAACATAAAGTCACATCTAATTAACACACCAAATCGTAAATATCATAAAGCTTGGTAATCGTCAATGGTTTGAGTAACTTGGCATAAGAATATTAGTACGCAATAAGATAAAAATTATTACAGGATCAATACAATGTCATGAGCATAAAGTGCTTGACCGATAAACTGAAAGAGGGTCGTTTCTTTCTCCCTTCCCTCCTACGGTTTACGAGGCACGCATCACCATTCCTACATAAAAGAGCCATTTCGAAACCCAAGCATTAGGAAGTTGCTACAGCAATTAATTTCAGGACGAGTCACGAACTAACTTGCTGGTTTACTATCATGTCCAGACCCCGGATTCCCATGTATTCTTTTAAATTATTAGTCCTACGCTTTGGTAATTTGCGTTTAAACTTGACCAAGTCTGCCATTTACAAAATTCACATCTATTAGATCATATTTGCCAATTTTCATTCCTTCGCAATTCTTTTATATTTTGCTTCTATTTAGTTCTTTTTACATTTTTTGGTTTTCACTCTTACTTTTTGGCCATTCTTATCTTACGGCGATTATTTATCATTAAGCGCATTGCATATTTTTAGAACTTTAAACAAGAATAAAGCATTGAAACGAGTATTAGATTCTCTTGAAACTCAGGAAGCTAAGTCTATGGAAACTATTCAAGAACTGGTTTCAAGGAAGTAAAATGGAAGATAACTGAGCTTACATAAAGACGAATTTTGGCATTTTAACAACTAATACGCGTCTTCGGGCAAGTGCTGTGAATTCTGGAAAGATGACTGATTTTGCTGCAATCGAAGACGCTTTAGAACGCGTGCATGGCGATGGTGGTGTGTTGGTATCACGCGAACTGAAAGGTTTTCTTGACAGGAACACAATTTTTCAGTTCTATAGGTCGGTTACGACGGGGGAGACCTTTCATCGAATGATGAAGTGCACTTGAAATATTCTCCCATTACTTCTCCAGACTTTGAAATGAGAATTTCCATGTAGAAAAACATATTGACCGACAAATGATGTTCTTTCTAACTACAGAACCTAAAGATGGTTACCGTCGTTTGTAATGCAGATGAGGTAAGCTTCTTCCTCGAATTTCTCTTCTATCTTTTTTACAATAATTTTATCGCTTTTCGGGCAATTTATAATCCATTTTCCAAATATTTTTACGTCATTAAAAGCCGGGCCCCGATCATGACTACCCTTGATAAGAGGCTGCGAGCGAAACGATCGCCACCTCCGACGCGTTGAACCCGCTCCGTCTACAGCCGAGCGCACCCTTTCCTTGTGCACGCCTTCACCGACCTCGGGCACCCCTCCTTGTTGCTCGCCTGTCCAACACCCCCTCCCGCCTGAATATTGACCCACTAGGTTCTACGTGCATCCACTCGTGCATCTGTCCGCCGCGCCGTCGCACCCACCCACCCGCCCGCCCGCCCGCTCGCGTGCTTCCTCACTTCCTTCCTCGCTCGCCTGCTGAACCGCATGGCCCTGCGCCCGTCCCGTCCGCCTGCCTGCCTGCCTACCTGCCTGCCTGCTTGCCGGCCGGCCGCCTGCCTCGTATAAAGGATTTTTCCTGTTCTACCCATCTACCGAAAATGTCCTTTTCTTTTTGCTGATCCTACGTACATGTGATCGTGCAAGCGAGCTTCTAGTCTGTCTAAAGATCCTTATGTGCTTTTGGGCGTCTGCTCTCATTCCCCTTCTGATGCCATTCTAATTCAGAACAATAATAAAAGAGAAGAATCAAGGCGAGGGATCTCAAAGAACTTTCTGAATGGTCTGTATTGAGTTTAGGCCTACGCCGCATTGACCTTTCTTCTATTCACTTCACCATCTTTTGTAGACCTCGTTTTGAAGACGGAGCACCGGGAGGGGAGCGCCTGTACACTCTGTGCGTAATGCAAAGGACTCATTGCCAGGGCATTGTGCCGACGCATAAACTGTAACTGTAGTCCGCGAAAGGAACCTGGAAACACAAAAGCTCTAAGGGATTGGAAGGGTCTCTTTTAAAATGTTCGAAGGAAGGGCCCGAGAAATTTTCCATGCGGCTTTACAATGCAAAGAAAGTGCCATCTTCTTCGTACCTGGAAATGCTCCAAAAATAACCACCTCGAGTTCCACCCGCAACCGCCATCCGACAATGCCATGATTCTCCGCGTTCGCGGTGTGCCTCCTTCGCAGGTAGTTGCCATTTCTCCTTACTACCCTCCGCCCTTCCTCACGTTCCTTCGTCTTCTTCTCTCTCTTATTTTTCCTTCTTTCCTTACCGTACCTCATCTTCTTCTGCCCTTTCTTATTTTTCCACCCCCTCATCTTCTTATCGTACCTCATCTTCTTCTGCCTTTTCTTCTTCTTCTTCTTCGTCTTCTTCTTCTTCTCCTTCTCCAGTGCGGCGCGGAGGCTCGAGCGCGCCATTTGGAAATGGAACGGAAGTCGGCGGCCGACGAACTTTCAAATTCAAACGCTCCTCCGCGCAGCTGCCTCCGCGGCCGGCCGCCGACTCCCCTGGCCCACATTCGAACCCGGAGGGGGACCGCGGGCGGGTCGCTGCCCTCCGGGAGACCGCCCGTGTCGTCCTCGGCGTCGTAAACCTCGACAGGACCCGACTGCATTATGACACCGATGCGACGACTTCGAAAAGCCGCACAAAGACGCAGAAGCGCAATGCCGAGACAGCCAACTGCCTACCTTACGACTGTCTATTCATGGCGTGTTTCACAAAGAGAACAGGCGAACTCGCGCGATACGGGGGCATAAAAGAACCAGATGGACGAAGAATAAAACCCAGAACTCTAGAACGCCGGTCGCCGGTTGCCATTCACGTGCACGTTCTCGAAATTTTTGCTGTTCCGAGCTCTTTTTTCTTCTTCCTCACATATACACACGCTCGCGCGCGACGGCCGGCCGTGATGGTGAAGGCCAGAAATCACTAGTCAGATGAGACATCCAGTCGAAACAGCATTCAGATATATTCGCTGAACGATTCAAAGAAGCAGGAAACATTTGTGAGCACCGCAGAGTGGCCTTCGCTCCTCTTCGCTTTACGACGGCGGCGGCGCGGCGGGGAGGCGCACCCATCGGAACAAAGGCGGCGGCGGCGGCGGAAGCGAGGGGACACTCGGACGCGGGGGCGGGGCACGCACACGCCGCCGCCGCTGCGAAAAAAGCCACACAAGCCTACTATTAAATTCTAATGTTGCTCAACAACACCTTCGTCTTCATCAACTTCATCCTCTTCCCACTGCATTACAGTTCACTTTGGGCCTTGAATCGGCTAAAATGGCTCAACAACATGCGTTGCAGCTACAGCGTCTCTGACTGCGAGACCCTAGGGTTCCAGTCCCATCTCTGGCGGATATTCTAGGTCGCATTCAGCCGCTGTCCGAAGGAGAATTCTAGCGGTCGGCTGATGTGATTAGAAGTTTTCCATCGTTTTTCCGATCAATACCAAGCCAATGTCGGAGCAGTACTTAAACAAAAGGGTCATGGATCGCCAGCTATCACCTCTTCCTGTTCCTCATCCCCCTCTCACCCCTTATACGTTCATGCCCTACTACGCATGTTGAAAGACCATTCAGGAGCTTAGAGCTTGTCCGGGCTGGGGTAGCGTCCCGCTGGTAGAGATATCTAAAGGTGAAAATCTTCCACAAACTAACATATAGGTTGGCGCCGGATCTCACGTTCCAGCGGGGAGTAACACCATCTCCCAGCTGTAACATTACATACATTCACAAGACTAATTATTGAAGTAGTTGTCGAGCCCGGAAATACTGATTGGAGCTTCCGTGGTATAACAGCGTATCGGGCTACTGTACCCAAGTCCGTGGGTTTAAACCCGACCGAAGCTGAAGATTTTAAAGGCCTTCCTTCTCGTACGTCTTGCTGCGGATGGGAAGTAAAGTCGTCTGTCCCATGTTGTAGATTTACTGCATGAAGCAAGAACGTCAGGCCACAAAGAAGCCCCTGAGCTAAATTCAAATCGCCTGTTTCGTCGTCCCAGTTACCTTCTTTCTCCATTAGATGGTGAAAGGAGCGTAGGGAAATTCGCATGGTCAGGCAGAAGAGCAGGCCTGATGGCCTAAATCTTTCCACGTATAATAAGGTAATATAAATAAGGCATGAACTGAACTGAACTGAATACTCACACTCGTTCGGGCCTTAGCCTAAAACAGCGTTCTGGCAAAGCAGGAATCAACAGAGATCTCTGTGAGGGGGTACTTGGGAATAGAACAGCCCTTCCCCAGAGCAGAGGATGAAACTGGGAACAGGATGGAGCAGGACGAAAGGTAGGTGTAAGGTCTACTATAAATGAATTGATAGCGTATTAACTAGGAATTGACCGGAATCACAGAAATGACCGGTAAAAGCAATCAGCCTCATTTCAGGAAGATTTTAAACTTAGAAAGTTGTTGGCGAAAGACACAGCACAAAAGGTTTAAGTATAAGCTAGAATTATAAAATATTGAAATATTTCAAACGAACATCCATTCATTTCCCGCTTAAGCTGCGTACATAGGGGGGGCATGTGTAGCATCTCCGAAACAAATATGTAGCCGCTTCACCATAGGAACCGGAGGAGGGGCAGAATAAGGACTCCGGGAAGGACGGCCAGATTTACCTGCAAGGAAAAGAAAAGGTTGCTCATCCATGGAGGGCCACGCGCCCGGAAAATAAATTTATAAAATATTCGACAAAAATGTAATAAAATTTGTTTGTATTTGTAAAATAATTGTTAATCAAATAGTTTATCGTACGTAATATTTGTAATTTGTAAAGTAATTAGCTAATATTTATTTAATTTGTACAAAAAATTATTCTATTGTCATCAGAGCCTTTCTTAGTTCATCTGTAATTTTTTTCGGAGGGAGGGGCACCACGATTTTGTGCTTCGGAACCCCGTAGTACCTACATCCGACCCTGCCGCAAAGCATCGCGACGCACCACGCCGCACCGTCCTGAACGCCCCTCCACCGACAGTATTTTATACGCCGAGTGTCGTCTCGAAGCACACGTTTACGAGCGTTAATAGAGAAAAGAGAGCAAATGAAACGCGCCCAGGTCGGCGCGACGGTTTCAGATTCCGGACATCAAAGCCGTCGCGGGTGTCGAGTTCGCGAGTTAACTGCTACGTCTTTGTCACAGCACCTGAGTTCCGTTACTTCTCTTTGAGTCCGTGGAAGAGGTTTCTGCGTATTCGCGATACTGCGTGACACAGACAATCCCCGTCGTGAAGTACCGCAGAATGGGTGGTCACTACGTGCCACCTTGAGGGGGACAAGACGAACATGTTAGAGCATGCAGCCCGTATGTTGGAACTACTTTGGTATTCATTTGAAGCCACTTTGTTCCGTTACGTTCTATTGACCCGGCGTAGAATCCTCGTGAGTTTTCTCGTTATTAGCAGACAAATATAGTGTAGTCGAATACAGGATGATTGATACAAAATCCCAAGAGTTGCATCGAAATACCAGTCTCAAAAACAAAGGAAAAATCGGTTATTAGTTTGTACTTTCATATTGTTCATCTTGATGAATAGAAAAAGGTATTTAATAATAATTATTAAGTAATTAATATTCAGGTATTTCATATTTTTCAGCGTAAAAATATATGGCATGTTCATGTTCAAAGGTTCAAAAACGCTCTTTGCTACCTGTATTCATAATAAACTTAATGAATTAGGGCAGACATTCTATGACTTAGGACAACGTGTACAAATTGCTCTTCTCGTCATGGTATATTACGCAGAGTTTTTAATTGTTTTTTATGTTAAATAAATTAACGTTGCAACATATCCCAGAGTAATATTTTCCAGAAAACGGTTCGCAGTCACTGAGCTACATTAATTGGCTCTACACCTGTGTGCTAGCAATGAAATATATAATATTTTTAATCAATCACTCCCAGAGTACCATGATTTACATCAACAAAATGGTCGGAAGTTTTATGGTGATTTTTCTAAAATTTAACTCACTATTAATTTTAACCTTCAATATATTTGTACACTTTACGTGGTTCCTCACATTTCTAGAACCAGGTTTTAAAACAGATCCCACGTTCAGGATCTAAATATCATGTAATTAATTCTTAATTTAATTATTCGTTAATACATAAGATCAACCTAACCTAATAATTAATAGATATACAACAGGCATTAGTATATTACCTTTAAAACATTAAAAATATTAAAATAATACACATTGTACTTCTTCGTTTATTTAACGTTTATTCGTCATATTCTTTGTTTTTTCGGGCTCGCTTGGGAGAGAAAAGAAGACATTTAAAATTCAAATACTTATTCAGTACCTACACGAACATGTGGTTATAACTTCGTGCGGTATTCAAGAGTGGGAGATCATGTTCTGAATAGCTTGATCTTGCAGAACATTAATCTTAGTTTTTATAGTTGCGGATATTAAATCCCCATAAAATTATGAGAAAGAGATCGAATTCATTAATAATATTAACAATACTATTAGATAAAACTTAATCCCATGAAATTTAATGCTGTGGATGACACAATTTTTTAATTGTTTTTTATGTTAAATAAATTAACGTTGCAACATATCCCAGAGTAATATTTTCCAGAAAACGGTTCGCAGTCACTGTCACAGTCGCAGTCGCAGTCGCAGTCGCAGTCGCAGTCACACAAATTCGTATCTCAGGTTTGGAAAAATGAGGCACGGTTCACCACTTCTTTCTACGCCTCAATTACGCCACGAACATGCCAACAATGGTATGTATGTATGTATGTATGTATGTATGTATGTATGTATGTATGTATTATTATTATTATTATTATTATTATTAATTATTTGAATTCGGTTCACAAATGTTCGTTCTTATACTGACTGCTAGGACCTTGATTTGAAAAATGCTTAATTTGTAATAAAGAGAAATGAAACAATGAAATCATTTGCCAGTGATATAAATTTTCTGAAAATAATATAAAAAACAGAAAATGGCTGCAAAAGCGATCATAGACGACTAGTATGTATCTACTTAAGCATAATAGAGACACGGCGATGTCGACCGGTCACATCACTCTTGAGTGAACGATGGTGTTTGAACGATCACGGAGCAATGAAGAAAAGGGAAAGAAGAAAAACCCGTCGAACGCCCAGAAAACGCGAAAACGACTGGAATCTGAACCACGATCCGAGAGCCTGCGAGCAGCCAGCAGCCCAAACGCCGTCCCAAGGATCGGCCCGCGCTCTAAACAAGTCGAATGAGCATCATCCATATTTCCAGGATACATGCATCACGGCCCAGTGGCAGGCAGGTTAGGCAAGGCGAGGCGTCCGCGAGGCGTCCGCGCGGCGCTCGTGCGCGATCCATTGGCCGCGGGCATCAAGGTCTTGCGCGACGCCGCCCCCCCCCAAAAAAGCGGGCGGCTCCGGCCGCCGAGCGCCGCCGCATCTGAGAGTCAAATGGCGCGCCATGCTAAGCGAGGCGGCCGCTCCTGACCAACGCACGTGTGCGGCCGGCGAGCGACGCCTAGCAATAGAGGGGCACGAGACAAAGTCCCCCTCGGCTCAGCCGGCTCGCTTGCTTTCATCCTCGCGACGCCTCTGCCGCGGACGCGGCCGGATAGAATGGAGGAGTGGGGCCCTCGGGGCCGCGCCCGCAGCCGGGCCGCCCAATTTTGCGGGACGTAACACGTTGGAAATGAGATGCTTCGAGAGCATGTTAGAAAACATTAACTTTCCGCTTGTCACATAAAGTCTTATCGTTCTCTCTACTGGTAGGGGTGCAGTGTAGAAATGTTGGCGATGGCGAAACGTATAAGAGAGGAACCAAAAAATACACTCATTATGGATTATACACATACGATAAAGAGTACTGCAAGCATGACTCACCTTTGAGATCTGACGATTAGGTTCACGAACTCGTACTAGAAAATATGCTACACAACTTACTCCTGATTATCGGCATGAACACGCGTAATACTTTCCTTAGGAAGTTCTACTATGGGTTCCCAAAGGGGCCGGTGTCTACCCTTTGGCAGAAGGTGAAGTTTGAAACGGGGTCAATGGAGATAAAGGGGGCTGGAGATTAAGACAGGGAGTCAATAGCCGAATATGAACTGGCGATTTATCGTTACAATAAAGATCAAAGTTCCACCGATTACAATAATCATCATCATCATCATCATCATCATCATCTTCATCATCATCATCATACATATTCGTTCCCGTTCCTTCGTATTCAACGTTCATGATTAGGATGTTCAGAAAGCTCAAGAAATTATAAAATCGTCTTCTCAAACTTACTCTATCATCAAAACATTCTCCGTAATACGCATGGCAGAAATGTATCGGCCAGTTTTAAAAAAACGCTCAACATACTGCATTTTTCAGAAACAAAACCATGAAGATTAAAAAGTGAGCGACTCACAAGCGCAAGTGTCTCCCATTTTTGGAAATGAGATACTATTCACCAAAATATTTGTGTGCGGAATTATCTCGAACGTTTATGTGAACTTCTTTGTGCAATGATCTTGTCGTATTCAGTTTATCACAGAGACAAATGGAAGGGGATCGATAAAGCAAACATTTTTTTAAAGGAGTCGATGCAAGAAAAATGTTGGGAATACTTGCTCCAAACCAACGCCAGAGTACTTCTAATGAATCTTGGAACGCTTGTTCTGTATTCGATTTGCGAGCTGTTGAAATATTAGTAATGCTCTCAAAGTTATTACACTTATCTTTTCAAAGCTTTCTTGATCTTTGGGTAAATAAAAAGCCGATAGAGGCAAGTCAAGGCGGGAGTGAGGGGTCATCTACATTATTTACTCGCCAAATATTCCCTTACAGGCAATGTCGCTTGCACTTTTCCGACCTACTTTCCTTTTGTTCACTGATATTCTTTGAGATACATTTTAGTACACACATTGCACATACCATCTTCTTCAGTAAAAAACTTTAGCAGTTTTCCTATCACAGTTCATTTATCTGCTGTGATTCCATGGGCTATCTGCAAATATGGTGGCGGGTTCGCCAACTTCAGGCCTCGAATATCGACATTCGAAAAGAGACGTGTTGAACCAAACAAACAACCCTGGTCTCAGGACAAAACGTCCAGAACGTAGGAACGTACAAATATTTTGATTATTACGGAAACGCATCGCTCTTACCCGAGGATGAAGCTGCACCTGTTGCCCGCGAGGAATAAATACAGAATCAACCCATTGACGTCAGTCATGCTCTGCCGAATTCGAGTTGCTGATTCCTGTCCAGCAGAGTGTCAGGTGTTTTCATCACGTGATCGAGATGTAAATTACAATGAATGAGTACCACGAAATAATTCTTGCATTAAGTAAATGTAATCACCTTATTATCCCCTCATCACTGGGCAGGAGAAAGATTAATTGAAAAAGGAAACCTTCACGAAGCTCATTCTTACAATTCGTAATGGAAAAGATTAGCCAATGAGCTATACATTAATTCCATCAATTTTTAATGGCCTTGACGAAACATGTTCCTGTCCTCTGATACTTGACCGTCAACATGTCGTAAAGCATTGTACGATGAAGTGCGGTTAAATACACTATGTTTTCGTAATACATAAGTAGTGAAATTATTATCAAATTTGTCAATTTGCGGCCCAATAAGTAGCACAATTACAATTATCGGTTTAAATCCTATCGAGCTCATATATATATATATATATATATATATATATATATATATATATATATATATATATAATTCATATCGCAAGACCTATAGGGTTCGACGGGCTTTGGGAGCGTAAATAAGTTCTGCGGAAAAAATTAAAACATTAAAAAAAGACACTCACCCTAAATGTGAGCGAGCGAGCGTTCCTTGACCGATAAATGAACTTGGCAACGCCGTGATGAGCAAGTATTCCGAAGGGCGTCTGACCGAGACCTCAGGCTGCCGCCTTCAATCAGTGGGTGACGCGGGGCTGAATGGCCGGGCGCCGCCTCGCCACGCGAGCACAGCAAACCTTCCGAGGGTACTCCGGGATTTGCCTTTATCGGCCACGAAGTGCTAGACTTAACGTCTTTTACGTTGAAATAATTTTAAAAATAAGAAGGAAAGGACGAAAAGAGAAGAAAATTTCAACACATGTCCTTATCTTTAGCATTTACAAGTAAAGCATTATATAGTTGTAAACAAAGTATGACATTTTTATGTGCAGCTTGTTTCTAGAAAATGGCGTATGTTTGAAATGCATTTGATATCCTTGATAGATTGAAATATTTCAGAAGATTAAAGATCAACGAATACGCGTGACTGGGTAGCGACTCACATGGCGTTTCCTTACATCTAACTCTGAGGTATTTCTCATAATGATCAATTGGGTGGTAGAGAAAACACACTGAATCATGCAAGAATCGCAAAAGCCTTGAGGATACTCATGGAGGTTAGTAGAAGTATTTCAACGAAAATGAAAAGAGTCATTAATTTCCAGAATCCTATGATTTACATATAATAGCTACAGATGCATTCGGTTACCTCTTAAGTATTTTGCATGGTGATTGTGTTTTTCCAGACGAATGCTGACAGAGGGTTAACATACCGGTAGCACGCCCCTCCCGGCGCTTTCCCTTCCTAATGCCCTGCCTCATGAGGCTGATCGCCCCACCTCCGTGACCTTTCTTGATCAAGAAACCTCCGGGAGCCCAGTGTAGGCCCGCATGAGCCTGCAGTCTCGGCCAATTGACCAGCTGTACAGGCAGCGCCGCTAATGGGAGCAAGTTGAAGCGGTACAGTCTCTGCACACGACGCGCTGCGAAGGGGCCAAAAGCTTCTTCGGTCGCACTCTCGCACGCGAAAAACACTTAGGGGTTACAACGACAAGGCCAGTCCGTGGACCACCTTACGCGGTCTTCTAGTTTGTTACCCTTTGCTCACAGAAAGTTTTATGATTATGATTCGAATTCAATGTGCGATGTAAATATTTTTGTTGTTAAAGATAGGATAAAAAAGTATAATGTAACTCAAAGAGCCTGATAGTTTCTATTTTTTATTTCGTGTAAAAAAGTGTATTTGACGTTAAGGAGAAGAAAACCGACATTTTGAGTAAATCTAGAGACCATTTAAGTATTTGCTCAATGGATCAAGGAAAATGACAAAAAGGCTGTTCGACATAGATGCCTCAGTGACAGAAAATTACAATAGCTGTTACAGAAAATTACAATACTTATATTTTACATCTCACGAAAATTATACTTGAATGGTACCACTCGTTCTTAAAACCCAGAGAAACAAAAATCCACCTGGCAATCATACAGTACTTGCTCTTTTGCTTCTTTATTACTTGTGGAAACATGACAGGAACTTTTTCTTCGTCACAATATCATAAGTACATGCGAAACCAAAAGAATCTAATATATTAATGCTCGAGAACTCTAAATAAGGAATACATTCAATTTGTCAATGTTCCCCAGTATTTCGGATGGTCTGATTAACCGATGGTTCTTAAATTCCTAATAGCTGTAATCAGAAGCTATGTCATACACAAACATAGAAAGCAAGGGTTATGAAATTTAATGCAGCGTTATAGGAAACTGTGTCATTTTGCGATTTTTTAAATTTTATATTTCTGGTAATAACCCTAAAAATGGCGCCTGGACCAACCGCTCATTTGACCCCCTTAGCTACGCCACTGTCAGGTTGCTTTTTGGCGAAGCACATTTGTCACGTGCAGGACGCGAAGCAACTGCTACGACAAATCATTCAATTTATCTGGAGTATGTCTACGTGGTAGCGCACGAATAGCTGACACATTTAAAGATCTAGGTCACATTTAAAAATGGAGGCCATATTTAACATGTAGTGTTGAGAGTTTCCAGGATGCAGCCTAAATAAGCTTAAAGCGGGATTAATTGTCGGTGTGAAATTAAGTTGTAATTCAAAATTTACATGTGTCATGCGTTCGGAGCTACCCTGTAATTATTAACCAATTTTGTTTTGTATTAATACCTATGCATATAAATTACTTGTTATTAATATTATACATTGATTAACTCTCTTACAAGGAAATATACATCAACACATGAAGCTTTTAACTTTCTATGAGAGTTGATGCACAGTTTGCGAGAAGCCCAAGAGCCATCCTAATTAGCCTGTAAAATCGCAAGAAACAAACATTGAATTCCGGGTCAACTTGAACAATGTTAACACTGACGAAATAGAGATAGTATGCCTCATTACCCTCCGGTATAATTAAAAAGAAGCACACTCTTTTAATGTGAATCATTTTGTTCCGTTATCACGGCAGATACTCAGCATAACATTTCGAAATATCAGTATCATACCAGCCTTAATAAAGGCCAGTTCATCTTTCCCATGTACAAGAAACCTCGGTAATCGTTACAGAGATACAAACAAAAGGGACAATTAAAAAGCGAAGTACTGAAATACCTCAATCGATGTTGAAATTAAAGAATTGACGAGCATTATAACTTGTAGGAAACAAGTACCACATTGTTTGCCACATATATCTCCGCAATACAAATGGAGCGTATTTAATTAACTGTATCATTGCCCTGTCCCGACGCCTTGAAACACGTTTTCGCCCCCTTTCCCTTGCGATGCCCACCCCTTTCTGAGTGACCACCGACCGCGGGGACCTGTCCACTCGTACGCACTCCACCGGTCGCGCGGGCGCAGGACCCCATGGGACCGCACCGAAAACACGGTTCGCATGGAGCAGGTCCCGCACAATGGCCCCGCCGCGGAGGCCGGGTGCGTTGCATAAATCACGCGTGCTTAGCGCGCGGGGCGTTGCGCTCGGCGGACGCGCGCCGCGTCACGGCTCGAGCTGCCACGTTTCACGCCCTGGGAGAAGGTATTCCAACGGGTGGGGATATCAGAAACGCTAAAAAGGTTCGAATCGAAATAAACATATAGTATAAGACGCAAAGGGTATTCATAACTATCAGTTTAATAAACTGTTGTTCATTATAAACAATACAATGTTTGAAGATGAAACATAGGCTGCCTGCTACTATGTTTTTTCTTAATAAAAGTTCCGATAATTTCTTTTTATAGACAGCCCAAACTACATTTATTAAAACATCAATGATTAGGATTCTATTCTACTCTGTCTATAAAAAGATGTTTGCTCAGACGCCGCATAAACCGGCCCAACTTCACCATTTGAAAAGTGAAATTTATTTACAATATTTGATAAGTGAAGAACTATTCAATTGTTAAACAACTAATTTTGAAACAAATATTGTAGGTTGCATATAATAATAACCACCAAATTCGGTGATAAGTTTAAAAAATTCATTTCGACGATGAGGTATTTTAAAATGGATCGATCGCATGCCCCGAAGAATATTTCCGAAATCCAAAAGGTCGGGGGGAAAGCCGGAGAGATGGCGATCTGAAAAGCATCCAGAGACTCGTCGGAAGCGCGTGCGTTCGGGCGCAATCCGGGCAAAGCAGAGCGCAAACAACGAGGCGCAGGACGAACGGAGGCAGGTAACAGTGGGTCTCGAGCATACAAAATTAATTGTATTCTTCAACCGCCAGCCGGCAACTTGCAGGACAAACGACCCCGGCCGTTGCGGCAGCCGCCTGCCCCACGCCCCTTTCGCGAGACCGGGCCAAGGGTCAAAGCAATGAATTACGCATGAACCCCAGCGGCCACCCTGCAGCCTTCTCTTCTTTGTTATTTGATCCCGCCAGTAACAATTATTGCTAGCTCTAGTAACGGTTCCAGATTTATATGACGAACGTGGCGAAAGTTTGGTGCCATGCACTGCAGGAGCGAAATATCTTTGTTAAAGCATAAGGTGTAATGAAAAACAAACAAAACATGTACTGCAAGAATGACGATTTCGACTGCAGTAAACCACTGTAACTTTTAAAAAGGGAATGAGTATTAATACATTTAGTATGATGTAACGTTGTTGTGAATGACAAATTAGTAATCATGTTCGGAAAACGAACATTTTAATCCAAGTTCAAATACCCACGAACTATGTGTGTCATTAATTGTGTTTAAATGTGTGGGTATAAGCATGCGTGCGCGAAAGAGAGGGAGAGTGTTTACAAGGCGAACGAGTGCAGTTTCTCTTGAAGTAGTTTATCATTAATCCAATTGTGCCGAAATAGATACACGCAACGATTTTCCACCATTTCCCATAAATGGTGGAAAGAAGTTGAAGGAAGAGAAATAACGTCTGTGTAATAATCTAATGTTTATTACTAGGAAAAGGCATGCAGATCAACCACCCACCAGAAGCCCAAGATAGAAAGTACGTAATTTGAACATTATTTACTTCATGTTAAAAATTAAGAAACGAACAGAAATATATTTTCAAAAGGCCAAAAATTTCAAACTATTTCAAGGTAGTGGGAATTTGGTTGTAATGCAAAAATAAAGAATTAACAATTTATCTTTTCGAAACATTATAAAATGATGGTCATTTTATTCCACAACAATATTTCACGTCTCAAATCGACATTGCGTGGTTATGATAAGATATTTTTATGCACCACCACCACCAATAAGGATAAGCACATTACTACGATGGTGTTATCACTTCGTTTAGACAGATTAATAATGGAGCACAGAAGGATCGTTACTGTGAGAACAATTTACAATGATTGCTCGTCAGATTTTTCCTTTGGACATATTTTTTCCAAAAACGCACACGATGAGCTCGAATGTTAAGTGGCAGCCGCGCTCGCACAGGCTAAAGGGTGCTCATCTGTGCGCGCTGTCGAGCATTCATGCAACAAGGGTAGGCATTAATCAACAAGGCTACGGCCACCCCAGTTCCAATGTCTTTTTATAGCAGGGGTAGCCGAGACCGTTTACAAGGTTACACAAGCGTTAAAACAATTCCATGGACAGACTACTGATTACAAAGCCGAGCAGGGAGGAAATAATAACAGTAATAAACCGGTGCTAATGATGTGGAACACCATAAAAAGGAACTTTGTTAGCCATTGCGTTTGGCAAATTATGTTCATAATGAGTTCTTCATGCAATATTCGAAAGGATGGGCTTATGAAAAGTTACTGTGGGCTAACAAAACCTTTAAAAAGCTTTTGCGAGAAGTAAACTAAAATAACTACGGATAATATCAGAAGATTAACTTACATTAAAATGTTATGAGAATGGTTCATCTAACCTGCAGTTGGCAGCAAACGGGGGATAGATTCACAGCATTGTAATTGTTGCGTCGCACAAAACTTCAAACAGATCAAATTGTTTTGCCCAGAGCATTGGGAAGATTACACAAACTACAAAAGCAAGCAATCGCACGAGAGTGGCTGTCACACCGCCTGCACGCACCAACGCGTTCGTAAAAAAACAGGCCATTTGCCATAAAATAGTCGGGTCGGCGCACTACACCATTCACGAACAAGGTAGACGTCAAGTCTCCCGGTCCCACGATCGATCGATCAATTTGTTTAATACACCAATTGCACAACCGGAAATTGAATTCCGAGGCTGACAATCGTCCCGGCGCCACAGCGCCAGGGGTGCGGCGGGGCGGAGCGGAGAGGGGAAGGGCGGGGCGGGGCAGGGCGGGGCAGGGCGGGGCGGGGACGGCGAGTCGTCCCTCCACGGGCACACGATTCAGCACCGAGCGACGGCGGGCTTTCATGGGTACCCGCATGGGAAGCGCCGGGCGGCTGGGGAACAGCGGAGCCGAACGACTACCGTGCAGGACAGGATCTGGTTTCCACAGGGTACCTCTACCAGACGCACATAATCTGATCACTTCCTCTCCTGCCTGCACTTTAGGCCTCCGACCATCCCGTGGCTCCACGCCCAACTTCTCTCACAACGTTCAGGGCGTGTTACACATACAAGAGCCTAAGTAATACCTTTCCGTCACTAACAAGATGTAAGTAACATTAGGAGAAAGAATACACAGAAGTGCTTTTGAGTTGTACAGGACAGTGAAAGCATTAATATTCGGTTTTTGACAGCTCTAGCAGAAGTGAATTTCATCGGTATGTGACACTAGAAACACGAATTACGAACCGAGGACTCTCATTGGCCCCAAACGGGATCCTCGGCATGCAATTTTTAACCAATAGCACGGTCCTTCGCGGCTCGACTAAGGTCGACGAGAGGGGACTGCAATGGGCATTGGTGCCCTGCCGCGAGTGGAGTTTCTGAATGGGGCTCAGGCGCACTGAACTAAATCAGAACCCCCAATCTCATTCATGACCATAATTTATGCCCTGCCTTTCAAACAGTGAGTAATACGGTAACGCGAAACTAAATTCACAAAGTTAAATTTAAGCGACTCATGTCGACATACAAATAATTATTCACAAAGGTTTTGCTGCAGCACCTATACAATCTTTAAAAAAAATATATTTCACATTATGGATGTTTAAAGAAATTTTGAAAACTAGAAGGAAATACTAGTTCACAATTGTACAACTAGTATTTGTACTCATATAGTATAATCAATATAACTAATTGATTATATTTCTCAATGACAATGGTGTGTCTGTGTTTCTGTTTTCGAAACAATATATAGTAACTCACAATGCAGGCAACCTGGCATAAAAATTCAGAATTTCCCATTTAAATGGATTTCAAATTAACTAGATAACTCAATTTTATAACAATATTACAATTGTTTAATTGCCCACAAATTTATCGAGCTCAGCTTACAAAATAGGAAAGGTCCGGTCCAATAATTTCAAGCCAACTAATGTTCTTCGATATCTTGTGACAACCTTCACATCTGTCAGATCTTCACGTATTGAAAGTATTCAGTTTTGAGATTCCCATTTATTACCATTCAACAAACATTAGTGCAATTGACTAGTCAGAAAGTTACAGAAAACTCTCGTTACAAAAGTTTTAATAATTAATACATTTTAACAAATAATTAGTAAATAGTAACATGACGTTTTATTGTAATATTTCGATTTAAAGAACATGTTCATTCACATGTTTAAAGAATGTGTTCATTCTCATGGCAGAAATCTCCCTACACTGGTAACATTAATAAAAGAAATTTCGGTCTAAACATACCAAGCGCAGTGCTCAGAGCTGAGAAATGACAGAGTAAACAGGACTTTTAAAACTAATATACAATTTCAGACGTGATATATCCTCTCCTTTCTTGAGCACTACTCTAAGTCAATATTTACGTTATTTTCGTAAAGAGTAACAGAACATTTTTGCGTCAGCAGGGACGGACCTATATTCATTTTATATAATATGAATTTAGTTCAATACATAGTCACTAGTTTTGTGAACTTTCTTTTCAGTAATAATATAACAACAATAAAAAGCCTAGGGGAAGTAAATAATTTAACGCCAACATACTACATGAAGAGGAGCAGCGCCTCGTTAAATTTTGTGTACGCACGCCAACGAAATCCAAGCTTAGTCCGCTTCGTAAACGTTTCTCTAAAACCTGACTGAATATTTTGGTCATCAACAATCCTCTGAAAAGTTACAACTTTCTTTCGATTTATGCTTATTTTCTGAAGGATCAGGAATCCCAGAAATAATATCCATCATTGTTCAAACTCGCACATTCATTGATCAAAGATCAATTTGTGGAGTGCGCGATCCGCGTTTCCTCGCTCGGTTGATTGACAACTGTCACACTCGTTCGTCCCATGAGTGCAGCGCACGTTAAGAGTCCGGAGAGGGTGTTCCTCCCGCGCAGGAACGGAGATTCTGTGCTGAACTACATGTAGGCTTCTGGAGTTTTCCTTTTCCACGTATCTCCCTAGTGGGGCACCGAATCAGCCAGGACAAGCTCAAAGTTCCCGACATGTGTGGTAGTGCAGTGCACGTCAGTGGCGGAGAGGAGCGTACAAGAATGAGCAAGGAATGATTGCGCGTAGTCTGTGGCCCGTTTGTTAGGGTACGTCTCCGGCATTCGCCTGGCATTGATCGGAGAAACCACGGAAAACTACCAATCGCAGCAGCTGGCTCAATTCCCCTTCAGACAGTGGCTGAACTCGAGTTAGCTATGTCGCAAGTGTCGGAAATTCGTTACCGTCAAGACACGAACCCTAGGACCTGCTGGTCAAAGACAGTGCAGTGGCAACTGCGGCTATTCTGAGCCATTTCAGACGGTCCCGTTTCCACGAGTTTTCTCACAGAAAAAGCTCTCTGAATCGCGATATATTACTCTTTGCTCGTCTGATTTTTCTCGCCTGTTCATGGACACAATTGCAGACACCTGTCCTCTCGCCTCTCCACGAACACAGTCCCAAAAACGAGGTAGCTTTATTTTTTAATTCGCACAAGGTAATAAAAAAGCTGAAATTGTTATTTACGTAACTGGTACAGAAAGTGAGTCTGAATCAAATGAAATACGAATGAAGTTACGTATCAAGCGTCCGAATGAAATGTTGATATTTTACATTCACTCTTGCAATCATTTTCAATATGCGAGACGGCAGCCGGGTTCAATAATGTCGCCAGAGTGTTTTGTTTAATTTGCAGTACTCAGTTGTTTTATATACATCATGACTTCTTTACGGTACTTGTATGGCAAAGTCTATTATGCCATACGCGTTTCGCAACATAAAACATTCCATGCATGAGCGCTGAAAATTACATTTTTATGCATTTGGAAACTTACCTTTACTATTTATTGACTGGAAAGTTTCACTTTACAGTTCGCGTACGCCAAAGCGACAAAATAAACTTTGACGTACGCGTACCGCAAAGAAGTCATGGACGTATGAAACTGGGTACTGCAAAGTAAACAAAACACTGACGAAACGTGATTCAACATGGATGCTGCCTCGCATATTGAGAATTATTCCATGAGTATATACAAATAAGTTTCCATGAATTGATACTAAAAGACGGCAAGGGTGGCTCAGATCATCAACTGATGTCACAGCAGTGTCTCTGACCGCAAGGTCATAGGGTTCGATTACTGACAGCGGCAGGATTTTCGACACAAGTTAGGTCGAACCCAGCCGCTCTCTGGAGGAGAATTCTAGCGGCCAGCTGCTCTGATCGGTAGTTTTCCGTGTTTTTTTTTTTTTCGATCAACACCATGTGAATGCCTGAGCAGTATCCTAACAAACTGGCCACGGACCGTGCGCGAACTTGATTTCCTCTTCCTTGCTCTATCCTCACAATTTATTTACACACACGTACACTCATATGCACTACACTCCCACACTTTTCGTGAGCTTAGAGTTTGTCTCGGCTGGTGCGGTGCCACGCTGGTGAAAGATACCTGGTTGTGGAAATCCCCGCAAGGCGGCGGGTACGTCCGTGCCGGACCTCGCCATCCAGTGGGGGAAGATCAAAGCCACCTTCCGCAATACAGCATACATTAAACTTACACGACTAATGACTTCAGCAATTGACACGCCCGGAATCATCAATGATACTAAAAAAATCTACACGTCACTAGTATGAATGTGCCTTTGGCGTACTTATTTCAGAATGCCGGACTCTGCTCCTATCGTCGCCCCGTCCGTCAACATTTCATGCATACGCCAAAGACTCACTTTCTGTACTTGGTGCGTTAATATTTTTTTCTTTGTCTCATTTCCAATCGGTTGACTTCTTTCTAAATCCGTTTCTTTTCTTACATAAAACACTCACGACAGCGACACGACAGGGAGAGTGCCGGGCGCCGCCGCCCTCCGCCAGGTCAGCCAAGTTAAGCGGCGCAGCGTCCGGTCATTTTCTCAGATGAGCGCCCGCCCGGAACCTCCACGTGCCGCTGGCGGCCGGAAGAATAACAGGGCACACAGTAATGTAGTACATTTCTAAGAACATGAAACTGCCACGCGCAAGGGAAACTATAGTGGCAATTTCACTTTTCAAGTTATTTAATGTATATTTTCAATAAAAAGGTATTTTTTCAAGTGTTGTCGTGATACTACAATCCGAGTGATTCTGACCTGAATCATCTTATTCCAACTATTAAATTACAGAACATTAAATAGCAGAAGTACGATATACATTTCCCAATCTGATTTTCCCTGTTGTTTGGAATACTTGACACATTATTTTGTAACTGTCGCAATGTTGGTAGGCAATATAATATCTAATTTTTGAATGCATATACAAATTATTCCATTATATTATTAATTACAAAATAATCCATCTTCTACGGAAGTCAAGAAGCTCTGAATACAGACATTTGCAGACTGACAATTTGCCTTCTTTCTTCCTTAATATCACTCCGATTTGCCCAACTACCCAACAGTCGTGTACAATACAGCAACTTTGAGAAAATCGATGTCAAGAAGTACAGAACTCATTATAATGATTTCAAATTGTATTGAGTACTTTTACAATTATCCTTGTATTACGTACCACAAGGATTGAAGGATCTTCAAAATCATCCTAATAATTTGGCTATTTATTTATTTATTTTACGTCAAAAAACAGTTGAAACTGCGTATGACGTGCTATGGAGAGAAGTGAATTCTGTGCACATTTTCAAAATTCTGTGATCCCTACACTTAGTCATATACTGCATGAGAGAGATGCACATTTGAGAATTTAAAAAAAGCTCTCATTTAATAAAATATATTTTCAAGGATAAATAAGCAATACATTTTGGACTCTTATCCATGATGTCCTTCGTCAAGGAACAATATTTCCTGCCGCAACAACATGGAAACGATAATTTGAATAAATATATTTCCCAATGAATTCTAGAAGACGTGCACAGATAATGAAGTTACATTTATGTCCACAAGGGGCCATCTCAGCATTTGCTCAATGGATCAGGGAAACTGGACCAAAAACCTGATCGAGATGGGGGTCATTGACCCGGAGGCTGCAGTACAATACTTGTTACAGGTTGTTTATACACATTTATACAGTCCAAATGGTAAATAATGCATTACGTATCATGGTTAAAATTAATGTTACTTTTCTTGTGATGCTCAGATGTTGTCTTGTGATGTCTCTAATGATGCTCTTGTGATGTCTCTAATTGTATAGAAACAGTTATGCAGCAGAAACGATTTCACTTCGAATTTAAACCTTTCTATCGAATTTAATCGTTTAATGTCATCTGGCAAAGTGTTGTAAAATAATGTACCTGTATTGTATGTGAATTTTTTGTAATGAGCTGTTGATACTGTCACCTGATGAATATAATGCATTTTCTGAAAATATATTCCCGCCCTTAAGCAAGTCATTTTTGACAAAAACCACTGATTCGTAAATCAACAGACAAGGTAATGGTAAAATTCCTAGATTAATGAAGAGAGGCTTACAAGAATCACGTGGGTGGGATTTGGTTATTATTCGTACAATTCGTTTCTGTAATCTAAAAGTCTGGGAGCTGTAAGACGTATTTCCCCAGAATATTATGCAATATCTCAGGCGGGAATGAACATTCGCGAAATATACACAACGAGCAGTATGAAGGCTGACTGAATTTGCAAGAATTCTGAACGCGTAGCATAATGAACTTAATTTTGTGTTCAATTCATTTAAATGGACGTTCCATTTAAGGTTTGACTGAATTGAGAGACCTACAAATTTTGTTGCCTTAACATCAGTCAATGGTACACCGTTCATTTTCAATGGAGCACAGAATTTTTCCTAAAATTTTGTTGCCTTTAAATTGTTTATTTGAAATGGAAAACTGCATTAAAACCGTTTTCTTTTCGTTTACTATTAATTTGTTATTTCGGAACCAATTTGAAAATCTGATATTGCACTATTTACGGTTTCTTTATTGCAAAGGATGTTCGTAGCATCCGTAAAGAGAACCGTTCTTCCGTTTCGAATCGTCGAGGGCATATCGTTTACGTAAAGTAGGAACATAATAGGGCCTAAAATCGATCCTTGAGGAACTCCACGTGCAATGGGCAAAGAGTCGGAAAGGTGCGTGCGTAATGTTCCATCAATCCAGTAAGGTATTTCAACTCTCTGAGATCGTTGTTTAAGGTACGAACATAACCAATCTAGAGCAATACCACGGATTCCATATGAAGGTAATTTTGAAAGTAAAATGCCATGGTAAAAGTAAACTGCTATAGTGCCAAATCAAAGTAAATTGTAATCGGGGCGGAAAAAAATATCCTTCGACTTGGATACATGGCGAATACAGAAAAAAATAAATCAAAAGAAACATACAAAATTTACAATTTACATCAATCATTTATTGTATACAGTTTGAACAATAAACCTAATCATGCTATTTCCCTAAATCCACAGAACTGTCAATAGAGACAGTGAATGTTAAACAAGGAAAATTAAACAACGAATTAACACTATATGTCAAGAAGAAATCGTTAGCCTTTGTCGGCGGAGTACCTACCTAACGACCACCTTATTAACGATTCACTACGATGGCAATGGATATCTCCCCCTTATAATGACTTTCCTTTTCTATAAACTCGTTTTCTATTACGGAAACTCTAATCATGATGACGTAGCCACTTTTTGAAAAGGTGGAGGAGCTGTAAAATGATTAGGCATGCAAGGCGTGCAAGAAAAAAACCTACACCCAACCGATGGAATAATCGCACCGCTATTGTAATTCTATCCGGCAGATGAGGGTTCGTAGCTCGGTGATAATTGATACGATTACTCGTCTTCCATAACCGAGCCCGCAGAACGAATTCCAATCTGTCAAATTTACAGACTCTGGTCTGTGATGTATTTTTACTCATTCTCCTACAATGTGATTCATTCACGATTTGCAGAGTACATGCGGGCGATTAAGGTATATTTAAGGTAAAATATGGAAAATTGGCTTGTAAAACATTCTTATACTCCAACTTATTCCCAAAGGCATGTCGACAAAATTCATACCGTTTAATATAAGTATACAGGAAAACTAAATGACTGCATCAAAGGATACAGAACATTGGAAATAGTAGTACACTTCAATGTAGAAAACAGTAAAAAAAATATTATGGTGTAATTACTGGCTTAAAAAATAATAATAATAATGTACAACCAAATAAAACTATTTTTAATAAGATGCAAAATATTAGTACAACAGAGTTCTACGCTAAAGCAAGAAATAAAATAGAAAACACCGGAGAAAACGTTTGCTTATCTTAAATGCGAGGATCGATTCATTGAATACACTAATTGGCTACCACAGCACAAGCTCCTCCATTCCTCTGCTACCACATCCCCGTCGATTTCAGGCATCCATGAAGTCTGCACATTCTTCCACCGACTTGCAGCCTCGGAGGTCCCTTGCCGCTTTACTCGGATCTCTGCAAAGCAATTGAACGATATTTGAACAGCGGCCACAAGTGACAGTACAATGGTGTACTTTTTTTAGAAGGGTAGCGAAAACCCAAAGAAAGAATTCCTAGAATATGAAACAAAAAAGTAATATTAGGAACAAGAGAGCTGCGTATGCTTGTTAGCGCATATGAAGGGGGACTAATGTTATTCCTAATTTCTACCGATTTTTTTTACCAATTTGTTTACTACAAAGTCCCTTTGAAACCATGAATCTCTGGGCCAGAGCCCAGCTAACAGGTGCCCAAATTAAATGTTGCCATAAATGTATTTATCTACCGCTCTTGCCTTCTTTACTGTCCTAATGTAGCGTAAGATACGTTACTTAATTAAAAATCATTTTTAGCGAACGGAATTTATTGTAATAAAAAAGCAAAATAAGTATACATACATTACTATTTATTTTTTAAAAAATGAGTAAAAATAGGAAATTACATATAATAAAATTTCATAATAGTATTTAAAATTGTTCTATACAAGTGAACTCAATTTTATTGAAAATATTTACCACATATTGATCACATTTTCATTCTCACTTAGCTCGAACGGATGGTATTCTATAAATAGGTTCCAATTTCTGCAACCCTGGCAGAGGGGTGGATGTACGACGGTGGGGTGGCAAGAAATATAAATACAGTACTGTAGTGATCTGGTCATTAACATAAAGCATTCATACCACACTCACTTAGTGCACGTACCAGATAATTGATCCGAGCTACTACAGCAAAAAAGAAGTTGATTTGGGAATTTATAAAAATTGAAGAAACACTTTTCTCGTGAAGAATCGCATAATGTTTTCGACATAATAGGAAATGAATTGTCAATAAGTCACTTACGGTAAACCTTTCAACGGAAGGAAAATTGCCGTGTCAAGACATTGCAGTCTTCATTGAACTTTCCGCTCACACTTCTGCTAAATCATTTAAAAATAACAAATCGTCCCTCAAAATTATAAATGTAACGACTTTCTTTTCTTTACCCTTCCCAACGTAAAAAGGTCTAGCATGGAGCAAAATGTACTACTATACATACAAGCTTGTGTAAGTTCCGTGAATCTATTTCATTTCTTAGAACAATTTGCATTTCACTCCATTTAAGTATTTTGTGGTAAAACAAATATCCAAGTTAGAAATAATTACAATATAGTTAATCAATTAAAGTAGTTCATGTATCCAAGGTCGTGCTTTGGTTCTCTTTCAATGGAGGTGGTTCAGCGGCTGTAAAATGTAACTTCGCCGTCCAGTTGCATACAACATCAACCCTACTCACCTCTGACTAAAATTCATTCAATTTACAAATTATTCTGTAATGAAGCAACCCTCGTATCGTCATCAGAAAGATCGTGAACTGAAACATAAGGAAGATCCACCGGAGGCGCAGTCGCAATATGTCCAACAGACTGTTTCAATTCCCAGCGTTACTATCACCTGGTTTCATTTAGTATTGTGTATTGTGTTGGTATTGCATGATTGCTTTTACGGACTTTATAATAATTGACTTAAATGTGAAGTCATTCACACTACAAATAATTCGTGAAATCCTACTTCAGAGGTGAGTTTGAAAAAAAATAAAAAATCAAAACAATTTTTTATTTCATACCAAAGAGACCGTTTTCCTGTCACGCCATATAGGAAGACCAATAAAGCAACAATCAATAATGCATAATCGCATGTTCTAATGTTGTAGTCTGTTCAATCAACACGCTTTAAAGACAACTCACTCACTCCAGCAAGTAATGATTTTTCCTCATGAAAGAGAGTTTACGAGAGTACTGAACCGATTTCTGGCAAATCTGCAGTCTTCGCCGCCACTGTCTTTGCTGCCCCACTGCCGCGGCGCAGCAACCTCCCAGTCGTATTTCAAAATGCCGAGCGCGGGCGACGGTGCGCCCCCGCGGTGGCGCCTGGCAGTGACATCCGAGCTCACTTTCAACGTCGCATGCGGGAGCGCTGATGGCCACAAAACAAATCTTAAATCTCCGAAGCAAAGAAGCGCTGCCGGCCGCGCGCAAAGGCGCGAGCGAGGCGTCGGAAGCACGCCGGGCGTGGGCGTGGGTGTGAGCGTGGCGGGGGCGACGGGCGACGGCGACGACGGCAGGGGTGGGGCCTGGCGGGGGGGGGGGGGGGGGGGGGGGGCAGGGGAGGCGGGGGGGGGGCGGGGGCGTTAGGCGGCAGGGAGGCGGGGGGGGGGGGGCTGGAGGAGCCGTGCTGCGCGGAACGGCGCTTGCACGGCGGGTGGTGGCCCCGAGAGACCGCGCGCGCGAAGGCGCCGCGCAGTGGGGCGGATGGCGCAGGTGCGAGGGCGAAGTGCGCGCCGGCTGACTGGAGGAGACACGATTCAACCCCCTGCACAGCGGTTCAGCGAGGGGCGGTATTATAACGCAATGGCCTCCTTACCATTCAACTCTCCCGCCCCCGAAACATCTTCATCACAAATATTCGTCTTTTATGCTGCGCTTTTTATAACTCGGCCTCTCGAGGCCTGTCACCACGGTGGCATTATGGCACGGTTTATCGCGTCTTTCTCGGTCGTGCCGCTAGAGTCGCTTCATCTCCAGGACTGCTGAATACGGTCGCGATCATGCGACACCTCGCGGCACGACAGAGAAAGACGCGATAAACCGTGCCACAATGCCACCGTGATGACGGGCCTTGACAGGCAGAGTTATAAAAACCGCACTATAAGTGATATGTAGTAAATAAGTAGTAGATATAAATATAATATAATTACCACAACAACAACAACAACAACAATATCGTAAATATATAAAAACTCTTAGCAATCCTTCCATACATTGACATTTAAAAGGTATTCACCGGCAATTCAACGTGCAAAATTCACATTTAAAAAAAAAAATCATTACATGACATTATTATTATTATTATTATTATTATTATTATTATTATTATTATTATTATTATTATTATTATTATTATTATTATTTCTAAGAATAGATGCTTTATAAAATTAAAAAAATATATGTAATAATGTATGAATAACAGCACACGCAATTTATAAACGAAATATGTGAAAAATGAAATTCAATATGAACCACCATATTAGTTCTTGTCACTTTCTCAAGACACCTCAATTTCTGACAATAATAGAGTTGAAAAACTAAGAACATATTTTAAAACTACAGGTATCACTCCATGAGATAACGTTTCAGATCATACGATTAGTTATACAAAATATAAAAATTATAATACTTGAATTTAGAAAACATGATGATTCTCCTTGAAGCAATAATTTTAAAAAAAAATATTGTTATTGATAATCACTACAGGAAAAAGAATTCTTTGCCCATTTTGAGTTAGCAATTCGTTTTCTTAAGTACCGTTATGTTCTACCTGGCTGTCACAGTAGTCTTAGGCTAATTTTTCCTCATTCTTTCACGCAGTAGTCCTTGTTTCGCGACAGAGATACCCTTCTCTTTATAAAGGCGAGCACAAAACTTTTTCTATTCCTTTTATCTTTTTCATCTGGTTTTATACAATAAGATAACCGTCTGCTTTCTTTTTCAACAACATATGTCCTTTCCATTTCGATACTTTAAACGAATCTACGGAAATTCTGCACTTGGATGCTCCTTCCAAAGTTATTAAATCGCAAGGCACATCATAACATTTCTGCAAAAATGAATACGTCATAACTAAAAGGGATAATTGATTTTACGAGGAACATTTCAATGATGAAGGACGTACAATCAATTCGAATAAGGTGAATGAAAAATATCTAATGAATAAAGTCCTCATCAACCGAAGTATGACCAATGATGTGCTCTGCTCACCTGCGAAGCATTGACAAAATACATGAGACACAGAATGTAGCACTGCATTTCCAAGCAACAGTAGCCTGATTTAAATATTAGAGCAACCGGAGGAACGTATGCAGGAGATAAATGCCCTGCCAGT
The DNA here is from genome assembly GCA_964035755.1 of Teleogryllus oceanicus. Lineage (NCBI taxonomy): Eukaryota > Metazoa > Arthropoda > Insecta > Orthoptera > Gryllidae > Teleogryllus > Teleogryllus oceanicus. The sequence continues at coordinate 227,945,514 of CAXIVR010000001.1, read as the reverse complement.
TGGGCAGGAGGTCACTACGAATAAATGACGCACGTTCCTGAGGATGTAAAGAAAATGTCTACTGCCTTACAGAGTGATTTCTCAGCTTTAGTGTTTCATTATGGACCTCATGCCTTCCTTCCTTGACAGGCGCGACTCAAGGCAACGGATGTGCGGCATGATCCGGCCATGAGACACAGGGAAAAAAGTAAGCAGACGTATACAGAAGCAGCTATTGTAATCAGGACACTTCGACTCGTGTGTTACGAATGCTGGGGATCAAATTAGGCTTACTTATTGTATAATTGTGGCGAACGAAACGGGGTCACGAGAAGGCTATCCCCTGCCTTTCGTTTCACAATATCTTCACATATCCAATTTTTGTTCAGAAAATGTTTTGTCTTTTCTTTAAGATTTTTAAATTCGGTTCACAACACATGTAAGAAAAATTACATGATCACATCAGCGCAACGATTAGTGAATACCTAGAATACTATTCCCTGCACACAAAAAATATGCAATTATGCCCAACTGCAGAAATTTGCAAATATTTTCAATAATGAAACTAACACAATTATAACTCATAAACTCAACTTCTAGCATTATGTGTTTGTCAACATACAAGGAAGAGACGTTATATCAGCTACCTAAGTTGGGCACCGACGTTTTCAAAACAATTCACCCAAAGACACTAAATAAAAGAGAATCCAAAGAACGACAAAATAGTATTACCGATATCCCAGAGTCATCCAGTGTAAACCAAAAAGCAGATGACGCGAGAATTCGAATCCGCTCTTCTTACTTCTTCAGAGTGGAAGAGACACATTCTGTAAAATTATACACATTGTAAACCTGTAATTACGGTTTGAAGTCTTACAAATAATTGTTGAGTAACAAGATACAATCATGATTCAATCGCTTTCAACGGAATAATAATGAATAAAAGAACTACATGTTCGATGAAAACTAGTCCAACTAGTACAACAGTACAACTTGTACAACAGTACAACTTGTACAACAGCATATTACTTTAGCATTTTGACTGAGTATTTTGTTTCCAGGCGCGTCAACTGTAATATTCATTTGTCCCGTAAGTGTAGGGAGTGTTTTATCACAAAATGAGGTGTTCTTCCCTCGCTGAATGGCGAGATCCGGCGTCGCCCTACACGTCCATATGTCGGGGGGTGGGTCCCCTTCCACGTAGCTCCCACCAGCGGGGCAGCGCCCTAGCCGGGACAAGCTTTCAACATTCGACAGGTCTCCCGACATGAGTGGCAGTGTAGTGCATGTGAGTGTGTATGTAATGGGTGAGGATAGGACAAGGAAGAGGAAGGAAAGATCGCGCGCGGTCCATGGCTCGTTTGTTAGGGTACTGCTCCGGCATTCGCCTGGTATTGATAGGAGAAACCAAGGAAAACTGCCTGTCAGAGCAGCCGATCACTAGAATTCTCCTCCAGCCAGCGGTTGATTTCGACCCAGCTAGTATATAGCTGTATATAGCTAGTATATAGTATATATATGTGGAAAATACTGGCACCGTCGGGACTCGAACCCTAAGTCCCCCCGGTCAGAGGCAATACAGAGTCATCAGTTGATGCTCTGAGTCATCTCAGCCGGTTTTCACGCAGTAATTGTGAATATTTAAAAAAAATAAGGTATTCTGCCATGGCTTCGTTTAGAGCTTCTACTGAAACGATTGTTGTATTTTTTCTTTTAAATGAAAGAATATGATCCCTAGATGTGTTATCAGATATTGTTTGTGTTAATTCACCAACATTTACGATGTAAATTAATTAATTAAATCGTTCTTTAATAGTACGCTTATCAATAGTCAATTGTTTTCTTTCAAAGAGCGGCAGTTTCAAAATCGATGTACATGAGCATAGATGTGAGTCCACGCTGCTTGATGTTTTGTTTTGATTGTTGAGATTTGTTTACAACTCGTCAAGGTTTTGTTTCAGTGTAATAATTGCATTGTGGTGTGGACAGTTTGCATGTATTTGCTTCTGTGGTGTATTTTGTAGAGAACATTCGCACAGTGGGTTTTGCTCAGTTGTAATACTTTAGTGAAGTTGTTTACAGGTTATGTCGAATTCCGAATCGTTGTCCACGCGCCCCAAAAGACGCAAACGTACATTAACTGAACGCAGGGAAAGAGAAAGTCAGCGTAGGTGTCGTGATAGTGGGGTCATTTCGTTTTCTACTGGGTCATTGTCTATGAAATGTTATTGTTCTGCTTTGTACTTTCCATGTGAGAGAAATTCTGCAAACGATTTACTCTGTGTTGCTTAAATGGGAAAATAAGTGTACCTTCAAGCAATATGCCAGAAGAAATCAAACAGTTGTTTATAGGAGATGATGACACATCAAAAAACTTTAGAAATAATATCTTTCAGTATAATAGTGCTATATCTTTTGTGCCGATATTGCATTGCCATCTGGTCATGGGCCATACGTGTACAAAATTTTTGGAACTCATCACAGAATATCTTCGTTATACCCTCAAGATCCAAACAATGCAATATATTGTGAACATTAGTATGGGTACAGTATTTTATATTTATCTCCGATCTCACCGTCATATTTTGACGGGTTCTCACTAGTTGTGATAAAATAATACTAGGTGAACCCGCAAACGTGATTCCAACTAGCAAAAATATTATCTCAGAGTGGATTTTGAACGCGTCACGCTCACAATTTTTCTCCACTACACCACCGCGCTGGTTTAAGCAAATCAGCTCTCTTAATGCATTAAAACTGTTGAACTTCTGTAAGTTTCGAAAATTCAGAAATTTTAATGAAAATCGAACTTATGGCATATTATTAAGCGAGCGTTGCTCTCTATTCGAGCAAAAAATTTCTAGTCTGTTGTTAAGAAAATGTGTCGGTAATTTTTTAAATTGTCAATATTTCACACAAAATTGTGCAAAAACTGCTCAAATCCTTTTAAAAAATGTACACTACATTAATTAAAGGTATAATTTCGTAGAACATATTTCATTTAGAACAAAATAAAAGAAATCTCTCTAGTTGTACGAGAGTAAAAAAATTTCAACTTTGCAATTTTCTAAAAATTCGAAATTTTTGAAATACGTTTTTATGCATATCATAGTGTAGGCTTGTCATTATATATTTTATATTGTTTTAATTTGTACGGTAAAAACGAATTGTTAAAAACGGTAGTATTAAATAAATGCAGAAATAATAAAATTAAAATCCAGTTTTGAAAGAAATCGGATTTAAATATAACTGCAAATTGTTTTTTCTTTCCATGATTTGGCCAACAAGGTTATAAATTCAATACTTTTCTCGTGTTATAGTTGATTTTGATGATTCTGTTAGGTTTAGAGGCAAGTGCAATAAACTATATTACAAACTTATGAGTTATTGCCTTTTCTCTTTAATTCGATTTTTTGCGTTTTTTAAGGCCCTAAAACAAGTTTTAGTGCTTGACAATACGATGTCTACTAATATTACTTAACGATGATATTACATTCCCTTAGGTTGTAGGTTATACATCAACGGAATGCTTTTTACGGAAGAGACTGGATTGCAGCCAACCCCGGCATACCACATATTTTGTCTCATACTTTCGTTCCAACTATAAAATTTGATCGGTTTAATTCATTTTCTTACAAATCCCTAAACAATATTGAAATAGTAATACACAATATTACAGCATACTAAAAATAACTAAATAATTCTATTTATCGAGGTGAAGAACACATGCGCAGATTATACTTCTCCCCTATACGTAACAAACAGATTTTACTGTTTTTTGACGAAAATAAATCAAATTAAATAAAGATTTTTTTAAAAAAATTGACTGGCAGCCAATGATAAAGACTTGCTCTCGAAATAACGATCCATAATTTAACAAGAATTTCCCGTGGAATTTAAATACATATTGGGCGTACCAAAACTTCAATACCAGTATTTTGCACGTCATGTAGCTTCACAACTGGTTAATAAGATCAATAAACGATTTTTTTAAATTGGCAACACGTTGTTGGTCGCAAAGCAGCTGTTCCATCCTTCGCATGGCGGCGCGCGGCGCCCCCGGGCGTGGCCTGTGCGCAGGAGCTCGATTGTGCGCGGTTCCAGATCAAGTGAGGTCGCCCGGCGTAACGGGAACTTCGCATCTTTCCCCTGTAGAGCACGCGGGCCGCGAGCGCCGGGCCGCATTCCTCCCGGACACATTCCTCACAGCCCCCACAAACACCAATCGCCTTTCATTCTGGCATTCGTTTTGCCCTTAGTGTCGTCGAGGAGACTGCGTACGAGTTCACATCGTACGCAGAGAAAATCGTTATACGAAACTTATCTATAATGAGGCTCTGGCGTCCTTATGACGCCATTGCAAAATTGACATAAATTAGGGATCTCATATTAATCAAAACCATTCGCAATGCATAGACGCTGTAAAATGTATATATAAAAGTGTCATTAGGTTTATTCTGGAAGTGATGTAGGATATTTTATGAAAATGACGAGTCAATTAGCACTCTCTTATCTACACCTTCACTTGTCTGAACCGATTCATGAAAGTATTTGATAATTGATTACTTCTTCCTCAATCAATATTAACGAACTTCAGATTACGAATTGATGATAAGCTATAAACACTTCCAATTATTTTCGATATTATATAACTGTTCTAATTTAATTACTGAAAGATTTATTGTATTTCTGTGACAAGTGACGATTTCGTTGTTTTGAAAGTTACGAGGACGGTGTATCAAATAATTTTTAATTCGTGTTTCAAATCTTATGCTACATTTCCAAGACAAATTTTGAGTAAATATATTTTATCTATTAAGTTAAAGTATAGGGTTGATCAACCAGTTGCAGTTTACGTGGACGAAAATCTACGTTATCACATTGACAAATTGCCTAAGTAATAGCTTCAATCGATTTTGTAGATAGCATACCGTCTCATTCTTGTACTGATTCTTACTTTTTAATTTATCGAATACACATCAATCCTTACATTTTCTGTTGATTTACGAATCAGTAGTTTTTGTCAAAAATGACTTACTTAAGGGCGGGAATATATTTTTAGAATACGTCGATGTATATAACACTCGCCGTAGAAATCATATTCATCAGGTGACGGTATCAACAGCTCGTTACAAAAAATTTACATACAATACATGTACATTATTTTACAACACTTTGCAAGATGACATTAAACGACTAAATTCGTTAGAAAAGTTTAAGTTCCAATTACAATCGTTTCTGTTGCATAATTGTTTCTATACGATTAGAGACTAGACTGAGCATCAAAAGGATAGTAACATTAGTTTTAACAGTGATACTTAATGTGTTATTTACCATTTGGACTGTATAATTCTAACAACGTGTGACAAGTATCGTATGGCAGCTTCTGGGTCAATGACCCCCATCTCGATCAGGTTTTTTGTCCACTTTCCCTGATCCCTTGAGCAAGTGTTGAGATGGCCCCTTGTTTTGCTTCTAGATATAAATGTAATTTCATTTTCTGTGCACGTCTTCTATAATTCAATGGGATTGATTGATTTTTTCGTGTTTCCGGTCGCGCCAATGGCTTTGATCATTATTCCCGTAAGTGTTGTGCATGTTTTTTCTCGGGAGATGGCGGTGATTTTTCTCCGCTGGATGGTGTGATCCGGCGCCGTCCTACCGTCGGCTAGTGAGGTTTTCCCCTAACCAGGACTCTCCCACCAGCGGGGCACCGCCCTAACCGGGAAAAGCTCTAAGCTCCCGACCGGTCTCCCGGAATATGTGGTAGTGTAGTGCATGTTAGTGTAAGTGTGTGTGTAAGGGGAGAGGATAGGACAAGGAAGAGGAAGGAAAGATCGCGCTTGGTCCGTGGCCCGTTTGGTATAGTCCTGCTCCGGCGTTCGCCTGGTGTAGAATTGAGTGGTAAATATAGTTATTCAAATTATTGTTCTCCATGTTGTCGTCGCGGCAGGAAGTTATTATTCCTTAATGAAGGACATGATGAGAGATAGCCCAAATTTATAACTGATTTACCCTTGAAAATATATTTTTTTTTTACATCGGAGCAAATATTTTGTGATGAATCCTTGCAAAAAAACGCACTTCTTATTTGTGTATTCAAAATTCAAGTACTATATGGCGTAGGGTAGGGATCTCAGAATCTTGAAAACGCGCAGAGAATTCACTTCTCCCCATAACACGTTACACTCAGGTTTTAACTGTTTTTGACGTAAAATAAATAAAAAACTAAAATAACATAGCATTTATTAGTGCCATAAGCAGACTGAATGCTTTCCTTATCTTACTGTAGTAGCACTCAAAACAGACATGGGCGACCGCAAGCACCAGACGCATTCTTTTAAGAAGAAACATTTTTCCCTGTTAAACTGAAGTACTTTTTTCCCTGTAGTTTCAACCGTCGATCCTCACAAGTAACTTTAGTTTCTCAATGCAAATTTGGTAAAAGTGATTTTCAAGTTTTGATTGTGACACATTGACAAATATTCGGAATATTTGGATGAATTATAAAAATAGACATATTCAACAAAACCTCTGAATGTTGCAAACATTGCAAAAGTCAAAATTTTCTGAACCCTTGAAAACAGATATTAAATGAAATATTTTCTTCAATGTTATATCTTAAAATATCATTTACATTTATTTATAAATGTAACAAGACATTTTTTAATGTGTAGACAAGATTTTCTCAAAAAATGTTCCGATTTTTTTGTATTTTTTCTCGAATATAGCAATGTCTAATTGTCCTTACAGCCCCTGAAATATCTAAAATTGCAAAATTGTAGCTTCTTTTTGATGCGTCGGGAGGGCCGTTGCAATGCCGTTGCTAGGTGGTCTAGTGGATAAGTCCGTTGCAGGTGGAACCTATCGGGTTTGAATTTTAGCCCACGCAAATATGTTTTTGGAGGAGTTGGAAACATTTTACGGGTTCAATCAATACTATAACAATACCTAACAGTTATAAATAATACGAGAAAGTATGTGCTACTTTAGCACAACTACTTATATCTGACCTTTGGATGACATGAACATATACTATGCTTGAATACCCATGAAAATTTAGTATCGTGTGGCAGTTGCTTCCAAATACTGGCGACGTAGTCATTTAGTGTATACTGAACTTACATCGTGATAACTGTTGGTCCTAAATGTCAGTTTAAGTATCCTGGAACCGAAAGTGAAATTCCAAGAGAAATGAATGCATTTTTTTCGATTCGGTATGCTCCTATAATTCTAGTACTTGCTTTCTGATTTCTTTCACACGAACGTTTCGACGAATTTATAATGAGATTACGAGAATACTATGCTGTGACAAGAGAAAGATATTTAGAGCCACCAGTGTCGCTACTTTCCTAGACAAACATCACTACCCTTACATTCCTTTCTTTGCGATTGCCCCACTCTCTCCCCCAAAAAATAGCTTGCGACTGCTCATGCGTTACTCTACGGAAATATGATAATGGCAATACCATTTCCTAGAAACTCATACCGTACAGGGGAAAATGGCGCTCCACGCGGATTCTGATCTGTTCAGAAACCTGCAAGCGCAAGAAAGGCTACCATCTGCAAGCTACTCAATGCTTGTCACAATAGAAGATATATGAAAACGATCCTGGGTTCTACTTGGCTCAATACCCACTAGCTCTCAGACATTTACAAGCAAACTTGATTCTGCATTCGTTAGATTGACGATACTTACATCACAGTTTCTTTTCCTTCCTGAAGATACTTCTTTATTCAATTCTTACAAGCATTTAAATATTATTCGCTTGTTCTCTTTTCAACGGTCGAAAAATTCTCATTAAAAATGCCAATTACAAGAGATTTTAGGCAAATTCTAAAAATAGAGACAATCTAATGGCTAAGTAAAGACAGACAGCATCTTCTCAGATTCAACCTGCAATCGTGAAATAAGAAGTGGTTCAGAAAGTCGGCAAGTATGTCTCAAAACTGTCGATTCCTCATTTTTCGTAACAATACACTATTATTGCTGACATATTCTCTCTCTCTCTCTCTCTCTCTCTCTCTCTCTCTATATATATATATATATATATATATATATATATATATATATATATATACACACACACACCATTAATACATAAGCTGTTTATTGTACGCTTCATAAAATCTAGGCTGCCAAGTTGTACTGTTAGCTCTCCTCACAAAACGTATAAATGCAGCAACTTCGGAGATTACCCGGTCCAATATATTGTTTGATTAACCAAAATCTGCTCTTAAATTGTTCAGACAATTCAATTACATGTACGTGTCACTAAAGCTTTCTATAAAATATCGAGTTGTCAAGAATGTCTCTTTTGAGCACGCAGAAATATCTGGGTTCTAATATCCATTATGACACCAGTGCTTCCTTCCCTTGATAAAGGGGGACCTCCCTCCCTATAGTCTGCTCCTCATTGAAGGCGGAGAGGGTGAAAAAAATTTATTTCATCCAGTGTAGAAAGTGCGTTGAGGGTTTCACACATAGTATTTAGTATAGTACTGCTTTTACGAGACCCCCAATTCAACACGCGAATTAATACATTAAAATTTGAAGAATTTACTCATGATCATTAACTGCGTCCAAGCTAGTTTACCAAGATATTAGTAGTTCTTCGCGGGCGCTGGCAACTTCGAAATAGAGTACATGTAGTGTGTGTTCTTTCTGTCATTGGATTAAACACGAAACTTATTTTTATATGCTATTTCCAAACACACATTTATATGAATCTCTTAATAGATTTTTTTAAACAAATTTCCTTCTGCTTATGGATATTCCCAAAACATCGAATAAGTACAACCCCCACTACAGGTATCTCAGATACACACCCTCTCCGCTTCCGCCCCAAATTCCGGCGCCAACCCTGCCCTACCCTACACTCGCCCAGATAACATCAGAAGCAACTACGCGTTGGTCACCCGAGAGGGCAACTTCCCCCACCCGACAGTCGTCGCGAGGAACAGAAGCGGCGTTATATCCCTCGGGCGGCCACGCGGCGAATCGACGCGTCACGCGACGCGCGTGAGCGAGTGAGCGAGTGAGCGAGTGAGCGAGCGAGTGAGCCGGCGAGCGAGAGCGAGTTCGCGCGCCCCGTCGCTGGGTCATGCAACACATGCGCGCAATGCCCACGCCGCCGCCTCGCGGCGTCCCTGGCTGCGCGGCGATGGCCGGCGCTGCGACGCACGGTGGGGCAAAAGCCCCCAAGCCTCGCCACACCCCTCAAAACACAATTATTTCTGTACACAGAGAGGCAGGGTTGAGTAGTATTTCAATATTTAAATTTTAAACATTTTGTTGTTGGAAAATTGTACTGTTGAGTTTCTTCGACACGTATTTTAGAGATATATTTAAATACATAAAATAGATGTCCTTAAAAAAATAAATATTGAATAAAAATAAAATTGGTGTATCTTATTTTTGCTTTCATTTCAAAGTACGTGGAACATTAATCCAAATATGCCTGACATTTTTTGTTTACTTTTCTTGATTTTTTGGTTTAATTACATTAAGAATACATATATATTATAGTTAGTTGTTGTTCAGAAATTTGTATGACTGTCAATTATTAATTTATAATTGCCAGTTAAAAATATTGTTCAATAAAAAATATAATACAATTGTATTTACTGTATATTGAGTATTTCAAGTATTTTAAATTTAAAACCAATTTTGAGTATGCATTTAAATTTTTTAAATTTTGGCGAATTTAAACCTTTAAAGTATTGCGTTCAACCCGAGGCGTACACAGGCATGTATGTATGTATTGTGTGTACACAGGTATAGTGTCCAGACGACTTCTGTTCTCTTACAATTTTTTTTATGCTAATAAAAATTTTTTATAGTTTTTAGGTTTTAATAAGTTAACAATTGGTATATTGGATGACTTTCGTTGGCACAGAAAATTATTAAAAGCTGTATAATTGAATATGAAATCTCGTTAGCCACCCTTCGATCGCCGCTGACGTAAACATACTTCAAACTTATAACATTTAAATGAAAACAAATGATTGCATTTGTTCATTTGCTCATTTACCGACTTTCTCATCTGGAAGGAGAAGAATAACAAACAGACATATAATATTTTGTAAAACATGTGTGTTAAATGAATGCATTATTTTTGTATACAATACACAAATACAACGTTCAATTGCTTTCGATTAGTAAAACGTACATTTGACTCCCGAACCGGGACAGCAACCTCCCACATGACAACTCTTATCCGCCTACTGCGACTTTTGTCCAGCTGTTTGGGCCTTTTCCCCAGCGTGCAGCGCGGCGGTGGGTGCGCGCGCGTGGTCATATTGCCCAAGCAGTTCCGGCTCCTTGCAACTGTAGGCACGTGCGAGCAAGCGCCGCCAGCGCCCTACACATCGCCCCTCGCTGCTACCCGCTGCATTACTCCCACAATGGATCGCCACAGATCGACGACATGCGCGTCGAGGCTCTTCAATCCTGGATGGTAATGGCTTGTACATCGACAAATAATTGGAACGACATTTTTCGTAAAGTATTTTGTGAATGCAGAAGAAGACGTGTTATGTCATACCTAAAATTGGTATATAGTCAGTTTCTGCGTTTTAGTATTTACGGAACAAATCCCTGAATGCTGAAAGGCGCAAAAAATACCAAACAAACTTATAGACGTGAAGAGATTTCTTCAACAGGTGCCTACCATCATCAAGCACTATGGTGCATGTTAGAAAACGATATTAAAGCCGAAACAATTTTCGTACCTCAAAGGAAGAGGGAAAAAGACTTACATTGAAATGTCTAAAACAGATCATGGATACATATATTATACCTAATCTATATGATCAGCCCAAAAGAAAAAGTACTGCAACATATACTTCCTCGTATTATTTGCAACTGTTATATGTTATATAATATTGCAAGTTGTATCCTACTAAAATTTAAAACATCTCCTGAAAAAATCACTTCACTAAATGAAGCGTGGGAAATTCGAAAGAAACTTCAATTTTTGAAATTTAGAAAGTTAGAATGAAAATGGAATTTGTACCGCAGAATTTAGTGCATATTCTTGCTCTGTACTTAAAAAAGTTTACTGAAAAAGAATGGAAATGTTTTTGAGAAAATCTTGTTGACGTATTTTAGCAAAATTGTCAAGATTTGACTTATGATAATGCGAAAAATATTCATATTTCGAAAAACATAAAATATTTTTTTAATGCTAATGTAGAGGAATAGATCGCATTAACATAAAATTTCAAGCTTCAGTAATCAAGGTGTTTTTAGGTTCGAAAAGCGGTTGAACTTTGGAATTTTCGAAATTCAGAGGTTTGAGTGAAAATTGGATCAACACCATATGTCTAAACGCACCTTGCAGTGTTTGAGCAAAGCACGTAAAGAAAAAATTAGTCTTTTCCCCCATAAATAAACTAAACGGAACTACAACAACGCAAACTCGAAGTCAACGAATGAGAGTTTTCCCAAGACGTCGCAAGTGGCTCTGCCGTCAAAAAATCAATTGCGCCCTCCGAATTCATGAATTTTACAAGTCCTTCGAGTGTTTTTACGTCTTTGTCGGGTCAATCTATTTATAGTTGGGGTAAGCAGAATTATGCGGCTCATTCTTACTCTTAACTTCCTCAGTGAGGTACAATTCGAATTTCAAGATAATCTGGAAAAGCTTACATTGTGGAACTTTGTCTCCAATCGCATATCTGCACATGTTGGAGTCGCGTTAACAGACCTGTCAGTGAATAATGCTGTCGCATGAGGTATTTGAGATAAGCTCTACAAGTGTATGCTTTCTATATGGAAAATATCCAAGAAGCTCAAAAGGTTTCAAGCAGAAAGCTTGCTGACGCTTTCAGTACGTTTAAACTGGAGGGAAACCTTTCGGTCCAGTTAGTCATAACCTAAAAGACTTTTAGAATAGATTATTTAGAACTTTCGGGCAAGGTTTGCGAGGCTTCTCCAAAACACTTGGATTCTGTGGGACTCCGCTTAGAAATCTCTGTTCATCTGGTACACTGTGCTGCCATTTAAATATTTTAGACTATGACTTTTGAGTTGACAGTTTTGAGTTCTGTACGTCTCTTTGAACTACGTAAATATAAAATATTTTCTAGGAGTATGTTTTTGCATATTCCCCTAAACGTTTCATAGTTCTTTATTCATTTAGTAGTGCTAAATCCTGCATGGCTCTAATGCAATATAGTGGATTTCCGTTGCGAAAAGGTGGCAAGAAAGCTGCAGGAACGGTCCACCCATCAGTAGAAGCGGACACAGTCGACCGCGTTTTATGTGAATATTTTATGTCATTTGCCATTATAAACAGTTTATTATGGCGCTAAAAATCCGGCGTAAAAGATGCTATATAAGACACGTGTGGTTTAAAGGTCCTCTAGTAAGCTAACAAAACATTGACAAAGACAAAACACTATGATACTAGCGTTACCACGTTCCACGATTTTTTGGCGTTGAACATGGGGTAATTTTCCTTGAGCTTTATCAGTTACACGTCAAGTCATATCAGAAGTCGTTGCCTTTTATCCCTATCGCCCAGGAGCTCAGCACCGTTAGTGTCCAAGGTTCCCCATCACCGACGGTCACGCATCCAGGGACTCTCGGTGTCTCGAGCTGCTTAATTTCCGTGATTTCACGGAGCTTGGTTAAGAAATTCGGCTACTGGCGCAGGCACGGGTATGTTACTAAAACACTACATTGATGGTTAGGATAATTCGCTAATAAATCTTCAAAGTACATACTTGTATATTAGGACATGCGCATGCGCGCGATCACTGTAATTCCGGAAATGTTCGTCAAAAGAAGCACTTAAATCGGGACCGAGCGTAAGGAACAATAGACTTTGCTCTGAAAAATTAATATTCTTATGAGAATGGTAAACTTCTTTTATTTGTCACGGTTTCAGAAGATACAAATTGATTCCTCCTTCTGCATGAATCCTCTGGTTACTGAAGCTGTATTATATTTGTATATTATAAATGTAATATAAATTTTAAATTAAGTTTCTTCTTTTTATTTCCATATCACACACTGATGACGTGTTTCCCCCTTGCTTGTTATAATAGATGTACTACAGCGTTAAGGCACTTCCATAGTTTTCTTTTATGTGAGCCCTAGTAAAATGTCTATTTCATTACAGAATACTCTTAAAAATGAGTTACTAACTCAACATCCAATCGTATAAAACGTTTTATATTTCCATTACTCGTTCTCAAACACAGTAACAAATTTGATAACTACCCTACCTTTAAAGCAAGTATAAAGACGAGAGGACCGGATCCCGTGGCCGCTTTAGATCCGTCACTGCCACCATAGAGCACGGCTCTCGCGACTTGCCTCCTTGCACTGCGCCGGTGGAGGCCGGCGGCAGCCCGTCGTCGCTCCGTAACTCAAGCCGAGTGACTGAGTGTCAAATTCCCTCGCAACCCAAACCGAATCCCTAGTGCGTTTACGTAACAGCTCACTTTTATGTCCCATAACCCGTTAATCGAACTCGATGATGCGAACCAGCAGTCCACGTGTTTTCCAAGGTGCTGACTGAGGGCCACATGTGGCCAACACGAAGAGGTGAGTGTAATATGCACATGTTCAGAATTCTGGCATCATTCGAAAAAAAGTGGTGCTCAACAGCATATACTTTCTCATATTATTTGTTATTTGTTACACAATATTATAATATTGCAAATTGTATTTCCATGCTACAAAAAGTTCAAAGAAAAAAGTGGAACCAGTTTTGAGAAATTTTGACAATGTCCCCGAGTCACCGTTTAAAAATCAAAAGGTTCATTTCAAATGTGCATGGCTTCAAAATCGGCCAGATCGATCTATAATATTCATTTTTGGAAAATATTGGGCGTGTTTTAGGCGACAGTGTTGTTCACACACAGGCGAGCCTTTAATTTTTTTTTTTCAGTTGAAGGCAGCAAAGCCAGATTTAGGCACTGCGGGACCTTCAAGCACAAAATTGTGTTGGGGCTCCCTTCCGAAAAAAATTCCCCCAGACTTACCAAAAAGCCCTAATTATAATAGAATAATGTTTCAGCACATAATATTCACTTACAATAATTTTACAGATACCAGCTTATTTTATGCTTTTTTCTCGGAATGGGGCTATTCAACTGCTTATTTTGCTGGTAGCTGAACCCAGACCTGATAAAAGTCCCTCAAAACGTATTCCCTCAAATGTTCGACATCGATTTTTTGCAACATCACATAACTTTCTGAATACTCCGTACAAACCTACGAAGTATATGAGAAAGTAAAAATCTAAGTCTCTTCATGTTTCTTCCCTTTGACGATTGTATCCTTGAGGATCGTTTGAAAACACAATTCAGAACTTTTGCATCCAAAATGTAATATTTTAGAATATTTTCCCGCTAATATGGTGCTCAGTCAATGGATGGGTTCGACCTATATCTTTAACGAAACCTCTTAAATCTTCATATTTAAACTATCACATTGCTCACTTGATGGATATTTTAAATTTTCGGTTGGTTTCTTCTTCTTCTTCTTCTTCTTCTTCTTCTTCTTCTTTTATTATTATTATTATTATTATTATTTAACTTTATTCTAACATAATCCACAGCCCTTTGGTCAATTTTCCTTTGGATTTGGGTCCTGCCCAAGAACCTAGGAATCACAGAGGTACCTTAAGGATGTGAGCAGTGTTCAGCAATGCGATCTTTAGCAGATGGAATGCTAGATCCGCTTCAAGGCTTAGGGAGCTAAGACGTTTCGTCAGGTATTGCCCATACAGACCGAATTACTACTGAGAAAATGTTAGCATGGGTTTCCAGAGTATTTTCAGCTCTATCTGGGGACCACTTTTTTTTAATTTAAAAATTTAAGATCTCCTTTGGTCCACTCTGCAATCTGCTGGGCTGGCCATGACCACTGTTCATACCTGATGGTTTTCTTTAACGACGCTGAGATCTGGTGTGTTATGATTCAATTGTCTGGATCTTGAAATCACAGAGAATTTTCAGTCACTTTGTGCATCCACAACTGATATGTGCCCCACAAGTCCTACTTTCTCCACAGATTCCAGTGTAGCTCCATGACCCCTCTGTCATGTTACTGTTTGTAATCTGTCAGTACAATCTTTCTGTAGATACTAATTAGGATATTGACTTGTTTGTTGTTTGCAAAGTCCCTTCTTGCCGTCCTTGGAGTCTTATCTACTTTTGCATGGTCTTAAGCTGGCTTTACACTTGCAAGGAAATGGCGAGAAATATTATTTCGCAAGAAAAGTAACCAATGTAAACATTGCGGCAATAAATATTTCTGGTGTTGGCAATATTTCTTGCTACATATTCCGGTTGTAATATAAACTCGTGTGATTCCGTCCTCGGAAAGATATTGTCAGCTGTTGCTGGGACTAAAATGGATTGACGTGTGAGCAAGAAGCAAGCTGGCAAGACATGTGAGCAAGCTGGAAGAAACTAATATTGACCACGGTCACATGCGCAGGAAGTACGGTTAAGGAAGTACATAGACGTATTATTTTGAATTGTTATATGCGCTCTTTCGTAAAACGGGTGTGTTAAAAAGGTTTAGTACATTAAAAGAAGTAATAAATATTACATACACTCTATGGTTGATTATCGAATGGTTCAAATTTTGGTTTAGCTATAGATGCTCCCTAATAATTAATTTTGTTACGTTAAAAATTATCAAGATATCTAACCTCAAACAATTTTAAGATTAATCTATAACACATCAACAGTAGGTAATGGATATTTTAAAACTGTTTATCGAATTAATAATTGCACTTTTTATAAAAAGAAAATTACTTTGCTCCCACGTGAATCGAAGTTCATGAAAAAATACTGAGGCTCCTGAACCGAATTTGCACAAGCCCCTTTTCTTTCGTCTTAAAATATAGTCACATGTCCTCAAAAAACGTTGACGTTTCTTTATCTCTTCCTTGAGCACAATAATTGCGACCACGACTCGCATCTTCTCCCTTCTACTACGCATGTCGGAGTGAGGTACAACCTCACTTAAGTTCACGCACCATTTTCCTCGTGACGCCACCAAACACGGCAACAAAAAATTCTTAAGGTAAAACGATCGGCAATATTTTGTCCGAAAGATCTTCCTCCCATCTTCCTGGCAACATATTGCCCAGTCTTGTTCTTGCTAGTGTAAAGATAACCGCAAGAAACAGCAACAAATTGCTGAAAGTTATTCCGGAAACCTGTTGCTAGTGTAAAGTCGGCATTAGTCCTAACGGCCCATTCCTCTGGTGTTAGAACCAGAGATTCGGTCTCTTTGTTATGGGTTAATTCTCCAGCAGCCCCAAATGAGACGCATCCATCTTCCTTTCGATGTCTCAAAAAAACTGTCCTTGAAGTGGCTCGCTGTACCATCTTGTTCAGCGTTCCTGATGTTTCCCCTCTCTAAAAAAGTAGGTACTTCGCAGTTTCAGGATACGCTCCTTACGTAATTGGACGAGCCACATCTGCCTTGAATTTTGAAAGTATTCTACCAGTGTTTGCTTCTCTGTTTGAACCGTCTCGTTGATCCGCTTCAGTCTACGGTCTCCAGGTCTGCAGAATAGACAGAGGGTGTTGACATCGGTACGCGGATGGGGTGCACATTGATCTGCCTTTAGTTTTCTGGGTTGGCAGTCCATATTATCCAGTTCTGCTTGTGTCCAGATATACAAAAAGTGTATCTTATCACTGGTACTGTCGACGTCTTATGCTGAAGAGATTTTCATCGATGAGCCTGCTTCTGAGAAGTTTTCAAACACGTCATTTGTGTCCGAGGAGGACTTATTTTGTTGATGGCAGATGTCGGAGACCTGTTTCTTGGGGTTTCTTGAAAACATCCTCCATGGAGATGCCTCTTATAGCCATCTTGTTTGAGAGTTCGATATTCGAGGTGTAGGAGACTGTACCTCAGCGGATACTGAGATCAGCGCACGTGTCTACGCCGAACTCCATTGCAATGTGCTTACTAAACATTCGTGCTGAGTTTAGCAGCGACTCAAGTTTCGTTTGAGACTTTTCATAAAACATGAGGCCATCCATGTAAATGAGGTGGAAGAATCTAGGAGTAGACTTCGATGTTTGATACCCGAGTCGGGTACTCTGCTGGACTGTTGTGAGGGGTATCAATAATGCTACGGAGCTTCGCAGTGGAAAGCGAGTCTCCTCGACGTATATCCCTCGACGTATCCGAGGGTGTCCCTTTGCGACATTATAGGCGTTCCAGAGGGATATCTAGAACGTTTGGAAATAATTTTAATTTTCGCCTACATCAAGAATCTTCACCCAACAGTGTGGCATAGAGTGATATGACTTATTTTTAGTCTATCCAGGCGAAGTGCCATCACGAACGGCACGAAGTTCGTCAGCAACCTTCTAGCTTTCTGAAGAATCATCTTGTCAAATATTAATGCATTTTCAATTCCAATGAATAGTCTACGGTTTCCTTTTTACTTTCTCGCCTTATTACGTAAAAAGAGAAAGTATTGTAATCCTGCGCCCAAAAGCGGCGATTTCTGACATAAAAACTCGAGTTATGGTTTGTTATGTTACGTTTGTTATGTAACGAAAAATTGGATAAATAGTTTTCTTATATTTACTAAATTACATCCTCTTTTTTGTTGTGAAGTCAGAATCCATGTTTTGTGGGTCCTTGACACAGAAAAATCGATTGACGATAAAAGGTGTGTAATCTGTGGTCAACACTAACACTTAAATCGTTCAGATGATTTTTTTTCCAAAATTTAGATTATGTGATCGATCTAAATGCAGTAGACGCCCTGGTATTTTGAAACGAATATTTTGACTTTTGGGGGCACTTTTAAAAGTCTCAACATTTCCAAAATGTTCTCCAAAATGACTCCAAATTTTTTCATTGCGTTTTGTCCTCAGCATAACAAAGACTAAATTGAATGGCGCAAGTCTCATTTTGATTGAAAGTCAAAATCCTCCTAAAATAGAAAATTAGTAACTTCTTTCAACGTCTTCCTACAAGTAGAATACTGAAGAGATTTCTTTTCTTAACAAAATCTTTTGTTATAAAAAATCTTTAAAAAGGGTTATAAACAATTTTTAGAAAAAATGAGTAGTTTTCGCGTAATTGTGCGTGGAATACCAGCAATTTTCAAACATATTTTTCTCAAAAAGGGCTTCAATTATTTTCCTCATATTTATTGGAGGTCAGTGTCAAAAATCAATGCTGGTCACATTTTCAGATAAGTCTGTATTTTCGAAAATTGCGAAAAAAACAGTAAAAGTGCAATACTGATGTTAGACATTTTTTCTTAAAGAAAATTTGTTCTCGAAAATCAGATATTCAAATTAGGTCATGTACAATTCTTTGAAAAAACGAGTGGTTTTCGAGTAATTTCTGCTTGAAATTAGTGCAACTTACAAAACGAGTTCACAAAAATGGCTCCAATTTTCTTTTACTTTCTCCCTACAGAACAGGCAGAAAGTTATGTACTACTGCGTGAAAAGAAGGCGAATTTTCAGCAGAAAAACTCTTTTTACAGGGCCCTGGTAACGAGAAAGTGGATAAATCCATTTGCTAAATTTAGAAAAGTAATCCCCTATCACGTGGTGTAGGAAGAATCCGATTTTTGGGTCCTTGGTACCGAAAAATCGAATGACGGAAAATGGCTGTCTGTTCGTCTGTGAACAATGCTAGCGGCTAAAGCGTTCAGCCGGTTTTCTCCAAAATTGATATTCCTCAATTGACCAGGCTGATGTCGCGGTCGCTTGAATTTGAAACTGATATATCATTTTTTGTGGGGGGAGGTACTTTACATGAAGCCCTTGAGACATTTTCCAAATTAAAAAAAAAAGGCTATATCCTTTTTGATTAAATGTTGTGGTTGGATGGTGTGAAGGACGTTTAAGAGAATGGTGCAGGTCTCATGTTCGTTGAAAATCTTGATTTTTCGAAAATTGCACAAGTCCAAAATTTGTTCGGTGTCTTCCTACAACTAAAATATTAAAGATAGAGATTTTTCCCTTAACGAAATCTGTTCCTTAAAGCTAGATTTTGAAAGAAGGTCATGTACCATTTTACGAAAATTCGATCACTTTTCGCGTAATTTTGCGTGAAAATAGGTGGGGAAAAGTACGTGTTGTTTGATATCCCTAGATTTACATTTCCCCCCAGGATAGACTTTCTTAGGAAAATGATAGTAAAGGACAGAGACATGTAAGGGATAGATAGGATAGACATTTGTAGTAAATCATTGTTTTAAATGTTAGAAACTTCAAACGACCGGGCTCTGAACTGTGGTTTACCTCAGAGACCCAATTTTGTGCGTGGATTCGACACAATTTAGTAAATGCCCTTATTCTACTTTCACCATGGACAAATTCATAGTAATGAGAATACACTTGTTTACTCTCAGAATATGAAAGACTGGCTGTTTACAGGACGTTAGGTTCACAGTTTCTTTGATTAGAGCTATGCGATACAAAATGGACATGTCAGTGGTCAGGAGAAGAAATTCGAACTTTGAAAATTAATATTAAATATTACAATTGTATACAACGTATCACTAAATATTTATTTTTTGTCTAAAATATATTTCCTTGGGTTCTCGAAAATACAGTATACGCCATCCAGCAGAAACTCATTTACAGGGTTTTGTGACGGCATCTTAAAAGATAAGCCACTGCCCTGTAATATAGTAGATTCAAAGAAGTAGCTATTTGAAATAACGACTCACAAATAGGACCCCTTTAGGGGTCCGAAAACTGGTTTTTTTAAGGGCGCATAATGCGCAGTTTCTGAGCATTCTACAGCAGATATGACAAGCACGATGTTAATTGTGATTGTGTGTGTTGTGTTTTGTAGCGTTAAATATGTTCTGGATTGCATTTGTCCAAGCCAATTCGTTTGAAGCATAATCTACACCATTCCAAATTTTTCATCTTAAATCTGTTTGAGCTCTGGGGGCAATTCTCTACCAAACAATAACCGATTTATTGGATTTAGTTTTCGTTTTACTGGGTCGATCATTTCTTGTTACTAGTACAAAACTGTCCTTAGCGTATTATGTATATAAAGGCGATATTGTGATTCAATTTATTACTAGCTTGGATAATTTTAAGACGGATAATATTTTGTCAAGAAGCAGAAAACATGATGATGATGATGATGATGACGACGACGACGACGATGACGATGACGACGACGACTTGTTGAAAATTTGAGCATTACATTAAAGGAGATGACCAAGAAAAGAAAGACCAGGGCAGTTTATTATGCCTCATGTATGTTTTTGAAAGAAAAAGCGGCAATGTAAAAGTAAATTCACGCGTCTAAAAATGACATTGCCTTCGTAAATATCAATATTTCAAGTTATTACAAAAATAAATGTATTTCATCTCCTGTCATTAACAAAATGCGGCACGTATACTGTAATTTAAATAACTAATGTAACGTGAGGCCTCGGGTGGGTATTTTCATATTACAATGTTTTATTTGTGCTATTTTCATATTACAAAGTTTTATTCATGCTTTCCAAATGAATAATAAAAATAAATTTTAAACATATTACAGTCCCCTAGCTCGTCCATTGTCAGACATAGAAAGTTAAACGAAAAAGCGTCGATCAGAATATTAGGTTTAATCAACGTCAATCGGATGAATTAAGTCCTAACGATTCATGTGAATGACGGACAAAGAGTATAGTTATTCATGGCATTTTACTAATGTACTCGTGGTTGCCTTGAAACCTCATATAATAAATACGTATTATACTTATCTTGCTGATGATCTTCCATGCTACTTCATTTTTGTATCGACGAATTGATTCAATATATTCATATATTGATAGATAGATATCTATATATATTATTAATTTTAATAATTTTACTCGTCATCTGTTTATCATATATAATTTCCTTCATATATCAAACAATTGTCGTATTTGTTTGTCTCGCCAGAAAACAAATTTTACACGATTCTATAACAACATGGATTTCACACAATACTTCATTCTACAAAACCGTAAAAAACAGTTGTTTTTTTAGAATTCTACCAGAATATCCTAGAGGACCTCTCCCAGAATTGTGCCGATAGAATTTGTCTTGTCAAGAGAAGTCGAAAGATATATTGATCACTACTGTAGTTCCAGAAGTTACCCAAAACGCGTTTTAGTTGCTAAAAAATGCATAAATGCACTCTTTTAGAGAAATTTCGTAGAATCTTCTGGACGGATCCGCAAAAATATTATCAGATCTCACTAGGAGACCGAGGCGCGTCGAATGGCACCTCATTTGTCTCGATTGGTGGACCGCAGGTGGTCTAACCGTGAGTGACGGACAGGCGGACGACTGGCCAGCCGGTCGGACGTAGGACACTCGATTACAACGTAAGGATTAACAGGTATATGAGAATAAGATATAATAGAAATATTTAAATGAAAAGTAGCGTGGTCTATGAAAAGTAGTGCGATACTTTTCATTTTGATTACGCAACTTGGACAACCATGAACCGGTGATGGCGAAATACAGGTTTCGCCGACCATATTCGATCGCTGAATAAGGAAAACATGCGTCAAAACTACAGAAGGTTTTTCTTTCGCCTGACAGTAGAATCGATAGATATTGATTCAACTAAAAACTTTAAACTGTTTTTTTGCCAGAAGCAACACGTTCGAATCGTAAGATCGATGATGTATATTATGGCAAAAAAAATAATATGATAACTATTACGAAATCTGTTAAAAAATTACTCACTAAAACGCAGAGGCATATTCTTCCTGGAGTCAAAATTAAGGTATAGAATTTTGACAAATAGTAAAGCAATGATCACAACACTTTTGCATCCATTAATGCATATTTTGACAAATTATCTAAAAATGATGCAAAAACTTAACCTGTCATAAGTACTAGGTTACAACAAATGTTGATTCATTATAACTCCAACTTAAAACACATATTTTATATTCGTATACCTTATTTGTTACAACACGCGTAACATTTTTATGTACAGATTACTTTCACACTAAAAATAATTATTATAATTAGTATATAATTTTAATACTATATGTTTGTTAAATGTGCAATATAGAAATCCAAAGGCTACTCAATTTGTGGATGTTAGAAAACAACAAAAGTGATGGTCAGGTGTCTCTGATTTTCAAAGAGGAAAACACATACCAGACGGGACCTACCTGCCATGCCGTATGAGAGATCCCTCCAAGAAGCATAATGGAAGTGTGACATTCATTGTCTATTGAATGCAAATTCATTGTGCTCATGATGAGACAGGCATTTGTAAGATATCACTGTCCCAAATAACTGTTAAAATGCGTGATTCGTCATTCGTGCAATGAACTCCTTGGGTAAATACAAAATTACAGGAGACTGAAATTGTTCAGTGATAGAAAATTCCCAGGAATAAGCACAAAGGATATCTATAAAAATTAATGCTAATGATACAATATTTTATCCACGGGTTTCAAACTGGACTACAGTGTAAGGATAGTGGCATGTTTGAAGCCCTATTCGAAAAGGCTTGCTTCAGATATCCTCAGTAGGCGGATTTTCAACATCAGATAAATAGCTGGAAGAAAGGCACTGCCAGGAAGACATTTCTAGACACCGAAAGCGATAATTGACAGTTTCCATGGTTTCTTCTATCGCTCCCCGACAGAGAACTCAATTGCATAAAATACTTCAAATAAAAATACAACAAATTGCCAATTTATGGCACTTAAAGGGAGGAGATTCTCCCCTCTTGCCATACAGTTCCATTGAAAAACTCTTTCTCTTCTTGCCACAGGAGCGCTCAGAGATTGGTGCGATTAACACACGAGAGGGGGAAAGGTTGAAAGTTCTTTCTCAGAGCGACTTCAGTTGATTTCAATAATTTTCTTATAGATTAAAAGTGCGCATAATTTCAAGCTCGATCAAAATAAATTTCAGCGTGACTATCAACTCCCTTCCCTTTCCTGAGAATCCGCGGCTGTCATAAAGAGAGCCATTCAGAAACTTATTGTCATCATCGTCGTTTCTTCATTCACTTTCTTTTGGACCTGCTCCTTAAGTTGCACATAATATACAAACTACATTTTTCGATCTGATTCAATTTTTCGTTTTCTTTTATCCATTGTACTATACTTTTAATGTTTGAGGGAATGTTCTTAATATTTATTCAATGCTCAATTTTTTTCATTTGTCACCACTTAGCATGAAGGCAAACCTACATTTTTCGCTATGCGTTCGTTGCCGGTTAACCAATACCTTTTACCAGGTCTCAAAACGCTGGTTTTAGCCTTCTAATGTCATATGGTGTATTCAGATAAACTGGGAGTTGTTGAAAGAAGTTAAAAGAGCTCTTCTGGTTCCTTCTACAACTGACAGTTCCGACTGATACTTCTGTTGAAAATCTATTCAATGTGTTAAGTTGAACTATTAAAATCATTATAATATAGTATATTTCTAACGGAGAATCAATGATGCAATTGATTCCCTGACAGCGTCACCATTATGGAGTCATCAAATAAAGCAGGCAAAATGTTGTGCGTAATGTTGATCATATGTAAGATGACATGTAACACAAGATGCATTTATTCGAATATCTTCCAAATTGCATTACTTAAAGTTAACGAAAATACAATACAGCTCATTCAGTTACAATATGTAAATCTATGAATGCTGCGAAACACAAGCAAAAGACAATATGGTCCGCCAAGCGTTTCTTTCCCAGAGACACTATATACAACTCCTGAACATGCCCAGCTACTGAATGAGCCAACAATGCGTCACTCATTCCGTACAGAGACGATGCGGAGCGTCCCGCCACCCACGTCCCCAAAGCGGACCGCTATTACCAGAAGGCTGAAGACCCCGGCATGGGCGACGACGGCAGCGGCGGAGGCGGGGCGGAGGCAGGCGAGGACGCCGCGGCAGACCTCCCTGGCGCCTCCTGGCTGCCGGCCCGAGGTCGCCACCGCCGCCGCCTCCGCCTCCACGGCGCCCGCGCCAGCCCAGCACCGCGACGCACTGTGCGCTCAGCCTTCCCGGAGCGCCGAGACGCATTCTAATTGCAAAGCCTCCGCGTCAGGCCTTGCGACCGTAAGCGGCGGCCAGGCGGCGCATCTGCCTAAAATAGCGCCAACAGCAGTCGCATCCGTGACCACTGCCAGGGACGTTGGGCACTTCCGCTGCACGCCAGCGTCCACCTGCGCGCTGCCTTCGCGCGCACTCCCACGCCGCACGTAACTGCCTTTTCACAATTTCCAATTTTAAAAAAAGACTACAGTACAACGTAGGTAGTTCCTTCCCCTTCTGGATTATCAAACTGTTCGAATTTTTGAAACGAATTGTGAGACGCACCCAGAAAGAATGTTTCCCTAGGTCGTCAAGAAAAAGAAAACGAAATTACACAGAAAATTTAATTGTATCGGATCCAGCACATGTTGCTCTATTTTCCTTCAAAATCACTGCTTGAATTAAAACATTTGTCATACCTTGGGATTAACCTTTGAATCCCTGTGTCGTAGACGTCTACCGCCTGGGAGAGATACTAGTAATCGAAAGCCCCCTGCAATTTTTCGTCAGTGTGACATGCGTGATGCTGACCGGGCAGGAATTTTTTGAGGTGTAAGAAAACAATGAAATCGCTGGGGGCGACGTTCGAACAACAGGGTGGATGGTCGAACAAGTCCGAGCGGACCTTCCACACATGTATTGTAGAAGCCGCACAGTGTATGGAGGAGCGCTATCGAGCCGCAAAACAACACAGCAAAACAACACCTTCACTAAGCATCCCCCTTATTTTCAATCGCCCTTGGCGATTGATTGATTGATTGATTGACTCATGTTCCCGCGCGCGTCAACTGCTTCGGTCATTAGTCCCGTTAGTTTAGTGCATGTTTTTTTCTCGAGAGATGGCGGTGATTTTCCCCCGCTGGATGGCGAGATCCGGCGCCGACCTACCGTCGGCTAGTGGGGT
Source organism: Teleogryllus oceanicus (assembly GCA_964035755.1). Lineage (NCBI taxonomy): Eukaryota > Metazoa > Arthropoda > Insecta > Orthoptera > Gryllidae > Teleogryllus > Teleogryllus oceanicus. The sequence goes on along the minus strand of CAXIVR010000001.1, from coordinate 227,920,601 downwards.
TTCCCCATAACCAGGACTCTCCCACCAGCGGGGCACCGCCTTAGCCGGGACAAGCTCTAAGCTCCCGACCGGTCTCCCGAAATATGTGGTAGTGTAGTGCATGTTAGTGTAAGTGTGTGTGTAAGGGGAGAGGATAGGACAAGGAATGGGAAGGATCGCGCGCGGTCCGTGGCCCGTTTGATAAGGTATTGCTCCGGCATTCGCCTGGTGTTGATAGGAGAAACCACGGATAACTACCGATCAGAGCAGCCGGCCGCTTGAATTCTTCTCCAGACAGCGACTGAATTCGACCAAGCTGAAAAGCTAGTGTCGAAAATCCTGCCACCGTCAGGACTCGAACCCAGGATCTCCCGGTCAGAGGCGCTGCAGTGACATCAGTTGATGCACTGAGCTACCGCTCCCGGTGCCCTTGCGAAGTTTGGTCCGGTCAGCATTACGCGTACCATGGCGGCGCAGAATTACAGGTGGTGAAACACTGGTGCCTATCCCAGGCGGTAAATTTCTACGACACAGGGATACAAATACCGATTCCACCGTATGACACATGTCTCAATTCTGAAGCTGATAACGTGAAAAACAATGCAACACGTGCTGTATCGGCAACAATAAAGTGTTTCCATGTTTTCTTTTTGTTGACGACCTATGGTGAATTTCCTTCTGGATGCGCCTCGCAATAAAAGGGGCGGCAGATATCTTCAACGAGAAAAGCTTTTTTCTCCAGAATTGAATCTGGATTATCGACGTTCCGGATTTTTGACATTAAAATTATTGTCGGCGATCTACTGTATTTCCATTCCCAAACCGCATGACAAACTCGTACATTCCCATCCGATTAGCGTTATGTTAAACATATGGTTCACATTGGGTTTGAATGTGTGTAGCCGTGTTTGCTCACATTCTACCAACAAAAAGCGGGAACGTGAAGTGTTTGGAATTGGTAAGTGATAATGACATCTCCAAATGACGACACTTCCCTGCATAGTTGTGTCGCAGCGTCCTTTCATTTCTCAAGCAGAGGCATAAACAGCGGTTTACTGGGCGAGCGACGAAGATTAAACCATTATTTTTCTCATATTTCTTGCTTGAGGTGGGATACGAAGTTAGAAATTGTATCTACTTCGTCAATCAGCGGGAAGCGTAGTCCAAATCTCGCTTTAGGCAAGAGTTTCTGTCTATTCTGCCTATTGGTTTTCGAGAAGGTCCGATGGACGGAGCTCTTGCGTTTGTTGCTCCCTACTGTCTAGGAGTCCTCCAAGAAGGCTACTTAAGTGAGTATCAGGAATAAACAGTTCGAATTTAAAAAGAAATAACTATCACTCTTTTTACGGAATGTCACAATGTACATTTTATTATTAACCTTAACTGACGGTCTTTGAAAGAAACACATAATAACGTGGTATAAGCAGCCAAGGATACGTTGCTTGCAACGTCAATAGATCATAAAAAGACTTCCATTGAGTCGGCAAATGTCACAAGGTATACGGATATTTCATATCTCCAGCGAAGTATATTTTGCTCCGATATAGACATTGGTGTCTCAATTGACATGTCCTCTGTGTCGAACGGCAGTGCAATATACGCTGCTTGCTTTGTGGTTTAAGATGGGCGGGCGTTCGAACTCATATCTCTTCGCTTCGCGCGCAGCGGAAGCCCCCGCAACCATCTTCGTCATCTGATATTAACGTTGACAAAAAAACTGTTAGATATGATTATAATAAGCATCGACAAGTTCTGATTATACAAACATGTTACTTTATCACTATGTTTGCAGGGTATATTTTTTAATTCTATTCTAGCATACAAACTAATGAAGTAAAATCTACCGAAAACACAATAGCAACAGTCACTGGAAAATACAAAGTACCCTGCGCACTTTCGCTCTCCTTCCTATCGTTCTCGTGCCCATGTTTTTCAAGCAAGTCTAACGAGCGTAAGCTTACTGAGACTACTGCATATTTATGATGAGCGATAACGAATTTACGAGTCGTATGGATCTTTTAAGGGTTTGACATAATTTGAAGTGATGTACATTGCATCACACACTTAATGATAAGGATTACTCGTGCCTACATAGTTGTCGACAAAACCTCCTCGTATCATTTCTGAGAAATATAAGAAATGAAAGAGAAAGAACTATAGGAAATAACTATAAGAAACTTTCTGAGAAAGAACTATAAGAAATGTCCCTGATCTTGTTTATATTACACAATCAAGAGATCACAACTTTATAACGATTTTAGAAGTATTGACAGTACCAATAAATAAAGAACATTTCAAAGTTTTTCCCTATTTTGTAATAAATGAGATCGAATATTCATCTCGTTTGCTGTTCACTCAAAAAGTCTCAATGTGATGGTAAGTAAACATCCTGTTAACAAATTGAACTTTTAATCTATTATATGGTCTCATTCTCCAAAGTACCGCACAAATCGCTTCGATCCGAAATCTGTTACTGAACATTGCGTAAAAAATAACAAGAAACACGGAAGTAGTTATACATAATATCTATCAATGAAGAAACTAAAAGTCAAAAAAATATAATTATCAATCCAGAAAACTATTTATGTGAATGTTACAATACATGTCTTCCCAACGTCTTTGAACGAAGAGTAATTTTTTAATCTCACCATGTACATAGTGTGAAGAAACCAAATTTAAAAAAGAAGATCTCGTTTATAGAGTAAAGAATAGAGTGAAGAATGAACTGTTTCCTACAATTAACCGTCCAAAGCGAAGGAAAACTCACAAAGCAAAGTATTCAAATAGCAATGAATTGGTATGAAATGTCAGAAACTCTCATTTAACCATCAAGTTTCCGGTACGACTAATATTCAAATACGGATTTTATGGTTGTATTACTGTATTTCATAACCTGTTAATCGAAGGCGAATATTTTCGCGAGGGCAAGTTGGAGATGGGTAATTTTTCCGCAGGCCTCACCTCATTAAATTAGACCTTGGTCACACAAGCCACAGACGGCATTGCCGTGAACTGGAGAATCGCGGAGGCCTGCAGCGTCCGGCCGCGACCGCCCCGTGCACCGGTTTCAACCTGAACGACCTTGTTGCGGGATTTTTGCGTGAGCTAAACTGGCTGTGGATGTTTACGAGCGGTGCTTCTCCGCGGTGGAGGCGGCCGGGGCGGCCGTGCGCGATCGCCTCGCGACCGCCCATAAACGTCCTCACGCCCACGACTCCCAGATTTATTTCTTCAGTAGCGGTCGACTACGCGACGCGCCGGCGGAGGGCGGCCGAGATCCGATTTTGTTGCGGTGCCCTAGACCGAGGGCGCTGGCGTACCACTTGCGACTGAAGCTGCGAGGGGCGGGGAAGTTCTTCGAGTCCCAACCCCCGTCCCAGTCCCTCGAGTTCCTGATTTTCGGCACCAATTAAGTAGCTGAGGAGGACGCCACCGCTGCTTGGATGCAGTACGACCTCTGAAAACTTTCAAAAACTGTAGAGGAAGCTAGCGATTTCCTCCTGGCGTGATCAACTTCTGGCACATACACGGGCAATATAGTGCTCCTTAACACACCGTGTGCGATCCTTCCTTCCCCATCATGTCCTCACTCCTTTCTTTAGCGCTCATCTGATGAACTGATACGCACTGCTTCGAACATGGCCCACACCCACATGATCTCGGAAGTGTCTTGTAGTCCTGTACGTAAATGGGTGTCAGGTTTGAGCCGAACCTGAGCTGTAGCGCCATAAGAGACAAAGACAGAGACAGAGGGCGACAGAGACAGAGAGAGAGAGACAGACAGACAGACAGTCTAAAAGTAAAATGTATTCGGAACACTTTTTTCAAAACACATACTTCAATATTATTTTCTTCAAATTATTAACTTTTTCACGTTTCGATCCTGGAGTCTTTTTCAAAAACTCTCAAGTCCAGGTTTGTTAGAAAGACTAAGTAAAAAATTTAAATCACGTAGTAGTTTATATAAAAAATTGTCCATATTATAAAAAACCGGGCCTGTAGATAAGAACTGGTTAACATCATTTTGGACAACTAAATAAATAAACAAGTAAATAAATTATTTGAAAAAAATGGTACAATTCACGGATCTGTGACCGGGAGCGGTAGCTCAGTGCATCAACTGATGTCACTGCAGCGTCTCTGACCGAGAGGTCCTATGTTCGAGTCCTGACGGCGGCAGGATTTTTGACACTAGCTTTTCAGCTAGGTCGAATTCAGTCGCTGTGTGGAGGAGAATTCTAGCGGCCGGCTGCTTTGATCGGTAGTTATCCGTGTTTTTTCCGATCAATACCAAGCGAATGCCGGAGCAGTACCCTACCAAACGGACCGCGCGCGATCATTCCTTCCTCTTCCTTGTCCTATCATCCCCCTTATACACAAACACTTATATTAACATGCACTACACTACCACATATGCCGGGAGACCGGTCGGGAGTTTAGAGCTTGTCCCGGCTGGGGCGGTGCCACGCAGGTGGGAGAGTCCTCGTTAAAGGGAAACCCCACTAGCCGACGGTAGGTCGGCGCCGGAACTCGCCAACCAGCGGAAGAAGATCACCGCCATCTTTCGACATGCACAACACTTACGGAACTAATGACAAAAGCAGTTGACGCGCCCGGAAACACGAAAAAAATCAATCAAACGGATCTGTGGCTGTTTAGAAAGCTTTCATACTGTTTCCCAATTGCTGCGCGGGGTACGGCAAGCATAAAATGCCACAGCGGCCTTACTCTACTGCAGCTTTTATCTACATTTATATCTCCTAGTAGTTTCTACACCTGCTGAGGCTTCTGTTATATTTTAATGTTCCACGTTCATGAATAGAAGGTACATGGCTAGAAATACCATGGACAGATATAAAGAAATATGATTCAAATCCAATGCGAATACTGTGTTCTATCATTGATGTGTTCATGCTAGATTGACGTCGCAAGTACATTCATCCCTAAGCTGCTTGGCTCCACGTCGTACCTGCAATGAAATGTGTTGGTGATCGCGCGCGACTGGAACTGGAATTATCAAACACGTCATAAGTGTTCGCGAGGTATTTCCTTAATGAACTAGCAACTCTTGAGCAGGTTGTGAGATAATCCATCAAACATCTATCGAAAGAAATACAAAAGGTTGAATTAAATTCAATTAAATAGTACACTTTGCAAATCACAGTGTATTTCATTCAGTTTGGAGACGGATACTAGTAAATATACTCTTGCAAACAATATAAAGCGGAAGAGCGGGCCTGATGGCCCGAGTCTCGCCACATAAATAAAGTCATTATTATTATTATTATTATTATTATTATTATTATTATTATTATAAAATGTACACGGTAGTATCTACCAAAACAACATTACTTGAAAACGGACGAAGTGATTTAATATCTGTACTGATTTATACTAATATCAGATGTTTCAAATGTCAACATCAAATGTAGGGCTCAATCTCTGTATCATTGCAGAACGTCTAGCGTACTGCACGGTCGCTAATTAAAATTTTTATGTACCTCTGAGCTCAGAAATGAATCGATAAACCGATATTATTCATTTCGAGTTCCAAGTACGCTGTAGTTAGAGGCATTTCCCGATAAACGATAGAAACGCATTCCTCCGCCCTCATTACGAATATTTTTACAATGCAGCTAATGGATAAATGTCGATGCCTAGAGGAGAGGAATGCTTCCTTTACTATGCCGACCTATCCCTCACGATCTACCGGCTTCTTAATGCATGTGTCATCAGCCCAAAAGAACGTCCCTAACCACAGCAATTTATCAATTCCCGACCCCGAAGTATCAAGTTCAGTGGCCCGCGTGCCGGAGACGGCCAACACCAGAGGCTGGATCGCTGTTACGATTCCGGGATGCCAATTGTCGCAGCTCGCATAGCAGCGTTCTTACTCACATCAGGGGCGAGACCGCCTGAGATGGCTTTAAACAACCACCGTTGCTTGTGACCGGGAAAACCTAGGGTTCGAGCCCTGACGGTGCCTAATTTTCGACTTTAGCTAGATAGCATGGCAGAATTCAGCGCTGTCTGGTGGAGAGTTCTAGCCCCTGCTGCTCAGATCGTTATTTTCGCGTTTATTTCGATAAATACGAGGTGAACGCCGGAGCAGTACATTGAAAAAGGAACTACTGAACGCGCGCGACCTTCCCTTCCACATCCTGGCCACCTCCCTTCCCCTTACACGTACCCTTACACGCTCTACATTAGCACGCATATCGAGAGTCTCGGCGGGAGCTCAGAGCTCATCCCGGCAGGTGCCGTGCCCCGCTGGGGAAAATACCTGGAGAGGAAAACTCCGCAAGCCGAAGCACACTGGGGGAAAAGCCCGAAAAGCGGGCCAAGAGTCTAAAGCACACTAATTTCTTCAAACTTGAACTGGTGTCATATACCATTTAAACAAACAAAATTCTGCATTAAATCCTGCTAATTCAGAAACCCGAGTTCATTGATTCGTTTTGACTTCGTTTCAAAATTACCAAATTTCACTTTTCGTGGATGTGATCTCGAAAACTGTTCGCTAGCGCGAATTCTATCGAGCATAGCTTCGTTCAATGAGCATACAATGCCATTTGGGATAGCCTAGCCTATATTATTCTTGTAGGTGTGATGTCTGGTTAGTAATAGTGACTTTATTTGTTTTGATATTGTCTCATGAGCATTTTTTTCGATGTATTATTAATTTCTAGTTTTTACTTTACAGGATAAAAGCCAAGAGTTCCACGTACCACCAGAGTCTTTCATATTTTTAAATATCAATTCACATGTTCTTTAGTACATGTTAACGTACATCCGTAATGATTAGCTGCTAATAAAGTTGTAGGACAACAAAACATATCTCAAAGCAGATCTTCAGTGAAAGACATATTGAGGTATCAGAAAGTAAGGCCCAACTTAACTCTATCCTGTGGGCCAATAATTTTACCTGAGAATATTATGTCATTTTTTACGATCTGATCAATATTATCAATAATTATCACTGCCTTCTTTCAATTGGTAATGACCATTTTTTTAAAATCCTTTCATTCTATTTACATTAAAATTTTGTTTTAATAGAATAAAAATGAAGACTACCGCCTTCTACCGAAATTTAAAAAAATAATTTATTCGATTTTTTAATAAAATCCGTAACAATTAGCTGCTAATATCTGCTAATACCGCAATAACACAACAAATAATACCACAATGAATATGTTTGATGGGAAACTATGCAAAAAGTGTAAAGCACTAATACGATCTTTAAAAATGTGATGAACAATTTATTTTGCCAGATATTTGTTTTTGGAAAAGGACCTCTGTTGCGGGACTTGAAAAGCTTTGTTTTACATTAGTGGGCTGGGGAGGTCGAATTTTCGATAGGTGACTTCCTAAAAAAGAGAATATCTGTTACCTGTTCTGGGATTAATCAATTACCTTTCTTCACTCCTTATTCCTGCGTGCATGTATTACCACGTTTATATTCTCTGAAAAACTGCTGGCTCACGGAGAACATATCCGCAGCGAACTTCGAATCATAGCACCGATCGTCAATAAATCATTTAACAGCTTTGAAGTACACGAGAATGTCTTCCTTTGCGATGCGATCCCAACACAGCTGGTTCGACTATTGATTTTTAACAATGCGTTCTAACGGAATCTTAAGTAGAAATAAACCAACAACTGGCAACGTTTTATGTTGAATCCTGTCGACTGCCCGCGTTGGCCGCGTTGACTGCGATCTGTTGGCATGCTGTGAATTGCTTTTCTTTTCTTTGTATTGAAATTCACAGTTTATGACGGAAATTAGTACATCTCGAAGGCGCCACGCTTAAAATGTACACCCTTAGCCCTTTATACCAAATAAAGGTTATAATTGTTTCTATTGGAGGTTCGGCGCCAAATTTGAATTTTTTCGGCGCCTATGTAAACGACCTCAAAATTTCATTAATTTACCTCGAGAAAACCAATGTTTTTATATTCGTCAGCACCATGTCTGCTACAGTCTTATTCAATGGATACTTAATGAAACTGATAATCAATTATCTAAATACTTTCGAAGGGAAAGGCAAACATTATAAAAAATATATATCTGAAACATCATGGTTTTCAAATCAAGAGGTTTCACTCAGGGACAACACTTGAAAGGATATTTTGAGAATACTGAAGCACATTTCTGCGTCTTGAATATGGTACAATCAATTATTGCATTATTCATTATTATTGTCTTATTGCATTATTTATTGTTTGTGGTATTATTGTGTACTATATTTGTAATTTATTAATTCTTATTTCTTATGGAAAATGTTATATATTGCTTACACCCATTCAGTGTTTTCTTTCTTAAAGCATTTTGTTCATGATTTCAAGATCATAGCTGTTTAATTACATTTTATATTAAATGTGGTTTCTGTAAAGTAATTTTGGGAACATATTCTACATTCAGAAGACTATTTGTTTCGAGATCGCTATACTAAATGTAGTAAGCCAGAAAGTATGCTGACGAGTTTGCAAGCTGAGCCTCAAAACGAAAAGATTGTGTTTTGGGCGAGGGTGAGGGCAGGTCGAGGAACAACTGACAGGGTCTCAAACTCGAATGATACACCAGCTATTAATACATCGAAAACGTTGATTACGATTTGCGATGAAGATAACATATCGGACAGGAAGCTCGTTCAACTAGGCGAGAGCTTGTGCATTTGGCATCACCAAACCACGCGCTTGCTAACTGCCAGTACCCATCTCCCTGACTGCGGTAAAGTCGTAGGAAATCATGAATCGTTTTGAATATCGATCAATTGTAGATTTAAAATGACACAATATTTTGTTAGATGTCAACTATATTATAAACGGAAACTAAATTTTTATGAATTGGGGCACTATTTTTCAGTTTTGAAAATGTTGTAAATTAGATTTCAGATTCGGATTCAGAGACCCCCAAACCTCGAATATATGCCTGTCATATATGCTATTGGCACCTTATGTGATTTTGGCCGGTTTTTAGGATCCTTTCTCCACTGTGCGACGGGTAGGTCGGCGCCGGATCTCACGTTCCAGCTGGGGAAGAAACACCGCAACCTATAACATGCACTGCACTCGCGGGATCAATGACCAAAGTGGTTGATGCGTCCGGAAACACGAAATAGTACTCACTCATTCCAGAACGATCCGCCAGGGCCAGCCCAGCTGCCTCTGTATGCCTCGCAGAACCGCCCCCGGCAACCCCTCCCCCGCCACCTGACGGTTAACGTCTTCACGGGCGCTAAGCATGACAAAACAATGGTACTGACGCTCAGCACCACAAACTTTCTCGAATTATTTCTACCTTTTGCAATTTTCGAAAATTGAGAGAGTTCGACAAAAATTAGACCTGCGCCGTTCTTTCAAGTGTTTCTTGTCTTATCTGTGGAAAAATTAAAGAAAAAAATTGCAGTGGTTTCTGAAAACTTTCTTTATAATTTTCATTAACTTCAAGACGGAATTAAAGTAGCAAGCATAATTTAGCACATACTGCCAAAACATATTGTTGGTAAAAACATTCGATCAACATATTGTTTTGAATAGAATGTGTTGCCTCTACTCTTTTCTTGTTTTTGTCATGTTTTTTTAAACTAACGTTGCGTTTTCTGGGTACTCCGGGCGAGTTAACATGTTCCTGATTTCACGACTATCGGAGAGTTCTTTGCCAATATTTCATTCACAATGTGTTCAAGCTTGATGAAGTCAAGCAGTGCACCTCCGCGAGGTACGAGGGCGGGAGAGAGAGCTGTTTTGGCGAGAAAACTTTCTCACCGTTTTTTCAGCACGCCCTAATGCATATACAATTTTCCAGAAAATTAAAGTAAAAATATGAATTTTGTGTGAAATTTTGTCAACGTTCATTTTGTGAACAGTTTTTGCTTTAATAAAACGCATAACTTTTGATATATAAGCTAAAAACGGAAAAAGTGCGAATTTTTAGGGTGTTTTGCAATTTTCTCCGTGAAGCTGAAATTTTTCGAGGTGGTAAACATAAAATTCGGATACAGCATCCAAAAACGCATGTAGAATCGTTGAGAAAAAACTTTCGGATTTTTTTCCGGACTCGGGCCCTTTTGAGTACCTGGTGACTGGATGATCTGATAGTCAATGGCATTACGATCCCCCTAACCTAGCAATATGCTGAATATGCAGCTACAATGATGCCTACTCAACCGTGCAGCGCACATCATTTCTGCCACTACTAGCACTCAATTCAGAACACTCCTATTATCTTATATTTATTTTCTTTTATAACATAGAAAACAGCTAAAAACTGCGTGTGATGTACTATGGAGAGAAGTATATCTTACAACCAAAACAGCCATCGGCGTTTCTTCCCCATAAAACACATTTTTTAACATTTTCGCTAAATGCCATTATTACCAATCCATTACGCTTGAAGGTTTCACATGTAGCTAGTACATAATCTGTCAGCAGCATTAGCACTGAAAATGCGATTCTGCCCCTTCCAATAATACTGACGAGTTGTTTTTTCCCTACTAGCACATACTACTACCATAGCACCGCCACCAAAGCAACGCCAAAACCTGCCATAGCCTGTGGTCGATCGTCTATCTACCGGAGTGTCTCAACAATATATGAAACAATACGAGGTTTCTAGAGAATGGTCGCCAACCCACAACTTTTGAATGTAAGTGGTTTGGTGGGCGAGACGGCCTAGTACTCCGCATCTGGTCTCTTGGAGAAGAGCAAATTTCAGGAGAACGCCTCTGCCGTTTCGGTCGGTCCAAACACCACCCCTCTCCCCCCATGTTTCCAGGCACTTTCTCTGAACTCCATCCTCGTAACAATCGCATCTGACACTGACGTTCACCTTTCCAGGGGAGTCCACGGTAACAATCAAGTGCTCTCTCGTTCCTCCTCCCTGCTCAATCATTTGATTTTCAAACAAAACAATAAGGGAGAGTAGTACAACCTGTCTTAGCCGTTAGTGCTTTAGTTTTTCACCTCTGTACTGGCTTTCAAATTCCGGTCACTCTGTGTAGAATTTACAATGAACAAAGCGTTTCATTTGAGATTCGCAGTGTTGTTTATTTAACGGGAGAAACTCCCCTTACTGATTATATTGTAATTCAGGAAGTCAATGAATGGAAAAATTAATTATTTATATCAATATACGGGTTTGGAAGCAATACCAATTAAACATTTCACGAAAAAGTAATACTTGGATCACAAAAGGAATTAGAATATCGTGTAAAAATAAACGTACTCTCTATTTTATTTCTAAACGTCATGACGTATCTCAAGATTTCCTTATATACTTCAAAAATACAAAACATTGTTACGAAAAGTCATAAGACAGGCTAAAATCATGAAAAACGATCAGGATATTTTGAACTCAAGTAATAAAACTAAAGCAATGTGGAATATAATAAATAATACTACCAAATCAACTAGAAAACCCGTAGAGAATGTTGTTTTAAAATATAACGATATAAATGTGAACGATCCGGCAACAGTGGCTAATCTCTTTAACCAATACTTTTCGAGAATTGCTGCCGATCTCACTAAGGGTCTTCAGGCACAAAATTCAAAAATAGACAGTTCACTCAAAATTTTAGACACAATGTTCGTTTCGAAACTTCTTCCTATGAAATTCTTAAAATAATCGGTAAACTAAAAATAAATATTCGTCCGGCTTAGATGAATTCCGGATTCTTTGTTAAAGACTTGTGCGTATGCCATTATACATCCGTTAACTCACATATTTAATGCATCTTTATGCACTGGAACGTTTCCAGATATTTTCAAAACAGCTAAAATTAAGCCGCTTTTCAAAAAGGCAACAAAAATGAAATTCAAAATTATCGGCCCATTTCTCTTCTATCAGTTTTTTCAAAAGTATTAGAGAGACTTTTTGCGTACGAATGGAAACCTTCTCACTAAACACGACGCGCTTTCAGATTGCCAACATGGATTTAGAAAATCAAAATCAACGGAAACAGCTATATTTTCATTTCTTAAAGATGTCGCCTCATCATTAGATCAAAACGAGGCACCTATTGGATTATTTTTAGATCTTTCAAAAGCTTTTGACGTCATTGATCATGACATTTTACTTTCCAAATTACCTTCATATGGAATTCGTGGTATTGCTCTAGATTGGTTATGTTCGTACCTTAAACAACGATCTCAGAGAGTTGAAATACCTTACTGGAATGATGGAACATTACGTACGCACCTTTCCGACTCTTTGCCCGTTGCATGTGGAGTTCCTCAAGGATCGATTTTAGGCCCTATTCTGTTCCTACTTTACGTAAACGATATGCCCTCGACGATTCAAAACGGAAGAACAGTTCTCTTTGCAGATGATACGAACATCCTTTGCAATAAAGAAACCGTAAATAGTACAATATCAGATGTTTCAAATTGGTTCCGAAATAACAAATTAATAGTAAACGAAAAGAAAACGGTTTTAATGCAGTTTTCCATTTCAAATAAACAATTCTGTGCTCCATTGAAAATGAACAGTGTACCATTGACTGATGTTAAGGCAACAAAATTTTTAGGTCTCTCAATTCAGTCAAACCTTAAATGGAACGTCCATTTAAATGAATTGAACACACAATTAAGTTCTTTATGCTACGCGTTAAAATTCTTGCAAATTCAGTCAGCCTTCATACTGCTCGTTGTGTATACTTCGCGAATGTTCATTCCCGCCTGAGATATGGCATAATATTCTGGGAAATACATCTTATAGCTCCCAGACTTTTAGATTACAAAAACGAATTGTACGAATAATAACCAAATCCCACCCACGTGATTCATGTAAGCCTATCTTCATTAATCTAGGAATTCTACCATTACCGTGTCTTTTTATTTACGAATCAGTGGTTTTTGTAAAAAATGACTTGCTCAAGGGCGGGAATATTTTTTCAGAAAATGCAGAAGTCTATTACTATAACACTCGACGTAGAAATCATATTCATCAGGGGGCAGTATCAACAGCTCATTACAAAAAATTCACATACAATACATGTACATTATTTTACAACACTTTGCCAGATGACATTAAACGATTAAATTCAATAGAAAAGTTTAAATCCCAAGTGAAATCGTTTCTGCTGCATAACTGTTTCTATACAATTGGAGACTATACTGAGCATAACAAGAAAAGTAACATTAATTTTAACAATGATACATAATGCATTATTTACCATTTGGACTGTATAAATGAGTATAAACAACCTGTAACAACTATTGTACTACAGCTTCCGGGTCAATGACCCCCATCTCGATCAGGTTTTTCGTCCAGTTTCCCTGATCCATTGAGCAAATGCTGAGATGGCCCCTTGTTTTGCTTCTGGACATAAATGTAACTTCATTTTATGTGCACGTCTTCTAGAATTCAGTGGGAAATACAATTATTCAAATTATCGTTTCCATGTTGTCGCGGCAGGAAGTAATAAGAGCCAAAATTTATTGCTTATTTATCTTTGACAATAGATTTTATTACATGGGAGTTTTTTTGATTGTTTTTTTCTCCTTTCAAAATTCAAAATTTATTGCTTATTTATCTTTGAAAATAGATTTTATTACATGGGAGTTTTTTGTTTTTTTCTCCCTTTCAAAATTTCAAAATTCAAAATTTATTGCTTGTTTATCCTTGAACATAGATTTTATTGCATGGGAGTTTTTGTTTTTTCTCCTTTCAAAATTCAAAATTTAAGTAGTATATGAGTAAGTGTAGGGATCACAGAATTTTGAAAATGTGCACACAATTCACTTTTCCCCATAGCACGTCATACGCAGTTTTTAACTGTTTTTCTGACGTAAAATAAATAAAAAAAAAAAAATACCTTAGATTAGAATGCTGTCAGCTTACGTATATTGAATATTTACGCTCTATTTCAGTAACAATTAAAAATATATGAATTAAAACTGTGTAGAAATATTTTAAAAAGTAGTAAATAATTATGAGAATTCCTGTTACATTTCAAGAGTTGAGTGAGTCGCCAGAGGATGTTTGTTGATCTACAGCTGTATCTTTCGTGGCATTCTTCTTCCCCCACCGACTACCATTCCCTTAACCACTTATCCCGCCACAATTCGTTCGCCGCCCCCTTTGCCCCCCACTCCCCCCCAACCCGTTTCGTCCCTTCCCCGTTCCGCCAATCCCTTCGCCCCCTCCACTACCTCTGCCGCGCCGTCTCCTTCATTAATATCGCCGAACCCCCCCCCGTGCTGACGCCCCCACCACCATTACCGCTTCCCCTCTTCCCTGCTTCCGCCGCCTCCAACCTCCAACTCCTTCCCCTCCTCCGCCACGCTGCGTCCAGAGCGCCTCCTCTCTGGCGGTCGGGGGCCCCGCTGAGCAGCGAGCGGTGCGGGCACGGTGCGGGTGTAGGCGCGGCCGACCCGGGAACGGTGCGGGCGGCGCGGCGGCGCGGGCGGTGCGGGCGGTGCGGGCGGCGCGGGCGGCGCGGGCGGCGCGGGCGGCGCGGGCGGCGGCGCGGGCGGCGGCGCGGGCGCCGGCGCGCGTGTGGCCTCTGCCGGCCGCCGCGGCCTCGGCCTCCGTCTCGGCGTCTGCCGCCTCGGGCGCGCCGCGCCGCTACGCGCGGATTTACGGGACTTGGGAGGGCGCGCACTCTCGCTCGCCCGTCCGCCCCCGTGCGCACGCCTCCTCCGCGCCACGCCCCGGGAAGCTCACGCCACGCGCGAAGGTCGGAGGCCGGAGGTCGCCGCGCCACGCACTGCGGAGGAGAGGGCTTCGGGACGCTTTTTATTTCAGCAGTTCCCGTGCTCACTAGCCGCGTTGAGAAGGGAGTTTCCAATGGGACATGTACAGCACTACTGTCATGCAACTTTAGTACTAAGAGGGAGGGGTTTATCTTAAATATACTAGATTAATTTTAGCTTAAATCTAATAGCAAAGGTTTTTGATAGACTCTTTGCTTTGCTACCTACTTTGAAGTTAGAGTTTTTTTACTGCTATTTTCTCCTTAGAACTAATTATTCAAAACTTTTTTAATACACTGGTAATCGTTTTTTCCATTTATAAGACATTCATACTTCATTTACTTCACATATATAATCATTCATTCATCCCATTCTCTCTCACTGTACAACACTTTTTTTCTGTTCGCAACGGTACTGTCTTGACTGTAAGTGGGAGTGGCGCTCAGGCCAGTTGGAAGGCGTGGCCGGCGTCGCGTTCCCGCGCGCTTCTCGGCCGAGGGCGAGTCCTCCCCTCCTCATTCGGCTGCTTCCGCTTGCTCACACAAGGCCGCAAGGGTGTCGTGAGGCAGCGCGCTGAAGGTGAGGGCGACGTGTTTCGGCCGTTTCCGTACATAGGAGCGATGGACGCCGCTCTCCTCCTTTCAACCAGTGTCGCACAGGATGCGCGACGCCTTTGCGTCTATAGCGCTGCTTCATGAATTGTTCTTAACCCCTAGAACTCCGATACGTGGATATTTCTAGGGTATTTGTTTGACGGCGAGGTGCGGTAGCGCCGCACGGTTTTCCGCCGAACGAATCGGACGGAGTGTGGATGGAGGTGCCGCCGCAAAATCCTCGCAAGCGTATGTCCAAATGGAACGCACGCAAGCAATGGAAAGGCGGCGCTTGGGGGCGGGGTGAAGCTCGTGGGCGCAGGAGCGGACGTAGGAGAGAGGTTCGGGCAGTTTCTTGCTAAAGTATTTGGCGGAGATGTGCCAGCGCAGGCCGCTCTCAACCACGATACTTGGCTGTCTTTTGCCAGGATAGTTGCGCGCCTGTCACGCTCATCATCATCATCAGGAATTGTCGAGTGAAATCGACGGCTTCTCACTTATAATAATAATAATAATAATAATAATAATAATAATAATAATAATAATAATAATAATAATAATGACTTTATTTATCTGGCAAGACTCGGGCCATCAGGCCCCCTCTTTCGCCGAACCACGATCAAGGTTGAGGGCTAGCATTTTATGGCTGAGCCATTTGGGAAGCACGGCTACTCGTAGAAAGTACTTGTAGCTGCGCGTCGTTCACATACAGACCTAAAAGGGTTGGCGAGAGCACGCTGCCCTACGGTACTTCCGCTATGACTCGTCCTGAGGACGATTCTACGCCATTGAAGCGAACCTTGAATGGTCTATCAGCCAAGAAGCCAGTGATTCGTCTGACGTAGCAATCGCTGATTCCAGTGTCCGTTAGACACTCGAGCGCCCCTCGTGCCGTATTTAATATTCATTCAACGCCGACCGCATGTCTATAAAAACCACCGGCAACCTGCCATCATTCGGGAGACGAACCGATGTAGGTGGAGAGTACAGTCAGTTGCTGCGCGAAACTGAAACAAATTCGAAACCCGAATGGCTCATCTCTAAGAAGCTTAAGGCGACGTATTTACCATTGCAAGAGTTCCAGAGTCAGGCGCTCGAAATATTTCACAAGAAATGAGAGAAATCTAACAGGTCTACAACAGCTCGGAAGAAGTCCTTGGTCCTTGTTAGGCTTGGAAATCTTGCATATAGTCGCAATTTTCCGCGCCGGTGAAATATCGTAGCGCTAGGCATGCGTTTAGGAGCCCCCTCAAGAACTCCGTCCCGACGGCGTCGAGATCCCGAAGTTGGGCGGCTGTTCTGCCCTCCGGCCCGCACGCCTTGTAGGTGCTGAGGTGTCGCAACGTTTCGCGGAGCCCCCATCTCGTCAAGTGCCGCACGGAGGTGCTCCGCGCGGCGGTCAGGTAGCCTCACAAGCGTGTGAGTATCGAGCCTCCGAACCCCTCCGGAACGGACACGTAACTAAAATGTTTACTCCTTCCGAAATTCCGGATGAATGCAACGGGACGCAGACGGGCTATACCTTCTCAGGAAACGAAATGTGAAATGGAAATAGTTGGGAAGAGACGGTGAGGGAAAGCCCACCGTGAGATGCAGTCAGGCGATAGCAAAGGTTTTGGATACTCCCCAGAGGTTTCTTTCACGAAGATTGCAATCTCCGACTGGGCGCGCCCATTTTGCGGCTATCTCGTCTGGTAGAGATTTACGGAATTCTGTGCTAAGAGCCCGCGCTCTGTCGGCAGGATCGCCCTAGCGGCGATGTCATTTGGGATATCATCAGAGCTTTTGTAGCGACCTTGTTTGCTCTTCTGCAAGCTCAGGACGTGATTACGGTTCGCAGGTAATAGTCATGTTTAGTTTGTATTATGTTCAAATCGCGGAGGTAAAGTGAGTCACCGCGCTATCGATTTCGCCTTCAGAATTTAATGGTTTCCGTTCGTGCACAGTGCTTATATGAGCTGCGAAACCGGCCCAGTTTGTATTGAAAGATACTTTACATTTGATTGAGACGCTGCGAAGAACGGCGTGCTTTGGGACGCCAGGCGAAGCACGGGACGATGCTTCCCACACTTTGCTAGCATCAACGCTTGGTATTAAACAAATGCTCAGATGCATTAGTGTATCGTGATTTTTTTCCGAGGGAGGAGAGATATCTCTTGTCCGTAAACAATAGACTATTTCCTCTTAGAATCATAGGTTTAGGAAATTTCGGGAGAGGGGTTGAACCCCCAAAATTTCCACTGCCTATACGCCCATATTCAGACGTTGGGTGTGTTAGGATTTAAACGCGATCATCCAGTCGTTTCTTGGGGCGCCGTCAATTCCATAGGTTGGTAATTCACAAACGATTTTGAGACACATCAATCTTCGATACAGATGTAATTTGATATTTTTCATTAAATGCATGTGATAATACATGTTTTTTTCGATATTAAAGCATGTTTTAAAAATAATATAAGAATTGGTTTTGCTAGTCATAGACGAAAATCTGAGTCCATTGTGGTGTTAACAACAATGGTTCATTTCACTTGGATAAGAAGCGAGTTCGTTACTAGATGGCAAACAACATATCGCTTGACTGTTTTTCTCAAAGATGAACTTAATTACATCTAACTAGTTGTGCTAAAAGAACATATACTTTCTAACACAATTTCCAGCTTCTGCAATTTTTAAAAATTTTGGGATTGCAACGAAAATAATACATGTTCCACTTTTAAGCATTCTTTTCTCTCCCTAAGGAGAAAGTTTAATAAAATATTGGAGCCTTTTCTGAGAAAATGTTGAGGCTTATTTGAAGTACCCCCAAAATCAAAATGCCCATTTCAAACTGGCAGTATCTCGAGTTTGGCCAGATCGTCGGGGAATATCAATTTTGGAGAAAATCGCCTGAACGGTTTAGGCGCTCGCGTTGTTCATAGACAGACGGGCAGACAGGCGATTTGCCGACAACAAATCTTTCGGTATTGAGAACCCACAAAATGTTGATTCTGACTTCATAAGGTGTTAGATGAAGTTATTTAATACATATAAGAACAACTTTTATCCACTTTTTAGATATCAGAGGCCCACAATACGAGTTTTTCTGACGTAAAGTCGCTATTCCGATGCAGTATTACAATATTTCTCTTTATTACGTAAGTATGTAGTATGGCGACAAAGTAAACATATTTTTATGGATTTTTAATAGCAGAGTATTCGATGCTACGACTTGACTGACTAGGCTTCCCGCCGAGCACCGCTGCACGTCGCGTCTGTGGGATAAGCAAGGGCTCTGGACGTCGCAGAGAGGTCCATCTACTTCTGTTTCATGGCTCAACATTACCTACAGTTTTGCCTTGGCCAATCTACGACGCTAGACCGCAATATTTTCCACATCGGTGGGGATGGGCAATTTTAGGGTGGATGATGAACCCATCATCGTCGGCCTCAAGGATGGTGAATGGGAACAGGGTATGGAAAGATCGTGCGCGTAGCGTGACCAAAAAACTAGGGTGCTGCTTCGGCATTCACCTGGAATTGGAAGCGATGCTGAACGCATCACTAAATTCCAGGCATCTGGTGGGAATGGAATCCGCGACCTCCCAATTACCAGTAAGCTTGAGCTGTAAGGCGGTTCCTTAACGCTTGTCGCCTAAGGAGTCGATGGCTTGTCATACTGATCCCAATTAAAATAATTCAAAACTATACGCTTAGACCGGGAGAGATGACTGAGGGCATCAACTTATGTCAGGGCAGTGCCTCTGAGCGAGAAGTTCTATGGTTCCAGTCCCGACGGTAGCAGGAATTTCGACATTAGCCAGGTAGCTAGGTCGAGTTCTGTCGCTGTCTGCAGGGGAATTCTACCGGCCGGCTGCTCTGATCGGTAGTTTTTTTTCCATCAATACTAAGCGAATGCCGGGGGCCCCACCCCCGGGGCCACGAGCCGCTCGGAATCTTTCCTTTCTATTTTCCATGTCCTATCCTACCCCCTTCACATACAAACTTAAATGCACTACACTACCACATACGCCGGGAGACCGGTCGGTCGGTAAAATATGATAATAGCTGAATGGTGCTACATGTTATCTTATGGACGGAATTATGAGAGGGTATTAGGAAAGGGAATTATGGGAAGGAAATATCAAAAGACAAACCGAGTCAAGTCAACAACCAGTTAATTAGTAAATAAGTCAATCTGAATCATTAAAATTACGTAAAAAATAAAATCATGCATGCACCACGGGTGTTAAGTGGTTCTGATGAACGAGCGGCCACAAATGCCCGAGAGCCTTTAGTCCAAGGGCTTTTTGTTGCCTCGCGATCATTAGAAACCTAACAACACCCTTGCTGGATAAATACCTATTTTTTCCTGCATAAAGACAAAGATTTAAAGACGCTCTGATTTATTATAATTTTTGTTTTCTATTTTCGAAAAATCAATCAATATCGAAGTGGGTGAGTCGATAATATTGCAATGTCGCTAAGTAAACTGCAGAACTGGCACAAAAAAAAACTAAATTGATCAAATGTGCAGTTCGTTTACCGTTGGAAATAGCTTTTTGATAACTTGGAAACGAAAAAGTCTAGTTTTTCAAATATTGCTCGTCTTGTGCTTATTGATTTATTATTATTATTATTATTATTATTATTATTATTATTATTATTTTAACTTTCAATCATATTTTAACTATTGATAGTTAAAATGTCGGGATGGGATTCTGGCACGCAAGAAAACGTGCGCAGATAATCTTCTCCCCAATACGTCATATACATTTTTTTACTGTTTTTTTTACCATATAAATCAAATCAAAGTACGCTATTACTTTAGGCACTTATTTTCCTCTCCTTGAACGATTCATACGTCTGTTGTACAGACTTGGAATAAAGAATTGATTTCCTCTTACTTATAGGAATAAAAACAATACATTACTTAATTGTGTAACCGTGAACTGTAACAATATCAACAAATTTCAAACAAATTATTGCTGAAAATTTTAAAATGTTAACTAAAATGCATATAATTTGGTGTTCTAAATACAGTTTAAAAAATCTCTTTTTAAACACCAATATCATTTTATTCATTTTGGTTCGTACCCCACTGGTAGTTGCTCGCACTAGCATATCCACGGGACTCCTGGATGAAGGAACCGCACTTCATAAATCAAACGGTCTTCCTATGTCATACTGTCATCAATTTCATGCTTCAACTCTGAAAGAGCTAAGAACGTAAAACGTAAAAAACTGTTGTTGTTTTTCTTGAAGTGGCAATGATCCCAGCTGTAGTAGCTGACTTGTGTATGCCATTTACTGAGATATGTTATGAAAAGTAATAGGTGAGAAGTAAGTTTCAGTGAGTGAAAAAGTAATATATTTTCGGTGATGATTTCAGGCAGTGTTACATTGACAAGAAGTTCATTAGTCGGAATCATGCACTCAAATTTACGGGATTTGCAATGAAGCTACAGATCTTACTTGATAAAAAATACATATTCTAATGTCAATGAATCAGAATATTTTTATTTGATTTGATTTCATTTAGCTCGTTATTTCATTATTTCTAAATAATTCACTGAATGTTCATGTAAAGAACAAATTGTGAATAAACAGTTGTTTAAAAAAATTAGCTCGTCAAAAATGTAATTTACATAGGAGGGGGAAATAATCTGTGCACGTTCTCGTGACCCCCAAAATCTCTAATCCACACTTTTACTATACACTGATGAATAACAGTACCAACAATTGAATTACAATTACATGAACTGGAATTGAAACATTTCAATCTCAACATTTCATCAACTTCATTCTAATGCTCATGGCGACAAGATTAATTACACTGCCGACATGTGTGCAAAACATTAATCTTGCTCCATTGGTGTCTAGTTGTCTACAGAAATCTACACTGTAAGAAATTACATTAAATTTAACGTAGATTTAATGTACCACTGTACATGAATTTTAATGTACCTTGTACATTTAATTTTAAATGAAATTATAAATTCAAATTATTTTCGTTAGTTTTTAAATCTAATTGTGTTATTAGAATGCTGAAAATGTCGTTCTGCAGTTGAGCTAATTTTGTTGCTGAAGCCTACTATTTGAATATATTGTGGTTTGATGAAGATAATGCTAAACGCAGACGTTTTTACACTGGAATGTTTTACCATACTCATCTTTCAAATACGGATGTAAATGTGGCTGTAAACTATCTTACTTGACACTATCCGCGGTACACGCTACGTGGCAATGGTAGTACCAGCTTTTTATATGCTGAGTTGATGGAAGGCGGTAGGTATTTAAGGCCATGAAAACTCTTGGCAGAAGTTCATCCTAGTGGAAGTCAAGTCGACAGAGTCATATAGAAGATAAACAACACGTTAAAGATTGATACAATACATTATTTTCATCGCCTGTGAAGTTTAAGTAAAATTTAAAAATAAAAAGGGGAAGAAGGCTCGTCATTTACAATGAAGACAATTCAATTACATCTATGCTAATATGCCGACATCAACAAGTGCTGCTTCGACACACTGACGTACCTCGAACCGTTTGGAAAAAGTCAATACGAAATGAAACAATACGAAAGTACTTTTCTCACTACATAATATAGTAATAAAGTACATTTCTCACTACATATTTACTTCATATTACAATTCAAAATATTTAAACGCTCTCGAAATTGCGCGAAAGGAACAAATCGCACAACACGAATAGCAAACCAGACTAAGTTCCAAAACGTAACGCCAGGAGCGCAATAGTCAAACTGGATTAAGTCTGTACCGAAAAATGAAGCATGTGTCATTTTTTCGTACAAATTACATCCAGTCAGGTCCGTCACTTTTCTGTATCGACGAAAAATAATGAGAAAACGACCGTTTTAAATGGGCTTTATAGTATTAGTACTAATGGGTATATTTTTGTTTCAATGAACGTGTCATACAAAGCAAGACCGTACACGATTAGTTGTATAAGGGAATGATTACAGCAATATCCCAACGATCTAACATTTAAAAGTATTTTCCTGCTGATGAGTACAATCTCTGTACAGGCAGCACGACCAAACACACACATACGCAGTATTTTCCCAAATTATATTTACATACCAAACTATAAAATATTTAAAATCGTACGAAATGTAATATTAATTATAAAAACGAGAGAATTATAATCATACAGATGCTAAATATGCATATTAAACAACTGGGAAATCCCTTCCTCATTAAACTTCTTGGTTTATTTCTTCACGGGCTTGCATTCACTGATAAGAATTCTTTCAATGTATTTCAAACAACACTAGTCGACGTAATATAACAAAATTTATTCACTCTCTTTTACTGCAAGTATTACGTATGGTATACAACATATTAAGAACTACGTAAGGTACCTTATATTACCGTAGTCGCAGTTGAAGATTTTAGCTGATATGTTTTCAAGTTCGTCCTGCTCTCTTATAGTGTATTCTTACGAAACTTCGTATGCACTTCTCATAAAACCACACTGGACACAATATTCTGATAATTAGATCAAATCGGAAATCCCATCCCTAAAGATATTTCATGCCAATTTTCTTAAGGCTTTGAACCAAACAAATACAGTCTCATATTGAAATATCAATGGTAGTCGCTTCCGACAGTGCTGGAGTTAGACAATTTTGAACCTGGGGCAAGGATGAAACGTAGCCTCGCACCCCCCGAAAAAAATTAAAAATGTGAAAGTTGTATCAAAAAACATTTTATTTCAACAAGTAACAAAAATTGTGTTAAACTAGAAAAAATTGGAAATATATTTTAAATAATATTTTTATGTAAAATTATTTAATGATCAAATAATACAATGTCCGCGATGATCTTAAAACGATAAAAAAATTATGTTTAGTTAATGTTTAATAAAATCACTCGTTAAACACATGAAATAATAATAATATGAATTTCAGTGAGACCTATTTTAAAATGGGCGTCATTTGATTCATTTCATAGAGTCCTACTTTATACGTAGTGACTCTAATTAAATATTTAATGTAAAAAATTAATTGAAAAATTTATGAAATATCAGACTACTGTACCACGAATTATAAAATTACGATAACGATTTCAACATATATATATATATATATATATATATATATATATATATATATATATATATATATATATATATATATATACTGCAAAACGCTGTGCAACTGCAAAACGAGTTTTAATTTCTTTCTCAACATTTTACTAATTTGTTTGCACTCGTCCCATCATGGGGCCCCTTGAGTTGAGGGGCCCCGGGCGATCGCCCGGTCTGCCCATGCCTAGCGCCAGCACTGGCTCCCGACGCACACGTTATCATACGCTTTCATGTAATGAGGTGGAACGAGTCGTAAAGTTGATCCTGAAAGCAGGCAGAGTGAAGAAACAATGGTTCTAAATGGAACGGTGGCAGAGCTTCCAGAGGCTGCAGTTAGTGATCTCGGACAGTTATAAACCCTAGAATCAACCTAAGTAAAGCAAATATACCTCTGCAGCATACTAATGGAGAAACTATTTACACAAAATATGGTTTTAGCAAGTGTGTTTACTCGAAATGATAGGGGTATCAGGTCAATGATTTTAGGTGGCTTGAGATTCAGTAATGTCGATTATACAAAGCAATTAATAATAAAGAAATAAATTGTTGTCGACTCCACTCTATTGGCTACTAATCACTAAGTGTATTAACAAAACGTGATTGCTGTACAACAAACTTTAATACTAATCATAAAATCGAGGACAGTAGCTATCTCTCTCACGTTTAATTGCATCTGGACCACACTGCTTCATTAATCATTTTTTTAATATTTCCCTTAGGCGAAATTAAATTAAGGAAGAAAAAATACTAATTAATCAAACCCACGGTTCATTTCACGAAAGGATAATAATTACATATCAGTACTTCATCCTCCATCTCATTTGCCTGAAGTAAACTGAAGACTTGAATGCCATGTCTTCATGAATTTTGACGTGTTGTAATATTCGTATATGATGCACTAATACTTTAACACAGGCTACAATGAAATTAAATAATTCAATTCTTAATGGATTTTGAGGAAGGAAGTGAATATTTTTAATCTTCGGTCTGTAGGCAAAGAATTATTTTACATGTATACGGTCGAGTTAAGAGTTTGAGAAAGCTTGCTGTCTTCTGTTCACGTCTTATTTTGCTGGTTGTGATAGGAGTAGAGCTGAGGGTATGCGTTGCTATTTTGCTAACAATTCTATAAAATAAAATTTATAGTCAATTTATCGATAATAATAAGTTTTCTACAACTCGAGTACGAACATTTATGGTTTTCAAATACTGCTAAATTAGCTTTGTCGGTACTTTTATTCTCCATTCAACTATGCACAATAAACGGGCGGAGAAAAGTTGGTGAAGCTCAAGAACTAGGGCAGATTATACTTCTCCCCATACGCCATATAGTTTCTACAGTTTTTTGACGATAGCAAATCAAATCAAATCAGTCACTTTAATGCTAGTAGAATATTATCACTCGAGCCCGGAAGTTTAGAAAAATGCCTTTTTGTTGTTGTTGTTGTTGTTGTTGTTGTTATTGTTGTTACTATTTTATGACTTTAAACAATCGGAATCACTTAATTGTACTTCTTCAGTTGTTTTATTAGATTTGAATTTGCCTTCTTTTGCCTGTTTTAGCTTCTGATGCATATTGAGCCATTTTGTCTTCTTTTTTCCTTTTCATGCCTTTTTCCTTATTATTTTGCTTTTTCCCTCCTGGCACCGATCGCGATAAAGCTGGATAGCCGTTAGCCTGAACAACATGAAGAAACGTTCATGTTTTGTCTTTCTGTGGAAGCAGAAGCTGTATTTAAAATCTAAACGAAAAATTACGATGATACGTCAATTTTTTTTATTTTTTTCATTGATACCGACAGGTTTCATTGGTTCAAGAGGAAACCCATCCTACTTTTGAGTATGGCCTTCGATCCCTTTTGAGGACAGCTCTCTGTATGATAATACATCCTTTTCAGTACTGGCGATTACACAAGTGCAAAGAACGGAAAATATAATTTCGTTTTCAGTGATGTCATTTGAAAATTCAAAAGGGAGTCCACAATAGTACTTTGAAGAGACAGCGTCGCGAGTAAAACAAATTCGTAGCCATAACGCAGGATGGTCATGTGGATTACGATTACAAAGAAATTATCCTTCCTTACACTTTAAGTGCTAATTCATATTTTAGAGTTATAATAAAAATGTGAATCATTTTATTATTTTTTTACACCCATACCTTTCAAAATGTGATTATTTATTGTTTAATACCTTTTTGCACCCCAACATTACCTAGAATAAATATCTTTTTGAATACCTATTTTTGTAAAAATAAATGCCTCTTTGGCTGCCTATTTTAAGTAAAATAAAAACCTGGACTTCGAGGCTCTAATTATCATAGTGCATCACAATACACAGAAGGTAAAATTTGCATACAGGTTTATATTTAAACGTCCCGTAAGTGCATATTATATTATTATAATGTTTGCATGGACATTTTGACTTTCAAATTATACGACTATGATTATGGAATTTACGAGTAATGCACTTATTACGCAAAATGTGTACAACATACGAGCTTGTAAGAAACGACATTTCTTACACAAAAGGTATCTACAATGTAACTAACACTAGCTTCGTATAGATAGATTCAGAAAAGAAATGCTCCCCCTAAGGTAACTTTTTATGATTCTCGTGATTGAATTAACGCAGGTTTGTATTAATTGATACGTATAGGAAAGAAAAAAGTACAGCGACCGTATCACTAATAGACCGTCCGTACCTAGATTTCTCTCGACGAAATTCGAATAACGTGCAAAATAGCGTATTTGTCTCCGTCATTTCAAACAGTATTCCTGAGATGTATTCTTTCAATCTCCTGAAAATCCTCCTTTTCACACATTTTTTTCAGGTTCTGGAGGCAGTTCGCATGGCGCCGCGCGGGGAGCTGCAGGCCGCGCATTAGTTCGTTGGCTGCATAGGAAAGGCCGTCGGCAGAGGGGCGTGGAGGGGCAGCCGGTTTGTGGGGGGTAGGGAGCGCGCGAGCCGGGGCGCGGGGTGCGGCAAAGGGCGCACCCTCCGCACAGCGCCGGAATACCGTTGTTCTCCGTTCCCTTCTTACCTGCCTTCCATTGCTACCCACAAAGGCTTTCTTTTCCCAGGTAGATGCGCCCAGCGCCCACCGCCCCTCGTAGGCAGCCGTAAGCCGATTTCTAGGGACAGCCTCCTCTTACAGTTGTACAGTACGTTCAGAATCTCTGGAACATACGCGGGGATCACGTTAGCCTTTTCAAAGTACGTTTCAAATACCTCCTCTGTGCTAGAATCAGACACTCGCTTTCAACGCGCTGATTCAGCAGAAGGCGATCTTTTCACATTGACCCGAGTTGTTACACCGAGAGTTACGAATTACACTAAGAGTATCGTGTGTGGAAATCAAGTAGGTTTACGGTCACATTTCTTTTACCTAAACAATTGTTTAAAAATGAAGAGTAACCCGTACATTGATCTTTGTGTGATCATGGGTAGGCGCGCAAACAAAGACAAAGTAAATTCCAGAACTCAATATTTCTCATTCAGGCGACTTCTATGCGTACATTGCCCCACTTTATTCCTTTAAATTGAGCAGTTGAAATTCAGATTTTAGATATGACAGTTTGCGATTTTTAATAATTGTAAATATAGTTTCTACACGAAATCGGATAATGAAAATACAATTCTATAAAATATGTTGAGTGCCACCGAAAGTGAAAAGCATGTATACAAGGAACATAAAGCAGAGCGTTGCAGATGCATATTTCTCAACTTATTAATCCTAAGTTAGCAAATGCATTTTTAGTCATTTTAGCCCAATCTCTATCTGATAAGACGCTTTAAAAAATCACATTTTCCTCTCGACTAGTACATCCACGTGTTGCCGATTAGCTTGTGAATAAACAGAACGTTCCGTCCTGATTACTTTTGACATTGTTCTGGAAGACGACACTCATATAAAAACTGTCACTTATGTAAGACGAAAGTAGCACACAGCAGAACATGCAAGGAAGAGCAGAGGGCGGGGAGTCGTGGCGTTGGGTGGGGCCGTAAGTCCATTGCTGATATATTGTAATGTGGGTTGGGAATGGCTCATATCGATGCATTGTTTGCGTGCAGGCAGCGTGGAGGCGCGGCGCGGTCCCCGCCGCACGTACTCAGTGCCACACAGCGCCCCCGGGTAATTGAGTTAGGGTGTCGTCACTTCCGCCATCAGCAGCCGTATCCCGAAACGCCCCGGTAATGCCCTGCATTTCAGATGGCCCCTGGTTACTCAGCACCAGAAAATAGGCCGCCCCATCACGTCTCGCTCGTTTAGAAAACGTTGAAGGGAGCTGTCGCGACGTACTAGCTCCTGGCGTGGGCCGAATTCCGAAAAGGCACTACAATTACTTCACGGTTTATAGGATTATTCGAAGTGGGAATTATCCAACCACAAGAAGATTCACACACTGGTTAAGAATAACGAATGTCTATCCGCTTCCGGGTCTGTCCGCCGGCAAAGCAGCGTTCTAACCGGGACAAGCTCTAAGCTCCAGATTGGTCTACCCACGTGTACGGTAGGGTAATGCAGGTAAGAAGTGTACGTAAGTACGTGTATAAGGGAAGAAGAGGCAACAATGATGACGAAGGAAAGATCGCGCGCGGTCCATGGCCAGTTTGTTAAAGGACTGCACTGGCATTCGCGTGGTATAGAACGAAGAAGCCATGGAAAATTACCGAGCATAGCCGATCGATCAATCAATTCATTTACTCCTAGGTTCTGACCAACTTCAGGTACTGACCACGTAGCAAGAGGGCGTCAAATTTAAAGAGTCAATTTTCGGTCACTGCTTTGGCCAGACTCGGAAAATAATTTTTTCCTCAACAGAGGAACGAGTTAGATTCCTTACAGACAGAGATGGACACAGAGTCTAGAAGTGACTTACACGAAGTAAAATATCGTAGCTCTGCTCTTACGCACTGGTTACCAAAAGCTGATTTCCACAACAAGAAAATACGTACTTCTATGGTATAAAGTAATCTAATAGTAAACAAATAGTAAGTAATCTAATAGTATACAATGTGAAGATTTTTATTTTTTAAATTAATCCAGAATACGTTATCTTCATTTTCAATAGCACTGAATATAGTTATCTTAATATTATTAATATTTAAAAGGCAGTGACTTACGTAATAAAATTACTTAAAAAAATCGTTATTTTAATCATTTTTCTGGGGAAAAGTTAAAATTTCAAGGAAAATTCCAAGCTTTTTAACTCAAAAGATTTCTTACTATTATCGCATAAAAATGATGGATTTTACGTACCACTACACCTGCGTGAGTGTGTATTTTCGTAAGATTTCTGAAATACGTAACGTTTCCATGACAAAATAAAATACTTTTTTCGCTTTTAGATGGTGAACGATGATGGCACTTTCTTTCCATATCCCTAAGGAGTAGCGGTAACACAATAAATGAATCGTAATAGAAGCATTTTTACACGATAGTGAAAAAATGTTTATATTTTATCAACGAAATGAATGTCTTTTGCACAAAATCAATCAATTTACAAATAAAAATTACTATTAAATTCCTTTAAAAGAACTACTGTAAATTTTATCGTACAGAAGCGTTGAATTGAATACAATGGAAATCAACTCAGCAATGCGGTTGATGTCACTGTCCCTTTCCTTTTCTTGTCTTATCATTCTCCTCCACACTAAAAACCAGTCGTGTCTCAGTATCTTCCGGACGACCTTGAGTTATTTTATTTTTCTCCGGTTCTACTCGGCAGTCGTCTGAGGTATGTACTCACACAAAATTGACTATATATACAGGATTTCCTGGGAGGAAAGGTCGAAAATTGAAAAATAAGCTCTTAAGACAATTTTAAGTATATTTTGTCTGGTAACCACTTCGATATTCTGAATGGCAGAGCCCCAATAAGCACTCAAAAGTTGGCTTGAAAAAAAATGTTTCCTAACGCAAATTTGCATTGCCGAAGCATAGAAACACTCCAGAAACATGTAAATTGTTTATTATTTACAAAACAAATGAATATATTTGTTCAGAAAGAAAAATTAACCGCGAAATAAAAAGTAGTCGAATTGTGTAAATTGGTTGCTTTTTTAAATTTCTGGGTTAATTTTTCTTTCTGAGTAAATATATTCATTCTTTCTATAAATAATAAAAAAAACTAGATGTTTCTGGAGTGTTTCTACGCTTCTGCAATGCAAATTTGGCTTACGAAACATTTTTTTAAAATCAACATTTGAGTTCTTAGTGCGGCTCAGCCGTTCAGAATGTCCTAGTAGTTTATAGGACAAAATATGCTTAAATTGCGTGAGAGTCATTTTTAAACATTTCCTCCCTGGACATCTGTATGTGAGTGTATGTAGTATATGTATGTATGTATGTGTACATACATATACTACATATACTACATATACACACACTACTCGTTTTAACACGAATTATACATTACTAGAGTACCCGTGCGAAAACTCTCAGATGTTAAACTTCGCCCTCTTCCCTATTTTTCCATTTCCATATTAAGCCTGTAATATATCTTTTTATTCAAGACCCTCTTATCCTCTGCCACTTGTTCTATATATCTCCTTGTAATGAATAACAATATAATACACCCTTGTCAATACAAAATTTTCTTATTTAACGTTATAACCTAGCAGAGAGATACACCCGTATAATTCAATCACGTAAAATATGAAATAATTAGTTTAATATCACATACAGTTGCGGATTCTACAGGCTCTAAACAGGTGGAGTAGAATCGAGAAGCTTCGAACCATCAAAAACGTAATAGAAAGTTCAAGAAAATCTCATCCTACAGAATACGGAGTGTGGAACATTTCTTTAAGGCCTTTGGTCTCAAAATTTTCGTTTTAAGGCTGTAAAACTCTTAATTTAGGAGTTATTTAACGATATAGAAGAAAAAATACGAATAGTATCGCGGGTTGCATTTGTCATGAATATTTATATGCGTTTTTTTAAACAAATCCTTTTTTTTATACTCAAAATGCAATTCGTCACGTTTCCGTGAAATTTTCTTTCTTTAAATACCTCATTTATAAAGCTAGGTTTCGCATGATATCCGACTTCAGCCAATCAGCCTCAGACACTTGTTTGCGTCACAATATTGGTGGGAATTTTAAAAGCATCCAGATAACAAAATTATCACATCATTACAAGGCATTGAAACAGATTTATGAAGCATTTCTTTACTATATTGCATCTTGTACACGTGCATCGCGTAATTTTTGGTTGGTTACCGTTGAAAATTGTCATTTTGTACCGCTTTCAAAACTACTCGGTCTCCATGCAATATGGCAGCCAGCGTCTGGACTGACTTTTCAAACAAAGTGTCCGTGCTGTAGTCACATGGTTCGTGACGCAAACTGATGGTGCGCAGAAATCGGTGAAAAAATCGGTGTACAGGAGGAACTCACCCATGTGTTTCCACCATGGTACGCACTGCTATGTGCTCCATTCGTTTTTACACGTCTAATATTGTCTCAAATATCGCAACAACGAATCATTTTTCGAAGAAATGTTTTTTGTAAATCAGAATTAAAAACGACCTTTTCTATTGCAAGAAATATTTCATCAAAGGGCATTTTACGGCATAAATGATGACGTATTAGCATTTTACGGCACGAATGATTGCGTCATCACAAATTCAGCCAATCGCGGCGAGGGAATCATGGGATAGTAGCGGTAAACGGAACAGCCACCACCACCGTTTGCTCGCGCAGGTATCAAATACCCGAGACGTCACAAGAAAGTGGTTTCGCAAAATTAAGTTTGATTCTCTTATAAATTTTTAATGCTGTTATACACAAACAACTACTGGTGCTACAGAATGGCACGGACTTTCTCGTAGTAGTGTTTTCTAATTTCCTT
The DNA here is from genome assembly GCA_964035755.1 of Teleogryllus oceanicus. Taxonomy (NCBI): domain Eukaryota; kingdom Metazoa; phylum Arthropoda; class Insecta; order Orthoptera; family Gryllidae; genus Teleogryllus; species Teleogryllus oceanicus. The sequence goes on along the minus strand of CAXIVR010000001.1, from coordinate 227,889,389 downwards.
GGCGTGGACTGCCTTTACGGTCTTGCCTCATCCAGTTGCCAGCTGCGATCTATCGCCGCCTAACTGCATTTTTTTTTACATTTTCTCATTTTTTCGATTTCCTAATTGGAAAACCGAAATATTACTTTCAGAAAATTAAAGAAGAGTAAAATGGCAATTTTACTTTTTCTTGCGTTTACGTCATCGTACAGGGTTCGTTTGGCACTAACCCTAACAAAAATTTAAAGAAAACATTTGGAGCCGTTTTTGAGAAAATCTTGTTTTTGTTACTTTTTAGAATTGCAAATACTGCACGAAAACTCAGTAGAGAATACAGTAAAATACACTTATAAAGGTGCCATAGGCCCGATTCAGTGTTAACCCCTTTTCTCGCGGTTAACACTAAATTTTCGAAAATTGCAAAAGTTTAAATTTTTTTCGGCGTCTTCCTGCAACTACAAAAATTAAAGACAGATTTTTCCTTCAAATGAAATTTGTTGTCCATAATTAGTTATTTCATTAGGTCAAATACAGTTTTTTGAAAATTTTAGTAGTTTTTTCTTGAAATTTTTGAGTGCCTCCTTAAGGCTTTCGAATAGTTGATCATCTCGGTAGCTCAAGTAGAGCAACTGGGCGTATGCAGGTGGGCCCGGTTTTGATACCCGGGTGGGGCAGTAATTCTTTAAACAGTCGAAACATGATTTATAAAAATAATTTATTTAGTTTTGGGAGAGATATTAAAATTTTTAAACAGAATCAATGTGAAAATCACAAAATATTATTTTATTTAAGTAACAAACGTTGTGCTATCCCAGGACATATATATTCTTATAGTAAATGCGCGAAATGATTTCTTGCGCGATCGATAAAAGAGTTTTTTTTACCGAATTGATGTGGCGAGAAAAGAGCAATTGAGATCCAGCAAGAAACAAATTTATAGGCTCACAAATGCAAACTTCTTTTTTCTATGATGGCATGAGACGTACTAATCATAGTTTAACCTCTAGTCTTGGTGGCTTCCACGAAACAAAGAGATATTTTCATGAACGATTGTAAACTAGAAGGCCATGGTCTGGAAACGTGTAAGGACCTATAGTCCGATTAAGATGGTGATTGTCATTTGCGAGTGGAGAGGAGCGACGCTGCTAGGTTAGCTACCACTGAGTACATGTCCCCGGGTCACGGAAATAAACACTTGAAATAAATACTTATAATAGTAACCATATCATGTACGTATTTTGTACGCATTTTCTGGAACGAGTACACATTTCATTCCTCACTAACTTCCATAAATGTTACGGCCTATACTACATTATAACACACGTAATCCTAAATATACTCATTTAGATGGCAAAGGGAAATGTACTGCTCATGTCTGGGCAACTGTCACTTTTACTGTCACATTTCACTGTCTGTAAGACTACCCCTCGAGCTACTTGAACTCTAAATTAATAATGAGCTCTTCAACGTCGTTTTCTAGCATGGCCTTCTCCAAGAATTGGAGAATATGTGCATGATTACTTTCAGGTAGGAATATGTGCATGATTACTTTCTTGGTATGTTCAACCACATTGCTTCATTCTGCCGCTATTGTATTGATTACTGCCCCATTCAGAAGCCTTTCCACTTCAGTAAAAATTGACACATGTTTTAACTGAAGTAAAACACAGAACAGAATGAGCGTGCTGCAAACGAAGAAACGTGGGCAACGGGAGGGAAGATTCGCTGCACGATGCTCAAATGTTTCCAGATCGACAGTGGCAACTCACCGACCTGACTCGATACGTTTTTCCTCTCTGATTGGCAGCTTCCACGGAAATGAGAGAGGTGTCCTTAGATCACACACAACTGTCAATCATCAACTTACATTAATCGGATCTTAAGGCAAATAATTCTGCAATTGATCTTTATTCAGTATATATCTGGATAGGAGAAAGCCAAAAAAGTGATAGAATGATGGCTACCATTGTTGAGAAAAATGCGCTCTTTAAAATACCAGGCAGTTACCTTTCAGGTGGCCTAAGAATCATAGCGGAAAGTATCCAAACCTCGGACCCCATTTTCTTTTCGATTATTTTTAAATCCAATTATCTGCACAATTAAATCAACATATTTGCAATCCATCCCTTATTTATAAAACGTATTGTTATTAAAATTATTGGCCTAGTAGTTAAAGAATAAAATATTTTTTTCGTAAACAATACATTTCGTGGATATGTAAAAAAAAATTCCTATTGTGGGCCCCCGCAAACGTTTTACGAAATGGGAAAAAATAAGTGAACAAACTGCAATTAGATGAACTCAGTATAGTTTTACAAAAATATAAATTTAATATCTTATACAGAAAAAATTGTTTTATATGTCTTGCACATAGCCTATGCGACGGAAGTGCGACGGAAGTCACATATAAGCACTTTTTTCTTCCCCTGCACATTCTACATGAGCTAAGAGGAACGTATTAGGTACCTCAGCAACAGTTCTTCTGGGCCTCTGAAAGTTTTACACCGGAAAACAGGGTCTGCATCTTTTCCAGCTGGGAGGGAAGATACCTGGTAGAACATCCAATTCGACAAAACCGGAGGCCATGTCGTTCGATTCCTCGCCGGAGGTGCAATCTTCCTTTTGCTTTATGTTTAACTTCCGAATTTTCTTAAATCTGTCTGTTTTCGACTTCTCTGGGATTGAATTCTGAAATTGTTCCTTGCCCTCATCTTTCTTCCTGCCCTCTCGAACTGATAGGCTTCAGATTAGGCTCTTGCTTTTTATTAGTCTCCTAAGATATAACGAGTGCCAAGTACCTTAATTGTTTTTATTTTACAAGACGAAAAATTGGGGGTGGGGTTCAGCACTAGAGTGTTTATTTTCCAAATGAAAATCCAAATAACCCAAATCCAAATAAAAATAATTACATTACCCTACATCAATAGCTAGTAATGTCCTCTTGAAAATAATGTAATGGTTAGAAGTCTTACCGTTAAAGTACCGAAATCAGACACTTGAATACCAAGAATAAACACGAAAAAACTTTGCTTTTCACGTTCGTACCAACTATACAGCAACTAGTAAAGATGAAGACGCAACCGCTTAACTGGGCTGCGGTCTTGTAAGGAACTACTATTTTAGTACGTTTTCAATAGGCAAGAGCAATCTGTAAAGCTGTAAATCAAGGGGTTCGCATTAGGAACCAAGCCCGTGTCTGGGAACTTTCCTCTAGGAACAAGTATTTTTGGGATAAATTTCCAATAATGGTTTAGTTTGTTATTTCATTTCGAAGTAATCTCACTGTTCATGTAATTGCCTTTACAGATAATCCGTTATTTAATTTGGGTGCAATGAATTAAATCACTAATATCTTAAGGCTTGAATGAATTCTATTAAACAAATAATATATTATATAGTTTGTTCATATTTTTAAAGTGATTTTATATTAAATATACAACAATACTTTCATTTTCAAAGTCTGAACGTAATGAAACCGCGTGAGAAGAATAACACGAGACCTTTTAAAACATTTTCTCTTTTTAATTTGATTTAATTTAGTATTTATACATCGACTTTTTTTTTTTTTTTAAAAACCTTTAATTTTCAATATTCAATCTTGACTATTTAAAAAAAAACTAAAATTACTATTTAATTTAAAATGATACCATTGTGAACACAATTCTAAGCGAACTTAAGTTTTTACTTTCTCGTATACGTACGTATATACGGAGTAATATACATAGTATAGAGAAAGTTATGTGAGGCCGCAAAATAGATTTCCAGATTTCAACGGAAATATGAGGTCCCCTGATACCAAAAGAGTGTTTTTTTTTTTTTTTTGTTTTTGTTTTCAAAATGTTCGCACGTCCGTCTGTCTGTCCGTCTGTGAACACCACTAACGCTTAAACCATACGTAAGATTTCTTCCAAAATATATATTCCCCAGTCGATCTCGCTGGACTCGAGGCGCTGCGATTTTGAAAAACTTTCTTCAAAATTTGGGGGTACTTTACATCAAGCCTCCGGAATTTACAAAATTTTCTCAAAAACGACTCCAAATTTTTTCTTTAAATTTCTGTAAATTTCTTCTTACAGAAGGTAGTAAAATACACTTATAAAGGTGGTAGAGATCCGATATTTACGGTTAACTCTGCATTTTCTAAAATTGCAAGTTTGAATTTTTTTCGGCTTTTTCTCGAAAACGGCTCCAAAGTTTTTCTTTCAACGTTTGGCGCGGATAGTGCTAAATGTATTCAATTAGATGACATAATCACCATTTATCTCTATTCCTTTAGTTTTTCAAAAATACAAAAATGTAATTCTTTTGATTTGTCTCTCACGTTGGTAATATTTACATTAGCAGCGATTTGTTCAAATTATTGCGGTTAAGAGTACAAGTGCTTTAAATAATGTCATACAAAATTTCTCGAAAACTCTCAAGTTTTCTGTAAAAACAAGCTCAAAATTCCGCATTCTGCATTTTCACGCTCAAACGTCAATTTCTCAAAAACGTTTCCACTTTTTTCTTCAAATTATTCGTACACATAGTAATAATTGCACTTTTTCAAATTACCTAAAATTAATTTTGCTGTATTTTTTGTTGTTATTTTTTAAAAAAATACCCAAACGTATTTTTTTAAATATCACTCATGTCTTTAATACGCACATTTCTAGCAATTTGTACACATTATTGCATTTGTGAGTAGAATCACTTCAAATAACTTCCAATAAATTTTTCAAATTTCGCATTCACAGTAACGCTTAATCACCATCTTCATAAAAACGGCCCCAAATTTTTTAACGAAAATTTCCATATACAGGACGAGGTTTTACTCTTCTATTATATTCTTAAAGTAATTTTTCGTTTCTGTCATTAGGAAACCGAAAAATCGAGTAAATGTGAAAAAAATGTTTGGATGGCGATACATGGCAGGCATGGCGATACTGGCAAAAGGTTGGGGCACTACCGAAAAGCTAGACCCGGTCAAAGAAATTAAGAAACTAACTAGTACGAGACAATCTGTGCCATTTTGTAGCATCACTAGTTTCCAAATTTAAATTATACTGCCTTTAGTGTAATATTTATATAGTCTTTAAAAAGTCATCAGGTGATAACCACCAGGTGATAAAGCCCAGGCATTAAAACCTCCAGGTTTTATATTGGTAACTCAGACGTTACCTACCTTCCGCGCGAATGGAGGTGTCGAAGAATGTGGGGGAATAAAGAGGACACTGGGTGGCAGGGGAGGTAATCAGTCAGGGCGTGTGGTGAGGACGAGCCGTGATAAAGTGAGGACAGAGTTAGAGTTAGAGGTGAACAATTCTGAATGGGAGTATTTTTTGCACAATAATGTCACGTTTAACAGATGTCCTAATAAATCCACACAGCAGTGTAGAACTGATCATTTTTATATGATGTAGAAAAAATAATTTCGTGTAATTACAGGCAAACTATGTTTTTTTGATTTCTTGAGTGCTATAACTTATTTTTAAAAAAATCAAAAAACAAGTTTCTCGCAATTTTGGTATAATTAGATAATAAAATAATTCCAAAATGAAGAGTACAAGAAATTTCTCCTGCAATACTTATTTTCTTAACTAGTAAAGGAAGTAAGTCTGGACATTGCGAAGTTTACCATACGGTCAAGCTGTTTACTGACACAGACTGAGTGGAAAAATTCATGGCAGCTGATTGAGATAATGATGACTTTATGTCGTATTGTCGGAATGGTAAGCTCGTACCAGATTCAGTTGGAAAGGCTAAGGAAGAATTGCCTTGGCTTTTGGGGCTGGTGATTCGCAGGTTATGTAGCTGGTCTGGCCCAAACAGGTTGGGAATTTCCGTTAGTGCTACAGCGAAAGAAAATCTGCGAATAGAAAAAGTGGCATTGTAACTTTCATTCAGACGAAAAATCAAGGACATAATTTTCGATTCTTCTTTTAACAGATTGGAGGTAGCAAGATGAGCAATATAATGTGAGGAAAGGCAAGTTATGCCTAGCGATGTTTGCAGTTGCGTGTTAACTTGAAGAAACGTCACACAAACAAATAAAGTCACGTGTCCTTTGATTTTGCATATCATGCATTCGATAGGATCTGACACGTGAAGGAGGATTCAAAGACTCTCCACGAAACAGGTTAGTATTTGGCCGCGATTCTTCTGGCTCAAACTTATGAACTCATGCATACAATTGAGTTTTCTATTTTTGTATGACTGTTCAGCCATGCTAGTACCTTCTTCCGAAAATTACGTGAACTCGCACAGACTGAATTCCATCATCCTAGTAGGGAGCGATGCAATCTGCCTTTAGAGTTAGACATGACAATGAGGGCTTCAAAGATAACGGCAATGGTGAAATGGGTTGTCATTGTATCAATGTTCTGGAAAGTTTGGATACTGGAATACCCAGAAATGTGGTCAAGGATATTGAAAAGAAAGCTCCCAAATAAACCGTCAACGACGACCCAGACCAGGTTTGGGTTGCGAAATGGTCTGTGGATGGCTATATAGATACAGGAAAACGAATCACAGGTTTCTGAAAAAGGATGGGGATTCTGTGTTTAGCAGAATTAGATTGTCAGAGTTTATGATAGTTTCCAGAATTGTTCATCTCTGGCAGGTTCGAGAGGAACCCTAAAGGAGATAGAAAGGGTGAGGGGAGGGGCGTGAAAGTCTCTCATGAGAAGAAATGGCGATGTTAGTTGCAGAAGTAAGTTAGTCTTCTTCCGGTACTCTTGTCCAGAAGGACCATGAATATTGTAGACTGAGAAAGAAATGAAAGGTTAACCTGCACACAGATGATCTGGCGATTGGATTATCCTGATTTCTTTACAAGATATATAATTACGCTCCATCAGAGCAAGCACTACTAAGCACGAAACATCACCATCACTAGCATCGAATCTACAAATAGAAAAATAGCTTAGCAAAACAGTGTTTAGATTCCATAAAAGGACAGTAATTTAGGTCTTAAAAGTTTATTTCTTCTTCCCTGGCTTGCGGCGTTCTTTTGGGAGTAACAATCGGAAGCTAACTGTGGAGCGGAATCCTCCTGGACATTTCTTGAGAAATCAGAGGGAACAGGTTGAACCTCGCCCTTTGGCGGAGTGACCTGGTCTTTGAGATGGTGGGCTGTGTGGTAGCCGCTTGATCATGTAGCGAACGACACTGACTGGAAATCGGTTTCATGGTATAAAACTTTTTGTTTCTTGAGAATTATCCTAACTCTTTGGAGATAAGGAAGATGTTTTCTTAGGGACGTCAACGGAGGACCTTAGATTCAATGTAAGACATTAAGAGAGCAGAATGGTCTGACTGTCCGTTAGTCTTCTTGGGCTCATCTACGACAGTCGATATGCTTCTTGATAGATCCGAGTGTATTGCCTGGCATTGCCTTCATGTTTACGGAAAGAAAACATTGTCAGTAACTTAATTTTACGAGTCTCTTCCTTAATGAGAGTTGGACACCCGTTGGAATTTACATCATGATTACCAGTTGACACAATGAGGCGGTGACGAGTACGATATTTCGTCGTGCGGCGTTTCGCTTGGTACACAACATTTGGAACATACGGCGTGGGCAGACATGCAACGTAAGATAGAATGGTCAAACAACTGGCATTTACAACAGCGCAGAGGGTGAGACACATAATGACGAACGAACTTACGAATGCGTACTGACACGTACTAAACTGGTTGACGAACGCGAAGGATTTAAAATCCACATGAGATGCGTTCTGGAAGGGAGGGGCGATTGAACGTGAGTGTTAACTAATTATCTGGTAATAATAATAATTATCTGGTCCAATTATTCTTCATATTTGTAAAAAGCAGGTATTAACGTATGCAAAATTGCCTTTGGTTGTGAGGTTAAATCTAATTCAAAATATTGTAACGAATGTTGCGTCACCGGCCGGCACCACTGCGGACTGCCTGTGTGCGCGGATTGCGTCATCTACCGGCGCCACAACGAGCCGTCTGTGAGCGCGGGTTGCCTCATCTGCCGGTGGCCCCTGCATTAGATTATTCCAGAACGTTCGCGGGGTCCGGAAAGTTCTCGAAGGCGCCCGCCGAGTATAAATACGCGGCGGTCGGCAACCGCGGGCAGTCTTAAGTCCGAAGCGGAAGCTGAGCTGTGAAGTGTGTGCATCGCGGTGAATAGCAGTGCAGTAATTGTGCTCAGTGACGTGAACCGTGGTCAGTGCGTCGAACTGTGATCAGTGCAGTGAACTGTGGCCAGTGCTTAGGACTGTGCGAGTGAGTAAAAGAAGTGAACAGTGTAAATAAATAATCAAGAGAAGTGTAGTGTAAATAACTAATCAAGAGAAGTGTAGCGTGAATAAATAATCAAGAGAAGTGTAGTGTAAATATAAATTTTGGGTGGTTGTGTTTTACACAAGACGAGTTATCAAGGAAGAATAAATTGTGATTGGATAAATGCGATTATACAGAACAATTCATGCGTGGAGCATGGCGCTCAGAAGCCTAAAAAGAAATTAAATCTATTAAAACGAATGCAAAGAGACAATATCGCATTATCAAATATCAGCATCAATAAATGGAAAGAGTATTTTGGAAGACTGCTGCTAGAAGACCAAAACTTTCAGTCAAACAAAAAAGTGAAATTTGAGAAAAGGAGAGTTCTGATAATTGTAGATTTAGAAAAAGCTCTTAAGACAATGAAATCTAATAAATCATTTGGCCTGGGAGATACACCGATAGAACTACTGAAATATGGTCCTTGTAAAACTGCACCAAATGGTCAACCACATGTTTTCAAGGTGCATGAATGGAGAAGATCCTCCTCAGGAGTAGCGAAAGTGTTACCTGATATCGATCCATACGAAAGGACCTAGAGACAATCAAACTACAGAGAAATAGACGTTATTGGTTCTATGGGTAGACTGTACAGCAAAGAAATACGAAATAAAATAGGAGAAGAGATAAAAGGAAAAATCGGATACGAACTACATGGCTTTACTGCCGGTATATCGTTAATAGTTAATATAGTTACATTAAAACAACTTAAAACTTTAAGAGCAAGGAGAGACATGGAAGTTCGTCTGTGTTTCATTGATCTTCAGAAGGCGTACGAAAACGTACGGGTTGCTAGTGTGGGAAGAATAAATAGACTTAAAATCAGTAAGAACGTAATTGGAAGAAAAAGAACACAGAATCTGTATAAGAACAACACCTCTCAGATTCAAATCTACAGTGGGCTCTCCGATCCCTTCCCAGTCAGTAAAAGTCTTTGACGGGGTAGCTGTCTGTCCCTAACGTTGTTTAAACATTTTACAGCAGTGGGGGAAACAATGCATAACAATGGTAATGACAATCGGGAAGTAAATTATTTTAATTATATTTTACTGAGGAGCAGGTAATTATTGCAGAAGATGCTGACGATTTGAGTTTAATGATCCGTAAACTCAAAGAATATTTTTTTTAAACCAGGACTTACCATTAACCATTAACATATACAAATCTGAAACCTGGTAATTATGAACACCGAGACAGATGTAGAAAATGGATGAAGAATGAAAGGGGTAAGCAAATATAAATATTTGGGTGCAATTTTTGACAAAAGGGAAATGGTCAAGGAGAAACTGAGAGGCGAATAAGTTCTGGGAGGTTGATAAAATAACAAGTGGGAAGCTGCTGGGCCTTGAAATGGACCACTGGCATAGAAGTTGCTGTTACAGTAGACGTGACAGAATCAGGAACGATGACATAAGAAAGAAAATGGATATAAAGAAAACTATCCTCGGCGAAATAGACAAAAACACGTCGTCTGGTGGGTTTGTTATTGACCAGTACCGAATTTTGAAGGCGATAATAATTGATCTAATCTTCAAAATTAAGTAATATTCTTTTCTGTATATTCGTTTTTGTAGTGTTCATGGTCTGTGCTTTTAAAGCTAAGAAGTTCGCCGTTGTGATCAAAATGTGATACGGAGAGTATTCGCAATAAATGTACAATAGTGGAACGCTGTGCGCTCGGCACTGCCTCGCATAGTGATATAAAGAAATAAAAGCATATGAAAATGCAAGTGATAAAAAATAGTGTAAGATTCGTATTAGGGATAGCACTTCACCCCGATTTCAGCCCACGGATCACCACTACTCGAGGCGATCCTTACACACGAAAATCAAATATGCAATCTTAAAAACGAGTTTTAAATTACGTGCGAGTTGGGAGTGAGATATTTTAGGATCATTATTACGTTTTACGACTTCTGACTTAAAAGGTACGCCGCTCATTTCAGTATTCACCCCTTTCGCCTTCCCTCTTCGCTAGGGACCAGGCCACCAAACATTGTTCCTCCGCGAGAAAATGCCTGGGTCCGCTTTGCCTGTGCGACCAGTCACTTGTCTTTGGGGCGCGAGATCAATTTTAATTACGCGCATCGTCCACTTCATCACAACGCTGCTCCATGTCAAGAGGTCGTGTGTAGCAGGTTACCTCCGATGCGCGCGCGATGTGGCAACAGCGAGGTCACAGCGGGGCGCCATCAGTAGAAGAGGCGAGAAACGAGTCAGTCACGCAACATGTAGAATGACCGTAGGCCTCCTAAATCAGACACCCTACTATGACGTTTCTATGAAGTTTCCCTCGCCGTTGTCTTCCCATATATGGGAATTTCCACAGGTGGAAAACTATTGGTCCTTCAACAGCACATACTTTCTCGTATCTGTTGTCGTTACATAATATTGAAATATTGTAATTTGTATCCTACAAATGCTTCAACCTTCTATAAAGACACTACAGCATTTTCCAAATTTTATTTTAAAATCTCAAAATGTTTTCTTTATTTTTTCGAATCGACAAAAGTGCTCTTGTGACAGGATCGATGTTAATTATCTCTGAAATTTTACGTATTGCAAACCATACTGTTTTTCCAACCTGTCCTGCGTCATCAATATTAAAGATCTCTCTTAACGCAATATTAAGATTTCTCTCTTAACGTAATTTACTCCTCGATATTTGTTCTTTAAATCAATTCACGTGCAGGTTTTTCAGACTATCGGCAGTTTTCGTGAAATCGGAGTGAACTGCATACATTTGGGGTGAAAACATAACTGGCGTGAACTGTCACGTTCCCTTGAGATTCAGTCTTTTCCCCACATTTTAACCATAAACACTTGAATGATGGGTGAAAGTACCAACAAAGCGAGTTTGCAACGATTGAAAACTAGACATTATCTATCCCGAGATTCAGAAAATTTATTTGCATCTGTAAACGAACTACAGGTTTGATTCTTACGTTCTCGCCCTTACTTCGTAAGAAGAGAAAGTATTGTAATCGTGCGCTGGAAAGCGGCGAATTTTCTACAGAAAAACTTTTATTGTCGGGCCCTGGTGACAAAAAAATGAATAAATTATATATATATATATATATATATATATATATATATATATATTACATCCTCTCTCATATCTCTCATCTCTCCTAATAGTAAATTACATCCTCTAACACGTGGTGTAGTCAGAATCCGTGTTGTGTGGGTTCTTGATATCGAAAAATCGATTGGAGTCAAAACGTCTGTCTGTCTGCCCGTCTGTGTTCAACGCTAAGGTCTAAACCGTTCAGTCGATCTTTTTTGATCCATCTAAAGGAACTCGAGGCATTGGGAGTTTTAAACAGATATTTTGATTCTCGAGGATACGAGGGTATATGAAGCCTCAACATTTTAAAATTTTTTTCAAATAGGGCTCTAATTTTTTTTTGTTAAACTTTGGCCTCCTATAGCGTAATGGATGCAGAAGAGAATGGTGCAGGTCTCATGTTCGTTGAAATCCTAAATTTACGGGCTACAACTACAAGATTGAAGTCAGATTTTTTACTTTCTCTCTACGAGAGAAAGTTATGAAATGCTGCTCGAAAAAAATGCGAATTTTCGGCAGAAAAACCTTTATTATAGGACCTTGGTAACGAAAAAGTGGATAAATTCAGTTGCTAAATTTAGATAAAATCCTCTAATACATGATGTAGCCAGAATCCATGTTTTGTGGGCTCTTGATAACAAAACATCGAATGTCAACAAAACGTCTGTCTGTCCGTTCGTCTGTGAACAACGCTAGCGGCTAAACCGTTCAGCCTAGTTTCTCCAAAATTGATATTTCCCAATCGATCTGACTGGTGACACGGCCCTTGAAATTAAAACCTATATTTGTTTCACCAAAAAAGGTTCCATCGTTTGTAATTAAATTTTGTTGTTCGATAGTGTGAAGGACATTGAAGAGAATGGTGCAAGAGTATTTTTACGTTGAAAACTTTGATTTTTCGAAAATTGCAAAAATTCAATATTTTTTCGGCGTCTTCCTACAATTACAATTACGATAGAGATAGAGATTGTTTCCCTTAATGAAATCTGTTTCTTAAAGATAGGTTTAGAAATAAGATCATGTATAATTTTTCGAAAATCTGAGTACTTTTCGCGTAATTTTGCATGAAAGTACTGGCGAGAAAGTACATGATGTTTTAGTACCACTAGTTTTTTTGTCTTTTCTTAAATGGCAAAAGTTAACATTTTTTTGTGTATTCCTACAACTACAATATTGAATATTTTTCACGGAGAGTTTTTTCTCCATAAAATGTGTCCTTCAAAATTAGATCTTGAAATAATGACTTAATGAAAATTCAGAGATGAGACGAATCTCGTCTCTGAATTTTCGAAAATTTCAAATGAAAATGTTCAATTTTCTTTTCAATTCGTTGAAAAGGTCGTTTTACATCTCCGGCCAGTGGTGTAGGGGTAACACGAATGGCGTGGTAAACTTGAGATCCTGAGTTCGAATCTCATCTTGAAAGAAAAAAACCAACACCTATTTTCTCTGGTTGGAAATACATGTGTAGGTTCGAATAATAATAAATTGCTTAGTCGCTTCAAATAATAGGAAACAGTATGTGCTGCTGTAGCTGTATTTTTGTAAGTTGTTTAAGAAGGGATAAATGTCTAAATAATTAAGGTAGTCCTCGCACACCATGTGTCCTAGCATATTTAAAGAACGTTTATTTACGCTATTTCTGTAATTTCTGTTCTTTAATACAGGGTTGCCGCAGAAAAGAAAACAAAGCAGTTATTAAAAAGCAAAGATCGATATAGGTAAGAAATTAATTTGTATTATCAATAACACATTTCAAGAAATGTAAATTTTGAATTTGATTTACTCCTAGGTGTATTTTAAGACATGTGTAAACAAACGTGCGCCGATTAATCGGCAATTTTCCCTCCTACCCAGAAGTGGTTTACGCACTTTATATGCGCCTATTTCAGGTGTTTTTTCACAGTTACATGTAAAGTAGAATTATTAGTATACTTACAAAACTATATTTTAATAACTTGTAATACTGATAATTCTACTTTACACGTACTTCTGGAAAAAGAATTGAAATACGCATATATAAAGTACGTGTACCAATTCCGAGTAGCAGGGAAAAATACCCATATATCAGCGCAAGTTTACGCATATCTTTATATACTCACATCGGTATTTCATTTCCACACATTGCAGGAAATGATGTCTCAAAAAAATTCTTACAATCGACTCAGAACACACAAGACCTTATTCACATTAACTCAGCATTACAAAGTAGAGCTGTAACAAACATGCGTTTCTTCCAACAATACTACTAGAAGGTTATCCTAGCCTTTCCAGAAGAAATATATCTTCAAATTTTCACGGACTTCCCAAACTTCTCTCGGGGAACTGGGATCATGACCTCGACTTTAAAAAGCCTAGATCTAAAATGACTAAATGTCCAGAGTCAGCAAGGGTCAGCATCGTCGCGGCGAGGCGACAAACTACAAGCAGACTGCCTGAACAACGAACGAGCCCTGAGAATAAGAAAATGCTGTCGTGGCGCCCAGTATTCACGGTTCTAATAATTTGTTTAGTTAGGAATAATATTAGATACACCTATAAAATGATTAAATTAGGATATAGTTCTCAGTTTTAGAATTCTGTGTCAATAATTTTCCCGTGTTTCAACGGTTGATACTCATGTATTTGTCACATTTTGGTAATGTCAATTTGTTGTACGCAATGTAAACATAATATCTGTAATTTAATAATTTTCAACATAATTTTCAACGTGCGCAGAATTTTAAAGAAAACTACAGTCTGTAGTTATGTGTGAGTTGTCTATGGTTTCATAAAATATCCAGAAGCTCGGGAAAATACAAAAAACATGTATGTTACTGATTTCCAATGCACGCAGAAATTGAAAGACAAAATATTCATCCGCAAGCCATGTGAGAGGCGTCTAGGTTTTCGTACGGCCAGGAACTCCAGAAAAATCCCCAAAACAAAGTAAAAGTTTCGAGTTTGACTGAAAAATTGAAATATATGATTGTGTTATTCTGCATATTCTCATTCTCCACGTACCGATTACATTCTCATGCACAGTGCGTCACTGCTTACGCCACACCTGACATCCGACAGTAAGGATCCAAAGAATAATCCATCCGCCATTAAATATTTGCTGTACACATGCTGCGTTACTGAACAGAAACTTTTGGATATTCTTGGTATGTAAAGAACTGTTGTACTGTAATTAGTATACTATGTTATCGCAGTATTCGCGAAGACGGCTTTTATTAAAATATTTAATCCCTAGTGTAAGTAAATCTATAAATAGAAACTTTGCGTCTGAGAACTTACTCTATCCCGACATCACATTTCTCTACTATGCTATTACGGTATTCATAAAGACTATTTTTGTTAAAATATTTAATTTTTTGCAGTGTTATGTGAGTATTTTATTTGGTGTTTTCAATAGTGTGCGTGCTAGTTTTTGAAAATCATTTTGTGTTTTTGTTCAGCAACATTTTTGCTTCTGCTGGCCACTCGTTTTCACTATTACTTAAGAGTTTATGTTCCCCGGCATTACCCGCACATTTATTTATCACAATATTCTTTCAAATTTGTGGTGGGGTAATAGTTCATATAGCACAAATATTGGTAACGGTTGTGCGATATATTTTGCAGCTTTCGTCTTACTAATATATCAGTTGTTACGTACCCGCAAGTCTCCTAACCAAACGAAGCCCTAAAAATACGTACTGTATCAATTTTCTTGAAACATGTAATATAGGGTATTCCACTTCTCTAAGCAAGCAATGCTCTAATAAATGCCCCGTTTTCACATTGAGAAAAAATTATCTAAAACATCGTGATAACTACTCATATTTCCAAAAATTCATATGAAATTATTTTAAAATCCTATATCGACCACTAAATTGCATTAAAAAATCTCTACCTTCAGTGCTGAAGGTTTAGCACCGGTTCGAAAAAATAAACTTTGCCACCATATAATTCAAAATTTTGCAATACAACTACATTTTTTTCTAAAAAAGTACATAACATACAATCACTAATTTAGTTTGGGGGGATCCCACACTTTTAAACTTTTGTAATTTTGGAAAAGTTCAGGTGAAAATGGGACCTGTACCATTTTTTAGATCGCCAAGTGTATATTGCTCTATTTGAGCCAAAGAAAGAAAAAAGGTAATTTTGAAGAAAAAATCGAAAATGTTGAGTTTACGTGTACAATTTCACAAACTCAAAATATCCATTTGAAATTCGAAAGGGCGCGACATCAGCCCAAACAACGGGGAAATATCAATTTTGAGGAAACTCCTGAGTAAAGTTGAGGCGCTAGTGTTGTTCACGAACGGATAGGTAGATTGACGAAAACAACTTTTTCGGTACCATATACGCACAAAATGTGTATTCTGACTTCCCTACATCTGAAGCAAATTTATTTAAAATCGATTTTTCGGAATTAAGGTCCCACAAAACGAGTTTTCTGTTGAAAAAATCGACACACGATTTCAGCAACATTAGTATAATTTTTCTCTACTACTTAATAGTATACGAGAAGGTAAAACGAAATGAATTCTATAATTTTATTTACAACATAATGTAAAATAGAAGTAATTTTATTTACGTACCCACCATCCACCTCGGTACGTCATCTACATCTCATTCTACCCGCTTTGTCAATGTATATTGCGGGTTGCATTCTAATTTCCAGTAACACACTTGGGTAACAAAGGGGGCAGCGGGAAAGATAGTGAAAATGGTCCAGGGTTGGCTGATTGAATGATTAGTGATTCCGGAAGTTTCAAGTGCTCAAGTCATTAGTCCCGTAAATGTAGTGCATTTTTTATCGCGGGAGTTGGCGGTAATCTTCCCCTGCTGGATGGCGAGTAGGACACCGACCAACCCGTCAGCTTACGGGATTTCCCCAACCAGGTATCTCCCACCAACGGATCTCCGACCCAAAAGGGACAAACTCTAAACTCCCAATTGGTCTCCTGGCATATGTGGTAGTGTAGTGCATGTAAGTGTGTGTAAGTAAGTAAGTAAGTAAGTAAGTAAGTAAGTAAGTAAGTAAGTAAGTAAGTAAGGGGTGGGATAGGACAAGAAAGAGGAAGGAAAGATCGGTCGAAAGAAGGCGCGCAGTCGGTGGCCCGTTTGTTAGGGTTTCCAATCGGTTCCGGCAATCACCTGATGTTGATCGAAGAAACCACGGATAACTACCGATCAGAGCAACCGAACTTTAGAATTCCCCTCCAGACAGCGGCTGAAATCGCCCTAGCTATGTAGCTAGCGTCGAAAATCTTGCCAACGTCGGGACTCAAACCCTAGGACCTCCCGGTCAGAGGTTCTACAGTGACATAAATTGCTGCCTTGAGCCACTTAAGCCGGTAAAATGGCCCAGGGGACTTATGCTTTTTGGAACTGATATACATCTTCAAAACAAAAAACTGATTTTGATAAGGTTTTCACCTCCACTTCACTGCTATCAAAGACATGTAGAACAAATTTTTTTTTTTCCTCTCTTTTGATATTTCAATTTTTTTCGACAGGAAAATAATATTAATGTATCGGCATGACGTCTCTGTACTTACAACACATCAGGGAATCTACATGAACCTTTTCAGAATTTTTCCAAACTCCATTAGAAAGCTAAAAAATGCTAAAAATAGTAAAAACATGTATTTAACATTAGAACAAAACATAAATTGTTCGCCTAAATAGTCAAAAATCAATTTCGAATAGATCCCACCGGCCACTTGAGGTAGCTCCGAGCATCAACTGTTACCCTTGCAGTGCCTCTGACCGGGAGAGGTTGTTGAGTACCAGTCCCGACGGAGGCAGGATTTTCCACACTAGTTGGGTCGAATTCAGCCGCTGTCTGGGAAAGAATTCTAGGGGTCATCATATGGCGATAGGTAGTTTTCCGTGGTTTCTCCTCGAAACACCAGTCAGTGTCGGAAAAGTACTATAACAAACGAACCAGGGAACGCGTGCGTCCTTTCCTTCCTCTTTCTTGTCCTATCCTCGCCCCTTAGACACACTTACGAATTTTATATTCACTTCACTACTTCACTTGTTGAGGGCTTAGAGCTTGTCTCGGCCGGGGCCGTGCCCTCCTGGTGGGAGATATTTGAATGGGAGAAATCCCGCAAGCATACCTGTAGGTCAGCGTCGGATCTCACCATCGGACAGAGGCAGGAACACAGCCACCTCACGCGATAAAACATGAAATACATTTACGTGATGAATGACCACAGCAGTTGACGCGCCTGGAAACACGTATCACATTTATCAATCGAATAGATTCCCCCAAACCACACATTTTTACTTTCTCGCTACAGAGTAGAGAGAAAGTTATGTAATGTTGCGCGAAAAAATGGCCAATTTTCGGCAGAAAAACTCTTATTACAGAGTCAGGGCAACGAAAAGGATAAATCCACTTGCTAGAAAGAAAAAAAGAATCCTCTAACGCGAAGTGTAGCCAGAATCCATGTTTGTGGGTCCTTGATACCAAAAATCGAATGACGGCAAACGAGTCTGTCTGTCTGTCTGTGAACAACAATAGTGGCTAAACCGTTCAGCCGAGTTTCTCAAAAATTGATATTCCTCAATCGCTGTGGCTTGTGTCGCAGCCCTTTGAATTTGAAACAAATATTTTAATTTTGCGGGGAACTTTACACGATGTCCCTGGAACATTTTCCAAAATTTAAAAAAAATGGCTCCATAGTTTTTCATTAATTAGTTTTTGTTGGATGGTGTGAACGACGTTTAAGAGAATGGAGCAAGTCTCAAGTTCCTTGAAAACTCTAATTTTTCGAAAACTGCAAAAGCTCAATTTTTTTCAGTATTCCTACAACTAAAATACTATAATTGTAATTATATTAACAATATAATACATTAAAACAATTACAATTAAATAGACAGAGATTTTTACCTTAAGGAAATTTGTTCCTTATAGATAGATTTTGAGTCATGTACAATTTTTCGAAAATTTTAATATGTTTTGTGTAATTTTGCGTAAAAATACGGGCGAGAAAGGACGTGCTGTTTTAGAACCACTAGTTATTTGCATCCGACAAGCAAAAAAACTCTGACTTTTTCCATTTCTTATTAATAACAGTATTATAGCGTGTAACGTAATAGCCTTGAAAGGAAAAAGAAAATAATCAATGACTGAAGAACCAAACGAAAGTCGTTCGTTACAAGATTCAGATGTAAAACTAAACACGGAATAATTGCATCTAAACGGAATCTTCTTCGCAATTAACTTGATAATAAGCTATTATCATCAAGTCAGACATATTGAAATGCGGGAAAATCTTGTAAACGGGAAAATTCATGAATTGCAACACAGACATGATAGACAAAATTATCAATCAAGTGCTTGTTAGAAGGAATACTGTTAACTCTCTAGCATCAGAAGCAGAGGAAGCAATCTGGAAGCTCGAAAAGAAGTCAAGGAAGCGATTGGAATCCAGAAAAGTCATTCAAACAAGAGACTGTCGCAGATGTGAGTTCACGGAATTGACAGAAAACGATTTTAATATATTTTTCACAGGTACATACCAACTCGCACAGTCAGTTTCTTATCTCGTTGAACGGTACACAAAAGATGGACAAGATAAGATGCAGTATTTAGTAAAAAGAATAACAAACATCACAAATTACACAAGAATAACAAACGAGGTAAGATCAAGGCAGCAGAGGAAGCAATCTGGAAGCTCGAAAAGAAGTCAAGGAAGCAATTGGAATTGCAGAGAATACAAATGTTATATTCACTGTGAGCCGAATACTATTGGATATAATAGAATTAAATGCCATGCATGTGCTTGTATCAATATATTGAAAACATATGGTTCGTGTTCCTATGTAGCATCGGTTGTATATTATTTAGGTCACGCAAAATACGTTTCCGGAATTAACGGACCTGCACATATCATCACCAACAATTCTAGGTATAAAATGTGAGCCAGTTATAAATGAAGCCAGCAATGATTAAATTGTGACATATGGTAATAAATGATATTTTTATGTATTCTTTATTACTGCAACAGTTTTTAAGAAACAGGGTGCAATTAAAATGTAGGGGTGAGAGTTTGAAATCTACGAATTCTCCAAGTCCATCAAATTTCAGTAAGTTCGTATGTTCTATATTACGTTTAATGGGCAATATTTCGTTGATAAAACTCCTTTGGGGGATAAGAACAAAAAAGTACTTTTTGTAACTACTAGGTTTGTCCATACAATCGTATAATTATAGGGGTCGCTGATGATCTAGAGGTTATAAAGAGACCTTAAATAAATACATTTTAAAAAAAGTTTTTTCACGCAACATTTGTCTAGTGAGAAAATGCTGTTAAATAATCTAATTAAAATAATCCAATTCTATTAATTGTACTCAACCTTTGGATATTGAAGGCAAAAAACGACCAAACATTTTGCTAAATATCTAATTCAGAAAGAAGCAGAACACGTGATTTATTGGTTGATTAAATAATGTTTCCGAGCAAGTCAATTGACACTGGGTAGTGAGTGGGACTGGGTGAGAGACACTGGGTAGTGCACTCTGCTGGGTGGTGAGATCTGATACCGACCTTCACGTCGGCTTGCGAGACATATCACCTCACCCCCCCCCCCAGCGGGGCACCGTCCCAGACGAAAAAAGCTCCCGAGATGCGTGGTAGTGTAGTGCATGTAAATGTAAGTATGTGTAAGGGGAGAAGAGAGATCAACATCGCGCGTCGTCCATGGCCCGTTTGTTAGGGTGCTGATCGGAGAAACTGCGGGAAACTATCGATCAGAGCAGACAGCCTTTACAGTTCTCCTCCAGAAGGCGGCTGAATTCGAATAGCTAGAGTCGAAATTGAACACACACACAAAAATGTCTTTATTATCCACACAAACATAAGGATAAATATGCATTTGTTATAATAGCTACCTGCCCGCTGTTGTGGTCCATATTTTGCAGTCTGCAATAATACAAAGTCAAATCTATGGAAACAGCCATATTTTCTTTTCTTATAAATGTCGCCTCATCATTGGATATAAACGAAGCACCTATTGGATTATTTTTAGATCTTTCTAAAGCTTTTGCCATCATTGATCACATTTTACTTTCAAAATTACCTTCATATGAAATCCGTGGTATTGCCCTAGATTACGTTCGTACCTTAAACAACGATCTCAGAGAGTAGAAATACCATGCTGGAATGATGGAACATTATGTACACACCTTTCTGACTCTTTGCCAATTGCACGAGGAGTCCCTCACGGATCGATTTTATGCCCTATTCTCTTCCTACTGTACGTAAACGATATGCCCTCGACGATTCGAATGAAAAAACAGTTCTCTTTGCGGATGATACGAACATTCTTTGCAATAAAGAAATGTAAATAGTACAATATCGATTTTCAAATTGGTTCGAATAAAAATTGTAAATGAAAAGAAAACTTTTAAAAAAAATTCTTAAAAAAACCTCAAATGGAACGTCCATTTAAATGAATCCAACACAAAATTAAGTTCATTACGCTACGCGTTCAGAATTCTTTCAAATTCAGTCAGTCTTCATACTGCTCATTGTGATTTCGCGAAAGTTCATTCCCGCCTGAGATATGGCATAATATTCTGGGGAAATACATCTTAGAGCTCCAACACTTTTAGATTACAAAAAAGAATTGAACGAATAATAACCAAATCCCACCCCCAAAAAATTTTTAACAAAGTTTTAAAAAAATTGTTTCAACATGGGGGGGACAGTTGCCCCACCCCCCTGAATCCCGCCTCTGGGGGTGCCGGACCAGTACCCTAACAAACGGGCCACAGACCGTGCGCCAACTTCCCTTCTTCTTCCTTGTGCTATCCTCACCCCTTACCTACACACGCACATGCACTACACTACCACACTTGTCGGAAGAACAGTTAAGAGCTTGGAGCTTCTCTCAGCTGGAGCGGTGCCACACTGGTGGGAGGTACCTGATTGGGGAAAATCCCCACGAGCCGACGTAGGTCGCCGCCGGTCTCGCCATCCAGCAGGGGAAGATCGTCACATCGTAATCAAACATGCACTACACTTACGGGACTAAATACCTTATCAATTGAAGCGTCCGGAATCACTAATCAATCAACGAAGGGCTTCCAACTGTCAGTTCCAAAGCCATGGGAACTGCTAGGCGAACTTGTCATCAGAAGCCAAGTGGCGAAGACGATCAGCAAGCGCGCAAACCCAGATCAAAGGATAGCAAAGTCTGTATTTCCTCATAGACCAAATGATTATCGCATGTCAATTATATCTAGGTCTTTCGAACCTCCTAAGAAAGGAAATATATTTCGTTGAAAGGTCTCGGTCAATTTAATCGTTAAAGCACGTTCAAGGAGCTCCCCCGAACGAAAATTCTCTGACAGAAGCTTCTAATTTCCAACGAAAATGTCGTAATCCCGAACGGGCATTTATTACTCCCTCTATCGCCTATTACTTGAATTGATGCTGCAATTAACTATACTTTTAATTATGACAGTACATAGTAAGTGTGCGAATTTTACCAGTTTTTGTCTACTGAAGAAAAAAATTGTTTTTCTTTATATTTTCAAAATTTTCATCAAAGTGAAAGAAAATTGATTGTCCTCAAAGCAAAATTATTTCCTTGTTGTCACCCTTTTCATATCTCGGTGCCAATGACCCCGATAAAACTTTATATTCTTATCAGCTTTTGATCAATTCACAAAAGTTTTCATTGTGGGTGTTAATATCACAATAACAATATTCCAGGGAAGATGATTTACCGGTGCGCGCCGGCGCCCGCTTAGTACTGTTACGTCTGCGTTTTAAATTTCCGAGAATTTCTTGTTTCACAATCAGTCAGCGAGGTCTTCGAGGAACTTGCAGTTTGGCTTTGGAAGGTGAACTCCTAAGAATGTGCAATGTAAGAGGCAGGTAAGTGTGGTAGTTCATCAGTACTCCCCAACTTTTTGCTGCCTCCTGAAAACGTATAATTTTTCTCTATTTGTAGCCTCTAGGATGGCTTATGGGCAGCATACTAGCTTTCCGTGATCTGGGCTCGATTCCCAATCGAGGCAAAAATAGAGTTGTAACTTTCCTTTAAAATCGTCTCCGTTTCTGTAGACGAAGCAAAGCTCAGGCAGTCAGAATTAGCTAGTTGCGGTGATGCGAATACGTCATGTTGGCCATATGATTCTCATACCTCCCAAGCGTGGGAATTAAACAAGGCTCAGGCATGGGGGACACCGTTCGCCAGCTGGCAAAGACGGACAATCAACCCAAAATGCCAAATGCATACTCATGTACTTTTCACTATTCGAGAAAATATTGGGGCTTTTTCAAAAACAAAAAATTGAAAATGTCTGTGATAGTGTTAAATGACTCCAAAAATTAAAAGGATAGTTTATCATTCGAAGGGCCGCGACATCAGCCAGATCAATTGGGGAAATTTTTTTTTTCTGGAATTTCTGTGAACAGTCTAGGGCGTTAGTGTTGTTTACAAACGGACGGACGGATGTACGTTTAAAAAACACTATTCCGTTATCAGGAACCCAACTAAGTGTATTTCCGTCAAAACCTCATCATTGGTTTTTCAGAACCTTG
The DNA here is from genome assembly GCA_964035755.1 of Teleogryllus oceanicus. Lineage (NCBI taxonomy): Eukaryota > Metazoa > Arthropoda > Insecta > Orthoptera > Gryllidae > Teleogryllus > Teleogryllus oceanicus. The sequence goes on along the minus strand of CAXIVR010000001.1, from coordinate 227,866,502 downwards.
CACATGTACTTTCTCCACACTACGTATACAACACAGTAAAAAATGCACATAAGACCTAATATTGAAGAATAAATTTTATTAATAAAAATTATTTTCAATAATTGGAAGGGAACAAAACAAATTTGAAGGTTTATAATTTTCGAAAATTATGAAGTTTCTATGAAAATTTGGCACATTCCATACTTTCCATATTTCATACCAAGCGCGCATTACTCAATTCCAGCAAAAAATTAGAGCCATTTTTGAGAAAATGCTCAAAATGGTCTAGCGAATGTTCCAAATCCCTAAAATTAAAAAAATTCGTTTCAAATTAGCAGGACCCTCAGTTCGGCCAAATCGCCTTCGGCCTTTTGGGGGAAAATGTCTCCAGTTGAAGCTCTGGTGTCGTTCACAGGAGTTTCGACATCAGACAAGCCCAAAACGCATATACCTGTATCCGTCAAAATCTCGGCATCGATTTTTTGCAGCATTAGAACTGGGACTCCTACCTCACTCCCAACTGCTTCCGAGTAGAACCGACTGGACGGAACTTGTCAACGCGGTATGTTCCACCTACGGTTGAACTGTGCCCTCCTTAGTACGACTTGAGAATATTTTATTTCATCACATTTTTAAACTACGGTTAAAGATCAGTAAATTTGCTAGTTACATTCACAGAGATTGTTTTAAACAAATGCTTAACAATCATAGAAACGTCACAATACCATGCCACGGCAATGCAATCACTAATATATATATACCATTTGGCAACAAATTTTCAATTTCGTATACCTGGTATAAAAAATTAAAGGGACATTGAGACTTTTTGCGAGTAGGTAAGAAATTTTCGTAGCTGCGTCTTCCATACGAGATACTTATATCCATTCATATCGCTCAGTACAACGAGAACTGTCCCCCAGATGTAAACTGTATACAATACAGTGGTGGATTCCCAAGGTTTATTTATTTATTTTACGTCAAAAAACAGTTGAAACTGCGTATGTCGTGCTATGAGTTTTCACGCGTTTCGCTTTGAAATACCGAATTCTAAAAGAAAAATCCTCTCCATACAGTGTTTTGTATTATTTGTAACGGATATGTAATATATTGAAAATTGTATCCTAATTTTTCAGCCATCTCGTGAAACACTTGTCAAAGGAAGCGCGATAGATTCGAATTTTCAATTTTCGAAAGTTCATAGGTTTTAATGAAAATTCGCTTTATCCATTTCTGTAAGCGCTCTTCACTCTACTGGGAAAAAAACTTAAGAAAAAAAATTCTCCTACGACTGGAACCCCGGGCCCACAGGTCATTAAGCCAGAGCGCGCACACTACTATCGCGCAGGTTGATTCGTGCCTGCTGATAATACGGTGAAACCCGCACTAAGCGACCACTATTGGTTCAAAGAAAAAGTTATCTTTCAGGTGATGGTCGCTTAATACGGAGAAACTTATTTTTACAAACAAACTGGTATATTACTACATATCGGATGTTGAGGAAACTGCAAAATATTGTTGAACACGAATAATGAAAAAACGAATCATAATGACCAAGTTTTATTTTGCCATTTTGATGTTAATGTCTCTTTAGAATTATTTACTACGTTGTTAAATGCTCTTAAAAATATTTATATCTTTTTTTAATAAAAATAAACATTCAAAACATTTTCAGTTTTGGTACTCCCAACAATTGCTTATCGGTATCGAACCTCGATTTTCTTGTGTAGACTTAATAGGTCAAGTTGGTATGTATGACACATTCCATGTCTCAGGAGCTCTAACCCTTGCTATTCTCGCACAATTTAAAAAAAAAAAAAAACTTCAAGCGATGGGTCTTGGGTGAGCGCTGGGCTCTGATTTCGGAATTGGCCCAAACACTGGAGTGTTAGGAGCCCAAAGTCGATAACCCTGACTTCTGACAACGGTTTTCTATTGCGCCAGATGTTCTTCCGGAAAAGTAATAAGGTATACGAGGAAGGCAATGTTAATTCAAAAAATTAAACGTTTAGGTCACTTTCATATCCACTGTCTCATTAAAAGAAGATAAAACTGAAATGGAGTGAGCAGCCGTGATACCACATCGGCGGCCACGGTTACTGGATTCTCGGATGCCCCCCGTCCTTCGATTTCCTCGGGAATGAAGCTGAGGAACACGTGTCGCGCCAATTTTCATTTTAACTACCTACTGAACATTTGGCGTACTGTACACTTTCAATTTTTTCTGAAAGTGGTCTCTTTAAGGGGAGTAAATTAATAAAATTGCTATTAAGGGACTGGGGGGTGAAAGGTGGTCTTAACAGGGATATTATTTGCATATAATACATGGGTTTCAGTGTCAGTTCCAAGAGAAATCAGTCGAGAGGGTGTGGTCTTTCAGAGGGTTCACTGTATACAAGCGATAATAGAACCTAACAATTCTCATGATTTCACACAAAATTTATTCAAAAACAATTTTCTGAAATGACAAAGACGTTATCTTAAACAAGAGAGCAGTAAGAAATCAGCTTCAATACTGAAGGTGTAGGAAAGGTTCGAAAATTAGAGTAAGGGCAATTTTCGAGGTTTTAATGAAAACCACTAATGACCTATGCCATTATTTATGCAAATTGTGTTCAATTTGAGCAAAAAAAAAAATGAAAGAAAATGTCTGGGGTTTTCTACACATACCCTTCAAATGTGAGTGAAAGCCCTGTGTATGGTATCGATGCTGGTAATTTTTCACCGACAGACGGGAGTTTTGAGAAAATCCCCTTTTTCCGTAACAAGGATTCCCAAAACGAATTCAGAAGTATTCTCATACGTATAGGAGAAGGTAATTTACTAACGTGAGTAAGAAATCTCTACTTTTCGGTATGAACAATCCACAGAAGGTTGTCGTGTGAAAAATCGGTATTTCTCCCCGTAGTAGACACGAGAAACAAAAACATGCCATTGCACATGGTCAATCAGAACTACTTCCATTTCCCCTCCTTGAAGTTCTTAATGGCGGGTGTGGAAGATGAAGCAAAGGAAATTTAATCCTGATTTTAAAGTGAAAGATTCATATTCTTTTGTGGTTTATCAAGCAACATAGAATAGCCAAGGAAACGTTAATAAAAGTGCGTCCACCTTAAAACCATTGACAGTAAAATTGAAATCGATCATTTACCAAAACCTCATCCGAAAAATTATAGACCATAGGAAGAATTATCGGCTTGGCAGGGGTGAAAAAAGACTAACGCAACAAATGGTGTTTATAGAAAATAACGTATTTGGAAAATTCCCTTAATACAAAATAATTATCTACTTGTATGTGTTTCCGTAGATCCAACGGCATCAGAAATTCCTTTCAAACTCTAAATATATTAGAAAGATGTATTACGAAGAAAGTTTATTAAACTAACCGATTTTCCAAAAAGTAGCAAACGAACCTTAAAAACTATTTTTTGGTTGTGTACGAGGGCGGGGTTAGAGATTGGAGTTCAGTTTGAAGTTTATTTGAGTAAAAAATCATTGTTAAAAAAGTAATTTTCTTTTGCCAGAGGGATTCTTTTTATTTCACGAGGCTAGCCCTTTTATTAGACAACATTATGTGGACAGTTAGCCGTACGCACATTCCCTTCGCGTTTCCCTCATGGTATTTTTAATCCTTTTGACATTGTGGTTTTAAGTTCACGGCTTTCTTAAAATACTATTTCCTGTTATGAACATTATTTTATCACGCTGTCAATATCACCACTTTGGTTCTATCGGGCATGACAGTTAAATAATATAATTATGTTTTAAATTTGAATCAAATATTCATACTTGTCACACTTCACAACTAAGTGCGAAACGTTCTCAAACCTGGCACAACGTACAGCACATAACTCTGCCGGAAACGTGTTTACGCAACGGAAGACTAATAATGCGATTTTTTCATGAATTTTACAAAGTACAAAGTTTCCACGGGAGAAAGAACCTCCAGCCCTTTCGAATCAAATGATTCTACACAATCTGCACTGCAGAATAGCACACCGGCGTATTTTGACTGACCATTCTTGTGGTTCACAATATCCAGTTACGGAGAATCTTGAATTTTAGAGTAACTTTGCAACAACTAATACATGGCAAATTCCTTTATCTTTTTTGTCGATTGTGTAATATTTTTAAAAATTGAAAAGCATACTACTTGGCGCACAGTTAAGCATTTCCAAAATTGCAAATATTTCATTGAATAAGTTTTCAATGTTATTCTTTATTGCTTAGTTTGTCTTTTTCTCTATTTCGCATTTCCTTACGCTTAACCAATAGGCTTTGTTATGTATTGCTTACACTACTGGCAAAGTAATGCCCAATTACACATTTTCTAGACATTAAGTTATAACTGATGAACAGGTTCCAAACTGATTGGGCTAAAATGTAAACAATTTTTCTGATAAAATCTCAAATCTATAAACTATTTTGAGTAATTAGAAACAAATGTCACAACGAATCTACAAGGGCCCACAATTATGTTGACTATAGAATAGTTTGAGCCCAACCGAAGATTTAGCCTCTGAAAGCGTCTTACTACTGAACTTTCTGACTTGACATATGAAATTTAGATCTTAGTTGGCAAACGTACATTTATTACATTATGCTCATAACTAAAATGTGAACATTGTTCTACTAATAATACAATATATATAAGCAATTGAATGACAGGGCGCCGAAAGCATGAATGCTGGTAGTCGCCTGTCATTTCCCCCCCTCCCCCATAGTCATGCGGTCAGCGCAATCAGCTGTGAAAATTTTGACAGACAAAACGTGGTTATCTAATTTTAAAAACCCGCAGATCGAAACGTCACAAGATGAGGAGGCATATTTATTCAAGCAATTAATGAACTCACCGCAAAGCATATACTTCCACATTTATAGTGTGACAATCAGTCGGAACTTAAAATTTAAGAATTAGATTGAATTGTCAATTTTTTTAAAAACATTCCCATTACAAATCAACAATATCACAATGGTGAACTATTAAGAATTTAATCCACATCAAAGAGCAAACTTTTTTAACGAATGTCCTGTCATCCAATTCCTTCAAACTAGCTTGTCAAAGATTTGTGAAAATTTTAAACCTGTGACACTTACCATAGTTCACGTTCGTAACAATTTCTGTGACAGTTGTCAGGCCTGTTGGATGTCAAAATTACCACCACACAACACTAAAACGTAACGCCGTCCGACGACAGCCACGCCACGCCGCATCCAACCGGTACGTGCCTCTGCCGCGACTGGGAGACTTGTAAGAGAACTAGACCTCGAGCGCATTCACTAGCCGAGAAGGGCCGACAAAGCCCGAGCTCACTCGAATAAGTGTACGCGGCTGGAATTCCATGGTCCAACTTCTTCGAACGAGTATTTCGATGACATCGAGATTGCTCGTACGATAATCTTATAATTACGCAACTTCGGTACTTACTATTCTACAAATAGAACAAGTCTGTCAGTTATTGCATTTTTTTTACTAGGAAAAATATGGTTGGCTTCGTATTCGATCAGGATTACCCTGCAATTTGACACGAATCACATGTTAAACTATAACGTTCACGAAAGAGATTTCTTCGCTAACTGCGTAATGCACTCGGCGAATACGGTCACACAAATCGAGAACCTCAATAGCGAAGCTAATAGCGCATTTCTTGCGGTATCGCTCCAATCCCATCACGATTCTACGCTGTACCTGCTATTAATGTAGTGGTGGCTTAGGTATGAACAATTCGTTATGAAATTTACTATTGTCAAAACGCTAGGTTCTGCACGCAGGAATTTTTAAGTTGTAATCAACCAAATTGTCGAAAGTTTTCTAAATTAATCGCATGCATGCTTCCTTGCGTCAGAACAGCATGGTAAATTCCAACAAAACACGAGGTGATACTTTACTAATTATGACGTAATTTTTCATAGCAAATTATCTTGGAACTTAATCATTAGAGCATCTTTCAAAACAGTTATAACTTGTTTCGTCTTGCAATGATATAAACATATCTAAATTATGCTCCAACATGATTGGTCCTTTCCACGATTGTTCATCGTGTCCGATCCCTTTATTAAGAAAAGGTCAAATTCATTACACTTAAGTGACAATGTTACAATGCTAAGTTCCAATACTACATGAAATCACACATTCCATTAGATTCAACAAAAAAACAGAACCACCAAAACTGTGAGCTCGGGAGAAGTGAAATTAAATTTAAATCTCACATTATACAGGTCTTGGAATTACAACCAAATATTTTATCAAAAAAAGTCATAATGAAATGTCCAACATATATTCCATGTAGTCTCAAGCACAAGTTTATTCCTATTTGGAACAAAAGAAATCCTAAAACAACGAAGAATTCATGCACACTGCCACAAAAAATGCCTCCTCCCCAGACATGCCAACTCCTTTTACAGAATTCCTCTTGGGCACATGGCATGTATGTGTAAGACTCCTTGCAATCTTAGTAAACTTTACTGTTGATGAGTAGTAAGTACAAAGACACTTTCAACACATACTGATTGGGTAATTTAAACAATCTTTTTATTAGACCCATACATGATTGGTTGGTTACACATAAATCCCTGAACCAATGCCACTCCCACTTTACAGTCACTATAAAAAGTACAAAGCTTGTGATTTTATATCTTAAAACTGTCCACATATTTCACATTCTAGTCTGGGGAGATATCAAACTTTATTCAATAATTACTCGTCTCTTATATTCACCTACGTTTCAATACATTCATAATGTATTCTGTATTTCACTAAAAAAACGGAATGGCAACTACATATTCTAAACATCTCGCCCGAAAATAACTGCACAGCAGAAATGAGTTCAAAAGTTTCACATGACATTGGTTTGAATTTGTGCTGGTTGCCCACGGTAGTTGTCACTCCAATTTTTGAGTGAAACAGAATCAGGAAAGACTCTTCAATTCGTAGATAAAATAAATTTCATTTATAAAACAACTTTTCCTATTTGGCAGCTCAATTTTAACATTTTCAAAAGATAATTACTGCATTGAAACATAATAGTTTAAAAGAGAGGCCTGGTCTGACCTGAATTTAATTGATGACTACAATTATCATGTCATAATGATCCTTTTATACAATGATACAGTACAGACATTTGTTATGACATCTTCATCTCTGACAATATATATTTTTATTTAAAAATTATGAGTACAACATTTAACAGATACATTTTCGGAAATGAACAAATGAGGCATCATTATTTGCTGGAACATTAACGTTGTTAGTAATTCTATTTACGAATCGCTGGCTACACGAGAATCAATAAGGCACCAGACAAGTCAGAGATGAAAACGTCGTCCTCTCTTAACAAATTAAGAAATTAAAAAAGAAGAAAACTCAACAAATATTCAAGAAACCACACAATGTTAAAGAAATTTAATTAAAACCTCAGTAAGGTAAAAAAATTATAGAAAGTTTTTACATTATGTCCGAAGTACTTGTTTGTCTCGTCTCCACCCACTTAAAGAAATGCACTACCGGAAGATAGGAATACTGTCGGACTTCTTCTATAGACCTCTGCACCTCCAAATTTATACCTAGAAAAAACAAAAACAATATACAATTAATTCAGCAATTTCATACCACCATAATTCTGAAATTTTTTTTTATTTATTTATGTCAAAATAACAGTTAAAAACTGCGTATGACGTGCTATGGGGAAAAGTGAATTGTGTGCACATTTTCAAAATTCTGTGATCCCTACACTAAGTCATATACTACTTAAACCCAAAATTTTAAAAAAATTTTGAATTTTGAAAGGGAGAAAAATAAAAAAAAGCTGAATTATCAAGACTTAATAATAAACTTTACAAATAATAAAATCCCTTAATGAATTAGCATTAACAAAATTGGAAAAGGAAATTAAAAATTTAATTCAACATTTTTTTATAAATCAGATTCCATTATTGAAGATAAAGACGCAGCTAATACATTTCATAATATTTTTAAAATAAATATTGAACAAAACTTGACGAAACATTGTCTAACTAACCTCTATAGCAAATGTTACTATTCAATCTCAATTTTCTATTTCCTACTACTTTGAAGTGTGAAACACCATAACAACCATTGACTACACAAAACCACCTCTGGAGTTGACAAGATCCAGTTACTATCATTAAAAACTCTGCAAAACCTTTGTGAACACCTGGTTTTCATATAAACAAAATCCTACCAACTTACTTTCCTATATCATTTTCCCTTTCTAGAAAGCTGAAGCCACCCAACATTTAAAGCTTAAGAAAAAAAAAAAAAAAGAAAGAAAGAAAGAAAAAAAAAATCTTTCATCTAATGATCAATCTACATCCTTGATATTGAATTTCACTAAAATTTATGAAAAAAATTGTGATTAAATGCTTAAATGCTTTCTATGTCAATCTTCAACCTAATAAATTCAATGAAATTTAACTTTCACAATAAAAGTACTGATAAAATGCAAATAAAAAAACTTAGGTTCTAAAGTCCTTATTTGTTAATAAAAATTTCATCACAATAGGTATAAATCTAGATTAATTTAGGAAAGTATAAATATAAAATTGAGAAACACCATGAATACTACCATAGACAGCACACAAATGACTAATGTGTATGACAATGTAACTTTCAGATTAAAACCGGTTGACCAGCGATCTAGCTTTTAGGAATTCAAGATCAAGTTTTCCAGGCCAGAATTCAAATTTTCCAGGTTCTTTTTCGCACATCCCAACATATTTTTACCTTCTACGCTTAAGCAGTACAGAGAAAGTTATGTATTGTTGCAGGAAAAGCAGTGAATTTCCAGCAGAAAAGTTCATATTGACAGGCCCTGGTAATGAAAAAGTGGAGAAATCCAATTGCTAAATTTAGAAAAGAAATCCTCTTAACACATGGTGTAGCCCAAATCCATGTATTGTGGGTCCTTGATACTGAAAACTGTTGACGGCAAAACAGGTGTTCACTGACAAACAAACAGCGCTATTGGCTAAACCGTTCAGCCAATTTTCTTGAAAATTGATCTACCTTAATCGATTTGGCGAAGACGTAGCCCCTTAACTCTTTGCACTCAGAAGGCATCTTAGAGATGACATTCCAAAATGTCTTCTGAGGTTGGACGCCTACAGCCAGTTCCATGTCCTACAGGTCAGACAGCATCCCTCAGATGACCATGGAGAATGGCGAGTCAGCTCAAGATGCTACGACACAATGCACTCCAACCAGCTCAGCCATTTTTTTGGCAGGGAGAGGGAGAAAATCGCAAAGGGCTACATTATTGTTTATAGTACTTTTTCTAGTAGAAATTTCAAGTTTAATAGTTTTTTTATTAAACTTGAAAGTAGGTTTTTTATCTATTTATTTTAAACCTGATGGTTTTCAATTTTCTTTTCAAAACAGTACTCCTACTCATACTTTAACCCAGTTTCATTATGATAGGATTTTGATGTGTAATAAAAAAAGTATGGCAAGAGAAACATTTATTTTCTCACACATTTTTAACAATGTATATAACCATTAGCTGTTGCTAATTTTATTTCAACTTATTGGTGTGAAATTTTTCAAAGCATTCTCCTGAGTAATGCAGGGCTTCCTGGACAAGATTTGCAATAGAAATTTGTTGTTGTTGTTCTGTCACCTGATTTTCTATCACTACACACTGCAATCTCTATTACCACTTTTTGCATAAAAGCATGAAAACTGCCATCTAATCTTTTTTGTTCCAGAATTGTCTCATTTGAAGGTACATGCTTTGCAGTGTTTGAAGGATTGCTTCTCAGGTCACCAACAAGCTGTTTAATAAGGGTCTTCCTAAATGTTCTGGATCTAATATTTAATCCTCCTGCATTCAGCTTATATAAATGATCAACATTGTCGATAGAGACCTCCAAAATCCAAAAGAATAATTTTCTCCACCATTTAGAAGTCTTGCGCCCAAATGAATATGATGTTGCGTAATGGTCAGTTATGTCTACTCCTGCCATGTATTTATTATACTCACAAACAACATATGGCTTTTCTACTTCACAATCCTTCCATTCTTCATTAATTTTTGTCCAACGGCTTATTGACTCCACTTATCGTAGTAAGTACTTAATGTACACACTAGTCTCATCTTTCCAGCCCACTATACTCAATTTCTTATTTTTCATCGAAATAATTTCACCCTTCATTTTCTTGGTGCTTTTAGGCTTTTAACTCTTCAGGAATGCCTCTTCTTTAAGCCCTGACAGTTCCTGTTAAGTGAATTTTCATGCTGTAAAGCTCAAGGGCCAACTGAGGGCTTGTGTAATATCTATCAGTAAAAATATGCACCCCTGTTCCTCCTCTGACAATGGAGATATTTGGCAATCAGATGTACCACAATTCTGCTTGTAAAGGACAAATCTGGGAGTATTAAAATGCCTGTTGTTTGGGCACCAAAGTAAGGTTCGAATGTGTAAGCATATCCATTACTTGAATTTGATTGTGTAAATATTTTTATACCCCATTGTGGGTTTATCTTTATTGTAACATTATTTTAATAAACACGACCGCGGAAACCCACTGTACTTTCATCCACTGACAGCTCTGTTAGGAATTTAAACTTTTAAAATCTCTGTTCTAAATAAGTAAATTTTTCATTTTTTTGGTATTGCTGGATACTGAATTAATCAGTTGGTTTTGATTAGGAATATCTACATGTAAATTCCAAAAAATTTGTAGAAACCATTCTCTACTAAAAATATCTCCAAAAAAGGGCTGGTGGTCCAACCAATTAGTACTGAAGTAGTCTTTAATCTCAGACTTTTCATTCAAAGTTACGTTAAGAATAACTTTGATGACCAGATACTGCTCTTTGTGAATGGCATATTTTTGTGCACTTTTATGTCACCGTAAGTGTTTGTTTCCTTTACAATGCCGTCCATTAAATCGCCAGTGAAAAACAGCAAAAAAATTCAATGGAGTTGTAGGTGGATTTGTTCTAGGTATTTGGTAACCAGGTTATAAACAGAATGTAAATGTTATTAATCTTTCTGCCACATCAGACCATTCTATCAATGGATAGTCATTTTCTTGGTGTGCGTCTTCATTGCCGTCTTCAAAATCGCTAACATCAGACTTCTCCTCAGAAATATTTAATATCCCTTCCTCCAAAGAGCTCAATTAACTTTCACTTCATTCCTCTAAAGCAAGTTCAACTTCACTGCTATCAAAATTGGACATTTTAAAATACAAAAATTCACATTCCCTATCATGAAATATAAAATCACGTTCAAACACTGTCGTCGTGTGAGCAGCACTGCGCTAAGTCAGATGAAGATCAGACAATAAACCAGCCCGATTGAATTCATTGGAGAGGCGCATTAGCTGAGGAAAGTCCCCAAATACAGTACGACAATGAGAAAGATAAAACCGATCTAGTATTAGAAACACAAAATTGTTAGTTGCACCCTCATCCTTCAAATGACTTCTGACCCCTAGAGAGATTCCGAGAGATGCCTTCTGACTTGTAGGACCGCCATTGTTTGCAACACGTACGAGCTTGAAGCCATTCCTGAACTGTCATCTCACACTTCTGATGTGTAGGGTAAGTATCATTCCCAATCCTTTGAGTGCAAAGAGTTAAATTTGAAACCGAATTTGAATTTTAATTGGGTGTACTTTAGACATGAAGCCCCTGGGATATTTGCAAAACTTTCTAAGAACGTTTTTATTAATTTTTTTCTTGGATAGTCTGAAGGCCATTTAAGAAATTAGTGCAGGTTTCTTGTTCATTGAAAACCCTAATTTTTCGAAAATTAGGAAAGTTTAACATTTTTCGATGTCTTCCTACAACTACTATTATAAAGATAGATTATAAAGATTTTTGAAATTAGGTTGAGTACAATTTTTCAAAAATTTTAGTACTTTTCACATAACTGTGAAAGAGGCAAAATTTAATTTTGTTTAAACAATTTTCTCTCTCAGAAACAGCACCAACAATTTTGATTCAATTTTCACCTCGGATAGGCATAGGATGTTCAAGAGTGCAGGTCTCACATTCGTTGAAAACTTATTTTTGAAAATTGCATCCTCTCTACAACTACAATTATGAAGATTTTTTTCTTAGTGAAATGTATTAATCAAAAACACCTTTAAATAAGATCATGTTCAATTTTTTGAAAATGAGTATTTTTTTGCAAACTTTTGTGCCAAGAAGAGACTTTTTTTAAAACAATTTTTCTTAAAAAACAGCACAATTATTTTTGTTCGGATTTGGACCTTAGAGTAAAGGACACTTAAGAGAATGGTGTAGGTCTCATGTTGGTTGATATTCGAAAACTAAAAAAATTTCTGCCTCTTAAAACTTCAATTGTGAAGATACAATTTTGTTATTAATGAAATATGTTCATAAAAAACATCTTCAAATAAGGTCAAGTTGAATATTTTGAAAACATGGGTATTTTTTGTGAAATTTGGCATCAGCCACAAGCTTCGAACTTCCTGCACTTGTGAACATAATATGAGGTTTTTGGAAGCTATTGCAATTCTTATAAAAGGAAGATTGATGGAAGCTAATAAATTTAACTTCGAACTAACAAATTACTTTTCTACTTCAAGAAATTTTGATCGCCGATTATGGGGTTTCATTTGTAAAAGTTTGAAAGGACTACTGTTCCCAGCTATTGAAACACACACTGGCATGCACCACAGACACTTCCTTTGAAGTTATGGGGGTTTAGATTATATGAACCTTATTTCTAATACTTAACATTAAAGAAAAATTGAAAAAATTGAGGACCACAAATTTGTACCATTTTAACTTTAATTTCATATTACTACCTGTGCTGCCTTGGGGAACAATACAGGGATGGAAATGGGATCTACTCTATTTCCTGGCACTCAATCCCATTAAGATTCCGCATTTTCATTTCCTTCGTGCTCCCTGTCAATTTGGACACTGTGACTTAATCTACATATAGGCTATAAGCAAAGATAGCTTCAACTGCGCTCTTCAACAAAAGAAGTTAAAATTCCATCTGAATATCATGGATGTGGTAATATGGTCATTTCAATGGGGAAAATAGCACAGTGGTACCACCAAAGTCATTGAAGCAGTGGCATGACACTAATCTAAACTCAATAATAAAACTAATTAAAACTCAGCTATTGAGTTCCCGGTGAGACGTTTCTTCTGCAAATATCTCAAAAATCAGAAAATAACTAAAAATCCTGGTTTTCAAATCAAATTCCCGGTTATTATATCTCTATACACATACACACACACACACACACACATATACATACACATAAATAGTGAACAAATCACTAGATTTGTTCCAAAATTACGAGCAGATGGCAAACGACAAGGGTGTACTTCTTTAGCCATTAAATGTACCCCACAGGACATTCTGGAATCATTATTTCTACTCTACAGAGGTCTCCAGGCCAAATTGTTTGAAATGGATGGCAGGCTACCTAAAATTATCAACTAAAAATCAGTATTGTAATGTCCAGATTTCACAAGTTTTATTAGAACCAGAAATAAAGTGAGTTTTCTGTCCATATAACACAAACTTTAAAAGAATGCGTAATTAAATTTACCAATTTAAAAACCGTATATTTGGCATTATAAAACGTAATTTTTATGACTATGTACAACAGACATTCTTCAATATTTATAAGTAATTGACTCTTAGAACAGTAACATTTCATAGCAAACTAATATTTTATTCCAATGAGAAATAAGACTTCAAAGGCTCACTTCACAATGAAGTGTACTACTTAGATTTTACTTTATTTCATTGAGAATGTTTTTCCAAATGATGATGTTGAAACCAAAACAAAAAACAGCACAAGCAAAATTCTTCAAATTTTTAAGTTCTCTATAGAGATTTCTTTCCTTGAAAGTAAATTTACATACTTCATTTGTAGAAAAGTTTTTGACCCAAGTGAAACTGAGGTAAATTTTCAGCTTCACATACTGAGTTTTGAAACAATTGCCCGAAACCTTAAAAAAAAAAAAAAAATTGTCACTTTAAATTACTAATACCAATACAAAATAAACTCTCTATAGAATATTATACAGTAAAACCCCGATATAAGAGAATCCCGCACATAGGAGACAAAATTCACAGTCCCGAGGTCAGTTGTATATAAACAATGTATTTATTTCCTGCATATAAGAGACCCCGTTATAAGAGATTCCCACCTATTGTAGACAAGATTTTATGCCCCGCCATGCGTTCCTTCCCGCTTTTAAGAGACAAAGCGTGAAATTTTCCTCCAGGTGACTCAGGAATTTCATCAGCTTGGTAAGGGTTGGGGCACATGCTTTAAACAGACTGGAGTAGGATTTTGCACAGCAGCATCACCTGGAGGGGGGTAAGGAGGCTGCAAATTTCTCTCGGGGAAAGCTCATTCTGTAGGCTTCATGTCTCTTGGCAACAAGGCAGACGCTGCAATGCGTACATTTCTATTATTTTTGGTGCAGTGGAGCTATTTTCTGCCACATGCACAATTTGTGGAGGTGGGCAACAGAAAATTGAGTTATTTTATTTAGAAAGAATAATAACATCGGGTATTATCTCTTCTATCGCACAACAAGTTTCCATGTACAACAAGATTTTGTTGTACATGGAAACTCAAAAATCTGGCTAAATGGGATCTGGTTTTAAGTTATTAATGTTTCCTCAAGTTTAAAATAACATACACATCTTACTAATCCATAAAAAATATGGTAACATTTCATTAAATGTCAAAAACCCATTTCCTACTTATAAGAGACAAAATTCCATTCCCCCAGGTGTCTCTTATAAAGGGGTTTTGCTGTATTATATAATATTATTTGCGAGATGATTCCAGTCCTGTTGCAATAAGGTTGCATTTTGATATTATGAAAATTTTTACGTTGTGGAGCTAGTTCATAGTTGGTGGGATCTGTTTATACAACTTTTTTACTCTTGCAACTTAACAGCTGTTTAAATTGTGCACATTTTACAATAATTTGTAAATTTATATGTATTCTATCACTACACATCAAATTGCGGAATTAATGCATGTATAATAAATCTAAAATTCATAGTTAAGCAATAACTAATTTTCCAATAAAGACCTAGAAATAATTTCAACGAAATTACTTACGGCAAGAATTTGTTTCAAAATAAAAATGCTAGATCACAACAGTCACTGAGGTATTCATGGAGACTTAATTCAATATTTATAACCAACCTAAGACTCAAGCAATTTAAACCATTTAGATTCCACCACAATAAACACAAAATTTCCATTATTCCTATATTAAAAATGACCTGGATGTATGTCTTTTCCACTAATCATAAAAAGTATATTCCTTTGATCTAATTCAGTTCCTTCCCCATAACTTTCAAAACTGTTGTTCAATAACCACTTCACATATAACTTACAGAGCATTTAGCATTAATAGGCTAGCAGAAAATCAAACCAGCTAATTATTTGAGCCAACTTGCTAACAATTTTTTTTTTCTCTTAGTTTTCTTAGCCCTATGCCATTGGACTACGAGGGACAGTTTCCTGCCCCAGATTTGAACAGATATCAAGAAATAAGGAATTCAAGAAGCACAGGAGAGAACACCTAATCCAGAATCCACAAGTTTGTACGAGCTCCTTCATTTTGTATTACGTTATTTGGATAACACATGAAAGGACTTGAATCAATGCATGAATTTGACAATAAAACTTCAGTTTCCATTGTTGCATAAGCTCCTGGCAGAGCAAAGGCAATAAAAGATAAAATATATCAATAAAAGATAATATATAAAATATATCGAAGGTTAATTTTAAAAAGACTTAAACGACAACCTTCAATTTTTATTTCTACCTTTACTACAAAAAATCGTAAACCATATGGTCTGATGCGTTGGCTTATGTCTATAGTGTTAACAGCTGTGTTCCTGGAAGTTCACGAGGACACTTACATTTTTGTAAATAAATTTAATTCTGTATAACATTATATAAATATTGGTACAAGTTTCAATGATTAGCATGTAGAGAAGTGCATCACTTGGCACAGAGGTGACATGAGAAACCTGTGTTGTACAGTGGCATAGTTTAACGAAAATTCACTTTGTAGAAAATGCGTTAAAAAGGTTTTGTTTCTTTTTCTCATATACATAGTAAATCCTGGAAAGAAAAAGAAAACTTAAAAGTATTTTGGAGTTCCTGATATTGGAAAAGTTTTTTCAAAAAAGTTACCCTGCATCTGAACATTAGCACCTGAACCATACACAGGATTTTCCCTGAAATAGATATTCCTGTCCATCAGCGTGAAACAAAGGTGCTATGAATTTAAAACACTTCCTTTAGTTTTAGGGGATAATTCATACAAAGTGCAAAGGTAATTTTAAGAAACTTTTGCAAAATAGGTGCACTGTTTTCTTTGTCTTTATAAAATAGACCCAATTGCACTAAATAAAACTGGCATGATTTTCATTAAAATGTTTGAAATTTCATAAATTGTAAATGTTTAATCTCTCCTCTGAATACCTTCCAGATACACACTGAAGAGAGATTTCTTTCCCATAAGATCTATTCAAACTTAAATCCTCAAATTGTATGCATCTTTTGCCAAAATACTGCAACAGTAGCAACATTAAACATTTTTTATCCCCTGGGGCCAGGGGATTGTTTAAGAGTAATTGTGTGCACTGCTACAAAACTAACAAAATCTTAGACAAATTTTTTTTCTTAAGAACTACAATAAAGTAAGCAGGTTTTGGACAGACATCGTGAAATAACAATGGACAAGAACTGAAAGATCTCAGGTTTGAATAAGTTTGAATGGTCTGATAGGTTTGAATAAGGAAATACAAAATCTTCCATCATATCCATGATGAATTTCCTTACATCTATTACATTCATATCAGTTTATTAAATCTAAACATTTCATATCACCCTGCATGCTGGTAAAAACTGATATATAATTTCTTCTAGTAATTTCATTAATAACTATGGGTGGGACTAATATTTTATTTCTATGATCACTCAAAAACCGAAGTTTTATTTTAAGGTAGCATAATTATGTAGAAGGATATCTTCAAAAAATTCCCTTGTAGATAAGATTACAGAATATTTGGAAAATATTTTAGACAGGTAAGTGTGCGATTTATCAAAAATTTTCAAAATGGTGTTTTGTATATCTAGAATTGGTTTGACTTGCATCATTTGCACAACTCCATGTAACAACACTGAAAATAGCGCATCTCCAAAATAAGGTATAATAAATAATTTCTTAAAACCAATAAAATTGCATTCAGTGTTTATCTGTAGATGTTTTAACCTTTTGACACAAAGGGGGCAACAGTGACTAGACAGAACCTAGTAAGTTAGGAGGTGGGTGTATTACAACCAAGAGAAAGGAGATTGCCGAGAAATCCAATTCTGCAAATTGATTAGACAAGGATGAACATGTACATCATGACACCAGAAAATGAAGATAACTGATGCAACACCACAGATCAGACACTAAGATACACTAAGAAAATACAAGATCAAAGTGCCAGTGTGTGGCCCTTTCAAACCCCAATCCTATTTAAAGGAAATTACAAATATGTCAGTGTGTTGGCACTGGTACTTAGGTGTCAACCAATTGGAGGCGGCACCAAATGCCTGCAGCTCCATCAAATGACTGAAATGTAATTCCCAAAATTCAAACACTATAATGACCTTAAGCAATTCATGTAAATTAAAACTATGTAGAATGAAAGTCTATATTGAACAATACTTTTGTAACTTTATGTTTAGTGGCTTTATCAGTTCTATTTACATCACAGTGCAGGCTTATTCACCACATGGTTCTGACTTATCCAATGGGCATCTGAGTTTCTACATTACTTATGCATTGACAGTAATTGAATTCATACAAAACAAAACAACTGTTTCAAAACAGAGTGATTGCACCCCAGCACTTTGCAACAAGTATTATTGTTTGGATACGTTTCTTACAAATACAATTATTTTTCCAAAATTTCACTACCATGGTACACATTGCAATTATCAAAGATTTTCCACACACGTATTCACAAGATGCATACACTGTTAGAGACAAAGTTTTCCTTCCAGAATAGCCAACTTTACAGAAAGGACTTGTTAACCCTTTGTGTGCTGACGGGACTTCTAAGTCCCACTGTATTTTTTCTTCTATAATTAAACAATGGTTTATGATTTTGCCCTGTGTTACTGACGGGACCCTCGAGTCCCTTCTTGCTGTTCGAATGGCGCGCTGTGAGCACGTAGTACTTACTGTGGCCGCTAGATACCAACACTTTGAATCATCAGTGTGCGAGGGAAACATACGTATGTTGTACGTTTCGATGTTAACTTTTTTTGCGGAGTTTGTGTTTGAAGTAGAGGTTATATTTCTTATTTAATATCTTTTGTAGTATATATTTATTTAGTATTTGGCTCCTAATATCTATATTATTATCTAGTTTCTATATATATTAGTGATTTTCTTCTTGGGACTTGTACGTCCCGTCAGGAAATAACGTGGGTAAGAAGTGAATTTATTTCATTTTGTTTCCGTGATATATCTTTTTATTTTGGTGTTCAGAAATGATGTTTTTGTGATAAATTATTAGTATATTGTGTGTTTTTAATAATCTAGTTTGAAAATGGAGGGAAATTCTCTGACAGAAGAAGAAATTTTAGTAGAACTCGAATTTCCCGAGCATTCAGATGTCAGTGATGAGGAAGATGTTAGCTTGTGTGAAAAGAGGGATGGTTTAGATTTGACCCAAGATGTGTTTGATAAGTTTTCAATACTGAAATTCTTAGTGATCAAAATAACATAGACACTGTTGAACTACTACCTCAAACTCATTCTTGGCCTGAAGTGATTGATAGAACATGGAAGAAGTTGGTGAAAGAGACTAAAAGACCACCTTGCTTAGAAAGTACAGGTAAATTTTGTTACACTTATCAGTGAAAATATACATAAAATATCACATATCTAAAATATTATTTTTATTAGGTTCATCAGAATGCATGTTTGCTCACTGCAACACAGTGACTGAAATCTTCATGGCTTTGACGGAGAAATTGGTAGATCACATAACATACCAAACAAATTTGTATGGAACCCAGAAAGGTAAAAATGTATGTATGAAGAACGAAGAACTACTGGTGTTTATTGGAATAAACTTTCTAATGGGGTACCATGAATTGCCATCATGGAAAGATTATTGGTGCACTGACCGTGACCTCAACGTATCTGTTGTCTCAGAAGCTATGTCACGAGATCGTTTTGCGACGCTTCTAAGTAACATTCATGTAAATGACAACAATTGTGTTCCTGTAAATAACAAGGATAAATTGTACAAAATACGCCCTATGATCACGATTTTGAATGAAGTGTTTCAACATGCCTATAAAGGAACTAAAGAACTTAGTGTAGATGAGAGCATGATTTTATTCAAAGGTCGTAGCTCCATCAAACAATATAATCCCAAGAAACCTATTAAAAGAGGTTACAAGTTATGGTGCATAGCTGATCAAAAAGGTTACATAGGAAAATTTGATGTATACCAAGGAAAAAATGAAGAAATTGAAAAAGAATTTGATGGATATGGCCTGGGAGAACGTGTAGTTTCAATCTAACAAAAAGTATATGGAATACCAACAGAGAAGTGTATTTTGACAACTACTTCACTTCTCCCAGGCTTCTAGAAAGATTGTCGGCAGAGAAAGTTTTGGCTCATGGAACTGTGAAACCTAACAGGAAAGGCCTCCCAAAAAATGTTGGTGATAAATCATGGAAAAGAGGAGATTCTGATGTGAGGGTGTCTTCCACAGGTCTGTCATATTTTTTATGGCAAGACACAAAGCCGGTGTCATTGCTTTCAAATTTCCATGGAACGGAATTGTCCACAGTAAAAAGAAAAGAACATGATGGAACAACAAAAATTGTTCAGTGCCCTCTCGCAATTGCCGACTACAACATTTTCATGGGAGGGGTCGACTTAGCCGATCGTCTTCGGTCCCAATATGGATTAGACAGACGGTCCAAAAAGTGGCGGCACCGTTTGTTTTGGGGGTCTTCTAGACATTACATTTGTGAATGCATGTGTAATATTCAGAGATATTCAACAGGAAAAAATTCCACTAAAAGAATTGCGAAGATCTGTAGCTTTGGGATTAATTTCCCAAAAAGACACCTAAAAAGAAAATGTGCATGAAAAGAAGAAAGAACGATTGCTCAGTGACTGATGATGTGCGCACAACCAACTTAGGCAGTCATTGGCCAGTGTATGTTAGCAAACGCGGACGCTGCGAGTTGTGCAGCCTGAAAAAAATAGAATCAAGGCCACATTCACAATGTTCGCATTGTAAAGTATTTTTGTGCATAAATGAAAAAAAGAATTGTTTTCTTGAGTACCATGAAGTAGGAGTTTAAAAAAATGTACAAAGTTATATGAAATACAACTGGTAAAGAAATGATCAATTTTCTTGTAATTGCCTTACCCAGACCCATCTCAATTCCTGACGGGACTTATAAGTCCCGGGTTATAATTTTGCATTAACAATTTATGGAAAATTTTGAAAAAAATTGGACTGTCATTTGATAACATATTAACCAATATTTAATAAAAATTGTGATTAAAATATAACAAATTCAATACTCAGGACACAAAGGGTTAAATGTACATTTTGAATCAACAAACTTCAAATGAAATGTAAATAAATTCTCCAAACATGATAAACATTGCATTCAATATCACCCATAACTGACAGACCTTATGTCAAACTATTTTTAGATAAAATTAATACTAGTATTTAGTGACACCACCCTTAGATGCAATTATAGCTTCAATAAGTCAGAGTACACACACACTGTATAGACTTTTGCATTTTGTTGCAGTTCAATGTGATACCATTCTTTGTTAAGAATTTCAATTAACTGACTTTGTGGTGACTACTTGCTTCGCGTCATTCAGTGATTCTTCATGTCTCTAGGGTTCATGTTTGGCTAGTTTCCCGGCCAGGGCAAAATGGTGTCAGGAATGCAGTAATTCTCCTAGCTTTGTGGCATGATGCTGAATCATGCATGAAAATGTGTTCCTAATCACCATCCTTCAACCTGTGACAATAGTTTCTAGCATTCGCTTGTACTGGTCTTGCCGCCTGGACCCTTCTACAATGTATAGGTGCCCTATATACCCTTCCCTGAGATCTTAGACCATGACATAAACCAGATGTTTAACCTTTCCCTAGATAGCATGGATGGTACTGTTCCTCTAGGTGTCATCAGAACTTTAAACCACCAAAATCTGAAACTTTCATTCATCAGAATCATACCTGTAAAGTATTAAAAAATCATTGAAGAAATGCACTAAAGCTTAAATACATGAGAATATTGAATTACTAGACCCCAGTCTGCAAGAGTCATTTCAGTGTTGTCTGGCCAATTGCAGTCACTTCTTCATGAACTGGGCAAGGCTTGATTTTTTGATAGGGCAGCAACCGATCACATTCTTTTCAGCTAACCATCTCCAGACTATCCTTTTGGAAACTGTTACTCCCTCGGCATTTAACAGAGTCAGACAGGTAACACTTAATGATTTTTGAGGCAGAAATCCCTGATTCTACAATAGGTACAAAGACAGGCGATCCTTTTCCTGCCAGTTACCCACATGGTCTGCTTCCAGGGCTTTTTCGGATCAACTTGTATTTTTATTCTGTTAATGATGGTTCTCTAAACACCGGCCAGAGTTTTATATACCCGTTAATGTGTGGAGTGTAGTAACAGTGTTTGCATTTCTTTAATTTTCCTTAAGACCAGCCTGAAACCTTACTCTACTGAAAATTGCATTACATTGTAAACTAAAATAAAATTCAGTCAATTTAGCAAAAGTAATGCAGTAAGAAATAACACTTCCATTTTGATTTCGAAAAAGAAAAACTTGCAAAAAACAATTGAAAAATAATTTGTAGGTCCTTACAGCAGCAGTTTTCAATAATCTTGAACTGCATGAAAGGAATAACAATAAAAGGATTAACAATAGTATTGATAACTGTAATACTACAAATTCTATCACAACCAAATCCTTTGCTCAAAACAAGATTTAAACTAGAAATTACAAACATGAGTACTGTCCCTAATAATTTCGCCACCCACTGTAACTGCGGGTTACACTTAACCAATTTGCTCTTTTTCCCCCCCGCTGGGCTTACAATTTAATTTTGTTCAAAGAAACCCTTTGCATGAATAAACATATCATCCACAAATGAAATAGTTTTTTGCTCAAGTAGAATTTTGGAAGATCATTTATATATAACATAAAAAGTAAGGATCCCAAATGGCACATAAGGTGACCTTTAAAGGTAATGATTAGTTCAGCACTTACGACTATTCTCCCTACTTGATTCCTGTTCGTAAGATTTTTTTATGAATTGTACAGCAACACCTAATACCAAAATGATATAGCTTATTAAAAATAATTTAATGGTTCATAGTATCAAAGGCCTTAGCCAAATCCGAAAATACTGTTAGACAAGGTAAATAATAACAGACACCAGAGATCTGATCCATTCCATTTTCATGACATCTTCCATACTCTTCTTTCTTTGAAACCCAAATCAATGTGGGTATATTAATTTGGGTTTGACAATACAACCATTCATTCTAGATTGAATAGTGTTTCAGATACCTTGGTGAAAATGCCTATACTGGGTACCAATTGTTGGCTCTTCATTTAAACACTGGTATTTGCTCCACTTTTTTTCAAGTAATTAGGAAATATCCTTTTCAGTATGGATTTATTCATTCAACTAGTGGAACTACAACAGCACATATGTTCCTGTATCATTTTTTTATCTGACCACTATATATAAACTTCCAAAAGTGGTTACAACTAGCAAAATTTGTTACTACTCAGGTCCTACAAGTGAACTCTTGCCAACAGCCTTAACCTCTACCCTACAGAGATGCTGCGAGTTAAACTCAAGCTGATACAAAAAAATGTAACTATGTCAATCCAATAATATCAACATGCGTTTTCAAAAATTCAGAGAAATCAACAAAAAGGAATCCTACATTCTTTTAACCCTCCAGTTCCAAAGTCCAAGACAAAAATTTTAATTTTAGTCCATAATAGTTCAGTTAATGCTCAAATAAGATCATTTTTTAGAGTTTACAAAAAATATATTACAGATTTTAGAAAAATAGATAGCACCTGGAGGTGCCCTTGGGCACTGTAGTCATGAGATGCTAGAAGATAGAAACTATTTTTCGTTTCATTGAGAAAACATGAATATTTTGAATTCTACATTAATATTTACAACTTTTTATCAAATTGGTAAAAAGAATAAATGCACAATTCTTTGTACAATGGCCCTACGAAACTCTCAGTATGTCATCTTGAGACTTGGTTCTGTTAATTTTTCGCAACCAACTACTGTGACAAGCAGCCTCAAGGCCAAAGGCAAAGAGTGGATACCATCACTTATGCCCTCTCAACAATAGCAACTAATCAACCTTCTCATTGAACCACTTCCATGTAAATATTGTATTTCTGTATTATATATGGATACTCAATGTTAACTTTGTTTTCTCCCGCAAACAGTACCTACTCAGACTTCTTTTGATCATTGATGAATGCTACAACAGATAATACAATGCTATTTAATATTCTTCCGAAGCTTCAAAAATCATTGTTGTTGATAACTGTTGGTATTGCAAATGATGGTCAAGAAATGATTTGTGTTACACAATTAAAGATCAATACCATTTCAGGGAAAGGTCTCTTATTTTTCACCTATTTCAACTGCCAACCTCAACATCGTTTCAGGAAAGTGATTCATATCATTTGTGCCTTCACCATTTTCCTCCTCTGAAGCACATTCGATGGTGAAAAAAGTTATTTCCAAAATCAGTGATTTCAATGAACAGGAGACCTGCATTGAATAGAGTATTGCTCTTATCAATGAGAAAATTGCTTAACAGGTTAGGCGCTAGTGTTGACCACAGACAGATGGACCAACAGAAATATTGCTGTCAATCAATTTTCCGATATCATTCGACAAAAATTTGCTAGTTTCCGGCACTTGATTATAATACTCTCTTCTCTTACATTTGTAAAGACGAGAAAATAACAAATGCACAACGGTTTAATTATATATTTTGAAGTTTTAAACATAATTCTGACTTATCTTGTCAATTCCTGCAGACTGTACTTATTTAAGCTATTAATTTTAAGTATTTGCACTTCATTAGTTGGACTCAAAAATAGACTAGTGCACTAATTTCACAAAACATCTCATTTGAACCGTTATCTTTACAAGTTGCACAAGAACATTTTTTACATACCTAGTTTCCAGGGGAAGTGACCAGGTCTCTAATAACAAAAATTCAGTATCCAAAGATTTAGCGCATAAATGGCTCTGAATACCACAGCACGGTGTCCATCGTTCAACTCCTGAACTGAACTCTAAACATTCCTGATATTTCTGCTTCGCCACAGGCAGAAAATTAGAAACACATTTCTAATTTTCTTTAAATGATGGAATATCTTCAAGGAAATTCCTTATTGGTATGCTTAGAAGGTATTTTAAATGTCAAGTTTTTATGGTATGGTACTACATCTACGATAAAAGTAAAAGATTAAAATAGTTTAAAAAGAATGGTTGGGGATGGGGAGAGGATGAGATGATTTTTTTTGCAATGCACATACCATTTGATTTGTAGTCTCACATCAAAGTACAGTGAAACTCTGTTTATACGTTTTGCACTTCTATTTTTCACGTTTGTACTTCTTTTGACAAGTCCTGGATAAATTCCTATAATTTTTTTGCAATGCACATACCATTTGATTTGTAGTCTCACATCAAAGTACAGTGAAACTCTGTTTATACGTTTTGCACTTCTATTTTTCACGTTTTACTTCTTTTGACAAGTCCTGGATAAATTCCTATAATTTCCATGCCAAATTATTTCAGATATGCGTTTTACGTTTATCATGCTTAAACGTTCACAATAAAAGTCTCTTTAAGACTATAACGTTCAAATGATATTGCAGAGGCACGGGGCGTCCTGCGCCAGAATTCACTTGAGTTGACACGCTCGGGAGTGCTCCTGCGGAACGACCTCTTGGTCTCTCACGCCACTTCCCGTTAATGACGTCTGTAATACAGAATCTCGGCGTGGCCTAGCTGACGGGCCAAGACCGTACCCCCAGAGCATTCACACCAAGATGGCTTCCAGGCCACCTCTGGCAGTGGGATTTCCATGAATTGTGAATGTACGGGAGCTAACTAAGTATCTCAGGAGGCGATGGCTAGCTTCATGGGAAGATCAAAGGCATCTCGGGGGCAGGGCACTGACATTGATGACCAATAAGTGAGAAAGTTTATGCACCAACTATCCTACTCTCCGATGGCCCCTTTGGCACACAGTAATAACATACAAGATCCTTTTGGTAGACCAATGGCAGAAGGGGCTAATGAAACCAGTGGCTTTACCACACCGTGCAGCAGGTACCGCCCAATTGTGGGACTGTGGCTGTCGTGCGCCCATCTACAATACTGTACTTTGACCCACGGAATTTGGAGTAACATGAAGCTCGAAACTAAAGCAATCAGACAGGGGTCACCACCACCAATTGAGGCCCACACAGGACACTGCCTTCATTTCCGTAGTGAAACAGTCGCACACGGTCATCAGTAAGATCCCATTGCATGTCCATTAACCATCTCTGGGGAGATGTCTTTGATGACCTTTAGCTGATGAATTTTTTCCACACTGACCAGCATTGGAACTTGTGGCTCTGAGGTGTGGGTTTTCCATGATATTAAATGAAAATGAGTGGTGGAAAAGACATTCCCTTTCAGTATAAGATAAAATTAAATTTTGTCTGATGTTAAACAGACCAAGATAAAGACTTTTTAATTAGTAATTTTCTTAAACAGCATATTGAACTCTTTTTGGCAATATCTTTTCTAATGAAATAGTAAAAGTATAGTTTTTATTTTGTCCATATATGTAACTTGAGTCGTGCTTTTCACACTTCTACATCCCCCCCCTTATTCTGAAAACTATTATTTATCACAAAACTATGAAGTGTAATAAAATTATGAACAACTAAGACCTTCAAATTGTTTACCTTACTAAAGTCTTTTAAACAGAAAAAGTAAAATGAAATCTTGAATTGGGTTTGCATTTCACAAAGCGACATCCAATATTCAGAAAACTTTCCTTACTTTCAATAACAGCACACAATTTCTGAATCATTTGTCAAACATCTATTCATTGCAATCAAGAGAAATAATTAATATATATAAAAATCTTTACTTTGAAAAGAAGTAAGAAAAAGTATCATGCAATTAGAGAATAAATATACTAATATTCCATAAATTATGTTCAATCCAAGTTTGTTTTCCATTTCAAGATGGTTATGTAGCAATAACATCACGACATCTGACAATGATATTTCATAGAATTATAATAAAAATGTGACAAACCTTGTCCAGTTAATCTTCTTCTTCCCCTGACTCAGATTCTGAAAATAAATAAGTAACTTATAGTGTCAATCATGGATATAATTGGACATTAACAGATTTTAAGCAAAGTTGGACTATCTCAAACCTAAAATAATTTAACTGATTTTTGATTTACTGTGAAAAACCTATTTATATTAAAAAACTTTTCTAGCACAGAAACAAAAGGAAGTTATTTCTTAAAAACAAGTGTCAATGGATGTACTACTCTGCACTTTAGGATACCACTGAAAACCACAACATGTTTTGGAGTTATAAATATTACAGTCCTACCATACGCACCAGGGATTCCGAATGGGGTCAATATTGACCCCTCGGGGATCAATTAACATGTAGGAGTTGGCTGGGGTTCAATACCCAGATATGAACAGGTGACTTAATGAAGATCATGTTGCCAATGATTACAAACAAAAAAGGATAATATTGATAATTGTGTTGATACAAAGTTACAAAACAAATTACAAATGTGGTCTTTTCGTTTATCTAATTTTGCAAACAATGGAAATTATAAACCTTCACAATATACTTCACTGCTGAAGAAAACCACCTCTCTTTGCACTGTAGAAATAATGCCCAATTCTTAAAAAATGCTCAACACAGAATGCATTGTGTAACCATTACACAACAATGAAGAATAGAAAGTAAGCTACCCAGGCAAAAGAGTGATTATTATTGGAAAATAGAAATTTACAAACCTGCAATTCTTTATATGACTGTTACAAGCTGTGTACTATAGAGAAAATACCAGGGGGGCAAAGCTAACTATTCTTTCGAAAGGAGTCAACAGAAGGAAAAGGTTGGGAATCCCTGATTTACAAAATAAATGAGACTATCCCTTAAGTATTTACATTATTCATAAAATTAAAATTTAAGGCATTGTTCTTTTCACTAAATGGTTCTCTGCTGTGGTCACAGGTGATACCAAACCCTATATATCAGAATATGTAACTATTGAACCTCTGAGTAAAACCCCCAAAAGCTGCCTGAAAGTTTCTAAAATGAAAATTACTTTGCAATACTACAGTCCACCAAGTGTTTATCAGGAACCCTAATAAAAAATTCTAAAATACAAAAATTAATTAAACCAAAGGGCCATTAAAATACAAATCAAAGAATACAAATGAAAATTACTTTGCAATACACACTCACACAACGCTCATGAGTGCGCGGCACACAACGACGTGCACCCCCGCACACACAACACACGCCCGCGCACACACACAACACCGCGCGCACACAAACGCCGCGCACACACACACAACACGCGCGCGCACCACACACACAACAACCGCGCGCACCACACACACACACACACAACCGCGCGCGCACACACACACACAACACGCGCGCGCACACACACAACACACCGCGCGCACACACACATAACAACGCCGCGCACACACACACAAACGCGCGCGCGCACACACACACAACACGCACGCGCGCACACACACACACACACACACACACCACGCGCGCACGCACGCACACAACGCACGCGTGCGCGCGCACACGCACAACGCATGCGCGCGCACGCAGGCACACAGACTAGTACTTTTGGGCAAATTTGTATTGAATTTACATTCAGTGAATGTTAGTGGATGTGCTATATTCATACAATAAATAATATGTTACCTTCTTCAGCATTCTGGAGCCATTCGACAAATTTCTTCATTTGATCCAGGAACATCATTTTGCCCTTCATGGAGTGGCCTTCTTTATACCATTTAAGAATGACTTCTTCCGACAGGACATCAGCTAAAATTTCATCAACAAAGAGATTAATTTATTCAAGGCCATTTGGAAGTAGTCACAATTGTGCAAGACATTTGATGGTTAATATGCCCATTAAAATAAATACTTACTCTTGTAGAAAAGCAAGATGATCTTCTGGAAAACCTTCATAAAATTCATATTACCATAGCAGTATTCTTGAATTCTGAGCATGAGAGCCAACTCTGAGCGAGCAGTAGTAGTGAATGCTTCAAATAAGAGAGTATACTGTTTTAAATGTTTCAGAGCCTGTTCAGCAACTAATTCTTCTTTCTTATTCCATTCAACTTGAGACATCACAGTTGACCAAACCTAAGAAATATGAATGTTTTTTTCTGTCAAGATTATATATACTTCCAAATTTCTAAAAACTGAAATGTAGAACTTTTTAAACAAACTTTCATAAGCTTACTTCTGCAAACACTGCAATACATAAGAATTTAAAATTAAAAAAATCAACTTCACACTATCATAACTACGCATTACTTCGTTTGCTGAACAGTTACCAGATGAACATTTGAATATAGGCTTCTAAATTAATAATTTACTCAAGGTCTTGGAGAATCCATTTAAAAAATTCTTTCATGAAGGCCATTTAAATTCACATACTAACCAATGTTATCATTTCATGTTCTTGAATACCACTTTTGGCTGCAGTTTCCTTAATATCTGCAACAATATCTTTAATTGGCCGGCCTTCTGACAATTGCTCTTCTAGTTGGGATTGCAGATCTCTTTTGGCTTCTTGGCTAGCCTGCAATACAATTACTTGATTTACAAATTTCTAAACAGAATTTTACACATCATGAACTCCACATACCTGTGCTTTATGAAGTTTTACAATATCAGCTAAACCTTTTTCTTCAAAGACAGCACGGAAATATTCTTCTGTACGTTTGTTCATGGGCACAAACTCCATTAGTCTGAAAACAATACACATGAGCAATTTTACCCTGAACATGAAATTGAAAAACCAAAATCACCAAGCATACCTGCTCTCAATTCCACCTTTCTTCAATGCTGTTGTCAGGGGTGTTATGCCTTTTTCTTGTTTCCAAGTAACAAATACTTCCATTAGAAAGTCCAAAGCAAGATTATCTTTCACCAGGTGTTCCTGTTGAAATAGAAAATATATATTAGAGATCAGAAACAGACCAAAGAGTTACTTTAAAGCCCATGAATTGTTTTATATTAAAATAGGTGAAAACTTCGCTAGGGCCTGGTGTGATCCAGATTTTCAAATACCTAAGATGCCCATGCAACTAAAAACAAAAACACCAAATCCAATAAAAGGTTTCGGTGCACTTTATACATTGTTTCCCACCAACTTGCATTAACAAATGCTTACGTAACTATGGTTCAGTCTACCAGATGACCAAATTGTTTTCACTGAAACAGTTTCATGTATTCCCCTGACCTTTCAGTACGGACCATTCCTTTGGAGCAAATTCTTGTTGCAGAAACACCCCATACCTCAATTCTGATAACATTATTTCCTTCCCCCACCACAGTTAACAAGGGGCAAAAATGTGAGTTGGAAGTACAGCATGCAGCAAGTTATTTTGAAACAAATGTTTTGACGTATATATGCAAGTGCAAGAAAGAAGAGTGTGGCCCCTGATTTCCCAGAACATAATTCCTGACTTTTCAGTTTTCTAGTGAATTTTTTAAAACTTTTTTCCTGATAGATTTATATTTTCCCACTCCTTGAAGACGGAGAACCTACCCTGATACTAATTGGTCAACCCTAATGACCATGACAAAATACAAATTACCATATTTACCGGAATATAAGTGGACTATAAGACAAACCCCTTATTTTAAAGAGACAGTCCTTAGAATTTTCTAATTTTTTTCATGTATTCTTACTATTAGGTCAGAATAAAATCACAAATTGTCTTATTAACTAGAAAATTGCCTTGTTGCTGAGAATGTTAAGACTTATTGGTGGACTTGTCATTTTCTTGTTTCTTAAAATCATCAATCATGGTATTTGTCACTACCCTAATCATCTTCGCTTTTTATCAATGTTTCTTTTTGGTTTTTCTTCCATGCTATGACATCTTCTGACTTTTTAGACCAAACTTATTTTCGCACATTGAATTTGAGTTGTTCTTAGTCTCATCAAACACCACCCAAGAACTTTCCCTTCAATGTCAACATATTTTCTGTCCCACACTTATTGATGCCTTGGCGCTTCTTTAATATTCCAATACATAGATTTATGCTCATCAGGTGTCAAACAAGATTCCACGCAGCCTCTTCAAACCCACTTTGAGTAACAAAATCACTGTATTTATTATCAAGTTACATTTCTTTTGATACAATGCCATTTATTTGAGATTATCACTTTACAGGTCCATTCAAAAATATCAAACAAATTGCCCAGCTAATTCACAGTAGATGCAAAGAATACAAATGCACAGGGCTTGATTTCTGGCAGAACAGCATTCCGGTACCTCGGAAATATATTATTAAATTATATCAAGCACTGCAAATATGGATTGTAGATATGAGAAATACTTTTACCTTCTTCGCAGTTTACTGACACCTCAACATTTACGAGTTTCATAACCTGCAACGGCAATGTAAAAACAAATCCAAACCGACTATACTTAATCTGCCAATTTAAGAGGACCCTGCACTTTTCAACTGAGATTTAGGGAAAAACCTGGTCTTATATTCAGGCAGATGGGTAGTAGTATTTTTTCACCAAATAAAACTGAATAATGCAATGTAATAATGCTGTATTAACCCTTCAACGCAGAGGAATAATAATGATATCAATAATAATATCGATAATAAAATTATGAATAAAATAAGGACAATAATTGATTATAAATACGACCTGCACACTTAACCAATATTTTCAGATAATGAAATAATGCATACCACGTATGTCTGACAGTTGCAATAATTTAATGTGATACATAATACATAGAAGACAAAGTATTTTAAATTAATTGTTTTCATAAAAACAGAAATAGAAACAATTTAATCGATATTAAACTATTTGTTTGGAAAATCGCTCAGAAAGAAACGGAAAATTCACCGTAACACAGCCAGCATCTGTGCATGGCACCGACAAGCGACTTTAGACGGCACACCGCAAATCAGAGGTGAAACAGGTAATGTCCCTTCCATCCTGAGACGGCTTACCGCAAATGGAAAGGAAAATCCATGCCATTCAGGAATGGCATACTGCGCTTAGAAGAGAAAGGAAATTGCTGTATGGAATAATACCTAGTTTTATTATAACCCTCAAAATTTTCCCCAACTTCTAACAATTCCCTGATTTTTCCTGTTTTTTCAGAAAAGCGGCCACCCTGAACGATAATACGACATTTAGTTATGCTTTCTAGTCAGCAAAATGTCCCAATGGATCTCCTAATGGAGGAATCTGTTGATGACATTTGGAGGACTTAGAACATCAGAGTATCCACATACAACAGTTTCATTGACATTAAAGAAAAATTTCTAATCATTCCTTAATCTGCTTTACAAATTGACTCCTGATGACACATTGGAAAATCAAAGCAAAGTAAGGGACTGGAACTAGAGCATTCTTATTCCATAGCATGATTGTGCATGGTTGAACTTAAGTGTTTAATTTTGTGATAACAGCCTCTCAAGTTTCTGTGCAATGCAAAGTGTTGGTGAAGAGGTTCAAAATTACTTCAAGAACATAATCTTGTCCACAAAGTATGAAAACAACCATGTGATGAATTTTCATTTTGTGAAGGCATTCAATTCACAGGAGAGGAGTTCTTTTCAAGCTATTCTAGAATTCCTTAACCCTTAATAGCATAGTGTAACTCAGCTGTAACCAGGTTTTTCAAGTCAACGCATTCTAACAACTTTATGAACTATTTTATATTACACAATATGTACATCATGCGTTTATGTCACTCCATGCATTGTTAGGCAGTAAACATAAGATAATGAGATGAAGTGATAGTAATCTAGTGGCATTGTGAATCTGAACTCCATGGTAACACACACTGCTACTGTATATCAGAAAAACTTTTTAGGAAAATAATTGAACTAAAATACAAATGATACTTATTTTATTGACTTGCTTGGTACTTATTTTATCACAAACTATTTAAAAAATAAGTCCTTTTTGTAAATCGTGAAATATAGCACATTTTGTTGGAGGAGTAACACAATTTAGTTTTGTATTTCTCTCATGAAATATTTACTTTTGAATTTTTTATTATTTTTCCCTTAATTCAAATGTAACGTAAAGTAAGTATTGCAAGTAAAAATAAAAAAAAATCATGCAATAAAGGGTTAATATACCTCTGTGATCCATTGTAAATAGGTTTCATTAAGAACATCTTACTATGTGCCCGACAGGTATTTATGACATTCATTGGCAATTAAATTCAAATGTATCAAACAGACTCAACTTAGTATTACAGACTAAATAATTTTACAAATATGATGTGATTCAGTTAATTAAACATTTCTTTTTCTTCTCTTTACAGAGAATATCCACTATAAATTGCTTCAAGAAGCAATGAACTATATTTTCTTTGTGGCCCCTACAATCACTATTGCAAGCACTCTTTCCGAATTATGTTCAGCACTGCTAAAAAATCTAATTTGTCAAGTTCACATTATTATCAGCCCACTCAAATAACTTCCTGGGTAAATTAATAGGTTCCTGACAGGAGTGAATGCTCCCTTTCATTGATAATCCTTTAGTTCTTTCCAAAGCTCCATTGTAAAGTCTCTTAAGATGTGAAGTGAAGAAATGTCATTCAACACTCTTGAAGACCCTCTTTGTGGGAGCATTAAGTCAATTTTTACCATTTCTTGTATTACTATGGGCTGACCCCATGTGGAAAAATGGTGTGTGTTTATAAGTCAATCTTGTGCAAGAAGTGTTCAAAGTTTACACTGATAAATATAAATTAGTGTTGCATTTCAGAAATTCAGAAAAAGCAATTGTTTCATGTTTACATTTCTTGTTTTCTCTGATCGCGCAAATGGATGCAATATAACTGGCATTTGTCTGTGAGATATCCAACTCCTGGTTCTTGGAAGTCTTCAACTTCTATTATTTCTGTGACACTGCCAGAAATAGCAGAAGACAGACTAACACTGTCCTTATATTATCAGTAGGGTAAACATGCCCTATTGAGACAAGTTGTTCACATTTATTCGCAAGCCCTGACAGACACTCGAGGTATTCATAAGTTTTGATGATTCCTACTTGTAAAAACTAGTCTCATCACAAGTAGTTTTGGGAACTTTCCGATACACATCACATTTTTTAAATTTTTTTAACAGTACACAATTGATTTTTATCTTCAAGAATACTGGTTGTAGCAATGTAAATCTACACTACTTCTGTAACTACAGGTTTTTTTATTACAACAGTAGAACTAATAATATTGATATTTTTGTAAGGCCATGGCCATAGTCGCCAATTTCATAAAACATTTGTTTATAGAGCAAGTTTTGTAACTTTTGTTTACACAACTTACTGTACCTCAGAAAAAAGGCTGCACCCTGTTTAAGGAAAACCCAAGCAATATCAATGGCTTCTAAATGAACTGAAGAGTAGAATTTTGTCAAACCCATCCACTGGTGACACTGCTTAGTTCTGCATTCCACAAGTATCATGTGTTTGAA
The DNA here is from genome assembly GCA_964035755.1 of Teleogryllus oceanicus. Lineage (NCBI taxonomy): Eukaryota > Metazoa > Arthropoda > Insecta > Orthoptera > Gryllidae > Teleogryllus > Teleogryllus oceanicus. The sequence goes on along the minus strand of CAXIVR010000001.1, from coordinate 227,832,622 downwards.
CATAGAGATATTGAAGCCCCTTTGGGCATTAAATGGTCAGGTGGGCAGCCCACCTGACCTGGTCAACAATTTTTAAAATGTTATTTGTGTCCCATTTTGAAATTTGGAAGAAATGCATTTCTAAAGAAATACAGTATTTTTTCAAATTAAAATTAGTATTTCAAAAATTAAATGTATTCTAAATACTTAAATAATATCTACATCATATGAAAGAACATCTTTTTAGGATTAAATGGTGGGGTGTTGTGTGAAAAAGGTTTAAACATCACTATCCATTTCTTCTGAAAAAATAAGCGGTAATATTTCTCAAAGGAGTGGTACTAGTGAGAAAAAAAAAAATAATTTTCAACCCTAGAACTCAAAATATGTTTCAAGTCACTATAAAAAAGAGGTTTTATGACGAAGTAAAAAGGCAATTCTTTCACTTGGAGCAATAATGGATAAAAGCTGGCTTTTTGACCAGAAGATTCTAGAAAACTAGCAAGGGGTTTTGTTAGTCGGAAGTGCACAAAAGACAAAGCATTTTCAATACATCCCACGAGGTAAAATGTGTAGAAGTGCACATTGTATCCTGGATTCACTTTGAAGCCAGAAGCATCATATTCACACAGCTCTAGAGTAGATTACATTACCCATAGCACTAAAGAAGTCAGTGAACAAGAATTATTTCTTCCCAATTTATTTAACTGTTGAAGAGCCATTAACTTCAGAAAAGGCCTGAATTCAACATTACCATCCACACACTTTGATTACCAAATCTCTAAATCTGTGTACTGTAGGTCAGAGAAATGCATAAAACACAACATATAATGTTTTGAAATTGTTATAAATTGCATAGTATTTTTCAAGCTATTGAACTTTTTCAAATTTGAAGAAAAAATAATAAATATTTTCCTTACATTTAGAAGAACGAGTAGAACTGTCGGAGGTACAGAACCATTCGAGATCCATAATGCAGTCATTCGAGCCAACTTTATTCTTTCCAATTCAGTAAATCCTTTGATAAATATTAGTACTTTTTTCATTTCATCTTCAAACATTTTTTCTAGATATTTGTATCTGCGCATCAGTTTCATGAACACCTGTCAATCACAGAAAACCTTCAAAAACTTTTCACAATCTCACTTTAAGATTACATTAGCAAACAAATAATAGTAATTTTTAAAAATTATCCTTAGAATAATTAATGTGGCAGCATCTTGGGCACAGGGCCAAAAGTAAAAAAACACAAAATTTACTGTCCTATACCCAATTGTACCTGCATTACAGAATGCACATCTTGACATAATTCATAACATGGAAAAAATTTCCTAGAATTATCAAATTGTCACAAGTATTATGATACAGATACAATTCATTAAGCAGGAGATGGAATCTGTACCAGTTCAAATATACAGTATACCTTCTCGGCACTAGCTGAAGCTTTTCCAAAAGGAATTTTGGCCATCAATATACAATTGAAATAACTTATGGCTACAATATTCTATTATAATGAGAAGCAGAATCTATTGCTTAATGCATTACACGAAGGGCTTCATTGCTCTATTAAATGGCTAGAGAAAACTATTTCACTCCAATTAAGTCACCTGTTCATAGCTGTGCATCGACTCCATGTCTTCTGGAGCTTCAAACACACAAGCATTTGTTTTATAGGGCTTGTCTCCATCCTGGGCAATAGAACCGCCTGGCACTGAAAACCATACAATCATTTACTTTTGAAATTAAGCTTAAGTTTATATTTTATACAATATACTAGTTACATTAAATATGCTTCCCATTCACATTAGTAAATTACAAACCTCAAGAAAATGTTTTGATACTGTAAAAAACACATACCCAGCAGTCCTCCAGCAATGAGGATATCAAATAGTGCTTCCCCATAACGCCGGTAGTCCAACTTTGACCCAGCAGTATCCAAGAACTTTGACACTGCCTCTAAGTCAGACCCAGCTTTATTAAGTCCTTGCAGAACTGTGTCTCGAAAGCCTGCAGGGTCATATTTCTCTTTTTCATCTATAAGAAGAAATACCTCGTTACGCAATATGCCAATAACTCGTTTTAAGTATTAAATCATCATGCCTTAACATTGGAAAGAACATCTGTCAATCAATTCCCAATCTTTAACCAAGCTCATAATTGCTACTTTTAACAAAAAAGAAGACCCTCTAACAGAAACAATTTAATTTCTTTAAATAGATCTTTAAAGTTCAGATTCAATTTTAAAAACGCATTTTTTTTTCAAAACCCATTACAGAACCAAACTAAATCTGCCCATTACTAACCTGGATGCCAAAGTCTTGGTTCAACTAGGAAGTCTACACTTTCACACAATAAAACCCTTTCACTAGATTTTCATTAACTTAAAATAAAATCTCTGCATTATCCAGTCATGTCCTTACAAAACCATTCATATTGCTGAATTTAAAAATTACCGATAATTACCTTCAACAACTCTAAACAAATTATTTGAAAAACTTCCACAGCTGAAATCAATGTCAAACATTTGACTGTCATGTAGTGTCCTAGGCAATGACTACATCCTGTTGTAGGCTGAAGAATGTCAGCCAAAATGTTGGTGCCACTGCCTAGGCTGCTCCAAGACAATGAAATTATGCACATTCTCCTCCATGCATTCAACATGTCAATTTTAATAACGTTGAAGGTTTTTAATAATTAATATAACCATTATCCTAAAGTAAATCACCTTTACCACAAAGTAACATGCAGCTAGTGGTAATTAAATTCCATAAATTTTCAAAAGAGAACCTTGCACTTTTTCACAATTTTTTTTCAATAAAAAAAGTTATACTTTTACACATATCCTACGTAGACAGGAGTACTTGTGATAATGGAATAATCACAAAATGCTATTATCTTCATACCATTTGCATTTTGCAACCTTTATTAGGGCATTTACCAAATTAAACCAACTTTTCCACACATCACACATTTTAAAGCTCCATGTTACAAAGATTTCTGTATCAAACAGATAAAATTTAACAAAACAAAAGAGAACAAATGGCATGATTAGATATCATCATTCACTCATTTAATGTTTTATTACATATAAACTTTCATCTTTAATTGTTACATGTGAAAACATGCACTTAAGTGAAAATTAATTTTGGGAATCTGTGAAAAACAGAAAAACTCCACCAAAAATTATTCAACTTTCAGAACAACCATTAAATCAACTCCATTACTTTGTTAAATTACAATCATTCTTTACCACAGATGTGGTGAGCACATGGTCCAATTCCCTGAACTATGTACACAATGTACTTCTACTTTAACATTTTCTCACTATCTAGGATACAGGGAGTTTGCTGAAAAAGAGGCAAAATTATAAAACTTGCAAACAATCATAATAAAAATTTATATTTACCTCTCTTTCTGGTCTTTATGCGCTGACCTGACAGTACTGGCTTTTCTGCTTTCTGACTCATACAATAACTGGCTGCAGAAAATAGACACACATGGTAAAAATGTTCAGAAAATTTATGAATTAAATAAGTTTCAGCATTCCCGCCTAACAGTAAGGTCATACCAAATACGGGTCAATGGCCATTTATATGCAAAAGTAGACTTATGAAATAATATACTTTTATTATTCCACTTTACGCTTGATATAATTAAAATTAATATGAAAGCGTAAGAAATGTAAAGTAAATCCCAAAACACCCTTGCTGAGCTCCTCAACGAACTCTGTATGCCGACTGAAAGGAAGCAGCCTTTAGGGGAAAATGCAATTTTCCTTTGTTGCATCAAACATGCTGTTTATAATTCACACAATTGCTTGCGCTTACTACAACTAAGTACCACAGACAAATCATACGCATAAAACTACAAGAAAAATCTTCTAGTTAATCAAATACTTACAAAAATTCCTGGCTTAACCTGCAGCACAACACCCCTCGTGAGGTCTATAGCGATTAGAGAGTATTGAGCAACGTGTGACGATAAATCCGGAAACTTCTGACATAAGTCAGTTGAATGTTAATAAACACAAAATATATATTTCGAAAGAAAAGTAAGAATTATTTTAAAAAATAAATAATTACTGGTGTATTAAATGAAAAATACAGAAAACTATCCGTACTAATGAAGCGGGAGACGGCTCATTAGTCTGTCTTTGTAGTAACGTAGTAGTATGGTGTAACTCAGGTGCAGGAACTTACAAATCAAAGGCGGTATCATTAACACAGTCCGCTAGTTCTGATCCACAATTCCGAATGATCAAAGAATGAAACCAGACAATTTAACACATTAATTTCTAAAGTAAGTTATTTATAGAAACAGTAAATTGATTTGTTCGGATTTTCGCAACCTCTGTAAATGATAACGTTTTAAGTCAGTACTAGCAGTTTTCAGTTGAAATGAGTGCATGTTTAGATTGAATCAATTTCCATGAGAAACTAGTGGAGCTACAACAGCACATACTTTCAACTGAAATGGTACCTACGCCATTTTTTCTAAGCATACTTTGTTCAACTCGAGAAAAAAATAAAATAAATTTGAGCTGTTTTTGAGAAAGAATTTTTTAATTGTCTTTATTTCAAGCAAAACTTACACACTCATATATCGACAAATTGTACGTGAACTTATTTCAAGAACATTTCAAATCAGGAACAAAAATCTTCAATACACTTCATCTTCTATTCTTCAATTGCAGGTGAAGGAAGGCACCGAAGAACTTAACTTGCAGTTTTTGAAAATTCAAAGAAGTCAACGAAAATGAAATCTGCATCATTCTTATTACGTCACTCTATCCACGAAAAAATAATACAAAAATTTGGAGCCATTTCTTGAGAGAGTTTTGAAAATTTTATTAAGGCTCCAAGTAAAATACCTATCAAAACTAAAATATACGTTTCAAATTCGCAGGGCCTCCAGTTTGACAAGATCAATCGGGGAATGACAATCATCTTAACGGTTTAGGCGCTAGTGTTGACCACCAACGAATGGGCAGATAAGTCGTTTTGCTGCGAACTCATTTTTCGGTATCAAGGACCCGTAATACAAGGATTCTATCTAGACAACATATTAGATAAAGAAATATTGGAGCAACATTTCGTAATCAGAGGCCCACGATACGACCTTTTCTGTCGAAAAATTTCTGTTGTCACCACTTTCTGTTGCAGCATTACAATCCTTTCTTTTTTCTTATTTTCAAATTCTGCTAATATACGCGCACGTTTTCTTGAGCCCTAGAATACCTACCCCCACTCCTTTACCAACATTAATTGAATAAAGAATAAATGATACCAACGAGTGTTGTAGATAAAAATCTGGTAACCAGAAATGTTCGCTTCCGTGTAATAAAAACTGTTTTGTATCGAAAACAAGCTACAAAACAGTCCTGTTGTCAAAATAATCAGTTTCCACTCCTCTCGCAACTAGCGAAATGGGGGCTTAAGAAAACGTGCGCGGATAATACGTTTTTCGTGACATTCTCTAACCATTCGTATCGACATTGAACGTGGACAATACACCTATTCAAAGTAAATTCACTGCAAATACAAAGTGATGCATTGAATGCAGTCAAAAATTGACTGAATTTGATACCTTCCCCAACATTCATAGTTTATAGTGATATTTAGAAGACAGAAAACTGGTATTCCCATCGATCCCCCAACGCCGCTGAGGTTTTGCCTTTGCAATGTAAGTCTGTGGAGCTTTCTATGTATCATTGTGATACTAAAATGAGCACAGAAATTTGATATTCTCCAATTCTTTCTAGGACAGTTGCCAATTAGGTCTCCAGTGCCCTTCGCTGACAGTCTGTGACGCTTTCGATGTTATCGTTGCGGTATTAAAAGAACTGGGAATAAGCAAGTCATCGCATTGTTTACGCTTACGAACGCGCGGCCAGTCGGATGGCCACGTCCGACATATGTCAAACGTCCATAAGCGTGACGTCACACATCGGAGCGCTGCTTGGTTTGTAACACAAAAGCGAGCATTTGATTTCAAAATGATTTCATTCATTGTCGCTATTGCAGCAATATCTCTATTATTAAATGACATTAAATCGAAAATACATATTCCTAATATATGATAAGGATTATCTGGGAGTTATGCTACCACGCAACCTAAGCACGAGCCGCAATTGCACCGCATATTATAAGGACTTCGATGCAGGTCGACAGCAGATTGAAAATCGTCCTCGGTCTTCCAACGAATGCCCTGCGTAAGGAAGTCGATTAATTGCAATAAAGCTACGACTTTATTCTTCTATTTCCCTTCCGGTGGCTCTAAATGCAAGTGAGGCCTTGGAAAGTCATTACATTCACCGACTGGTTGGTTGTTAGTGATTCCGGGCACGTCAACTAATGAGGTCATTAGTCCCGTAAGTATAGTGCATGATTTTCATCAGGAAGTCGCGGTGATCTTCCCCCGCTGGATGGCGAGATCCGGCGCCGACCTACTGTCGGCTAGCGGGTTTTCCCGCAACAGGTGTCTCCCACTAGCGAGACACCGACCCAGCCGGGACAAGATCTGTCCCCGACCGGTCTCCCGGCATGTGTAGAAGTGTAGTGTATGTTAGTATAAGTGTGTGTAAAGGGTGAGGATAGGACAAGGAAGAGGAAGGAAATACCGCGCGCGGTCCGTGGCCCGTTTGTTAGGGTACTGCTCCGGCATTCGCCTTCCGGTGTTGATCAAAGAAAAGTACTGATCAGAGAGCAGCCAGCTGCTAGAATTCTCCTCCAGACAGCGACTGGATTCGACCTAGCTGAAAAGCTAGTGTCGAAAATCCTGCCGCCGTCGGGACTCGAACCTAGAACCCCTCCCCCAACCTAGGACTTCCCGGTCAGAGGCCAGCAGTGACATCAGTTGCACTGATCCACCTCTCCCGGTACATTCACTGAAAAATGGATTTTTTCGTGTCCCTATACCTTGAAAAAGGTCAGAGGGTTACCTTGAAAAAGGTCATAAAAACCTTTTCTTTGGGTATTTTGTGTTGAAAAAATCCCAAATTCCAATTTTTAGGAGGGTGTAATTTTCAAGTGGTACGTTACTTACCAATGATATTTTACAAAAAGTAACTATACTGTTATGTGTAAAAGCACAGAAAAAATTAAGGCTGAAACTATTCCTTCTTTGAGAAATGTCTCTATGAAAATCGAATTTGTTTCATTCGCGTTCCATTGATTTGCTTACCAATATTTCTCAAATAAATACATAGAATGTTGGTAAATAATATTTTGATTTGTAGGCCGGAGTATACTGAATTCAATGCCTTTTATTCTAGAAAGATAGAACAATTCAGAGCTTTTGAAAAGAGTAAATGTGTACAAACGCGAAAAAAGGCGCACGGCGTAAAACAAAATGGCCGCCATTTGTAAACTAGATCCAATAATAATAAATCAAAGATGTTTTTGAACAGCCAAAACACAAGAAAATGTATGTACAAAATATGAATTTTTTTCCAGATGTTCGAGCGACCAGTGCTAGACCACTTAAAATGGATTGACCTTATGGCGTAGGTCCGTTATTCATTAAAATGGTTATATTTGGTTAGTTTTTTATGAGAATGTTGAAGCTAGAATTTCACCTTACAAGTTGGATACAGTTTTGGGGGTATAATTTGGAAGATTATGTTGCGTATCTGACACAAATAATGCAACTATGTGGTGTTGTAACAATACTAGTTAGGTTTTGATGCAAATTTTGAAGAATAAGATTTCCAACCTCTTAATATCCACTAGCTTTTCTCCAATAGACGGTTAATCGTAAAGAAATTTTTGAAATTTCCACTGAATTAAATAATACAGAGAAATAAAATTTGTACACTCCGAATCCTAATTTATTCACTAGCCTATGAACCATATAAAATCATATAAAACGAAAGGGTTACTTAGTTTATTGAAGTATGAGATTCCATTACGATGATTTGTGGGCCTCAGGCCACTAGCAGTTGAATTTCCCTTGAAGAAAGCAACGGCGACGGCGACGGCGACGACGGCGGCGGCGACCGCGGCGGCGACGGAAACGGCAGTGACGACGACGACTATAATGGAATCCATCACAAAATATAATTGATGTTAATCACTCTCGATTCCAAATTCACTCTCACGATGCAAAATAACTCTTAACGAACAGTACACGACTACACACAGAGGACAATTAACTGAAAGAGAGACTTTCTTACATCGAATGCACTCATTGCATTCATTGTGATTTGACTCAGTTGCAATTGTGACATTAAATGAAAATAAAGAAGTAGGCAAAGCGACAAAATAAAAATTAAGTATTGATAACCATCGCCACTGGTTACTGACTGTAACATTGCAAGTTATACAAAATTGTAAAATAATCTTTTAAAATCAAAACGAATAAATTATTATTATTATTATTATTATTATTATTATTATGTTATAATATATCTTCAGAAATGTACTAGATACCCTCAAAAGTTGCTCGAAAGTGTGTACATTTAATAATGCGCTAACAAATAAAATACAAAAATTCAGAAAGGTGAAGAGGAATGAAATTGGCATGTAGTGTTGCAGTGAAGCCACCCTTTTGTGGAAATTATGTTAACATGCAGTGAAAGTTATCGTGATTGATTATAGACCGGCTGAGGAAGCTCAGGACATCACATTAACTGTCTGTGCAGAACCTCTGACCGGGAGGTCCTAGGGTTCGAGTCCCGACGTTGGAATAAAATCGACACTAGCCAGATAGCTAGGTTGAAAGGAAAATTCTAGCGACCGACTGCTGTGGTCGGAAGTTTTCCGTGGTTTCTCACATCAGGACCACGGAATGCTAGAGCAGGCATGCGAATGTCGGAGCAGTACCCTAACAAAAGGGGCCACGGACTGCGCGTGGTCGTTCTTTTCTCTTTCTTTCCTCACCTCCCATTACACACTACCCACATATGAGAAGTGAGCTTAGAGGTTGTCTCAGTTGGGCGGTGCTCCGTTGGGAGAATTACGTGGAGGAAGAAAACCTCCGCAAGCAGACGTGTAGATCGGCGCCGGGGAAGAACACTATCACCTCCCGTAATAAAAAACATAACTTACGGGACGAATAACCATAGCAGTTGACGCGACCGGATACACGAAATAATCTTTCAAGCAAACGAACGTGAGATTCTCCGTCTACCTACTCGACAGCTAGCTGGATTTCTCTCTTTCGGGTATTTCCACCGGGTGGCACGCCCCATCCGGGAAGAAGTCAAAGCTCCCTGTAGTGCATGAAAGTGTGAGGTGTGTAAGGAGAGAAGAGGAGGAAGTGAAAATCGCGCTCGGTCCGCGGCCCGTCTGTTAAAGTACTGCTCCGGCATTCGACTGGTATTGATCTGAGAAAATACGCAATACTGCCGATCAGGGCAATCGGCAGCTAAAATTCTCCGTTAGACAGTGGGTTAATTCGACCTAACTATCCACCTAACGTCGAAAATCCGCCACCGTCTGGACTAGAACCCTACGTCTTCTCGGTCAGAAACACTGGAGTGGCCACAGCTGGCCGGTGCCCAGAACCAACTCAACCAGTAAAATATTGATATGTATTAGGAACAATGGCGGCTGGAGCCCGAATCAAACTGGATCACTGTGGCAACTTCATCAAATGACGTAAATGTAATTTACAAAATTCAGAAAACTAATATATTGTAACGAATATTGCGTCATCTGCTGGCGCCACCACGAACTACCTGTATGCGCGGATTGCGTCATCTGCCGGCGGCCACCACGAACTACCTGTATGCCCGGATTGCGTCATCGGCCGGCGGCCCTTGATCTAGCTAGTCCCAGAGTGTTCTTGGCGCTAATCACAAAGTCCAGAAAATTCTCGACGGCGCCCGCCGAGAGGGCGCTCGGTGGCTACGCGGCGGCCGGCGACCGCGAGTCAGTCTTAAGTCTGAAGTGGAAGCTGAGCTGTGAAGTGTGTGCAGTGATTGTGCTCAGTGACGTGAACCGTGACCAGCGCCGTGAACTGTGATCAGAACAGTGGACTGTGGCTAGTGCATCGAAACTGTGGTCAGTGCGTGGCGACTAATCGTTTTCAGTGATCGTGTTAAGATACAAAATAAACGATTTTGTTAAAAAAATATCCAAGTTTTAATTCACCACCTAGAAACGTAACAATATTATATAATCTTTTTCGATTATGTGGGGGTTGTGCAACCGTGCAACCTAAGCATGAACCACCACTGACATATGTGGACACTATGAGGCTTCATTCCACACAATGTCTCACACCACTGACTTACGTCCTACATTCTGTATTGTGTGCACATTTTCAAAATTCTGTGATCCCTACACTAAGTCATATACTACTTAATATTGAAAAAAACTCCCATGTAATAAAATCTATTTTCAAGGATTAAAAGGCAATACATTTTGGCTCTTATCCATTTTGTCCTTCGGAATAATACTTCCTGCTGCGACAACATGGAAACGATAATTTGAATAATTGTATTGCCTACTGAATTCTAGAAGACGTGCACAGAAAATGAAGTTACATTTATGTCCAGAAGAAAACAAGGGGCCATCTCAGCATTTTCTCAATGGATCAGGGAAACTGGACGAAAAACCTGATCGAGATGGGGGTCATTGACCCGGAGGCTGCAATACAATACTTGTTACAGGTTGTTTATACACATTTATACAGTTCAAATGTTAAATAATGCATTATGTATAATTGTTAAAATTAATGTTACTTTTCTTGTGATGCTCAGTATAGTCTCTAATTGTATAGAAACAGTTATGCAGCAGAAACGATTTCACTTGGGATTTAAACTTTTGTATTGAATTTAATCGTTTAGTGTCATCTGGCAAAGTGTTGTAGAATAATGTACATACTCCTACATTCTGTATTCTTATTCCATATCGTTTTGTATACTTATGTTACCTAGAAGGTTATATTTCATATTCTCTGAAAAAAGGCCACAATTTACTTAAGGCCGAAATATCGGAATATTGAATATGCTCTCACGTTATTAATCATTTTAATAAAGTAGTATACGTTTGTATTTAAATCGGCTGATCATTTTGAGTTTCATAAGGTTTCTATAACTCGTGAGAGAAAATGAATAGTTTTCAAATTTGCTAACCTCGTTTCGTTGGCACTTTTATTCATCGTTCAACTATTTGTGGTTGAAGGATTTATTTATTTATTTATTTTACGTAAAAAAACAGTTGAAACTGCGTATGACGTGTTATGGGGAAAATGATGAGAAGATATTATGAAGCTCAAGAAAACGAGAACAGATTGTTTTTCTCCTTATTACTCACAAACAGTTTTTGCGTTTATTGACGAAAATAACACAAATAAATCAAAATAAATCGAATCAAACTGTTCTGACGGTTTTCTTCAAAACTGACATTCCGAGATCGATTAAACCTAATTCAATGCCATGTGAATTTCAAACGAATATTTTGATATTTTTTGATGTCTTGTTTTTTACAAGAAGCTTCGAAAACCTTTTCAACCATTTCTCAAATATGACTCCACATTGATGTATTATTTCCCTACTCGGATCGAGCAACGTATTCTTAAAATGGCAGAGATTTAATTTTCGTTGATTTCTCTGAATTATTGAAAATTGAAAAAGAATCTGGGAATTTCTGTGACTCCAATGTTAAGATAGAGATTTCTCTCTTAATTAAATGTAATTTTCGTGAAGAAACTTAAAACACAGGTAAGTTATCTCAAAGAGTAGAAATACCGTACTGACATGAAGGGACATTATTTACTTATCTTTCCAATTCTTTGCCAATTGATCATGGGGTCCCACAAGTTTTGATATTAGGCCCTCTCCACTTTCTGTAGTACGTAAACGATATGATCTCGTCTATTAAAAATTGAAGAACAGTCCTGTTTGCTGAAGACACGAATGTTCTTTGCAAAAAAGAAACAATAAATAGAACAATTTCAGAAGTTTAAAATTGGTTTTGTAATAACAAATTAATAGTTAACGAAGGAAAAACTGCTTCAATTCATTTTTGCATTTCAAATCAGCAATCGCATGCTCCATTGAAAATGAACAATATGCAATTTGCTGATGTTAAGGTAACAAAATTTCTAGGTTTCTCAATTCAGTCAAACCTCGAATGAAATATACATATAATAGAGTTAAAAACTAAGTTGAGTTCATTTTGTTACGCTTTCAGAATTCTGTCAGCCTTCATGCGTGTATTTTGCAAATGTACAATCCCGCATGAGATACGGCATAATATTCTGGGGAAGCTCATCCTTTAGTACCCAGACATTGAGATTGCAAAAGAAAATTATCCGAATAATGAAAAAATCAAATCCCCGTGATCCCTGCAAGTGTCTTTTCACTGGACTTGGAATCTTACCATTACCTTGCCTATTTATTTATGAATCTGTAATATTTGTAAAAACTGACTTACTTAACGGCGTGACCATATTTTCATGTAATACTGATATTTATAATTAAAACACCCGTTGTAGAAATCATGTTCATCAAGTGTCAGTGTCAACAGCTCACTACAAGAAATCCACATAAAATACACGTACATTACTTTAAAATGCATTGCCAGATGGCATTAAACAATTAAAATCGGTACACAAATTAAAGTTTAAATTTTTTTTCTGATGCATGAGTCAGTTTCTATACAATTAGAGACAATACTGATTATCAAAAAGAAAAATAATGATTATTTTAACAAAACAATATATAATATAATGAATTAGTTTTCATTTGTATTGTATAATTTTTAAAAAAGACTTAACATGTCTGTAAGAAATGGTCAATGACGCCCATCTCCATCGGTTTTTGTCCAGTTTCCCTGATCCATTGAGCAAATGATGACATGGCCCCTTGATTTGCATCTGGACGTAAAAATAGCTTCACTATGTGCACGTTTTGTTGAGCTCCTTCTTTGCTTGTGGTGGTAATGGAGCTTAGGGTGACTTACTATTTTGTTAGCAATGCAAAAAAATCAAATCTGCTCTTCGTTTACCGTTACAAATAAGTTTTCTATAACTCGGGCACGAAAATGTCTTGTTTTTGAAATGCTAATCTAGCGCTTTTTTACATTTTATTATTATTTAAACTTTTTTATCTTTCAACTATTAATAGTTAAATTGTTGGGAAGGGATTCTGAAACTCAAGAAAACGCGCGAAGATGATTTTCTCCCCCATACGTCACATAAAGTTATTTTTAGTTTTTGACTAAATAAATAAATAAATAAAGTGACCTTCCGATCGAAAAACTTGTTTTACTATCTGGCATGTTACTTACAAAGTAAAGAGAGGAACGCTGCGACATATAAGAAAGATTTTTCGACTGAAAAACTTGTATTGAGGGGTCTTGGTATCGAAAAAACTGTGGATACATCTCATTCATTTACGTGGTGAATTGCTTCATCTTACTCGTTTATTAACCAGAATACGCGTTTTATGGGTACTTGATGCCGAAACATTTTTCGATCACAAAACGTCTGTGTGTGTCCGTTCATCCTTATATTCGTCATTCTATTTATCTGCGATAGACGCTGACGCCTAAAGTATTCTCACGATTTCTCCGAAATTGACGTTCTTACATTGATCTGGACGAAAACGAAAACCTGAGAGTTTTAAATGGTTATTTTGATTTTGAAGGGTACTTTGCAAGAAGGTTAACAACATATTTTTATTCAAAATTATTTCAAAAATGGTTTCTGATTATTGGATTCAATTTTCTATCGTATATAACAAAAACTGTTGAAAAATGGAGCAGGTCTAATTCTCATTGCTTTCCCTAAATTTTCGAAAATGCACAAAAAGTTTGTCTTTCAACCACTATAACTTGGAAGATAGATTTTTTCCTTTATAAATCCTGTTCTTCAAAGTTCTTCAGATCTTTAAATAATATCGTGTGCATTTTTACGAAGATATGTGCGTTTTTCTCAAAATTATGCGTGAAATAAGGGCAATTTTAAAAGAATGATTTTCTGAAAAATGCTCCAAATGCCTCATTTAAATTTTTCAACGGATAGAGCAAATGATGCTTTAAAAATTGCGAAGATCCCATTTTGGCGAACTCTCCATAAGGTTTCGAAAATTGTAAAGAAAAAATGAACACTCCGATAATACAATACTGAAAATAGATTGTTTTATTTTCTCTCTTTGTAACGTAGCAGATAATAGCTTTCATCCTTTCCATAAGGAACGGTCTCGCCCCGACCGAAAATCATCAGCATGGAGCCGCCCCATTAGCATGGGGCCATGTCCAGTAGAGCAAGTGCTAACATTGGGGGAGAGAAACGGTCTTCTTTTTGGTTACAAAGGCCAACCCCTTGACTTCTTCTGAAAGGCGGAAGGACAGTCTCTTCTTCCTCTGTACACCTTAAGCGAGGGTGGGTTATGTCTAGCAGATGGCGGCATCGAGTGACTGAACACGGAGGGCGGATGAGTGCTGGAACGTGTTGAGTTTCGGTCATTCTTACAAAGGCAGCAGAAGACGTCGGCCGCTGACTAGCGGAAGGTCGAGCATCCTTGCGACAACACCAGGTACATTCACACCAGGCGAGTGAAACTGTGTAAATGCTCTGTACTTCAAACCATGCTATCCTTGTACATAAATTGTAAATAAATGTAGATATGTTTGAGATCCTGTCTTCTTATTTCATCACGACGCTACAACTTTAGTACGTATGTAGTGAAGATTGTGTTTAGTGCTGTGGCAGAAATCGGCGATTTTTCGACAGAAAAGCTCGTATTGTGGGACCCTGGTATGGAAAAAGCTAATAAATGTTGTTGCTATGTATAGTAATTTCCCCCCTCTAACTTGAAGGTCGAAAGTCGCTCAGGGTCTCGGTAGAATTGGCGATGTTAGTAAACCTACACTAGTAAGTACCGAGAAGCCTCCTGTAATGGGATCGCAACCGTATCACCGTTATGTTCTCCTGTAATGGGTTTGCCTTTGAATGGCGACAAGCCCAATCCCTCACATCCACGCGGTGGTCCCCAGTAACGTATCTCGGGGCAACGTGAGTTGCATCCAAGAGGGATGGGTAGAAGATGAGTCTCCGACGTCCTAAATCAGGAGCACCTAGCTAAGGGAAGGGAATTTCTTAAGGAAAAACCACCTCGGGGACCCCACGTCACGGGGGAAGGTGGCCTGAGATCTGCAGCTAATGACTGCTTCGCGATCTTTCGAGGGCCTGGCAGAGGGCACTTTGGATGAAGCCTTGGACGCGGGAGCGCGTGATCAACAGGCCACCATCTGTGAAGACTATCATAAAATGATTTATGATTAGGATTCTCTTCGAAGAGAGTAATTTCATGCATTGTGCCCAAAGAGGGGGTGGTGGCTATAAGACCACCGATTTGAATAATATAGTTCATAGTGACGTACCCTGAAATATGCTTGAAATGCAGCAAGAACTACAAAAGGAGACTACCCATTTTGAGTCATTTCCAGAAGTGTTCGGTCCGAAAGCATAAAAAAGAGACTTTATCTGTGAATTATACTCCGCTAACTATGCTACCAAATCAGGGCTTTCATAACATTTGCGCCATGCTCATCCGGACGCTAAAAATAATAATGTTCAGGCTGCCAAGGCGCAACGAAGTGGCAGGGCTGCTGGGCTTAGTGCAGGGAAAGTATTCTAATTGGAAGATGCTTTTAAAATGGCTTCATTAGTGAAAGAGCACTCAGGGACCTCTAACGAGAATTTCGTTTCTCTACTGAGTAAGGTCGCCGGACAAATGAGCGAGAAAATAAAAGACATTGTTTCTCGAAAATATTGGAGCTGAAGTTACCGTGACTGGAGAATTATCATCGTCCCCATCTGTTGGTCCGAGGTCCGAAGACTCAGTTAGATCTTTCACTAGCTCTGGTGCTATTGTCTCGCCTGCCAGGATCATTAGCCCTTCTAAGAATCCAGTGAGAAAAATCCCTATGCAGATTTCTTCTTCTTCTTCTTTCCTGAACTGAAAGTCTAAACTTACGACGGAAAGAAAGCCGAAAGAAAGCCAATGATCCATTCCTCTGGAACCTATCCAAATGGGACAGAAACTTCTTTGTATGTAGAGATATTCAAACAATCTGGTACCGATTCTCTTGCAAAACTTGTCCGACAGGCAGTAGGTCTGAGGAACTTGTAGTGATGGACACTGTCTTCCGGAAAGGGGATACGGTGCGATCGCTCAATGAGGAGACTGCAATACTTTCAGATATGAATCAAGAGCTTTCGGTCTCGCCGTTTTCTTTGTTTTTTTTTCTGTTGTTGACACGGCTCGTTCCGACACCGCTGGTCGACTAGGATGAGACCAAAGTTGTATTAATTCCCCAGTTGCTGTGTCGTGCGGATACATAAATACTGAAGATAGTCTTAACAGGGCTACACCAAAAACTAAGCCTTACTGGAAGGAAAACATTTCATCCTGGATCGGTACCTGGGATACTTCTAACAATAATGTAGATGAAGAGCTCTCTGAGATGGGAAATGAGCTCAAAAGAAATATTCTGTTAAATTTAAAAACTGGGTTGAACTTGTGTCTCCTCAAGATTCAGCCGAGAAGCCAGCTCATCCATCATTTGAAGAGTAAATCATTGTAATATCTAGATGTAAGGCTTAGTTTTTAAATTTAAGATTAAGTACTTCATGTAATTTATTTTTTATGCACTGATAAATCAAGATCTGGTGGTTAAAAACCTACTCATGTGATTCTATGGCCATAGAAAAGTGTTAAAAATGCTATGTGATGGTACAGTAAGCTTGAACAGCAATTATTTGGTGAATAATCCAAATTCATAATTTATGACATCAAATTCAGGTATTCAAAAACAGGTTTATGCTCATTGTAAAGAAACCAGCCATAGAAATGGCTTCTACAAACAAAATTCCAAATTTAGATCATTTTTGGGATTGATTGGTACCTTGGTTTGCCTTTAAAAAGGTTGAACAAGCCATTTTTTAGTGAAATGAAAAATGTTTCTATGTACATGCTTAGTTTCCACTGGCGTCCGCTAGAGTGCATTGAGCAATAGGTGCACTGGTTGTAAACGCCTGTGTATAGGCAACCTGCCAGATGAACATGTTTGGCATTTTGCCTAGAAACAAGGCGCTAAAGGTTACTCATTGTAAGAAAATAAGCATACAACTTCTTTGCAATCGATTGGTACTGCGTCACGCCCCAGTGACGTCTGGTGGCACCCCACCCCCACCCCTCCGGAGAAGCTATATAAGGGCTCTCCGCCCGGCATTTCTTGCCACCCGCCACTCAGCCACGAACGTTAACAATTACTTGCCTGCGTCGGGTGCGCCTCGGCATTTTTGCCGATATGTTTTTCTTTGTATGTTTCTTCTACAGAACTTCATTGCAAGATTTGATTTTTAGGTGGCTTAATGCACCCGCCACTCAGCCACGAACGTTACAACAACTCTTGCCTGCGCGGGTGTGCCTGGGCATTTTGCCCACATGTTTCTCTTTGTGTTTCTTTTACAGGACTCCTTGTAAGATTTAAATTTTTGGAAGTGGCTTATGCCACATTTGATGGAATTTGATTGGTTAATTTATGTATAGTATGTTAATGTTTAAATTGTGAGCTAATTTCGCCTTCTTTTACAATGCTGTTTTTGTTGTGATTATGGTGCTAAAGCACATTGTGTAGGAACTCGCGTCGAGCCTAACAAGCGGCGTTTTCCACACAGAGCTGCGTAGGGCGTAATGGCGGCGCAGTCTCACATGGTTGGTGAATTGATTCTCCATATTCTAATGTAAGTTTGATTGAATAGTTTGATATATGTAATAGATGAGTATGTAATAGATTGAGCAGTATACAGCTCCAAGTCTTGAGTAAGACGGCACTTCGCATTGGACCTCTGGAGCATCAACTAGACGAAGGAACGACCCGTACGGCAGTTGAAGCTGTGGTCTGATTTGAGTACTTCGTACTTTGGCCACGAGAGCGGCGATACAAGGTCGCTCGGGTATGAAGCCGCAGTTGGCACTATAGGTGTTCAAACGGCTTTCACAAAAGGTGGCACTGTGACTGTTGTTATGGTAAAAGGCGTATTTTGTGTAATCAATCCAATTCCATCATTTTCGTTTAATGTTCGTGGCAATGTTGGAGTCTCTGTTTAAGTTGGTTTTAATATTTCCAATGTTTTAAAGTGTAAGCTAGATAATTCTAAATCATTGCAGCTTACAATTCTAATTTGTGTATTATTTTATAAAGAAAGGCTTCCGAAACCGGGTTTTTTGTCATGTAAATTTACGTCAGCCGTTTGCAATACTAAATTGGATTAATTAGCAAATTCCAGGTTTGACGTGGTAATTCTGCATGAACAAAAGGTTTCTAAAGGCAATGGTGGCCTTTCATTTCTTCCAAATTTGCGTTAAAATTGTTTAATATTAGTAATTGTGTTATTCTTCTTTCAGCTTATATTTGTGCGGCAAGAGGAATTCAATATTGTTAAAAGTGTGGTATTGTAATCTATTATTGTAATAAATGTTTGTTACTAAGTGAAGTTGGATTGTGTACCTACAGCTTAGACCCTATAGTTGAAACTCACTTGGATGTTTCCGAACCATGTGCCTTTTCCTTTTGAAAATGGCACTTTCACGAAGGTTCGATACATAGGAATTTTTGTGTCAATTCCGCTCCCCTCCATTAGGACCGTACATGGTCATAATTCCTTTCCATAAATTGATTTGCTGTTAATTCAGCTGGCGACCGTGATTAAAGATTTTTTCGTATGGTTCATAACATATACAATCCCAGTACCAATTGGAGGAGACTGTTGTGTACAAGAAAATGAAGGTGAGATACAAGTTCTTTCATAAATAATTTTATTATAGCCAAACCACAATCCAAAAATCTAGTCAGGAAATACAGCCAGGTCAAAAAACAAAGTTCCAGGAGCTGTACCTATTCGAAGCAAATATACAGTGCGCCGGAGAACCACTACCGTAGCACGCACATGTCAACAAGAACTTTCAACTCACACTAGGCACTCTATCAGCTTCCTAAACAGTTTACCGCCCCGGTCCGGGGCCCTTATATACGCCCCGAGGCACCGGGGCGAGTCTCTCACTTACCCCCTCCGTGGCGGGGAATCAAGGGTAGGTGCCCCTTCTGAGACCGCGTTGCCGACGCGGTCCGGTGCCCACGGGAAAGCGCCGTCGCTCGCCCTGCTCCTGGTGGTGTCATTCGGAACTATTCATTCCTACCCTGGTCGCGTCCCGCGGCGCAACCCTGCAGCGGCCACAGTGGGCCGCAACTACACTGCCTGGCACAAAGTGCCCATCACACCGATCCTCGGGGCACACTTGCTTTGGTACACAGCACTCTCCCCTCCTATTGCGCTCGATACGGGCTGTATCGGTTGCGCAACCTGCTGCTGCTGCTACGCCTCCGATCCAGTTGTCCTATGGCCCTGCTGCTTGCTCTCCTTGCAGAAATTCCTGTCGATGAACCTCTTCCTGCGTCCGAATTGGGAGGATGTCTGCCGGCTTTTCTTGGTAAGGAGTAAACCTCGACCGAGGTCTGCCTCTCCGCTTCTTAACGTTACGAGAATTCTTATGTTCTGGCTGATGCGTTGCGGCTTCCCGAGTCCGCAACCTGCTGCTGCGCCTCCTCTGAGATGCACCAGTGGACAGCAACTCCTCCAGCTGCTCCTGCAGCTGCTCTGGTTCGTGGCCCGTTGGCCCGTGGCACGTTGATCTCACTGCTGCTCCGGCTCTATTTCCATCCGCTGCTTGGCTTGCTGAAACTGCAGGTTCTCCAGCGGATACTCTGGCTGCTCCGGTGCCTGCTGCTGATGCTCGACCTCGGGTACCAACCGCTGTGCCGGCTGATCAGAGGGCTGCCCCGGCGTCTCTCCTTCGTCTCCCAACAGACTCTCTGATTGCTGTGGTGCCTGATACCTGTGATCGGATTTCTCCAACCCCTGTTGTCCGGGCAGGTCGTCCTGCCCCCCTGGCGTACCACGTCATCCTCCCTGTAAATACGAATGATCAAGATTGATGTTCGTTGAGGATTCCTACACTTTGTCCAACTCTTCAGCGAAAAAATGGCGCTGCCTTAACTGTTCTAGATGCCTCCTGATTAATCCGTGCTCAGTTCCCACCCTGTAACACCTAGCCCCTTGTACCTCAACTACCTTTCCGAGTATCCACCTGGGCGAATCTTTGTGTACTCTCACCATCACTCTAGCCTCCATTTTAAAACGTGGATCTTGCCTTAAACGTGCCCGACTAGAGGGGAAAAATAGTGACAATAAGGTCCGGGGTTGCCTGCCATGCTATTTTTGAGCCAGGCTGTGCCCGTTCGCGCCTGGTAACGCCCTATAAGTTGACAGTAACTCCAATACCAATTTCTGTTGGTTTCTACCCTCGAATCTGGACTTTCTCATAGTAGATTTGAAGGTTTGCACAAAACGTTCCGCTTCACCATTTGACCGTGGGTGAAGAGGTGGGGATAATACATGGTCGATTCCATTTAGTTTACAAAAGTTCTGAAATGTTTCTCCCGTAAACTGTGGTCCATTATCCGATACCAACGTACTTGGAAGCCCCTCAATAGCCAGTATTAACTGAAGTGCCCTGATCGTTGATTCCACCGTACAAGTGCTCATGTGGACCATGTACGAGAACACGGACGCTGCATCCACCACCACTAGCCACATTCCCCTTGAAACGGGCTTGCAAAGTCCATATGTATCGTGTCCCATGGCCCCTGCGGTTCCGGCCATGACTTGAAGCTGCTGGTAGGGTTCTTTTTAAAAGCTTGGCACGGATGACAGAGTCTGATCTTATTCTCTATGTCTTTGTCTATTCCTAGCCAATAACAGTACTTTCTCGACAGGTGTTTACTAAGGACTATCCCCCAGTGCCCCCTGTGGAATATTCCCAATACCTGCTGCCGTAAGGACCGCGGTATCACCACTCTGAGCTGGTCCCGGACTTCTAACAAGACGACCCCTGCTCTCGTCTTTAAATTGTTCCGCAAATTCCAAAACACATTTTTCTGTAGGTTGTTGCCCTGTCCCCTGATACCTGACTTAACGAACTCCCTGATTTCTGCCAGCTCCCGGTCGGAGTTCGTATGCTCCGGAATCTTCTTTTGGTCCACTGGAAAATGGCTCACTGTCGCCTCTTGCTGCTGATCAATCTGAAAGCATTCCCTCTCCCGGTCGTCGAAAACGCTGTCTGGGACCACCGGCAATCTGGGCAAGGCATCCGCATTTCCATGCTGTGCTGTTCTTCTGAAACAAATTTTATAATTGTAATCAGTTAAGAACAGCGCCCGTCTCTCCAGCTTCCGCAGCATGTTGTCTGGAATTTTCTTCGCCTGGCGAAACAGCTCTACCAGTGGGTTGTGGTCGGTGACTATAATGAACTTGTTGCCATACAAGTATTTGTTGAATTTTCTCACTCCTAAAATGACAGCCAAAGCCTCTTTTTCAATCTGTGCGTAACGACACTGATGTACGTTAATGGTTTTACACGCAAATGCGATTGGATGTTCTTGTCCAAAATCATCCTTTTGGGAGAGTACAGCGCCTATCCCATAATCCGAAGCGTCGATTGCCAGTATTACCGTTTTGCCGGGATCAAAATGCCTGAGCTTGGTTGCTCTGACTAGTATTTCTTTGATCATCTCAAACGCTGAGTGACACCTGTAGACCACAGAAAAGTTGCTCCTTTTCTGCGTAACGCATTTAGTGGGGCTGCTACTTCCGCAAAATCCGGAATGAATTTCGTATAATAATTGGCTTTCCCTAAGAAAGACTGTAACTGTTTAATGTTCTTAGGCACTGGCAAATTGATAATAGCTTCCAAATTAGATTGTGTTGGCTTAATCTTTATCAATTATATGTCCTAAATACGTGATGCTGGGTCTAAAAAACTCGCATTTGCTTAGTTTAGCCGTAAGCCCCGCCCTTTGCAATTTACGTAATAACCTCTTTAAATTATCCATATGTTCCTCGTTAAATGCACCTGTTACCACAATATCGTCTAAATAATTCATGCATCCAGGCACCGCTACTAT
The DNA here is from genome assembly GCA_964035755.1 of Teleogryllus oceanicus. Lineage (NCBI taxonomy): Eukaryota > Metazoa > Arthropoda > Insecta > Orthoptera > Gryllidae > Teleogryllus > Teleogryllus oceanicus. Next base: position 227,810,660 of record CAXIVR010000001.1, on the reverse strand, counting down.
CAACTTTTCCAGAAATCTTTGAAAAATGGGGGCCGCGGATGCTACTCCGAAAGGCAGTCTTTCGTACTGGAAGAGTCCAAGAGGCGTATTAACAGTCAGGCATTTCCTCGAATCTTCATCCAAGGGGAGCTGTAGATAGGCGTCCTTTAAGTCTATTTTGGAAAAATACTTGCCTCCCGCTAGGAACAATTCTTCCGGCCGGGGAATGGGGTATTTTGCTATCTCTAGCTGTGAATTCACTGTTGATTTGAAATCGCCGCAAAGCCGTATGCCCCCATCCGCTTTCTTTACTACTACAAGTGGCGTGGCCCAAGCGCTAGTCTTAACTGGTGTTATAATGCCCAAACTTTGTAATCTTATTTTTTTTGTAGTAGTAGCAGCAGCTTACAACAGCAGACAATAACTCCCGAAAGCTTCGGACTCCCCTTACCAATTCCAGTTCTTACCAACTCCTTGTTGACTTGCTCTCTGAGTGCTAGGGGCACCGGGCGCGCCTTTCAGTATCTAGGGCTGGCTCCATCCTTTAACTGAATATGTGCTTCGAACTCCTCTGCTCTCGCCAGATGATCCTGAAATAAAGCAGAAAACTCCGCACCCAACGCTTCGATTTCTCCAAAAGGTACTGACTCGGACACCAAATTCACTTGATCTTCACTTTTAAATTGAAAAGCTCCAAAAGCGTCCATTCCCATCTCATTGGTTGTGTCTGCCCTGTTAACCACTGTCACAAATATCTTCCTTGTCACTCCCTTATATTTTGCCTCTGTTTGAAAAGTACCTTGCGTTTCGATTTTGTCTTTGCCGAAAGAGCATAAATTTACGCTGGGTCTAACACATTGAGGTGCCCCTATCTTTCTGTACGTTCCCAAATTGATGAGCGAGTCTGTATCTACTTGGAATCTTATGGTTTCTTCCGCTATGCTTATGTTCACAAAAATCGTTTTGCTTCCCTCTGCACTCAACAATTCATTCAATATATTCACTTCAATCTCTTCTTCATTAACGTCTTATTTTGGTTGCCGACCTGCACTCGCACCCTTCTTTTCACATACCGACTGTATGTGCCCTATCATACCACAGAAGAAACATTTCGCATTTCTAAACTTGCACTTGCTTCTCGGGTGCGAAATGTCACAAAATTTGCACGACTTGAAATCTTTCTTTGAAATTACCGCCTTTTGTCTAACTTGCTTAGTTAAAGAATAAATGTTAAAGAATGTTAAAGTTGAGAATCGACAGAAATTTTCAAACAAGTTGGTAGGCGTGCACGGTGTGAGAAATTCTGTTCTAACGATTAGACAAAGTGTTTAGGATAAATTTAATTTATAGTGGAAGTGATTCGCTATTTGGATATTTGTAAAGAGTGCATGCTTTTCCTTTATGTGATTTTTATTACGGGGGTTGAATAAAATCCAATTTTACCGAAAAGTGTATAGTTTTCTTCTCATGCGATCTCCATCAAAGATTTCCCCCTAGCAAGACCCCTGCGCCCTTCAGGTTCCCCAAATAAAATAATAAAATTAATGTGGCGAAGTACCGTCACACATATATAGGAAGAAATTGAAGCAATAGAATTGTGTGCAGTAAGAGAAAACGACGATGAAATATTCAAGAAGAAGGTAGATGAAGTTGAAAATTTAAATGTTGATCAGAATTTTTAAAAAATTCAAAATGTCGATGAATGTTAGAACGGTGTTTGAAAAAAGAAGCTATCCAGTGAATGGATATTTATTCCGAATATAATTGACAGGTCGCACTCCATTACGAGAAAATCTAAAGAATTACGCGATTCCTATTGCAGGAAGGGATCATAAATAAGGCAACTACTGCTTACACCAACCCCATTTTAATTGTGAAGAAGACGGATCTATTCGCTTGCGTTTGGATACACGCAAGCAGGACGCATTCAGCTTGCGTGCGTCAGCGAACGTTACCGAGATGTGCCGCCACGAATTAGCGACTGGTTATTACATTCTGGAGGTCAGCAGTGATTTATCAGCATAAAATTTTTCCTACGTAAAAATCTTAAAGAAAAGGTAGGAAGTCAGTGTAACGTTCGGTAATAGTCCAAACGTACAAGCAAGCCCACAGATTTGGTCGACGTCATGAGAGTCCGGAGCTCGCGACGTGCGCTACAGCGCGGTCTATGAGCGGCTGACCGCAACACTGTGACGGATTTTCGGGGGCTGGAGCAGGAGGGCCGAGGGCCGGAGGTTTCGTCCCGAAGGGGTCATGACGTTACGCTTCCCCTAACTGAGAAAAGTTGGACGCATAAGTAGTTCGGAGAACAAAACGAAAGCCCCTTCTTTTGCGACAAACCGTGGAATCAGTTTGTTCTTCTATTACGGAACTCCGTCGCGTGAGTTTGTTCTTCTCAAGCGGGAACGTTGGGTTGGAGCAGCCATCTTACGAAAAGTACGTTAGGATAGCGAAACGTGAAGAAACTGTTAGGCGGTATGATGATTAAAATCACGCCCTAAAATATGATATTTGAAATTTATTCAAGTGTACTGAACTGTCGTAGAACAAAAGTGGAGTAGATTCGCATTTGAGACAAGTTGTAGGAAGGAACTGAAATTATTCTAGCAACCGTGAATCAATCAAGTTAATGTAGGCGGGTCAATAGAACTGTGTAAAAACTGTAGAATTGTATTAGCTAAAGTGCAAGGTAGACTATACCAGCGAGTCGGCGTTGAATGTGGCGGAGAAAACGAAGCGTGTGCGCGCGTCACGCGAGTGAAGACTCTGCATTCGGACCGTGTGGAGGGAATGATTCAAAATAACAGTACGTGTGTAATTTGAGGGAAATCTTAAGAAGTTTGTAATAATCTTCAAAATAGGGAAGTTGAAAGAACTGGAATTCTAATTAGCTATGTAAGGCCTTATACTTTATAACATTTTGTTTTAAAATTCAGTGGACGTATGTGTGTAATAGTAATCATTCTTGTTTGTGAGTTGAAGTTCAGTCTAATACAAATGCAAATTAGGAACTAGCGTACACGTAAACAGCCGTGCACGGTGCGCAAGTAAACAAGAGGTTTTATGTTCCATAGACTAGATTAATTAGAAGATTGGTTGTTAGTTTAATAGGAAGTCGTCCGCTGATGTGCACCTACGTGAAAAACGCACTTCCTTAAATTGTATTTTGTTTATTTTATGAATACACGAACATCGTTTATTTGATTTGTGTGTCTTCTGGAATTCCCCCTTTCTCACACCCTTAAGATCCCACGTCCCTCACTAACCTATGCTATCCGCTACCGTAGGTCATTACGTATCCTGTGGTTATATTCAGGCGGACGTAGGCGTTATTATATATATATCAACGAAACACGTCAAATCCGCGACGCATCCGACATCATTGAACTCTAGTGACCGGAATTACTCAAGCAATAATAAAGAATTACTTAAGCAATTTCAACTAGAGAATCAGATAAAAACACGTTCGTCTTAAAGAACTACTCTGCCTATTCAAGGCTTTCTTTATCGTATTTTATGGTTGGGTTGCAACCACCTAACAACTATTATCAAGATGGACAAACAGCTGGCGCCTTCTCACGTGTTAATGCCCTTAGTGTTGACATACACACTAATTATTACATTTACTTAAAAAATTACTCTTAATGAATTGTGGTCTTGGCATACGTTGAATTTTACAAATCAATGTTAAAAATGAGCACATGAAATCTAGTCGGAATTTAAGACACAAAAATTAATTACCAAATTCTCTTTCAACCTTAACGACAGCGTGCTATTTACATTTCCATGGATGTTTCTGAGTTCTCTCATAAGTTGGGTTCTTTACTTGACTTTATTCGTGACTGAGATATTTAAACATACACATTTTATCAGCGTTGACCTAGTTCTGTCAAATGATTCGTGTTCACGGGTCCTTACGCTTCTGGTTACTCGTCGGGTGAATTAAATTTTTCAGACGCTACTTGCCGAGCGCTCGGCGCGTAGTAGAGACGACGGGACGTACCATAGGAACCCCCGGCGTTTTCTTGGAGGACCTCGCCATCACTGGGACCTGGCAGCGCGCCGCGAAGGCGATGCGGGATGAGGCGCGCGAAGGCGATGAGGGTTGTTGCTTGGCCTCACCGCCTAGCGGCGCTCCCGCGGCGCAGTCCGTGGTCTCGGTTGGTGGTCTCGGTCCGTGGTCTCGGTGGTGTGCCGGGCTGCTGGCTCGCTCAGAAGTGGCTCACCTTGATGCTTGGCTCCATCCTTCTCGGATGCGGTCTGGCTCCACGATATTCAGCAGCTTTTCCGTCTAGTCGGGGCGCTCACCAGGAGTTGCTCGTGCGTGATTCGGTCGTTGCTCGGCCTCCATGAAGATAGCATGCCTCGTTCTGAGCAGGCGGTTCTGAGCTGGCCCAACACGAAACCTACAAAATGGCAGCTTTGGCGCACGTTGGACCCTTTGCAGGAACTCACCGCTCTCTAGAACACTGCTCCCGTCCGCTCGTGGCAAAGTTTTTCAGAGTTTCTGTAGTAAGTGCATCGTAAATTATGCAAACGACTCCTTGATTTGTACGAATGCTTTTAATGTTGCCTTTACACCATAACGTAGAAGAAACGTGCGTTCTCATAATACGTGGCGTAAGGGTTAGATAGAAGTTTGGCCTAAAAACATTACTCGCGTGAACATCCACGACGACGAATACACATTAAAACATGACTGGTCACGTTGACTGCTAGTACAAGAAGAACCTTTTTTTAGTGGAAACGGAATTTCGGTTGTTGTTCCCTCATTTATGAGGTCTTGACCAATGGCGAAATCGCGTTCCTTATCTGCTGCTTATAATTTTCTCATTGCCTCAATGTTAGCTTGGATGCCCTATCCTGACGTCGAACCAAGAGGTCACGGGCGCGCCAGGTTCGAACGCAAACCAACATCTTCAGCGAAGTTTTCTTTTTCTTCCGTCGTATTTTAACATGGTGCGGGGCGTATAGCTGGTTCAACACTTAAATACATTTTTACATTTTTTTAAAATAATCAGATAGATACAACAACTGAAAATTATGTAAAAACGTATGACCCTTGTGCGTCGATATACTTTTGTCATCGTGATTTCCTTGCGTCGTACGCTCCCAGGAAGTCCTCGGCGAAGAAGGCGCTTTAGATCCCTCGTCTTACTTATTTTGATGTTGCCTAACGTCTTGGAATGCGTTTATTTCAGGAACCTTTTCGGCCGAGGGAACAAAAAGAACTACACCGGAGCAAGGTCAGGACTGAGGGGCGGTTGTGGAAGCGTTCCCACACCAATGCGGGTCAAATGGTCCAAACGACGAATGCGGCGTGGGCCGGCGCGCAGTCGTCATCATGCTTTGAGGAAGCGCTGATCTCCTTTCGAACGCGGATGACCCCGTCGTTGAGTCTCAGGAAATGAGTCCCTTGATTGTAGAACTGAACGTTTACGATGTGTCCAGCAAGTACAAGCGCACTCTGCACTATCCTGTTTGTGTCAAAAAAGTAATGAGCATGACTTTCATCCGCGATTTGCTCATGTGAGCCTTCGTGGAGCGCAGTGTGACACTCTGCGCTCTGCACCTTTGTTTCCAGGTCGTTCTGGAAGATCCATGTCTCATTCCCGGTGATAAGTTTCCGAAAATTATGATGAAACATCTCGAAAGTTTCCATAGGCACATTATCCAGCTTCACGCAGAACTTCATCGTGTATCTTTCTCCGAAGATTCTTCCATTGTACGTACGACACGAGTGCTGCGCAAGAGCTCATAAACGTACACGTTCTAACCCCCACAGGGCACGGATACAACTAAACTAGGAACAGTTGGAAAGCTAAACCTCCCCTTACCGCATCCAAACTTGAATGACGGTTTCTACTTTTGATCTCTTTCCTGCTGACAACTTTTGCAGCCGAAAGGACATTCTTTCCCATTTTCTCTAATTTTTCGGATGCCTAATTCTAGAAATGAAACAACTATGCGATTATGACAGAACTGCCCAACCACTGTATGTCCCTGTGACCGAAGTGGCTAGAAGTCGGATATAGGCTCAGCGTTTCGGAGAGAAGATTCGCTGGTTCGAGTCTCTCTTAGGGTTAATCATTTGTCGCAATTCTCTGTTGCCACAGAAAACGATTGAGAATTCCAGAAACTTGACCGAAAACCATTTCAAAGAATTCTAATCACAAATACCATTAATGAAGGTAAATAAACTGGAAGTGTCTATACGTTATTGTCGTATTTTGAACTTCGAAACAAGTTTTCAACTCGATTTCTTGGTTGTCCGGTTGACGCCATATAGTGGGCTGAGAGGCCAATGTTTCGCCTGTCATGTCGCAGGATTCCTCAGGGCAGTGACCAAGGGCAGCTTCACTGCCCTGAGGAAGCCTGCGACATGACAGGCGAAACGTCGGCCTCTCAGCCCACAACGCGGCGTCAGCCAGACAGACAAGGAGTCATTGACTCGAGCCGCGGAAGCTTACGTGTAAAGGTTTTCAACTCTCTTGTTCGCTTTGTAAATGTATGTCACAGCAACTCAATTGCTGCCTTTCTGTGGACCTGTACGAACCAATTTAAGAAAACTAATGATTATATCAACATATTTAAAATTCAATATAACCACTATCCATGGGCCCCACTTAAGATATCCCTAACAGTTCCGAAATCCTTCTTCTTCTCTTCTTCTTTTCTTCTTCTTCTCTTCTTATTATTACTACGTTTTACTTTCTCGTATACATACGTATATACGGAGTAATATGCGTAGTATAGAGAAAGTTATGTAATGCTGCGGAAAATCAATTTAGAAATTTCAACCGAAATACACTTTTGGGTGTCCCCTGATACCGAGAAAAGTTTTTTTTTTTCTTTTCCGAAACGTCCGTCCGTCTGTGAACACTGCTAGCGATTAAACGACTGTGTGATCTTCTACAAATTGAAGAATCCCCTGTTAATCTGGCTCTCGATGAAGCTTTGAACTTTGAAAAACATTCTTTAAAATTTGGGGATACTTTACATGGAGCACCCCGGACATTTTCAAAAAATTCTCAAAAACTGCTCAAATTTTTTTAAATTTCTTGTAAGAATAGAGTAAAATACACTTATAAAGGTGGCATCGATCTAATTTTAGCGGTTAATTCTGAATATTCGATAATGCAAAAGTTTAATTTTTTCGCGTCTTCCTACAACTATAAAATTGAAGACAGGATTTTTCCTTCAAATGAAATTTGTTGTCCATAATAAGTTCTTTCATTAAGATGAAGTATTTTATATTTTTTTTTGAAAATTTTAGTAGTTTTCGTGCAATAGTGTGTGAAATATTCGCAATTTTCAAAAGTGGCACAAACAAGATTTTCTCAAAAACGGCTCCAAATACTTTCTTTAAATTTTTGATAGGGTTAGTGCCACACAAACCCTATACGTTGACATAAACGCCATATTGCTCTATTCTTTTGTTTTTTCAAAAATTAAAAAAATGTAATATTTTTGACTTGCCTCTCACGTCGTTAATATTTACATTAGAGGCGATTTCTTCACATTATTAGATTTATAAGTACATGTGCTTTAAATATTGTCAAATAAAGTTTCTCGAAAACTCACCAGTTTTCTGTAAAAAATGAGCTCGAAATTCCGCATTTTCAGAAACACTCAAGCGCCATTTTCTCAAAAATGGCTCCAATTTTTTTCAATATGTAGTGCTAATAGTATTGTTTAATATGAAGTAAATTTCATTTTGTGTATTTTTTTGATTTTTCAAAAATTACACAAATGTAATTGTTTTGAAATATCTTTCATGCTGTCCACATTTCCATCGATTGATTTGTGAGTAGAAGTATTCAAATGATTTCAAATGATGTTTTTCGAAAACTCAATAGATTCCTGTGAAAAAAGCTTCCAATCGGGCATTTACAGTAATGCTTAATCGCTATTTTCTTCAACACGACTTCAAAACTGTCAATGAAAAATTCTATTTTGGACGAGGTTTTACTCTTCTTTGATATTCTTGAAGCCATATTTCGGTTCTACTATTAAAGAAACAGAAAATTTGGGAACATGTCAAGATAATTTTATTTGGATGACGGTAGATGGCAGCTGGCCAGGCAGTCCACACCAAGGAAATTTGAAAAAATTGAGAAAGTCAATGACATTCTGTAGCACCTGTAGTTACTTTCTCATATACATACATATATACGGGAGTTCTATATGTTGTATAGATAAAGTTATGTAATGCTGCGGAAAATCGATTTCGAGATTTCAACGGAAATATACATTTTGGGGTCCCCTGATGGCGAAAATGTGTTTTCTTTTCTTTTTAAAACGTCCGTCTGTGAACACTACTAGCGCCTAAAGCACACGTACGATCTTTTCCAGATTGAAGAACCCCCTATCGATCTAAAACTGTCGAGTACATTGTCCATACATCGTGGAGTAAAATAAAATCTAAAATGTCCTTTCAATTGAAATGTCTTCCTTTTTTTCGTAAAATGTCCTCCGCTGGGAAAAAAATTCTGGTAACCCTGGTTTTTCAACGACTTATGGTAACGTTTATAAGTTAAACTTTACACTGATGCGTTTCATAGCAGTTGACACGGAGGATTCTGCCAAGGTCACCTAGCGGACAGCTACCTTACCTGCCGCAAGTGCCTTTGGCTTACCAGTCCGCGTTTTTTTATATAACACATATTTATTCATTTTGCAAGATTTACATCGTTCAGTACATTACTTTACAGATGTATTTTTTCAGACTTAATCTAGTTAAAATAGCTAAGCTAACTAACTCTAGGGGAGAGCCACGGTGTTAAGAATCGTGGTTGGCTAAAATTTTGAGGAATGCTTCAAAAGGGAATCTATTTTTTATTCGAGTGTGGGTTGGATTTTTCGGTAGTTTGTAATGGGATGCTGCTGGTATGTCTGTTAGGTTTTGGTAAAAGTTGTGTGATATGTGTGCTATTTGGTTTATTATTGTATTGATATTTAATTCTGAATGAAGTTGTTTACTACTTATGAACCAGGGGGCATTTGTGATTAATCTTAAAAATTTATTTTGCATTACTTGAATTTTATTGACATTTGTGGGGGCAGCGTTTGTCCATATGGGGCATGCATTAAAGCAGCAGTGGTCTGATTATTGTTTTGTATAGTGTTGTACTATTTCTGTATGACAGATTTATGTTTGTTGATTAGTGGCCGGAGTTGGAATAATTTATTTCTAGCTTGTTTAATTTTGATATCTATGTGGGTTTTCCAGGTTAGTTTTGTGTCCAGATGAAGTCCTAGGTATTTTATGGGTTGTGATGGTGGGGTCCAGGTGATGGGGGAGTTGTTTATTACTAGCGGAGTGGGGGAGGTAAACCTTCTGAGTGAGAAGATTTTTGCTATTGTTTTGTCGGGATTGAGTTGAATTTTCCAGAGGTTTGCCCAGGTTTGAATGTTGTTTCAGTGATTTTGAATTTGTGATCGTAGGTTACTTAGTGAGTATCCTGAGGCGAATAGGGCTGTATCGTCTGCGAATTGAGCTATATGAGAATTTGATGATGATGGAAGGTCTGCTATGTATATATTGAATAATGTTGGAGATAAAGGGGAGCCTTGCGGGACGCCTGCTTTGATAATGTGTGGGGTGGAGCGGTGATTGTTGACTATTACTGAGAATGTGCAATCTGATAGGAAACTTTTGATGTGAATAATGTAGGTTGGAGTTCCTGCTTTTATTAGTTTGTAGATTAGCCCCGGGTGCCAAATTCTGTCAAATGCTTGAGTGATGTCGAGGAATGTAGATATTGTGTGCTGTTTTCTCTGAAATGCAGTGTGGATGTGTTTTGTTAATCTAAGTAGTTAGTGTGCAGTTGAGTGGTGAGCAATGAAACCGAATTGATGTTTGGGAATTAAGTCAATGTTTTTGAGATGCTGGTTTAATCTGGCAAGGATTAGTTTTTCGAATATTTTGTCAATAACGGGTAGTAAACTGATGGGCCGGTAACTGTCTACTTTGGAATGATTTTTGTTGGGTTTCGGAATGGGGTGGATGATTGAATGTTTCCAAGTTTGGGGGAAGTATCCTGTTCTTAAAATTGAATTGAAAATATTGTTTAGGAAGGCTAAGGCTGACGGTGGGAGATTTTTTAAGATTATTGAACTGATTTTATCGTGTCCGGGGGCTTTCTTATTTGGGAGTTTCTGAATTAGAGTTTTTATTTCGCGTGGGGAAATGTATTTTATTCCGTGGGGTATATTAAAGATGGGGGAAGAGGCTATTTGTAAGATTTCGTGGTGTTTAGTGTGAAAAGGAGAATTATTGGGCGTAAACGTATTTTGGAAATGTTCTGCTAATGCTTCTGCTTTGGCACTAGGAGAGTGTATTTTGCTTGTGTTTGTTGATAGAGGTGGAATTGAATTACTTTTTTTCAGAATTATATTTTTTTGGTCTTAATGGTCCTGTCTTTGGTTTTATTTTTAATTTAATTAGTTGAATTATTTTAGTAGGTAGGGGTTTGCTTAGTTTAGTGTAAGGGTCTGGAATTTGGTTTTTTGTACTTTGTTTATTTCATTAATTATTGTATTATTGAATTTTGATATTGCGTCGTCAATATCTGTTGGAGATTTTAAGGTTTTAAATGAGGGGATTGAGAGGTTGATATTTCTGTTACATGTTTTCCAATTTATATTAAGTGTGTTCAGGTATGTCGAAGAGGAGGGAGTTGCTGGGGGAACTGGGAGACGGGTAGAGATAATGACTGGGATGTGATCTTTTTTTTATTTATTTTACGTCAAAAAAACAGTTAAAAACTGCGTATGACGTGCTATGGGGAAAAGTGAACTGTGTGCACATTTTCAAAATTCTGTGATCCCTACACTAAGTCATATACTACTTAAATTTTGAATTTTGAAAGGAGAAAAACAAAACTCCCATGTAGTAAAATCTATTTTCAAGGATAAATAAGCAATAAAATTTGAATTTTGAAAGGGAGAAAAAAACAAACAAAAAAACTCCCATGTAATAAAATCTATTTTCAAGGATAAATAAGCAATAAATTTTGAATTTTGAAAGGGAGAAAAAAACAATAAAAACTCCCATGTAATAAACTCTATTTTCAAGGATAAATAAGCAATAAATTTTTGCTCTTATTACTTCCTGCCGCGACAACATGGAAACGATAATTTGAATAATTGTATTTCCCACTGAATTCTGGAAGACGTGCACAGAAAATGAAGTTACATTTATGTCCAGAAGCAAAACAATGGGCCATCTCAGCATTTGCTCAATGGATCAGGGAAACTGGACGAAAAACCTGATCGAGATGGGGTCATTGACCCGGAAGCTGTGGTACAATAGTTGTTACAGGTTGTTTATACTCATTTATACAGTCCAAATGGTAAATAATGCATTATGTATCATTGTTAAAATTAATGTTACTTTTCTTGTGATGCTCAGTGGGTGATCGCGAAGTATACACAACGTCTCTAATTGTATAGAAACAGTTATGCAGCAGAAACGATTTCACTTGGGATTTAAACTTTTCTATTGAATTTAATCGTTTAATGTCATCTAGCAAAGTGTTGTAAAATAATGTACATGTATTGTATGTGAATTTTTTGTAATGAGCTGTTGATACTGTCACCTGATGAATATGATTTCTACGTCGAGTGTTATAGTAATAGACTTCGGCATTTTCTGAAAAATATTCCGCCCTTGAGCAAGTCATTTTTACAAAACCACTGATTCATAAATAAAAAGACACGGTAATGGTAGAATTCATAGATTAATGAAGAGAGGCTTACATGAATCACGTGGGTGGGATTTGGTTATTATTCGTACAATTCGTTTTTGTAATCTAAAAGTCTGGGAGCTATAAGATGTATTTCCCCACAATATTATGCCATATCTCAGGCGGGAATGAACATTCGTGAAGTATACACAACGAGCAGTATGAAGGCTGACTGAATTTGCAAGAATTCTGAACGCGTAGCATAATGAACTTAATTTTGTGTTCAATTCATTTAAATGGACGTTCCATTTAAGGTTTGACTGAATTGAGAGACCTAAAAATTTTGTTGCCTTAACATCAGTCAATGGTACACTGTTCATTTTCAATGGAGCACAGGATTATTTATTTCAAATGGAAAACTGCATTAAAACTGTTTTCTTTTCGTTTACTATTAATTTGTTAATTTGTTAGAATCCAATTCATGGTACGTAAGCGACTTTATTTGGGAACTGAAATTTGTGAGTGCTATGTCGAGGATGTCTTGATTTTTCTGGGAATCGAAGGGATAGTATGTGGGATCTGGGGGAGCAATAATAAAGAAGGGTATTTGATGTTGTAAGTTACGTAAGAAGTTGCCTGCCGGGTTGGTGATTCGGCATCCCCATGAGTGGTGCTTAGCATTGAGATCTCCTATGATGTTTGTTGGGGTGGGTAATTGCAACAATGTAGATAAATTGTTATTGTTTATTTTAATTTTGGGAGGTTTGTATGCTGTTATTATATTGAGATCACTGTTATTATTTAATGGAATTTTAATTGCTATAGTTTCGAGGCCGGGGGTGGGTGGTGGGATGAACTGATAATGTGGAACGTTTTATTTAACTACGATTAGGACTCCTCCCCCTTGATCATTTTCTCTGTCAGATCTGTAAATTTTGAAACCTGGGATTGAAAAGTTCATTGAACTATTGCGGTGAGTTTCTGTTATGCAAGCTATATCACCTGATTTTTGTTTGATGAAATGGATTAGTTCAGTTTTTTTGTTTGAAATACTATTTGAGTTTCAATTGAGAATGATAAAGTTTTTAAGGGAATGGTTGGCCGTAATTGTTGTTCGTAGGATGATTGTTGTTGGTTGAATTAAATGTTTGGTTTGTGGTAGTGTTATGATGGGGTGATTGTGTTTGGTTGTTGTAGTTTTCTTCAGTGAAGTTTGGGATTTCTATTACTAGTGGAAGTGATGGGAAGTTTGTATTATTTAATGGGGGTGATGGCGTTGGTAACAGATTTTCTCCGATTCTCTTAGACAAAATATTTTGTCTTTTTTCAATTAGCTTACTATAGTAAGCGCATTCTTGAGATCGAAGGTCTCCCCTATGTGCTCCATTACAGAGTTTACGTTTTAGATTATTATTGTTTTTGGTAGAGCATTGCGCAGTGAAGTGTTCTCCGACACAAAACGCGCACGACATTATGTAATTGCAATGGTTACGGGTATGACCAAAATCCAAGCATCTCATGCATTGAATTGGACCAGTCCGCGTGCGAGAGAGTACAAAATTTGCGGCAATAATTCCAAGGTCACCATTTTCACTTTTTCTCTTATTTCTGGAAGTGACAACTCTTTCTCTGAATCATTAGACATTTCAAACTAAAGAATTGTCCCGGTTTTTGAGGACTAACGCGCGGCAGTAACATAACACAAAACAACTTGCGTTCTGATCTTAACGTCAGTGAAATGTTCTACCACTGCGCTATAATGGTGCTATAATAACCCTATTATAGTGAAATATGATGGAAGTGAAATTACGATCCAATTTATTTTACATAATATTTCACGTAAAATTTCTGATAATAAAAGAAATTAAAACTAAGAAACATAATATAATATTAAATTCAATTTTAATGTACACAATCGAACAAAACATTTACTAGAACGATTCTCAATTATTAATGAAGTGTCAATACTTGGTTTGTAAGCTTCTCTGTGATTGTTCAAGAACCTGTATCATAATGAAATCTGTATCGTAATGAGTATCGTTATGGAACGGGTTGCAGCCATTAAATACCAGAATTATACAACAGGAGTAGAAAAATGCAGTTTTTAATAGTTACTTAGTACCCTTACTCGGCCCAGTGCGGAGAGACTTTCCTTGGTGCGCTATATTACGTAGCTCCCAAATTAACTGTTTACTTCTGCCACCAAAGTTATCAAGTCATGTATACTAATTGTATCGCAAAAAATGGCTCCAAATGTTCTTTAAAACTTGGTAAGCAAAAGATAACGGAATACGTTTGACAAAAAATGTTAACATTAAAATCATCAGGGATAACAAGTAATATTATAAATGCGTGGCTTGAATATGTAAGTTCAACCATCAAAATTTGAATTCAACACAAGAAACTGCAAAAAATTTTTTAAAATATGATAAAAATGGACATTTATATTTTTTAGTAACCAAATATTCGTTATAATTAATACTTCGAAAAACTAATACGTTAAATGATGTGAATTCTGGTTAACTTAGTGATGAAAGTCCCTCCATTCAGTCAAAAATTACGAAAATGTTTTGGACTGTTTACGAACATTCTGGATTTTTTAAAATAATTATTAAAGTTTAATGAAGGTAATATTTCTCTCTATGATAATAATTAATACAATTTTTTAAAATAAACATTTGAAAAGTCATAAAATATACCGAAGGAATCACTTCTACGCGAATAGCATATGGACCCGAAATTCGTCGATACTTTTCATATTCGACGAAGAGGTACATGTATCCAAATGATTCATAGATTTCATATTATTAGAAAGTAGCACCTTAGTATCATCGATAAGATCATGATAATATTTACTTCGAACCGTTTTCAAAGTGAAAGGGTATAGTAGACATGACGTATATTTGATGGAACAGTGCTTCTTTAAAGCAAATTTGTAAATGAGATACGCAGCCAGAACCTAAACAAACCGAAATAAGGCAAATATCACAAATCGGAAGAAGAAAAATGACAAAACGGATAAGAAATATAAACCTTGCCAATCGCATAATGCAGCCAAATACTTTTACTAATTGTTAAGGAAACCTTTACGCGCACACCAGAGCTTGCCACTCAGCACTTTCCCGCCATACGTTGTGACGTCATTCTGGACATCTCTATTGATACTAATCACTGTGCCATCGGGGGCTCTGGCTTCTGTTACTACAGAAGGTATTGCTCTGGCCAGAGAGTATATACTCTGTATACAGAGAGTATATACTCTGGCCACTAAGCGCTGAGACACGGCCATTCTTTATTATTCTTGGGTTTTCGTAAAGTGGCGCCTGAGGAGTTGGCCTTCACGATGGAATATGGCACGGCTTTTCGTATCTTTCTCGGTCGTGCCCCTGTAGTCGCTTGATCCGCAGCACTGCTTGATACGGTCGCGATCATGTGACATTTTGCGGCAGGACTGGGAATGACGCGAAATGTCGTGTCATATTCCATCATGAATATAGGCCCTCAGCCGTCACGTTACGAAACTTCAAGTATAGTAGAGAACACATTAGTATACTCTCTGGTAGAGAATGACCATGGCTGAGAGTATCAGAGAGTATGTAGCAGAGAGCTGGCTGAGAGTATTACGAGAGTGGTAAACAGAACGTAAGAGAATGCGGCGCCAGCATGCAGAATGTGGCGAGAGTATATACTCTCTGTGCGGCGCTGTCTTGCCCCCTAACTATTCGTACTGTTGTATATAGCCATTATAGTTGGTAAAAATCGTATGCACATGTGTAGATCTGTCGACATAAAAACTTCGGAATGAACGTAAATATTTGGGTATATTGTTGACAAATTGTAAATTATGGCGGCTGTCAAGTCGGTTGTGATGTCTGGAGCAATAAATTTTTTGAAGGTAAGACAATTTTGCTGTAGTTGTGGATATTATGTGAAATTGGACATTTCAAAAATATTGGTTTACGTCTTTCGCGTGGTACACAATATCATACTTCATAAGTGTATTAAAATACAGAAGGCAATGTAATAATGAAGTGGTTGTTTGGAGGTTTTTCTTATTTTTTCTCGTTATTTTCTCATGTCAGTGAGAAATGTGAAGTGAACTTCAATGTTAAGACTAATGAATTCCTATTTCAGATGAATCCATTAAATTTGCTTGCTCCTTGTGTTAATACTGGAGTAAATTTACAATTTGTACGATACCGCAGAAGTAAACATTGGAATCCCAAATTCAAGAGATTGAGAGCCCAAAAGGTATAATTCCTAAAGTGTTATTTAATGGAAATATAATTGCAGTTATATATCCATTAAGTGAACTATATTTTGTGAAGGAAATTTTTCTGCATGAACATAATAAATTTATTTTATTTTCGTCTCAATACATGTATCAATTTGTCTTGTGTTTGTGAACAAATATAAAATGTAATCTTTATTAATTTACTTATTAAATCTTTAAAAATGTTTTCATAACATTGATAACATAACTTGTGTAAGATATTTTTGCAGTAATACATTGTTATTTTCCTTTGAAACGAAATTCTCTGAAGTAAACTGTACTTTAATCAGTATAATTTGACTTGAATCTTTTAAGCATTGTAAATTTTTTTAAAATTTTTGAACAATATTAATTAAATTTATGCTGTGGAATAAAGTTTTTTAGAGAGGAATTTTGGAAACCTACGTTGCTTTATGCAATATAATGGGTCTTCATTATGTAGATGGTAAATATCAACATTTTAAAGATCACTATGGATACTTTCATAGATACTAATCATGAAATATATGTTGAATAATAAAGTAAGCATTTATGTTGAGTAGGAAAATATTCCCCAATATCAGATACTAGTATGACTTCAAAGAATCTTTGATGTTTTTTGTAAAAATGTAATATAACCATTACTCTTGGTATCTTTATTATACCATTATAGACACTTGTACCATTGTTTTGTATTTAACTTTTTAACATTCATTGAAGTTTCAAATTTTTTTGGTATTTACTTTTCCTTTACTTTTCTTGCAACCTGCAGGTGATTAAAATTGACTTACCTCGGTTCAATGAAGATCCTGATAAACTTTCTGAAGAGGAAGTGCGTTCTAGGATGAAAAAGAGAGGTATACTTCCTCCTCGCCCATGGATGGAGCAACCTGTTTATATTAGCTGTACAGGAGGTGTGTTTGAACCTTATGTGCCTCCAGAAGGTGATGGCAAAATGTCTGCGATTTCTGCATCTGTAAGTGATTTTTCATCTGATTGAAACATATTTTTTAAGGGATAAAATATCTAGTTGAAATTGAAGTGAACTACAAATAGCCTCTTTTATCTCAACTTTTCCCAATTCCACAAAGCTAGAAACGTTTGTGATACTTTGAACGAAGTCTTGATGACATTTTCAAATTTTTGCTCAGGAATGGCTTTCTTTCTCTCTTTTAATTTAATTTTATTTTTTTAATATCTTGTTGTGGGATAGCATAAAAGAATGTTAAAAAATGGCACAGGTCACAGTATCATTGAAATATCTGAATTTTTGAAACTTTCAAAATTGAAAATGTGAAGTTAAAAATTTTTTCAAGGTCTTCCCTTTATCACAGTATTGAAGACAAGGATTTTTCCTCTGAATAAAATCATATCTTCAAATGTACATTTTTATTCAAAATGTGAATAGTTTTTTGTGACAAAAAGTGTCATTTAAATAACAGCTCCAATTAAAATAATGGTGCCCACGTAAGTGGCAATAAAACAGCTTAAAGTAAAATAAAATTTATTCTGGAAGCTAACATTTTAATCTATTTATGCTGTCTAATTAAGAAATTATAACACCTCTTTTCACCTTTTAAAGATTCCTATTTTATGTGTCAAAAATGGGAGATTATAGAGCCCCAAACATTTGAAGACTAATGATAAGTATCCATGAATGAATATTAGTAAACATCTGACTTACTGATGGAATAGTTTTGTAACGGTTCTGAGCAAGTGGAAATTAGATATTAAAGTAAATCTATTTATGAGAGAGAGAGAGAGAGAAGCTCCAAATGGCATAGAACAGATGTTCTTGAACTTTCTAAACCCTCATATAAGACTATAAGTTTACTGTTTTCCCACTATAAAATCTTTCTCATTGCCGGGTTCAAATATTATTAGATGATAAACTATTAAGGCATTTTTATTTATTTTATTGAGAGATAATATGGGTAAATGAAATTAAGAATAATTTGAAGAATTTTTTAAATTTCTTTGATTCTTCCCTTTCTAAAAGAAATCTGAAATGTGAATGAGAAGAAAATTGGGGGGGGGGAGAAAAACTATAAGAGAACATTTTTAACTCTCTCCAAGAGGAGAGATAGAAAGATCTATTGTTAATCTTTCGAAGTGTATGTTACATGATTTTTTTATTTGTAATGGTAATACTTTTGTTCTGATTTGTAAAAGTTTCTTTACAATTCTTGTGTAATTGATCTTATTCCATAACTATGAAAAACATAAATTCTATGCCCTTTAAGCTTAATAGGATTTTTGCTAAAATAAATAAATGTTATAAAGATTGCATTTTAATTTGGTTATGTTTTGCATGATTAACCACAAAAAGTGAAAGGTTGAGTTCACTCATTAAAGAGTCAGTGCAAAATGAGTCCACTTGAGAGCATGCAAATTATACCCAATTTATATAAATATGATAGATATAAACCATATACTGTATGTCTATAAATGGTATATAATGTAAACATGTAATTTATAGAAAAATAATTTTCTAGTTGTGATAATCCATTAATTCAGATAGATTCTGAAACAAATATGTATTTCCGATTTTTTTTCCTATTCCTATGTATGTACGAATGTATATGAACCTGAATGAGTATACTAGGACTTTTAAAATAAGCATTTTCCTTAAGTTCCCAAATTATATCTTAAATTGTTTAATTTTAATTATTGTTGTCAGCTATCTCTATTCAACAAGTAAATATATATCAGTTAAAATAAAAATTGGAAATGTTGGGACTGTCTTTCATTTCATAATTGTTAAGGTAAAATGGTTAGTCAGTACAGAAATAGTTTGAGTTCACTGTTTATTCTTTTATTTTTCTGCTGAAACTCAACTTTTTTCTCCCACTGTTGGCATTTTCTTTATAACCTGTTACTTTTATGTTGTCAAATTAATTTTTGTAATATTTTATGGTAGGGTGCAAAGCAAACAATTGAATTCTTTGAAAAGAAAAGCAAGTCCGTGATGGCTGTTAGAAAGATACGTTCATTTGATGAAGATTTTAATCGTCATGCATTTGGCGAGATAGCTCAAGATATATACTTAAAGGCACATACCTACATGATAAAGTAAGAAATGTTTTATTAATATTTGTTTCCTAAATTGAGACTCGGGTGTAAATAATGGTATATGATATTGTGATTGAAATCAAAATAATTGCCTTTCTAAAAGAGTGTGAGAAGCGCTTTATATTTTGAGTGATTTTAAGAACCGACAACAAATGGCAGTGATAATAAGCTTGTACATTCTGATTGTGTTGCACATATCTTAGTGGTATTGTATTGCATTTCTCTGCAAAACATGAAATGTCAGTTACCATTAATTATACCCACACACCTCATTTATTTTCTTTCTGTATATTTAAATTCTTAAAAATAAGTTGTTGTTTGTTTTTTTTTCAGCAAAGATAAACGTAAATTGCGGGAAGTTGTTACTGAGAGAGCATATCCAGTAAGTAAATAGGAACTTCAATGTATATCTGTCAGCTTAAAAGTTGGGACTTAGGAATGAATGGGTTTGGATGCTGTTAAATGTTGGTTGTTTTCTAGGAAATAATGCATAACATTAAATTCAATACCATCCACTGGAAATTTATTCAGTCTCTGGAGCCTCCTAGAGTGGTTCATGCTCGATGCACAGATATTATAACAAAAGACAACATTTTTGCACAGTTGACTGTGCGATTTCATTCTCAACAGGTCTGTAAATGTAGGTGGCTCAATACATGATACTGTGTATATATATGTAATGTAATAATTATTTTATGAATATTGGTCTAGGTTTTAGCAATTTATGATAGATTTGGGCGCCTGATGCATGGCAGTGAAATATTGGCCAAAGATGTGCTGGAGTATGTAGTGTTTGAAAAGCATTTATCAAATCAGTATGGTTTGTGGCGCCTCCATGCCAAAATTATTCCTGAATGGATGCCTCCTAGAGAACCTGGTTTGAAGACATTTGTTCGTCAGGAAATTCCTGTGTCAACTGAAATTGAAAGTGAAAGTGAAGTTGCTGTTGTTGATAATGAAAAATCTAAAACACCGGAAACTATAAATGTGCAATAAACATATTTAGTTTTATGAAGAAGTAGAATTTTTAGAGTAATAAACAGTCAATTAAAGTTGTTTCTTAATGTGCTAGTAAAACTTGTTTTGTATCAACGAGGAAATAAAAACTTGTGATCTGACTTCAGCTCTAAAATTCTTTTGCCTGAAGTCTTCCATCACAGCCACACCCTCACGATATATCATTGCAGTATTTCCGTTGTTTTCAGAACTGTCTCAGTTTGCAGAATGTTGAACCTAAGTTTTCATGGGTTATTGAAATGCAATCTGGTACAAGGGGTTTTCTTGGTAAAGATACTACAATGTCTCTACTGAAGAACTCTTTACATTACTCAAAGGAAACAAAGCTAAATAAAAGATTTTCAGCTACTTGTAGCTGTAGTAAATCTAATCAGTGAGCATTCTGTGCAGTAATTTCATTTATTTTTAAGTTGAACTCTCTTAAGTCCAATCGTCAATATGGTGATATCTCATATCAATAATTATAGTTGAGTGTTTAGTCCCTACATCCACAAGCAGAATTATTTGTGATGGGGACAAAATGCACATTAGCATGTTCCTCATAATATTTTCAATAAATAATTCCTGTATCATTTTGGTCTAAGAAAAATACATTCCCATAGAAGGGTTTTTTGTATTGTTTTGATTTCTTTGCAGCCTATTACCGCAACTTCATGCAAATTTCTGAAGCTCTATGCTCTCTAGTTGACTAGAGAGGTCATTTCATTTTTAGATGCAAACATAAACTCTGTACAATACATGTAATCTATCAGCATGATTTAATTTTGTTTGTAACATCTTAGTGTACAACTGATAAAACAATGATAAAGTGCAATTACTCATAAAGTAGACACAATTATAAAACAAAGTAATACTTAATGTTATAAAATTTGAATATCAAAAATGTCTTCACAAAACGAAACTCTACAGTAATTTTAATTACTGTATATTTTTTTTAAAATTTCTTGAATATCTTTAAAAAAGTATGGTAAAGAAGGTAAATCAAAGTACGGATAATGAATATAACACTTGCATAATAAGAATTTTACTCTTCCTTGCTTCAGCATCCTTACTTAAGTTTCACTTGATAAATAA
Source organism: Teleogryllus oceanicus (assembly GCA_964035755.1). Classification (NCBI taxonomy): domain Eukaryota; kingdom Metazoa; phylum Arthropoda; class Insecta; order Orthoptera; family Gryllidae; genus Teleogryllus; species Teleogryllus oceanicus. The sequence continues at coordinate 227,789,576 of CAXIVR010000001.1, read as the reverse complement.
ATTCTTTTATGACCAGGTGCTTTTTCATTTATTTCTGGAGGAGAGTGCTTTTCAGAAGAACGCTTCTCTGCTTCAGCATCCTTACCTAAGGTTCACTTGATAAACATATTCTTTTATGAGTAGGTGCTTCATTTATTTCGGGAGGAGAGTGTGTTTCAGAAGAATTATTTTGAGCAGTCAAAATATTGCGAGAGTTTAAATGACACTCTCATCATCTCTTTATTTGGTGCCACATTTCGAACATGAAAAACCTCTACCAAATTTTTGTCCAATTGAGTTCCTAAATTATCCTCTACCAATGTCAGTGCGTTACCTTCAGGGACACTACTCCGCCAACAAAACAATGAACATGAACGATAGGAAAAGTTTTCCATTTTAATTCATCAATACCACATAACAATCCGTGAAAAGCACACAAAAAGGTTACAGCTGATGCAGGTAAATTCATGGTAATATGAATCAAAGCGTTACCAAACGTGTTATTTTTCAACTTTTCTTCTATATCGTACTGTATATCCTCTTTTATGAATTTTCAACCATCTTTATTGAAACTTTTCACAAACTGCTGGACATAATTAAGCCTGCAATTAACATTCAACCATTTGTATTATTCTGGATTCAAATCATATGCCATCACGTAACACTTTTTTTTTCCCCTGCAGGAATGGTCCTACTCCAGCAAACTCACCATAAAGAACATCCCCCACTTTCTAATTTTGAAGTAATCTTTTCATGTTCTGTGCAAGGATTCCAAAACATGGTTGAAAAATTAAGTTCATACAGACATGTAGATTCCCTTGGGCGAGTCATCATATTATCCATGCCAGCCAACAGTTCCATCTTGAAGTTTCTATATGTGGTGTCATTAGTATCAGTTTTATTAACAACAGTTTTAGCATCAATAACTTTGTCTAATAAAACTTTTCCTATTAATTCTTAGAAAGGCAGTTGATTCTTTTACATGTACAATTTGACCAATTAAAGAACAGCTAGTCAAGGGATTTTCTTCTGGAAGCACAGCCTTTAAAATGTCATATGCCCTAAAATTATTGTAACCAATATTTTGCTGAATTGTAATGTTGGATTAATGCCAAGTGCTTCTAGCTTGTGCCTGATTCCTTGATTTTACCACCATTTTCTTATTTTATACACAAATTAATTGCTCCTGCCATTTATGAAATAAATAATTTAAAAATCTTCCTAATTATGCAACCATGTACGACATTCGAATAGGAAATTCGAGAGTACCAACAAGCACAAATACATAAAATCTATTAAACAATTAAATACACATTCAATAATAATTACACTAAATATAAATTAATAAATGTTGCCGTGTATTTTATAAATATTGTTAATACTGCATGAGAGTTATCGAACCAAGCCAAATATTCAAAATACAATATATACTTTTCTTAAAAGAAAGTTTAAAGAAATCTATATATATATATATATATATATATATATATATATATATATATATTATTCACGAATTCATTGCTTCCGCCATTTATGAAATAAATTATTTAAAGAAATTCGTAGTTTTGCAGCAACGTAAGTTATTGGAATACAAAATTGGAGAATTCCAATAAGTACAAATAATTAAATCCTAGTAAATATGTACGCATTCCATATTAATTTATTACACCTAAGATAAATTTATAATGGTGGGCGTGTAGTATATAATTAATGTTAAAACCTGAACGTTATTCAACCATACCAGATACTCAAATTCGAAAATAGAGAGAACCAACGATCACAACTACATAAAACCAAAAACCTAGTTTATAAGGATTGAATACTAATGTATTACCATATACATGAAAGAATTGCTTTTGTCATTCATGATATAAATTATTTTAAAACTTCATAGTTGTGCAACCACGTACGAATTTCGAATTGGGAATTCGAGAGCACCAACGAGCACAAATCACTAAAATCGGTCAAATAATTAAATACACATTCCATAATAGTGTATTAGAACAAATATATATACACTGCCGTGTATTATATAAATATTGTTAAAACTGCATCAGAGTTATCGAACCAAGCAAGATATTCAAACTCGAAAATCGAGAGAACCAACGAGCTCATTCAAATAAAACCAAGAACATAGTGACATTTGATACTAATTTATTATTCTACAGAAATTAATTGCTCTTTCCATTTATGAAATACATTATTTTAAAAACTTCGTTATTATGCAATAACGTAAGAAATTCGAATACGAAATTGGAGAACACCAATTAGTACAAACATTTTCAGCTCTGACGATGATCGCTACGCGATCGAAAAGATCTTAAGCAGAACTATAAAAATTGATACCAGACATCTGTTTTATTTACTTTGAATTAATAAGGTATCTACATCACCAACAGTGTAATTAATGAGTACAAACAACTAAAACCTAATAAATAATTAAATATACTATCCATTTTAATTTTTTACCCCTAAGATAATTTCATAAAGATGGCCGTGCAGTAAATAAATATTGGTAAAACTGAGAGTTACTCAACCATGCCACATATTCAAATTCGAAAATGGAGAGAACTAACAAACACAATCAAATAAAATCATGAAAATAGTTTATATTTGTTTGATACTAATTTACTATATTTTATATACAAATTAATTGCTCTTGCCATTCATGAAATAAATAATTTGAAAACTTCATAGATATGCTGCAACGTAAGATATTCAAATACGAAATTGGAAAACAAAAATAAGTACAAACAACTATAACCTACTAAATATTAAATACACATTCCATATTAATTTATTACACCTTGGACAAATTTATAAAGGTGGCCGTGTACTATATAAATAATGTTAAAGCTGGATCAGAGTGATCGAACCACTAGATATTCAAACTCGAAAATAGAATACTAGCACAATCAAATAAAACTGAGAACATAGTTTAACTGAGATGTGACACTCAATTAATATTCTAAACATAAATGAATTGCTCTTTAAATTTATGGAATCGATAATTTAAAAAACTTCATAGTTATGTAACCACGTAAGATATGACACCAACTTATTCGATAGTTTTGGGCAGAAGTCACAACACTTATATCAGATATTCATTCATTTTTTAAAAATTTGTGGCAAACAATATGTATATTGTATTTTATTTACTAAATGTATAATTGAATAACATTTTCTATTCAATTCTTATCAATAAATGTAAGTATTACGTGGTTAGGTGGAAGAGCGGAATTGATTGCATCATAAATAACTTATTATTAATATTAATATTTTAGTTACGAACGGGAAACAGTTATCCCGGCGATCTTCATCTTAATGTGATGTTCGTAACCTGACCTCCAGAGGCGTGTGACAGGGCTTATTTCTCACTTCCTGAAGATGACATGCTGAGAGCAGGCGATTCGCACGTATTGGAGTCATGGCCTATGCAAGGTATTGATAGAGAAGGGTTCGGAAACGATCGTAGGTCGCTGTCGCATTCTGCGCGTTTACAGTGTGCCGTACGAAGTTTAAAAGAAATGTTTTTCATAAATAGCAAGAGCAATTAATTTGTGCATAAAAAATAGTATCAAATATCTCTAAACTATGTACTTGGTTTTATTCGATTGTGCGCGTTGGTTCTCCGTATTTTTGAATTTGAATATCCGGCTTGGTTCGATAACTCTATTGCAGTTGTAACAATGTCATATAATACACGGCCATATTTATTAATTTATTTTTAGTGTAATAAACTAATATTGTATGTGTATTTAAATATTTAATAGATTTTAGTGATTCGTGATCGTTGATACTCTCGAATTTCCTATTCGAAAGTCGTACGTGGTTGCATAAGTACGAAGATTTTAAGATTATATCATAAATGCCGGAAGCAATAATTGTGTATAGAGTAATAATATAGTATTAAATGTCTATAAGCTATGTTTTTTGGTTTTATTTGATTGTGCTCGTTTTTTTTTCGAATTTTAGTATCTGGTATAGTTGAATAACTCTCAGATTTTAACAATATTTATATACTACACGCTCACCATTATAAATTTATCTTAGGTGCAAAAAATTAATATGAAATGTTTATTTATTTATTATGTTTTATTTATTTGTACTTATTGGAATTCTCAATTTTTGTATGCCAATGCCTTACGTTGTTGCAAAACTACGAACTTTTTAAAATAATTTACTTCATAAATGGCAGAAGCAATTAATTTGTGTATCAAATAATTAATTAGTATCAAATGTCTATAAACTATGTTCTTGGTTTTATATGATTGTGCTCGTTGGTTCTCTCGAAGTTGGAGTTTGAATATCTGGCTTGGTTCGTTAATCTGATGATATTAACAATATTTATATAAACAGGCAACGTTTATTTTTATTTGTGTAATAAATTAGTATTGATGTGTATTATTTTATTTAAAAGATTTTAGTTATTTGTACTCGTTGGTACTCTTGCATTTCCTATTCGAAAGTCGTACGTGGTTTCATAACTATGAAGTTTTTAAAATTATTTATTTCATAAATGACAGAAGCAATTCGTCTATAGAGTAAAATATTAGTAATAATATCGATAAACCATGTTCTTTGTTTTATTTGATTGTGCCCTTTGGTTCTCTCCATTTGCGAATTTGAATATCTGACATGGTTGGATAACTAGTTCGGTTTTTAACTATTTATTTATTACACGGCCACGATTATAAATTTATCGTTCGTGTGATATATTAAAATGGAATGTGTTTTGAAATTATCTATCTATCTATCTATCGATCTCTCTCTCTCTCTCTCTCTCTCTCTCTCTCTCTCTCTCTCTCTAGTACGACTACTCTACTATATATATATATATATATATATATATATATATATATATATATATATATATATTAGTACCGATTGGTATTCTCCAATTTCCTATTCGACTGTCGTACGTGGTTTCATAACTATGACGTATTTAAACATTATTTCATAAATGGCTGGAGCAATTAATTTCTGTTTAGAGTAATAAATTAGTATAGAGTGCTTTTTAAATTATATTTGTTTTATTTGATTGTGCTCGTTTGTTCTCTATATTCGATTATTTTCTATTATTTTCGGTGTTGCGTCATGCCTGCTGACATTGACATTGATGATTTTCGGCCGAAAATACATGATAATAATTCAATGTGGCATTAATTGGCAATTAATTAGCAATAAATGATTTGAGAGTTTTCGTTGAGCTCCGACTCGAATTTAACTTATGTGTGTGCTGGCCCCGCGTCAAGCCAGCAGACACCCGTTTTCTCCACGAGATACGTGGCAATTAATTCCAAATTGTGGCAATTAATTAGCAATAAATAATTTGAAATTTTTGTGGTGTGTGCTGACTTGACTATTCCAGCTTGACGCTCCTGCGAGGACTTGTTTCCTTTTCAAAACGCGAGTTCAGTGGTGTTGCTCATCTAACTCGCACGACGCACGGTGGTCTGAAAAAGGCCGAAACGCTCGCATAGGCACCAAATTTTATTTTCTGAAAAACGGTTATTTCTTGATAAATGACAATTCTACATAATTCAAATGACTAGAAACCAGGAAAAATAATAATTTTTAGCAATGCTTACAGCCATACGACGCTCTTAAAGTCAAGCGTTTCAGCCGAAGAAAAAATCAGCTACCCAAGCAGAGAAAATATACTTATCTTTGATTGTATAACTTCTTTCCTAATCAACTTTTCAATTTCCAGAAATGATATACACTTTCATATACATTTATTAATATATTAAAGCAGTTTCAGTGTCAATATTTTTATTTTTCATTAAATTAATCCTTACGTAATTATGTATGCAAAAACTACTTATTCTTTTGATTAAGTAAATTTTCACAGACAATTACAAAAAAATGTCAAAAAACACATTCACGAAATTAATATATATTTTTAAGTGAACATTATTGAACATTTTTTAGTCGAGATAAGCTGCCCCGGTAAACCGCTTTATGTCCGTTTAAAGTTTGCATTAAGTGTTTGGAAAGAGCATCATTACCTTCGGACATGATACCGAAATCGTTTACTTCTTGAAAATTTATTATCTTCTCAACCCTCAGATTTTCATTAATTTTCATTAACATTTTCAATATTTTTTCAAAACTATTCCTTCTTTCAATTTGCAATTTAAAAAAAAAATTAAACATAGGAAATTGAGATCTGCAGAACTGAAACATGCAATTGCAAGTGAATTTTGACGGGCAATAACATTAAAACATCTAAACACATCCCGGTCAAATTAATGCATGTTATTAAGTGAACAATTGTAAATATTTTTACGTTGATAGCAACCGCCTTGGTCAACCTCTTTCAAAATGGCGTCCATTTATAGTTTACATCACGAGGATGAAAAAAGCGTGATTTTCGTTAATGAAATGATCTTTGACGTGTAATTACACAAAAACGACTAAAACACTTCCATGAAATTAATAACTATTATTATATGGACTTTTATTAATGTTTTTTCGTTCACCACAGCCACATCGACCTGACTCTTTCAAAATGGCGACTGTTAAAAGTTTACATGACGAGGTTTGAAAGAAAGCGCCATTCCCAAACCTACGTGATATTTGACGGACAATTACTCGAAAACGATTAAAAACACTTCTTTGAAATTAATAACTATTATTAATTGGACATTTGTTGATGTTTTTTCGTTAACAAAAGCCGTATTGGCCTGCCTGTTTAAAAATAGTGACCGTTTAAAGACTACATGACGAGGATTGAAAGAAAGCGTCTTACCAAAAGTAAGTGATTTTTGATGGGCAATTACACAAAAACAACAAAAACACTTCCATGAAATTAATAAATATTATTAAGGGGACATTTGATAAAATGTTTTCGTTAATAACTGTCGCCTAGGCCAGCCTTTTCGAATATAACGTTTAAACATTACTTGAACAGCTTTGTAAGAATGTGCCATTTCTAATAACTAAGTGAGATTTGACGAACAATTAAACAAAAAACAAGTAAAACAGTTCCATGAAATTAATAACTATTATTAAATGGACATTTGTTAATATTTTTTCGATAACAAGAGCCGCCTCGGCTTGCCTCTTTTAAAATGGCGACCGTTAAATGTTTAATAACGCGGTTTGAAAGAAAGCGACTACAACCATTGCTGTAAAATTAATAAATATTATTAATTTGACATTTTTATGCTTTTTCCTTAACAACAGCCGCCTCGGCCTGCCCTTTTAAAATGCGACCTTTAAAGTTTACATGACGAGGATTGAAAGAAAGCGCCTTACCAAAAGTAAGTGATTTTTGACGGGCAATTACACAAAAATAACTAAAAACACTTCCATAAAATTAGTAAATGTTATTAGGGGACATTTGGTAACCTTCTTTCGTTAATAACACTCGCCTCGGTCTGTCTTTTAGAAAATGGCGAAGGTTTATACGTGACGAAATAATATAAAATGATTAATTATTATTTGACATGATAAATGTCAAACGAGCAGTCAATTGTTACAGTATAATTCACTACTACTATATATTCCTATATCTAAAGTATATACTATTTATTCCTTTTACTACTTAAAGAACATTTTTACGGTTTAAAAACTAGTATTAAAAACTTTTTAGACAGTATATCTACGTAGTGTTTAAGACATATTCCGTGTTGAGTCATGGAATAAATGCTTATAATAACCTTTTCTTTACTTCTGGACAAATAAATGAAGTTCTATTCATCTTCAGTAATGTCTAATTTAGCTTAGTATTTTTTTCGACATAAATCAGTAAATAAACAATATGAATTATACGGAATATTATTACTTTACACGTAGATCATATTTCAATAGATTTATACTTAAAGAACCGTTTTAAATTCACTAAACAAATAGTTATTTAACTTAACATCCTATGCGTGCGTTTCGGTCCCGTGCAGACTACCGGCGACGTCGCTCGAGACGCGTGTAGATAGATCCCTGTCATCAGCAGTATCAGTGCGAATGAAATGTGCCTCTATCGATGCGTGCGTGGCGAATTGGTGAGTGACTTTGAAGCATCATTGTGCTGGTAACAAGCTGTGAGTTTCGTGATGGCTACGCCCCGCTCATCTCGCAAAGGTGGAGTAGTGTTGAAGAGCCATGTTCATGAACTCATGTATCTTTTACACGAATATTTCGAGGCAGAAAAGGCGAACGGTGAGACATTACCTCACGAATGTTGTGGGTAGAACTGCAGCTGCAGATAGGGCCGACAACAGTAAAAAATCACGTCAGAGAAACGTCCTGACAATTTGAGTGGGCCGATTGGTTCGTTCTGTACACCGGGCAAGACCAGAAAGAAAACGCGGTTTGGTAGGCGATGAGGTTGGGCTGCGGCGAAGGTTATGAACATGGTATCAAGAAGTGTTACTGTCTGTCGGTAAGTGTTAATGTTTTGAGATTACATTTATCTGTCATGGAGGTGGTGCCATGTGCGTTGTAATGTGTTGCAACAGCTCCTCGATCTGTCAGTCACTTGTATGCTGTCGGTACTGTAGCTTTCCAGACGTTTGCTCAGTAATCTTGCCGTTTCTAACGACTCCCGCGACGGTTGCGACTGCAGAGCGATCTTTTTCAAAATTGAAAATAATAAAAAATATCTGCAAAATTCGATGGAACAGGAGAGACCGGAGGACCTTAGCATATTGTCCATAGAGAGTAGAATTACGAACTCGTTAAAAGCGAACCTCAGCCACAGTATACATAAGTTCACCAAAGCGAAAGTCCGCAAGGCTCGATTTTCAATTTTGTGATAGATTTATGAATTTTGTGACGATTATGATAAATTGTTTGATCCGCAAAAGTATTATATGATTAATAATTTGTAACTTGAAATGTTTTTAAAGATTTTCACATTAAATACTTCGGATTTAAATTTCGGATACAATTTTACATTATACCTCTTTGTTTTTATATTAATTCAGAGGTATTGGTTAATTTAAATAAATATCATGTATTGAGTCATAAAACTGGGCAAAAACTTTTAAAAATTGTGTACGGTTTTAAGAATTAAAAGCTGTTTTCTGTTTATTATCTGATCACCCGAACACACGGTGATGAACGAATTTCTTAATTCGGTCTTACCTTTTTTCAGGATACGTCTTTAAAACATTCATTCGGATTAGTGCAAGAGGTTATATTAGCAGAACACAAGAGGCGTAGCCTTGACGACCGACACTTGGTCATCAAATAGCTAGATTTTTCGTGATGTTACCGCCCATTTCATCGACGGAAAAGTGCAGTCTGCTTGATTTGTGTTGAGTAGTGAAGGAACAGCGCACGGTGAACAATATTGCCGACAAATTAAATGAGATTATGATTAAGTGAAGTATTGTTGGCAGAGTAGCGGCTATTGTCACTGACAATGCCCAAACATGGTGAATACCGTGAAATCACTTGTTCAATATCGTGGAGACATTGCCTGCTTTGACTATAGTTTAGGGTCATTGTACAGATATGGTGAATTTCTTCAGGTAAAATGCTCTCGCTATTGTTATAAAAGAAAGTGCACATCGATGCACTCAAGGGGAGGGGTCAAGGGGCGTCACCTCCCCAGAAGCCAATGATATCTGTTAAACTAATCCTACATCACATACTTTCTCGCATTGATTCTAACGGTTAAAGTACCGTTAAAATTTCCCGGTTAAAGTATCCGTGTGGATTTTCTTTTAGTACGTCAAGATCGTAGTTTGTCGGAGGTTTTTATATGCCTACAATGGTTTAAAATGGTTTCTGTTTTTGTTGGTACACTTTCTTGTCGTGAGAGGTTCTTTTTTTTTCTTTTCTAAAATAAAATTGCAATTTCACGATAATCAAGATGTGTGCGGTTCTGGACTGGGGCAAAAGGGGTGCTGGAGAGCCAGAGTAATCTTTTTTAGATTCCCTACTGTTCCCAGAAATCAGAAAAGTAAAATTTGACCGCTGTCGGACAAAGAAGGCAAAAGTTTATTTCTGATTTGAAAGAAAAGTTTGAATATTATTATTATTATTATTATTATTATTATTATTATTATTATTATTATTATTTGATGTCTGATGTGACCATTTATTAAATGTACTGCTATCTTTGTAAATAACAGTTTAAACATCTGTATATCTAAACAGTTTTCTGTCATTCTCAGATTCTGCAAAAGTATGCAGAATTGCCACATTCTTGCAATAATATAAAAAACACTGAAAAGGGCAATAAGTAGCATTTAGCAGTAGCAAGTAGTAGTCATTTACTTTGGTTTAAGGTTAGCACCCCACCCACATAATTCCACCATAAGATAAAAAATGCATTATATAATTATAACCCATTAACATTTTTTTGGATTTCCAAGACTTTATTTGCGTAAAAGCTGAGTCTAAATATTACGTAGCTCACCGTCTTCATTGTTTACTTCTTCAGTAGGGTTATCAAATCATATGTGCTAATGGTATCATAACTCATTTCAATATTCAAGACACGCTTAAAATAATTACTTGTCATACCTAATGATTTTGAAGTTAACATTTTTTATGAAACGTTTTTTCAATATCTTTTTCTTGGCAAGTTTTAATGAACATTTGATGCCATTTCGTGCAATACAAGTGGGACACGACGTGATGACATGATAGCTCTGATGGCAGAAGAAAGCAGTTGATTTGGTGATATACGTAATATTTGGGCCTAGGTTTTTCACCAATAACATCTTGAAGAAGATGGCTTAGCTTTTACCCACACCCTGGAAGATCTACAAACTTGAAAATCTACATACATTTTCACACGAAACTGCACTCCTGGTCATATTGTTACGAATCTATGTGTGAATTAAAATACGGATATTATTTTAACAAAAACGTTTATTTTGTTTCTTAACATTAACTTTCCTAATCACTGAAAAAACTTGATATATCTACAGATAGTCTTCATATGCTATGACCACAGTCCACTGCACTGACCACAGTTCACGACGCTGGCCATGGTTCACGTCACTGAGCACAATCCACTGCACTGCTATTCACCGCGATGCACACACTTCACAGCTCAGCTTCCACTTCAGACGGACTCGCGTGGCAACTGGCTGGCCCCCAGAATTTTCTTGAACTTGCGATGAACATTCCCTCCGGCAACACTCCGGGACCATCTAGTTCGGGGCCCGCCGGCAGATGTCGCAATCCGCGCATACCTCGCAACCATCTAGTTCGGAAAGACGCCGGCAGATGACGCCATCCGCGCATACCATCTAGTTCGTGGTGGCGCCGGCAGATGACGCAATATTCGTTACAATATTTTTCTTAACAATATCTAAAGAAATCTCCAAAGCAGATCCAGATCCATCGCAGGAGATATCTCGAACTCCTGGGAAAATTAGAACTCAACTTATTGAAAAAGTTGCGAAGGGATGACTGATATTTAAGAGGTTGGCATTGCTTCATAAAATCGAGTGGCCAATGTATTTAATACCCCCACTGTACCCACATTTCTCCAAGCCATCGTTCAAGAAAAGTTGCGCGATAAATATTAGAAACCACGGATTAATTGTTAAAATACGGTTTGCCGATTTTCCTTGAGTGCGTTTGAATCTCTCTTCATTGGAGGTTTTCATCTTCTTACACAAACAAAAAGATTTATATTTTGTGTAGGAACCCTTTCTCGATGTGAGAGTTCATTTTTCTCTAAAATAAGTTTTATTTTCACTAAAACCATGTTGTGTGCAGGGGTGCGACTGTGGCAAGAGGGGGACAGTAAAGACAAAGTAAGAGCTTTCAGATTCCCTGATTCCTTTCCAGATATAAGGAAAGCAAAATTATAGCACCCACGGAACAAAGAATGAACTTTTGCTTTGAGCCGGGAATGGATGATTAACAGTGGCCATTTATGAAAGGTAGAATCATCTTCTTAAATCGCAATCCAAACGTTTAAAAATGTTCCTGGGTTTGGTCACATTCAAACGAATACGGACTTTTGTCCACTTTCACAATAATATTTCCACTCTCACAATAAATAGTCATTTATATGCTTCTGAACGCATTGGTCAATCCCAGCTTCGTAATATGTATCAGCTATTGAGAATTTGTGGACCTACAAGACTATTTGTGAAAAAGTTAAGTCCGAATATTACGTAAACTTCAAAGAACAATACGTATTACTTGGAAGAACAATTTGACTAAATCAACTCAACAGGTCTGACGGCGGATCGGCAGTAAACTGTCGGACGTCGGAGGTAACGCCCACGCTAATCGAAGCTCTCTTAGGGATCACGACGCCTGTTCGGAAGAGTTGCAAATGCACGACGCGCCGCGGACATTATGACGGCGTGTTCCGTAACATTATTGGCGCCCACGCGATGCACAATAAGTAGGGCATTTTACGTGTTTCGTCGCCATTTATCGGCGTACATGCGAAACGCGTTTTTGAAAGAAATTTGCATGCGATTCAATTTGGTGTATTGGCAATCGCAATTACGAAGCACATTTTGAACGCAATTTTTACGTGCACAGGTGTACATTGTTTAATTGATTCCTAAGTGTGGATTGTAGCAAAGCAATTTCTTTTTTTGGTTTTGAATATTTATTTTCCAATTAAAATAATCGTGCTTATTAATTTAAAACTGTTTCTACTTTTGTGCTAAATCATTAAAATTTTACCATTACAATTAACAGCAATTAGGTGGATACAAGTACTACTTACTAAAGTAATAATGTTAAATTGTTGTACAGTGTTTTGTTGAAATTTCTTTCAGCAGTGATTTTTTTATTCAGTGCAGTGTTGTATTGTGATTTTCCCCCAAGAGTGTTTGTTGTGTCTATGGTGTTTATGCAAGGTTGTGTTGTGATTTCCTTCGTGGTATTTCTTTCTGTGAATTGTGTATGGTTATGGTGATCATGGTGAAACGGGTACTCAACTTTTCACAATGGCGGACAGATTTATGGGATCTAGAGGGTTAACGGGAGTAAACCCAGAATATACTGATACAATCATACATACATACTACCATGCCAGAGATAGACAAGAGCAGAAAAAACTGGAATCCGAATAAGCTTGATGTAGAGAAACTAAAAAAACACCTAGCTGAAATAAAAGGAATAAAAGAACTCGGCTGAATTAAGGACAGAACGAGGCAAACCACCGAGGAGAAAATATGCAAAGTCTGGAAAGAAATAATATAAGCTTTCAACAAAACCATGCCGAAATCAACAACGCATTCCGAAGAAAAGTGTATTGATGGAATGAATAAATTGCTGCTTTCAGAAGAAACTGCCACATAGCGAGAAGGCTGTATACACGTTCGAAAGGGGACGAGCGTTTGAAACATGAGTTTCGAATTCAACAGAAGCTGGTTGAAATTAAGGCAAGTAAGTACAAATGCTGGAAGAACCTTATCAAGGAGGTCCAGGAAGACCCATGGGGGTTACCCTTCAAAATAGGGACAAGTTGAAGACAGGCTACAAGATACCAGGACTGGATGACACAGTGGGTGAAGCAAATCATAAATGGTCCCTTCTCCAAACACCCATGATGGGAAGGGAATAGTCCCCACACAGCGGAGCAACCACCACTGTTCACGACGGAGAAAATAACTAAGGTTGGTTGCCAGCTGAAGGCGGACAAATCGTACGGTCTAGATGGAATCCCAAATGAGGTGCTGAAGATGATAATACAGGAATTCCCTGGTTATTTACTCGAAATATATAACGAAAGCCTCATAAACGGAACTTTTCTCTCTAAATGGAAGAAGCAAAAGCTATTGCTGCTAAGTAAGGGCGACAAGCCATTGCGGTATCCACATTTAGACCCAAATGTATAAGGGATACAATAGGAAATTTGCTGGAAGGTCTAATATTAGAGAGACTGAACAACATATGGCAGTACAACCTTCTTTCGGAAAGGCAAAACGGCTTCCGTAAGAGTAGGTCGACAATCGAAGCAATCCAAGATGTTGTGGAAATAGCGAGAAAGATGAAGAACTGGTTAAAAAGGATTTTACTAGTCGATATCCGGAACGCATTTAACTCAGCAAGATATAAATACATCATTAAAGCTCTCAAATCGAAGAAAGTGCCTTAATATTTGATCAATCTGATTGTCAACTATTTCGAGGGAAGACGTACAATCCACGAAGGCGGGAGCTTTCAGATTGATCACGACATGACCTGTGGCGCCTCACAAGGGTCAAAGCTAGGACCAGCACTTTGGAACATCTACGATGATCTCTTGCGGTTCAATCGGTCAACACCACGTTGGTAGGGTACGCGGGCGACGTGATGATGGTGAGCTCGGCGGACACAGCAAACGAACTCAATGATGGTCTAGAATGAGTGAAGAGATGGCTAGATAGTAAATGCCTCAAGATGTCCAAGACGGAAGCACTTTTAGTAACCGAGAGACGATCGTTCGAAAACATAGTAATGTTCGTCCAAACTATCAAATGGAAGCAATCGATCACCTATCTTGGAGTCGAGCGAGACCGAAAGCTCAACTTCAGGAAACACGTCATCAAGAGAGCGGAGAGAGCAGCCGCCACGGTTGCAAGCGCCTCATGCCAAACGTCAGTGCACCGAACGAAAGAAAAAGAAGACTACGGGTAAGCGTTGCATAATCGCAATTGCTCAACGCGACTTCGGTCTGGACAGATACTCTGGCACACAAGTCCCTGCGACAGAAAATGCTCTCATGTCAAAGAACGTGTCATCTCCGTATTACATTGGCATATAGGACAGTGTCCGAAAGCGCGGCGGTTATCCTGGCAAGCATCCCCCAATAGATCTCCTAGCGCGAGAGAGACAGAAGGTATACAACGGAATAAGAACCTTGGACCTAAATGACGATCAACGACCATCCAAGAAGACTAAGCAATGGGACGCTGACCCCCCAGGAAGATGGACGTATTGCCTTATCCCAAATTTAAGACGTGGATAGAATGAAAGGACGGCGAAGTAAATTATTTCCTTACACAGGCACTTACAGGTCGTGGCAACTTCAGCGCATACCTCAATCGCTTTGCTATATCAAAAAGCGCAAACTACACCTATTGCGAGTGCGAAAACGACGATGCACACCACACTCTTCGACTGCGTTGCATGCGAACGAGAAAGACATACTAAATGAAAGATTAGGAACGGTTGTCCATAACATAAATATGGTAGATCATATGCTTGATACAAAGGAAAAGTGACAATTAATAGGTTATATTGCAGATATTTTGAAAAAGAAATTACACTTTCACAGAATAGGACAATGCGTAAACTACGCAGATGACCCCCTCCGTGATGCAATATCTGACGGTAGTCCCGTGGAGCCGAAATGGTTCGGAAAGAGAGTGGTGTTTTTAATCTGGTAAAGAGTCACACATTGTGCAGATATTGCACATAGTGCAGTAGTATCTAATTGTATAGAAACAGTTATGCAGCAGAAACGATTTCACTTTGGATTTAAACTTTTCTATTGAATTTAATCGTATAATGTCATCTGGGAAAGTGTTGTAAAACAATGTACATGTATTGTATGTCAATTTTTTGAAATGAGCTGTTGATACTGTCACCTGATGAATATGATTTCTACGTCGAGTATTATAGTAAGAGACTTCGTCATTTTCTGAAAATATATTCCCGCCCTTAAGCTAGTCATTTTTGACAAAAATCACTGATTCGTAAATCAACAGACAAGGTAATGGTAAAATTCTTAGATTAATGAAGAGAGGCTTACAAGAATCACATGGGTGGGATTTGGTTATTATTCGTTTTTGTAATCTAAAAGTCTGGGAGCTATGAGATTATTTCCCCCAGTGGCGGCTCGTGGTCATGCCATTAGGGTGTGCAACGTTTTTCTTCTTTTTCCCACACTCTCTCTCCCTCCTCTCTCTCTCTCTCTCTCTCTCTCACGCACACACATATACATTACATGCATGCATTGACACACATTAACATTAATAATGACAATTAAACACAAATCATCTTATGACGTCTGATAGCATGCCGAACAATTCCATTCCATTGTTTCTTTTCAGCAATTTTTTTCTGTGGCTTTTTCATTGAAATCATTGATTTCTTACGTTTCATATTTTCAACGCTATTCATTGTTGCACAAACACCCTTGACAGAAAAAGAACTCTCTGATTTCGGTTTCTCAAAACACATTGAAACGTAGCCTAATACTTACGTTTACAAAGTACACTAGGGGTTTGAATACTTCGGAATGGTTCTGTAATTGCAACTCACTTTAAAACACGAGAGAATACACATATTATATACTATTAACATTTTTATGAATGCAACAGTGCACAGCAATGCGTTCGCGTTTCACGCGCTAGTGCGAAAGCTCATTTAAGTGGAGAAATATCTCACTTTTTCTTCGTTCAATGTCATACTTGTTAAAAACTTGTGCTACTCGAGTGTTATATCTTCGAGACACGTCAAGGCTTTTCGCGAGATCGCCACTGCGCCTGCGCCGTAGCCGGAGCACCGCGCCGGGTTTGTTCCAGTCCTCCATAAGCCACCGTTGTTCCCCTCTTTCCCCTGCAGCCCCGCGACCGCCTAGGATGCCGTTTCCTCGGTCGCATTCTCCCGAGTGTGCTCCGCAGGCTCACGAAAGAAAGGCGGACGGACCGGCAATCGCAGCTTCCGAATGGCGCGTGTTTTGAAATAATATGTTTTGGGAATGCTCTGAGAGGACTTGTATTCTCCTCTTGTTAAGAGATGTTTAAGAGAAATGGCACCGAATTAATTTGGGTGTGCACATGCGAACGTGCGAATACCCACGAGCCGCCACTGATTTCCCCAGAATATTATGCCATATCTCAGGCGGGAATGAACATTCGCGAAATATACACAACGAGCAGTATTCCTGTTCCAAATTCACAAGTAATTCGTCGAAAATAATTATTTTATTCGCAATGTCAAGTAAAAGTCACAAGAGTAATGGCCCAAAGGCTTACTTTGAATTCACTATACGCCTCAACATCGTTCGCAAACTAGTTCTCTACATTACAATAATGAAATGACAGAACCATGAACTACTTGAAACGAATATGAAATCGGCCTTTCATTTGCTTCTCGCGGATTTTGTTGTTGTATTTGTTTCTTTCATGCTGGTCTCTTATTGGTCTTCGGTAGAATTCCGACATAAAAATAACGTTAAACGTTGGTGCTTGTGAACTCGTTAGTTTACGGATTCACGCCTAGGGTTACGTCAAGGCATGAATGGTCTCGTTTAATAACTCGTTTGTAGGTTTTAAGGCTACGTTACTTTTACGTTTAAGCTTTTGCATTGTGAATGCGACCAAGTCAGGTAAGAATGTTCGCGAAGGCTTCGAATGCCTTCGTTCCCGTTTATCCACGGTCTTTCACCTTGCTTCTGTCTTTACTCGCTTTCGTTCTCCGATCTCGCGGCGTCGTGAGTGAACTTAAAAGAAAAATATTGAATCTTACCCTAATTAAAGTGTCCTATGTCAGTCCCTTCCACCCTATGCTTCTGGGTTGGAACTGTCGATATTTTGTAGAATACAATACAGAATTTTAATAAAATTTTGAATTTACAACTCAAGTGGATTTTACCCGTGGATTGATATCTCCATAACTTGGGATATCACATTATGTGCTTGTTTCGTTTTAAAGTTCTATGAATTAATAATATAACGAAGCTTTCTCATTCCGATTTTACAATTTATGGCAATAATTGGTCAGTTAAACTCCAATCATTAATTTTTATTGTCGTGTATTAGAAAACGAGAAACTTCAATTTTCCAGTATATTTGGCCATTTGCTATTTATTTTCTCTACATCAAAGATTGGCAACTTTTCGTAACTGCGAGCCACATTGTGAAATCCCCCAGTCGGCTCGCGGACCGCACATATTTCTCATCCATCTTACTTTATATTCAACAAATATAAAATATTGAGTTACATTCAATAATTTTTATTAGTAGTTAGTCGATACGAGGTTGGCTCCCAGGTACAATAATACAGCGAAAAAAACTTAAGGGTTCTTCAAAATTTTATTCACACAATAAATACGAATACAATAGACTGAGACAATAAATACGAATTCAAGAACAGTTCAAGAATGGGCATGTTTGCTATACTTGGACTTGTATCTTGCAGGCTAGCTTCACAGTATCAACTTTCGAGTTGTTATTGTTGCGAAGATTCGTTTAAATTTTTATCTGTAAGTCTCGAGCGCATCGTAGACTTGATCCTTTTCATGTGGTAAAAATGTTTGAAGTGCTCCCAAAGATAATTATGCAAACGGCAAATGTTCTAAGTGCGGGCAAGTATTTAGGAAGACTGGCGTAAAACAAGACTATATCACTATTATTGAATGAGTCTTTTAATGGATCATTCGCTTGTAACTCAATCACGTCGATTTGTAAATTGTTTGAAACTTTCAAAACTCATTCTTCAAAAGAATTTTGAAACCGTCGAATTGTTTTGCTCAATCATTAAGTTCAACAAAACGTGCTTTACATTCTATTTCAATAAGTTTTATTCCTTTAACACATTTTCCACCAGGAAAATCACAGACTATATCTTTTAGCCTCATAAATATATACTTTCAACACGAAAAATGTGGAAAGAATTTATTCCTGACTTGATTCTTAAACATTTTCAATTTGCTCTCAAAGGCTTTTATATCTGAGTACATATGAGGATGACTTCTTCGCTGTCCGGGTGACGCCGCGTAGTGGGATGAGAGGCCCACTACGCGGCGTCACCCGGACAGCGAAGAAGAAATCATCGACTCGAGCCGCGGAAGCCTACGCGTACATTTACATATGAGGATGTTCAAAAGATGACATCTCCATTTCGCAAAAATGTAGTTCTGTTGTTTTTACTTAAAATTTTATTTCCTAAAAAAGAGATATAATATAGATATATAAAAGAGATATAATATAGATAAATAAAAGAGATATATTATTTCATAAAAAAGAGATATAAATAGTACTCTATTCGTTGAGTATTGAAATGTGTAAAATTTGTGCTACACTTTTCGTTTTAATTGGAAAAGAATGAAGTGGTAATGTCACTTTTTGAATGTTTACTCCTCATATAACCTATTACCATTGCCTTGTAATTTAAACTTGGCTTCAAATGCCGAGTTTTATCTACCAAAACGGCCAAGTCGCTTATTCAGTCAGTAGGGGTACGGGGGTTTATTTTAGTCTAAAAGCACGTAAGATGACGTCATCACCGCATCAAGTGCGCCAGGGGGCGGTCAGTTGACGTGAGTAACAGTAATGAAATTCTCGCTACACATGTATTAGTATTCATGTTGGCTGGTGTGACCACGCGCTGGAAGCAAACTGTGACGTGCTAATGTACTGGCCCTTCATACGATGCTGAAGAGAAGGATAGTCTTCTTTAAGTCAGAAATGCAGTGAAATAGGGATCCTAGTTAAAACAGTGGTGTCTGACATGGGGCCACAAAATTGCAGCCTGATGCGATTAAGCAATATTGTTGCTTCACGACACGGAGTAGTTAAATGTAACCACCCAAGTAATAGACAAATATACTTCATCTGTGAACCTCCTCACATTCTAAAAAATGTGCGGAATGTCTTAACCGAGGGTCACACCTTTTGCTTAAGTGATTCTATTGTTCAGGAGTATAACTTGCGTTCGAATACTGTGACAACAGATGCGATCAAACTTTTTCCGGATGGTGTTGCTTATGTAGAGCTGAAAATTGCTCCTTATTTGAAAATGCTTTTTCAATCCTTCCCATTTTGAAAAAAATAAATGAATCCTGCGTATTTAAAGTCTTGGGCCATGCCGTTGCTGTGGGAACTAAGTACTGCGTATTAAATAACAAAATTGATGAAAAACGCTTCATAACTGCCTGGTTTATTGAGAAAATATTTAAATGGCTTTCAATTATGAATGCAAGAATTGAGAAACTGGTACTCTCTCTAAGTAATCAGGGATTGTATTCTGACTATTAAAAATATAAATGAATTTATTAATATTGTGAGGAATTTAAAGCTAGGTAAGACTGGTGGCTGGAAACCCTTTCAACGTGGAATCTTGTTGACTACTCAGACTGCTATAAATGTACAAAATTTGTACATAAATGGTGAACATTTTTGGTAATAAGAGGGAATGTGTGACGGGGTTGGAAAGATGTGCGCGAAATAGTAACCAGTTCGGGACCCCTCGAAGGTGTGTAGCCCTTGTCGAACAGCGTCATATGCTTACTGACGTGCACGATATCGCCGCCATGCCGCCATTTGAAGACGACGTCCCCGAGTGTCGGTTTTCTTAACCGTCGCGAGGATACTGTGCGTGCCGTCTTGACATTCCTTGGCTACACACCCTGTTCGTCCTGTGCACTCGCGAATTGTATGCGTTTAGTAGATGAGGGAGAATATCGATCCTTGTGTAGGTGCCCTGTGTGGTTCTTCAGTGTTATATTTCTTCCCATCGTAAGTATGTATTCGCAACTTCCAACGGAATACTACTGGTATGTACTTACGTCGCCAAAAGTTCACTCATCAATTTGATTCTCTCAGATTACTTTTTGGTCAGCCTGCTCTCACCATCCTGCGTGTATACATGATGTGAACGACTGCGCAGTTACTCTCGCCAATTACTCTCGAAGAAAACAATTTTTCATGTGAAATCACGATCAACAATGGTTTTCAAACTACACGTTTCTCTTTTCGAGAAGGTCTTGATCATGAACGACCGTCATCTTTACCTCTTATTCGAGAATCGTACGTCCATTTCCGTTTGGATCAGCTGCAGCATAAAAGCGACAGCGTGTCGACAGGTGAGCAATGTGCTCGTGAAGGAGTGGGATAGTAAAATTACACACAAGCAACACGTTCGACCCACAAAGAAAACGCATCACACGAGTTGCGACCACACGCGAGAGCACGAATGGAGTAGCAATGGTGTACGAAGATACGTTGTACCTAAATGCGCGTTCAGCGGCCAACTCAACGTTTCAATAGGCTATTGACATGCTCTCTGAGCGCGTGACCATTCTGAAATACCGCACAGACAATGACGTACAGTGCAAAGGGATACGAAATCTCGTTGAACCCATCCAAAAGCACGATGCCGCTATTTAGAAAGACGTGGACGAACAGGTCCATCAACAGGCGCATCAGGAGAGACCGACGCTGACGGGTTCCAGACTATGAAGCGCGGACGCGTACTTCTTTGGTGCAGTCTTCCGTGGTATTAAAAACCTTGGGGACCCCTTTGAGAAACGCGACACACCGACCAAACGTTATGTGGATGAGAAGGCACTGAGGTGAAGCAACAGCGGACTGACTCCTACAGTTGCAAAATAAATGCTTGGTGGGTGTCTGTAATCCTCGGGAACCCTCTGACTGTGCTAACAAACAGTTCGTCGATACTCTCAACCGCAACAATCGCGATCTTTTTTTATTATTTTGTCTTTTTATAATTTGTCGCGTCTCAACAATCGCGATCTTTATTTTATTAAGTTTGATTATTCGACATACCCCAAAACACGGTAAAAACAAATTCTATTATTATGATTTCCGAAAGCATCTTTTACACGAAGCTTGATCAGCCGACGGCAGTGATGTGGTGACCCGTTGTTATCGCGAAAAAGTGCTTTCACGCTACCAACGTGTATAAACGTGGAAACACGCGCGCAAGCAAAGTACAGTTGACTGCATACCACAGGTGTGCGTGTGTCGAACGCATTAGGTGAAGAAGAAAAGGGGAGGGGCACGAAGAAGAGGGCGAGGGAGGTCGCGGTATGGGTCATCAAAAGCGAGTAAAGACACGAGGCTGGAGATTACGTAAGAGATGCTACGTATTTCGGCTCTCGTCCCATCCACCCAGTGCCTCTCGTCTCATCCACAAGAATGCGCCGAAGGCCGCCATCGCCTGCTCACCCGCCCACATGCGCTGTTAAGCACGCTTCTTGCAATCGCCTTCCTCCTCCACCTGGCGTGAAACCCCTCACTCAACTGAACAGAGAGAATCGAAACATCCTGCTCCTCACGTTCTGGAGTCAACCACCCAAGCTGCTGGCAAAATGGAGGAATAGAGAGAGATAGTAAGAAATAGTCTAGTAGACATCCTCACTTTGTATGTTTGCTTTAGATGCATCATTTTTGTTACCATTGATTTTTATTGCCGTGCTTTGTATTTGGACTTTCCAAACAATAAAAGATTTGTCTCATCACATCTCATTTCATAACTATTTGTTCACTAATTACAAATTACCGATCATTCAGTTTATAAAGCAGAGAGTTTTGGCGTGGTTTCAAAGACGAGGGAAAAGGACACACACAGTTCGTGACAAAAAACTTTATTCATAGTGTAACGAATATTGCGTCATCTGCCGCCGCCACCCCGAACTGCCTGTGATCGCGGGTTACGTCATTTGCCAGCGCTACTACGAGCTGCCTGTGAGCGCGGGTTGCATCACCTGCCGGCGGATTATTCCAGAACGTGCGCGGCGTCCGGAAAGTTCTGGAAGGCACTTGCCAAGAATAAATACGCGGCGGCCGGCGACCGCGAGTGAGTCTTAAGTCCGCAGTGGAAGCTGAACTGTGAAGTGTGTGCATCGCGGTGAATAGCAGTGCAGTGATTGTGCTCAACCGGAATAAGAGGTAATTGAAGAGAAGTGTAGTGTAAATAAAGAGAAGTGTAGTGTAAATAAATAATCAAGGTTTTCAGTGATTATGTTAAGAAACAAAATAAACGTTTTTGTTAAAATAATACGAGACTTTTAATTCACCACCTGGAAACGTAACAATTGGTGTCAGGTGTGGGGTAAAATAGTTGTGTGGTGAATTAAAACTTCAATCAAGATGAGTTTCGGAAAAACCTTACGGGATCTGAAAGAGGCCGAGTTGAAGAGAGAGTTAGAAAAGAGGGATCAGGACACAACTGGCACGAAAGCGATATCACAAGAACGTCTTGCTAATGCGATGATGGCAGCGGGAGAGGATCCAGAGAATTTTCTCTTTGAGGACTTGTCCACAATATTAGAAGCAAAGTTAGCAGAAAATTCCAGAATTTTAAAAGGAAAATTCCAGAATTTTAGAAGAAAATTCCAATTTTAGAAGAACTGACTGAAAACTCCAAAGCTTGAGAAGAAAAATTGATCGAAAATTCTAGGATTTTGGAAGAAAAGCTGGAACAGAAGATAACGCAGAATAATAAATTGGTGCGAGAAGAAATTGAGGAGATAATTTTGAAGAAAGAAGAAAAAATGGAAAAGAAAATCGAGAAGATAGATGAGAAACTTTTGAAGAATGAGGAAAAATTACTAAATCTGTTAGAAGAGAAGCTGAAGGTTTTTGCTCCCCCAACGGAAAAATCAAATATAAACATCGTACAGGAACCACTGGAAATGGCACGAGTGGCCTCCGTACGGGAGCCACTGGGAAAAGCACGAGTAAAACCACCTACCTTTGGTGGCACTTCTTCATGGTCGAATTATTTGAAGCAATTCAAGGCTGCTGCAACGGTAAATTGCTGGTTCGCAACAGATTGTGCTACGGCCCTGATTTTGGCTTTGCGTGGTAACGCCGTCGATATTCTAGAGACAATACCGACCGATGAACAGTCAAACTTCGAGCAAATTGTCAAGAGACTCGAAACACGGTACGGGCAAGCGCACCTCCAAGACATGTTTTTTACCCAGCTAAGGAATCGTGTTCAGAAGCCTGGAGAGAGTCTTCAGGAACTAGAAGCTAATATTTCTCGTCTGGTGCGCCTTTCGGAGCCTGATGCTTCAGAAAATTCCCTGCAACGCACAGCCGTCAGGTGCTTTATTGAAGCGCTCCATGATGCAGAAACACAGCAAGCATTAAGACTGGCAAGACCGAAAACCTTAGCTGACGCATTAAGTCAAGCACTAGACTTCCAGGTTGCAAAAAGAGCATCGAAACGTGACGGACGAGTGCAAGAATTGCAAACCGGCGTCGATACATATGACGAAAAATATTTGGAGGTAATGATGGAGAGGTTGGTTGACGCACGCCTTTCTAGCGGCAAAAGGCGACAACCTCGATGATGGAATTGTGGAGAATTAGGGCACGTGAAAAGTCGATGTGACCGTCCACTGAAGCAACAAGGAGAGCAGCAGTCTGTTGGTAAACCCAGCAGCCAGCAGGGAAACTAAAGCAGGTTGATGGAAGGGGGCATCCATCGACCTGTCAAACAAGAGCCCCACCTTACGAAATACACGTCAAGTCCATTCGACACCGTTCTGACAGCGTTTACGTAGATGCACTCGTAAATGGAAGGCCATGCGTCTTACGTTTGGATACTGGTGCAACCAAGAGCATTATACGAACCGATTTTGCCAAATCATCTCAACTTATGCCGTCCAAATGGAAGCTTCGAACAGCCACTGTGACTCGGCGAATGTTGTTGGAGAGATGGATGCCCTCCTTGCCATTGGAACTGTTGCTTTCAGTCATCGTCTGCTGGTCGCTGACATAGAAGAAGAAGCAATTTTAGGAATGGATATTATGACGACATATGGGTGTCAGCTGGATTTACGACACGGTGTGCTGAGACTCAACGAAGTGGAGGTGGTTCTACATTCACGTAACAACATTGCCGTGAATGTGATTGCGGCTGACGACGTAATCTTGACGGAGCGTAGCGAGATGTTTATAGAAGCGAGCCCTGAGGGCGACGTTCCAGCTGGAGAGATTGCTATCCTGGAACCAGAAGTCACGAGAAGACATTGGTCGGAATTCTAGTAGCCAAAGAACTGGTCGGTGAATAGAACCATACCTGTGAGAATAATGAACATTAACCACTATCCTCTTGAGTTGAGAAAAGGAACAGTAATTGGTTATTGTTCTACGGTATCCTCGGTTTTGCAGAATGTGAACCGTACCGAACCACCACCTAAAGGAATTCCTAAACGACTGCAGAATCTGGTTACAGAGGCCTATAAAGGTTTATCTCGGGAAGAATGTCATAAGGCTGAAGACCTATTACGGCGATACCAGCATGTCTTTGAATGCAGTGATGGTATAAAAGGAAAGACTGATATTGTTCGTCACAGAATAGACACCGGAAACGCCACACCGATTCGTCAAGCTGCTAGAAGATTACCTCTGTCTAGAAGAGAAGAAGCAGATGAGATTATTAAAGAGATGAAGAAGGATGGCGTAATCGAACCATCAAGCAGTCCGTGGCCGTCTCCCGTGGTGTTGGTAAAGAAGAAAGACGGGTCAACTCGGTTCTGTGTCGGTTTCCGACAGCTCAACAATGTAACGAAGAAGGATAGCTATCCATTGCCCCATATTGACGACATGTTGGACACGCTCTCTGGGGCCAAGATCTTCTCGACTTGACTTGAAAAGCGGATACTGGCAAGTAGAATTAGATCCCAGAGATCGAGAGAAGACTGCATTTACCATCGGATCAGGTTTGTGGCAGTTTACAGTAATGCTTTTCGGACTGTGTAATGCTCCAGCTACATTCGAAAGATTGATGGAAACCGTGCTGAGAGGTCTGTCGTGGGAAACATGTCTTGTCTACCTCGACGATATAATTTTTGTTGGAAAATCTTTCGAAGATCACATCAATAACCTAGAACAGGTGGTCAAGAGGTTGAAAGGAGCGAACTTGAAACTCAGCCCAAAGAAATGCCATTTATTTCGCAAGCAGGTGAATTACCTTGGACATGTAGTATCTGGCATGGGCGTAGAACCTGATCCAGAGAAGGTTAAAGCCGTAAAGGAATGGCCAGTCCCAAAGGATAAACATGAATTGAGAAGTTTCCTGGGTCTATGTAGCTATTATCGCCGCTATGTTCTGGGATTTGCCAACATCGCGAAACCGCTGACTCAGCTGACCGAAGAAAAGCGTTTATTTCAATGGGATCAAGATTCCCAGCACGATTTCGAAAAACTAACCCTTTCACTGCTAACGACGCACCCGTGCGTCAAGCATTGCCGTGCCGTGAGTGCTAACGACGCACTAGTGCGTTAGAGTTTTCCGTGCCACCACTGGTACTGACGCACCGGTGCGTCAGGCTGCTCTTTCGTGTTCTCGTTGCCGTTGGTAGATCGCGTTTGAAATTAGGCGATTGCCGCGACATGGGTCCTGTTCTGGAAACTGAAGTTTTTTTGGTGCCTACTAGATAGCGTTTCAATGCTCCTTTCGCGAGATTTCTCACTTGTTGTGGAAGCCATTTGGCAGTCTGCACCGCGGCCTGTCCCAGGGCCCGCGTGCGGCCCACCCAAGCGCGCGAGGGTCAAAATTTTATTGCAGTACCCTCATAAATCCTTTTGTATATTCACCCTCCGTGTTTCCTTCAACGCATTTGTGAGTTCTGCTTCACACTTGTGATTTTGCTTTCCTAGTGTGCGGTACGTTTTGATTTTCGATTTATGTATTAGACGTTTGGCATTGTTTTTTGGTACGATTTCGTGGATTCTGGCTCAATTAATTTCATTTTGATATTAATTTTTAATTATTTTGAACTATGGCGAACCCTGGACAGTTAATGGACCGTGCCGGTCCAAAGCCCGGATCAAAAAGAAGGATGGAAAGTATGTGATGTTTTGAGAGCGCGCGCAAGACAAGACCGCACGAAAAAGTATTCAGCCCACGGGGTGCGGCGGCGGCCAGATGACTCAGCACTGCGCGGCGGCCGGCGCCCCTAATGCGTAGCAGTGAAAGGGTTAACAGCGCTATGCTGAGTGCTCCTATATTGAGCGATCCACTACCTCAAGGGAATTATGTACTTGATTCTGACGCAAGTAATTGGTATAAACGCAAATGGACGAGATGGTCATCGGTTATTACAGTAAAGTGCTATCAAAACCAGAAAGCAACAATTGTGTAACCCGGAGAGAATTGCTTGCTGTGATGAAATCCGTTGAGCACTTCTACAAATATCTCTATAGTAGACAATTTCTTTTGAGAACGGATTATGCTGCTTTGAAATGGCTGCTGAACTTCAAGAATCCGGAAGGTCAAGTTGCCAGATAGATTGAAAGATTGCAGGAATCCACATTTAGAATAGAACATCGGAGCGGAAGTATTCACCGCAATGCCGATGCTCTATCCAGAAGACCGTGTCCTAAAAACTGCAAACATTGTTGTCAAGCGGAAGAGAAGATGTCTCCTACCTAAAGGGTCACTGTCAGTAATGACCAATGGCAACCCAGAGAACTTCAGAAAGATCAGAAAGAGAACGCAGAATGGAAATGGGAAAATATTTAGCGAAGGTCGTGTCAGTTCACCATCGCAACTGGGACCAATTCATACATCTTTTTCTTCTCGCCTATCGCTCCTCTGTTCATGGGCTGGGCAAAATACCACCAATGCACTCTTCGGCCGGGAACTACGTCTACCATGTGATCTATAGTTTGGTTGTAAAACTAATGAAGAAATAGCCGGCGAAGACTTTGAAATGACCTAAAACAGAAAATGGACGTCATTCATAACCAGGTGTGTGAACGAATCCAAATCGGAAGTGACAGGATGAAAAAAAGGTATGACATCCAAAACTGAAGGAGGAGGTTGTCAACGTGGAGATCATGTTTGGCTGTTTAACCCCCAACGACGCAGCGGTTTGTGTCCAAAATTACGACAGTGGGAAGGACCGTACGAGGTAGTGAAGAAGGTAAAGGATGTCTGCCGAATTAAAAAATTGCCGAATGAAACACCACGAGTCACCATTCGAATCGGCTGGCCCCATACGCAGAAAATAATGAAAATGATGATGAAGAAAAGACCGCACGATGTTGTGAGCTGGACATGCAAGAGTTCACATTTGACTAGTTTATATCTCATTATGGGGAAAAGAATAAAGCGCGTTATGGTGTAACAGTGGAAGTGCAAAAGGATCTATTTGCGCCCAGGAATATTCTCGCCTAGGATCTAGATATAGTCAGAGGTATTACTGCTGTATTCGAGAGACAATACAGAAGATTAGCAGAATTAGATAACTAGCAACCAGATATTGGGAAGGTTCTGCAACTGCATGACGTGAGTAGATATGTGTATTACCTCGCCAAAAAAGTAAGAAACATCACAAGACCTCCTATAAAAATCTTCGGGAAACTCTGATTGAATTACGCCAACAAGTACTGCGTCCAGACAAGACAACGTTCAGAAGATTGCCATGCCCAAACTGGGATGTGGTTTTGATGGACTGAACTGGAGAATATTGAGAAACATGTTGGAAGTACTATTCCGGTACACATCTTATAGCGTTTTCCATTCGCCGCACTAGTGCTACCCAGTGCGCACTCAGGGCAGCTTTCGTGTTCCATTGTGAAATTGTGAAGGCATTTGAGGATCTTCTCTCACGCAGGGATACTTCGAAGGATGGAGTATATTATGTTGTGCAAGAAATCTTAAAATAATGTTTGTGATTTAAGAGTTCGGAAAATCAGATTGTGTTTTCCGAAAATTTAACCTTGAATAACTTCATATTAACAAATCCTCTGCTATTTAGAAACTAAAGTGTTTTAGGTACGTCTCAATTTCGAAACGGTAATAATGCGAAAATAAAAATAGTGACCCTTACAAAATTATTCAAATATATATGCCAAGAAATGTTTCTCGCACGCCCATACATATACCAGCGGAAATGTTTATGTTAATATTTTTATTGTTTTCAGTAATCAAACAATTCTACAGAAGCCTTTCGGTTCAAAGTCTTGTGTACTATATCGATCACTGGCAAATCTCGAAATATGAAATTACGACTCATACGCATTTGAAGTTTTCGTAGTTTTTAAATAAAGAAATCACACGTTAATAATTTATGAGTTAAGAAGTAAGAATTACCAAAAGACTTCATAAAAATTATAACGACGATCATAATTCAAAATTGTAATTTTTTGAGTTCCATCAGTGTGACTGACCAAGAACAGCTGTGTATAATTTCACTGCGTAGCGCACAAGCACTAACTCAGTTCCGGAATCCATTTCATTCGTAGCTGCCCTTCACGCGTGTGGGGCAGCACTATTGCGGAGCGATGACGTTTCTGCCCTGCATTAGGGTGGGTTTCAGTGCAACGAATGGAAAACGCTATTAGTTTGCAGCTACCTCCATGGAATGCCGGCATATCCAAAGAAGACAACTTCTGTCACTTCTTAATCTCCAACTGCAATAGAGGCTCCAGCTGCAAATTACTGCATGATTCCCCTAAACGCGCTCCGAGACGGATCGCATCTGAGGAGGGGGTAGTGTAAAGAATATTGCGTCATCTCCCGACGCCTTCCCGAATTAGACGTTTCCGAGGTATGCGTGGTTGGCGACATCTGCCGGCGCCCATCCGAACTAAACGATAACCGGGCTATGCGCGGATTGCGACATCTGTCGGCGGCCGCCTGAACTAGATGGTCCCGGAGTGTTCGTGATGTTTATCGCAAGTTCCAGAAATTTCTAGGCGGACGCCAGTTGAGTATAAATAAGACGCAACCGATTGCCGGGAGTCAGTCTGAAGTGGAAGCTGAGCAGTGAAGTTTGTGCATCGCGGTGAATATCAGTGCAATGGATTGTGCTCAGTGCCGTGAACTGTGGTCAGCCCCTTGTGGTCAGTGCATCGGGCAGTGGTTAGTGCATCGGAAAGTGGTCAGTGCGTCGGAGGGTAGTCAGTGCAGTGGACTGTGGTCAGTGCAATGGACTGTGATCAGTGCATCGGACAGCAGTCAGTGCGTCGGACGGTAGTCAGTGCCGTGAACTGTGGTTAGCGCATCGAACAGTGGTCAGTGCGTCGGACGGTGGTCAGTGCAGTGGATTGTGGTCAGAGCTTAGGTCTGTGCGACAGTGCAAAAGAAGTGAACAGAAAATAAATAATCAAGAGAAGTGTAGTGAAAGTAAATAAAGAGAAACTGTGCCGTATCAAGAAATAAAGCGAAGACTATCTGTACATAAATCAAGTATTTTTAGCGTTCCTTTAAGGAACAAAATAAACGTTTTTGTTAAAATAATATTTGTTTTAATTCACCACAAAGAATCGTAACATTAGTTGCTTCCTTTCTCAATGCATGCTACATTCGTACAGGATTTTAAAAAACTGACATCACGCCATGCGTCTGGTGGTTTTTAAGTGCATGCTACATTACAATGCGAATTGTGAGATCATATGCCTCACACATCTTTTAAGGTCGGCCGACTTGCAAGCGCATCGTCTCTGGAATTTTTTTGGACATATCGTCAGAGCCCTGGACGCTCGTTTTGATGAATTTTACGAACTGACATCTGGGAAGCCATTACATGCAATTCATAGTCTTCATATGATCCTAAATAACTTAAATCCCGTCCACTCCTCAGGCTCTTCGTACGTTCGCTTTCCCAGAACTATTATCCCGAGACTCGTGGTCGTTAACGTACACAATATTAATTCTCTTTGTTTTCTATGATTGCTTGCGCTGTCAACTATTCACGAAATGGTGAACTCCCTCGCAGTACCGCAAAAAGTAGACCTGACACTTATCACGAAAATTTTGATGAATTGCAGAATAGTTTGAATTCGACCGGCAGTTATTCTCCAGTTACACGCAGATTTAAAATTGTCTGAAAAGCAAAAGCCCGCATTTTCAACAACCTGTACGGTCGTGAATACGACCAACGCGACATATCACAAGTCAGGTTATTGGTCCCTTATACCACACGCACTCGAACACCAGAACATATCAACCTTCTATTTGATTGGTCCACTGCTGGTGACAATTCACACTACGTTTTTGTCTTCTCTCACACTACGTTTGTTTTGTCTTCTCATTCCAACTTAACTCATCCAGAGTAAATTCATATACAATACTCTATTTTTACTCCGCTTTCCTTCTCCTTCGACACGAGGAAGATAGCAAGACGATAAAACCGACTATGCTGACTATGGCATCCCCACCTCATGAAGTCTTGCGCTTTGGGAATATTCACAAACAACTTCAATGTCCTATTGCTATGTACGCCGATTGCGAGTCCATACTAATTCCCATCGTTCCAAAATATCCAAACCGATTCCCGCGCGCAGTGGACACAAGCTTATCAACAGCATTCTCACTTTCCGTCAGTCTGCACGTGACGTATGCTTTCGATTCTCAACGTTCGCGATATTTACTCTATCGCGATGATAATCCTGCGAAATGGTTTCTTCACCCAAGTTACACGTTACTATAGAGTAGTCTGAACGAAAGTCTTGAGGACGCCTTTGTTGTGTCGTAGTGGAAGTCGCAGCGGTATATGAAAGCACTCGACGGTCACGAGAACGCGCTGCTTCCAAAAGCGCTTCTTCTTACAATCTCATAACCGCAAATTGGCTTTTCCTTTAACAGGCTACCCTTCTGAAGGCCGATCGCTTCGTGCAGCACAGCCTGAGGTGTATTCGACACTTGTCACGCAAAACTGTTACTTCCACGGCATTCTACCGGTCACTAAGGGCTAGTCAGTATTGGACGTTTTTTATGCGTACTCACCCTAACCTCAGTATTCCTTTGTTTTCTCTTTATTCATCCTTTTTTGTCGGAGATACGCTACTTTCTGCACTAAATTCGGGTGTTACAAACCACTGTGCATGCCGTTTGGGATCAAAAATCCTCCATTCCTTTGTAGCAAATTGACGGCGGCGTTATTCAAAGATTGTACAGATTTTTTCCATTCTGTATATGGACAACATTACCATACGTGGTCACATACGCCACTTAGGAATAGTGTTTCGAATATTGAGAGAAGCGAAATTACTTGTTCAGCCAGCTAAGTGCAAGTTTGCTCGCGGGACTTTAATGTTCTTAGGGTATGATATAGCCTTATGAAGCCAAATGAAGCAAAAGTTCGCGCGATAAAAGAGTATCCGCGGCCTACCAAAGATGAGGATAGAAAATTTATTGGACTAATTTCTTACTACAGGCGACTTGTGCCCAGGTTCTCAGAGAAATCTGTGGTTCTCACGGATTTGTTACATAGAAAACCGCGCCAAGGAAAAATTGCATGGTCGTAAGAATGCGAAAATTCATTTTTACAACTGCGCAAAGCTATGTGCCATGAACCGATAATTCAGGCGCCGGAGTTAAGCAAGGAATTCTGGATGCAGTGTGACGCGTCAGCAAGAGGGGTGGGGATTGTACGTTCCCGGATTGATGATAACGGTAATGAGAATCCTGTGTAATTCTCTCCAAGTAAATGAAATTCTGTACATCAGAGCCTGAGTGCGCGACAATCATCTGGGGGCTAGAGAAACTCAAACATTACTTAGATGGGAATGTGTGTCTAAAGGTGGAAACGGATCAAATCCTCTGGTATGATTATGGAAATGCTCAGGGAACAATCCTAGGTTGTTGAGATGGTCATTGGCAATTCAGCATCTCAATATTGTGATTAAACAAAGAAAAGGTAATCAGAATATCAATGCTGACATTGATCGCATGTATGAGAATGAGCCCCAAGCAATGTTCAAGATTGCAGAGAGACGTACGTGCCTCGGCAAGGCGAATGTAAGACAAGCACTGCAGACACAATGAATTAGTGCAAAATTGATCAAGCAACCATGTACTGCAATCCACGGTATAGGAAACGGTGTTATTTTGGCAAGTTCTTTTTTCTTTCTCTCCTCAAGTGGGTGAAAGTGAGTGATCTTGTCAAGAAAGACTTGCAGAAATTAAAATTGGAAAACAGAAACTCTTGGAAATTATATTCAATCAGAAGAAGAGAATTTGTATATAGCAATTATTGAAGAATTTGAAAACATTGTGTATAATTGTTGTAAACTTGATTGAGTATATAATGCATTTTTGTTGTGTTATTTGGAATGTATTTGTATTGTTGATATGTATGTTTTTTATTGGTGACCCAAAATTTTGAAGTCACTGGGAGTAAATTCATGGCTACCACATCGTAGGAGTAAAAAGACATATATTAAGATAATTGTTTGTAAATAATTGAAACCAAATTAAATTAGTTAAGCCGTTGTAAAACGCAGTAGATCGGGTAGGTTAGTAGGGCCTGTAAAAACTTTTAAAGTGTGATTGTTAACCAGCTACAGAGCGTTTAAGCATTTGATTGCAGTAGAACGTTTATGTAGGACAGCGTTGCCACTTCTAACCCCGCTTACGCGCAACACTCGCCATGCTGATACTCAGATTGACATAAAATTTTACCAACGTGTTTAACGCCTTTCAAAATCCATAAAAATAAATTTAAATGTGATATAAACCATTACAAATAATGTTTTTCCGACAATTAGAATTCAGACGTTTCATTACATGCTGCTTGTCAAAGCGCGGGATTCTCTACGCGTCGCCTGTGCTGATAAGGTTGATTACATGCATGAATAATCCGAATACAATTAATTATTGTAATACACAAGTTTGAAAACATTTTTGACATTTTTACGGTATTCCTTAATTAAATATTAGAAACTATCCTTTACATTGTAAGATTGTTTACGGTTTCCTATAATGAATGGCCGAATTCTAATGTACTTTTGAATCACTTTCAAATGTTACGTAAGCTTCAGTAAAATAATTTTCATCAGTAATGAAATTTTCACTTAAAAATTAATTTTTAAAATAAATTGCATGACTTTTTTAATTATCAAAAACATTAATTCCATTTCAAATGTTACTTGACTTATGTCTCAGAACCTGTATGCGCGGATTGCGTTATCTGTCGGCACCACCACGAGCTGACTGTGTGCGCGGGTTGCGTCATCTGCCGGCGGCCCCTGCACTAGATTGTCTCAGAATGTTCGCGGGGTCCGGAAAGTTCTCGACGGCACCCGCCAAATATAAATACGCGGCGGCCGGCGACCGCGAATCAGTCTGAAGTCTGAAGTGGAAGCTGAGCTGTGAAGTGTGTGCATCGCAGTGAATAGTAGTGCAGTGATTGTGCTCAGTGATGTGAACCGTGGTCAGTGCATCGAACTGTGGACAGTGCAGTGAACTGTGGACAGTGCATCGAACTGTGGTCAGTGCAGCGGACCGTGGTCAGTGCTTAGGACTGTGCGACAGTGTAAGAGAAGTGAACAGTGTAAATAAACAATCAAGAGAAGTGTAGTGTAAATAAATAATCAAGAGAAGTGTGACGTATAAAGAATAATCAAGTGTGTTCTGTGGTTGTGTTACGAAACAAAATAAACGTTTTTGTTAAAATAATATCAGAGTTTTAATTCGCCACTTAGAATCGTAACAGTATGTATGGAAGATACCACCTTTAAATAAATATTAAACACCTCATTGACAGCTTTTGAGTTGAAAAATACACACCTTTATTCGAACGGATCGCCGATTTTCAACGCACAATGCGCCACAACTCAGTACTATGACTTTCTGATATCTCGCATGGCCTTGAGTAATGCGTATCTGGTCGATGGGTTATGATTTTCAGCACAGGGCAGTGAGACATGTGAATTGAAGCCGTACCCGAACACCTTTTCACGCTCAGGGAGTCGGGAGAGGGAATTCCCCTACGGCCTATACCTTGAAATAGAAGTGACCCCAAGGTCGAAATCTTCACCGACACCTGATGTCTCTCTCCTTCAATGTCCGGCTGCCACGAATAAATCGCATGAACGAAAAATCTTGAATAAACAAAGATACGTTGAATGGTAAATTGTTAAAAAATGTTTCTTTGCTTAATAAGATCTGGGAATGGAGAGTTATGCATGTTAAAATCGAGTAATTTTGATGAATATAAAAATACTATTTTTAATTATTATATTTGTCTATCCATTTTCATTTTCTTGCAGTATCAACGATGATAGTATGCGAAATGTGTATTCCATACAAATTAGATGTCATTGTTAATTGTAACATTGGTGTAACTCCGCACCGATAACAAAAGGCGATGATGGCTGCCTTTCGTTCGCGTTAATGTAAACGAATACTTTTATATATTTGTATAATATTACAATATAATAGTGTTAAATAATTACTGTTTTATATTTTTCGATCTATTTACATTTGTTTGCCACTGCAATCAGTATTCGTATACCTTATACAATGAATTCAAT
This sequence comes from Teleogryllus oceanicus, assembly GCA_964035755.1. NCBI lineage: Eukaryota > Metazoa > Arthropoda > Insecta > Orthoptera > Gryllidae > Teleogryllus > Teleogryllus oceanicus. The sequence continues at coordinate 227,754,702 of CAXIVR010000001.1, read as the reverse complement.
GCCAAAAGTATAGTTTCGTTTTAAGTTTTGAACAAAAATGTATTGTTTGCAACTATTTAATTTTCGCACCAAATGTACGATTTCAAATGAGTTTCACAGAAAAATGGTGACTGAGATGTGTTAATTTGGAGAGAAATTGTAGTATAATAGTATTACATAACCATTACTAAAGGCGAGAAAGTACGTGCTGTTTTAGCACCACTAGTTTTAGATATGTTTATTTGTATTTCACTGTAATAAGTGAAATTCAAAAATAAATACTACTTTTCCTTTCCCCATCGCCAGTTTAGAATCGCTAAGACGTATTAAAGTCCCGAACGACATGAGATGTTCGTTTCTAGCGCACTGAATATTGCTTTTATTACTCTGACTCAAGAACCATGATTCACACAGAAATTGGTTGGTCTCATATCAAAATTGGACTTCCCTTGTCATTTCATCCGCTGGATGTTCGTGCTTTTCTTCAATAATAAAAGTTTCTCGCGTGGTGAAAATGTAAGGACGTCGAAATGTAGAAGTAAAGACACGGCAATCATTTATAATTAATTTCTTCGTAATTAAACCATGAAACTCGATTACAAAATAACCATCACATTCATAGAAGACTGGGAATAACTTGTGGAAAACTCATTTGTCTATGATCAACAGAATTGAAGTTATCGTTGAGTAAACATGTTGAATATTTGCGTTAGAAACAGGATGACGAATCGAAGAATTCCGAGCTTCTTCATGAATTGGCAACTTAGCTTGCGATAGAAAGAGAGAGTCTTATGTAAAATTGTATTGGATAGAAAGAGAGAGTAATACTCCATAAGGCTCTGTACTGAAATCAAATGCTTGAAGGCTCTATAGGTTAAGTGCAGTTGTGTACCATGTTAGCCAACCGGCCCAGGGTTAAGGCTCATTCACATTGCAATCACAAACATAAGCATAATACATAGACATAGACATTAACATAAGCGAAGAGTTGGCGTATTCACAATGTCGAACATAAACATAGGCAAAATAAGAGTTTCTATTGGCTATGACAATATTCTAGTTTACTATTGGTTGGATATGAGAATCGATTTAGAGATTTCAAAACAAATACGACCAACACAACCACGCAGCACACGCCTATCGACTTCGATACTCGATTTTGAGTTATCGAAATGTGATTGGCTCATTCCTTATGTCTGACATAAGCATAAGCACAGAAGCTTGAAGCTTGCAAGCTCTTAAGTTAACGTCTTACGTGTTATGCTTATGCGAACGCATTGTGAATGAGTCCGTTTGTAGGCGTAGTCCTAACTTTTATGTTAACGCCATGCTTATGCTTATGTTTGCATTGTGAATGGGCCTTTAATGTTGCAGAATTTTCGTCTGTGTTGTTTCAACTGCGACAAAAATTCACGCGGTGGTGTATAGGAGTTTGTAGCGTCGTGCGCACAAACAGATTTTTTAAGAGGGCGGCCGCGTGACGAAGGCGAGACGTCAGGCTGTCCATGTGCCAGCCTTTGTTAAGTTGGTTTCCGGGCGCGTCAACTGCTTTGGTCATTAGTCCCGTAAGTGTAGTGCATATTTGTTCTCGGTACATGGCGGTGATCTTCTCCCGCTGGATGGCGAGATCCGGCGCCGACCTACCGTCGGCTAGTAGGGTTTCCCCCTAACCAGGACTCTCCCACCAGCGAGGCACCGCCCAGCCGGGACAAGCTCTAAGCTCCCGACCGGTCTCCCAGAATATGTGGTAGTGTAGTGCACGTTAGTGTGTGTGTGTGTGTGTGTAAGGAGAGGATAAGGAAGAAGGAAGGAAAGATCGCGCGCGGTCCGTGGCCCATTTGGTAGGGTACTGCTCCGGCATTTGCCTGGTGTTGATCGGAGAAACCACGGAAAACTACAGATCAGAGCAGCCGGCCGCTAGAATTCTCCTCCAGACAGCGACTGAATTCGACCTAGCTGAAAAGCTAGTGTCGAAAATCCTGCCGCCGTCAGAACTCGAATCTTAGGACCTCCCGGTCAGAGGCGCTGCAGTGACATCAGTTGATGCACTGATCTACCGCTCCCGGTCCTTTGTTAAGGTGCAGGATGTGACATAGAGGAAAGTCCGAGGGGGTAGCATGGAGGGGCGCGGAGACTACCCGGGCGCTCCGCGATGCTCCTTCGGCGTTTTTGCTACGAGAGTGCTAGCCGTTTGGATCGGCGGAGGAGGCGGTCGCCTGGGTGGGTGCGGGCCGCGAGCGCGGCTGATAGGGCCGGCAATATACTTGCCGTAATGCAAGGTGTGGTAGCCGGAGAGAACTTACTCCTAGTAGTGGATCGAATTAGTGCATCACATTAATTATTGTGAAATAGGTTTATTACGGTGGTGAACCTTAGTAGTTAATAAACCTACAATTATTTGATCCCACTCTCGTCTGTTTATTGCAACCGCATGACGCCACAAGATGCGTGTTGACGTACGCCATGACAGGGGACATGGCAAATTTAAATAGGCGAGAAAAAGGCTTTTAAATTTGAGATACGGCCAAATGGCGACACTAGCTATTTTCAGCACACTTTCACAATACAAAAATCGAAAAAAAAAGTTGTTTTTTTTTCTTCAATTTTTGTCAAAATTTCACTACATTACACCTTTAAGCGTACTTAACACCACACACACTATACAAAAAATCTGGGTCATTTGTGAAAGAAATACACATCCTGACACTTAAGCCTTATTCGTAAACATATATTACGACCTTCTCTGATAGTTTTTGTACGTATGTACTTAACAATACATTTTTCATAACAAATGTCCCATTCCAAAAAGAAATCTCTATTTTCTTGAATAAATTAGTATTAGCGTGAATTTGAGTTTTTCAAAACCCAAAAATTTTGAGATTTTGTTATCCATAATTGGTATTCCGGAATAGATTTGACTGAACTTGTGGCACTCCGAATTTCAAACTGGGAAGTCGATATTTGGGGGTACTTTACATGAAGCCTCTACATTTTCGATATTTTCTCAAAAATGCTTTACATTGTTTTCCTTTAAATGGATAGGGTACCTACACGTGATGTTTGAGAACCATGAGAAAGAGTTTTACTGGGAAATGTTATCAGTGGAGCGATATTTGTCACGGAAAGCGATGATAGTTCCCTTATACAACTGTACATGTCAAGCGGGAAAAGACAGCGGCAAAACCGAAAATGCAGATCAATCTGAAAATAAAATGGAACTTATACGAGAAAGTCTGTGCCATTGGTAGCACCACTTTTTTTTAATTGTCCTTGCCAACTACAGGCTAATAATTGCATTAGACGGGTTGATCTTATGAAGACAATTCTTGCCAAGTTGGTGGAATAATGCTGTTGCATCAAATGGTCATGTTGAAAATGGATTGCCACGAAGTGAAAATATTTGAACCCAGGGGGATACGAACCCGGAACCTTCTGTTTCATATTCACCTTTCAACCCATTTCCATACGCAATAACCTCTGTCCGGTAAACAGAATGTTCCAGATTCGTATCCCTGTGGATTAAAATATTTGCACTTCGTGGGAATTCAATTTTTAAGATAGAATGCATGGATTTTTTTCTTAAATGAACCATTAAAAACAATTCAGAGCAAAGAGACAAATATTTTTTTGTTTTGTGATATTTACTCCATATTGGTGGGTGGCCCAGTGTCCGGGCCCTCCTCTGACTTACAGAGCAAATCTCATATTACGTTCACGAAGCGAAAGAAATTCGAAGTGGGCGACTATGTTTGACACCAAAATTCACAAAAAATACTCAATTTTCGAAAAATTTAACATGACCTTTTTGAAGATGTTTTTGATAAAACATTTCATTAAGAAAAAATGTATCCTCACAATTGTAGTTGTAGGAAGGCGCCAATTTTTTTTTAATTTTCGAAAAATCAGGGATTTCAACAAACATGAAACCTGCACCTATCACTCTAGCGTCCTTAATGCTATTTTAGGTCAAAATTTAATCAAAACATTTTGTGTCATTTTAAGAAAAAATGGTTTAAAGAAAATAAAAATTGACACAACATTTCGCATATTATCAAAAAATGGAATATGACCTTATCTGAAGATTTGTTTTTGATGAACACATTTCATGAAGAAAAAAATATTTATCTTCATAATTGTAGTTGTAGGAAGATGTAGGAGAAAAAATTAAGGTTTTGCAATTTTCAAAAATCAGAATTTTCAACGAACATGAGACTTGCACCATTCTCTTAAGCATTCTTTACTCTATCCGAGGGCAAAATTTAAACAAAATTGATGCAATTTTTGAGAAAAATTGTTTAAACATAATTAAAAATTGCCTATTTCACGCAAACTTACGCAAAAAGTACTCAAATTTTCTAAAAATTGTACATGACCATATTTCAAAACCTAACTTAAGGAACAAATTTCCTTTAGGAAAATAATCTCTATCTTTAATGTTTTAGTTGTAGGATGAAGAAAAAAAATTGAACTATTGCAATTAAGGGGAAGGGACAAAATGGGGAAAGGGGGACAAATTAGTCGATGGGGACAAAATGAGCTACAGGGTCATATGTTGCATATTTATCCACTGGTGAAATGATTTATGAGCACTCGTGAAATCTAAACTCAAGTCCCCTAAAATATTCTTAATGGACTCTCGAGCATTATAATGGCAGTTGCTATGGACGAACCCTTAATGCGTTGTTTAGATGGTTGGTTACTAAGGAGCTAAGCACATGTTTACCAACATAATTAACAAATTATATTCAAGGCAGAGTTATTAAAATAACTTCTAATCACCTAATTTTAATCGAAAAGAGTATTACAAGCCAAGTAAAAAAATTCATACATGTATGTGAAATAATGATTTGCAGGAATACCATTCAGCAACAATTATTGTCTTATTTTCATTTTAAATATTATTAAAGATAACTAAAAATTATTAGAAAAGCTGAAGAAAGGTATTTAGGAAATGTTCATGATTTTTACAATGAACATTATTCGTTACCAATTCATTTCATGTTTATGCCTTCAGTTATCCTTTGAAATCGCACACAAACAAAATAAAAAATACAAATTATTATTATTAATGTTTGCAGAATTAAATCAAAGAAAGTCAAAACATTTTTTTATATCATGGTGCTTCAGAATGAAATATTTTATGAGTGAAATTTTGAAGAGACCACAGATCTCAAATCAATCATTTATAAGAGCATTCATTTCCACAAGGTACTCAGGAATATGTAGAATAACCAGATACTTCAGCAATGAAAGGCCTCCAAAACATTAACCAAACATAATGGTCAGAATAAGGAACTTCAACGTTATTGGGTTTCTAAAAGCACTTGAAACAATTCATAAATTGTAAGTTAAAATAGGAAAACTACTTCATGGCTCTTATAAAAAATCTGGGCAATATTGACACATCAGTCATTATACTAATAAACTGGGAGACTCCTTAGGGTTTAAATAATAATTGGAGAACAACTTTGCCAAAATTGAAACATAACAATGTAAATCTGTAAACCTAGATTCACTTTAAACTTCAGGTTCTAATGATGAATACAAGGGTAATTGGTGACCTTTAAAAAAAAAAAAATTTTTTAAAGGATTAATAAAATAACTTTGTTTGGAGTCATGAAGATTGTATTGTATACACATGCTCTCATTGTACAGATCTCTGTAGAAATATAAATAATACACATATCAAGGATACAAAATATCTTACTTATATAAAAATTCACACTCATACAAACATTTAAGGCAACTTATATTCAATAATATTCAGCACTTTCATAATTCTCTAAGCCTCCTGAAAATAATATTGACATTCCACCAGAAGAGTAATCAGTTAACATATATTATCACAATGTAAATCAAATACATTGACATGAAAATGACTTGTGACATGCTTGTACAATTAAACTGACTCTTGGACTGTAATTAGTAGGAAGCTATTTTGGTATTTATGATTTTTTCATTAATTAAAGACGACTTGTTCCCATCATAGCAAGTTTGAATTCAACTTCGAGTGAGAAGCTCTCATGCGACCAAAACTGTGATTTTACAGAAGCAAAATACACTATGTCAAGGCTCCTGATCAGCAGTTACCATTGCTGCAACCTTTAAGGAAACTTATCTAAACAAGGTATAGATATAAGCACTTTTAACATGATTAGCTGTGCACATTTGCAAGTTGTTAAAAACAACAAAGAAGTAATTCTGGACATCCTTTCCTATGGTCTCTCCTCAAAAAACTCAATATGATGGAAAATCATCTTGTTCACTTGACTCTTGAACTATTAATTTGTTAGGCTCTAGATAAAATGATCTCCGTTCATGAATATGACCATAGAAACTGGAGAAAAGAGGAGAAGAAAATAAAAAAAAAAAAACCTACTTAACTGGTTTTTAATGAATACTTGTACTTAATACTTAGCACATGCTTGGGGTTCTGTCCAAAAAATCTTAACTCTGAACTTCTTTTCATTTTATGAGAAATTAGTTTCTGCCATATCGGTCCCTCAGTTTCAATTAAAAAAAAGAAGAAAGAAAGGAAAAAGAAAGAAAGAAAAGAAAAAAATCTAAGAGGAATTTTAAAATGGCTTTTAAAAAAATTGAACAGAAAAATGTTAAAAAGTCCGATTTTGTTTTCGTCATGAACATGAAAATCTGAAATACATTTTGAACAGCAAGATTCATCAAAGAGAATAGTTAGTGGTGGTCACTGTTCTTTATTTAAAGAATACTTTCAATAGTAGAGGGAAAATGGGAATTACAGTTTGGCAGAAAATATAAAGATGCCTAATTTTAACAACAGCCCTGAATTTTATACAGAACCAACACAAGCCATTACAAAAAAACGTGATATTCCTATCACTTAATACCATCACTTTCCATGTTCATGGACTCTTATTACATCAGAAAAATAAATAAAACAGGAAATAAATGTTAGAGAGGCTGCCTATAGTCTCTAAATCATTAGGGTGCATTCTTGTATTATTAGCACAAGAAGCTCACTTTACACAGTTTACATAAATATATAACACAAATAATGCCACAGTGGTACAGCAGCCCTACCAATATATACATTTACAATGATTTTTAAAGCAAGAACAAATCAAGATACAAAACACAATATAAATTTAAGAAATACAATCATTCTGAACACACTAAAATCAATATCAATGTTTAACTGAGTACAATTCTTGAATTAGACTTTCATTTTTATGAAAAATCATATTATATTTTATTCTGATCTTTAAAAAAAAGTAATTAACAACACGACAATACTTTAGTTTTGACCCATCACTCTGGTACTGCTCATACAGAAAATCTCATGCTTTTTACCACTACTTCCATTACAGATTTATGTACTGAGACAAGAATGTTTCATGTACCAATGAACATGTTTTTTTGAAGGGGGGGGGGAGAAAAGGAAAAAAAAAAGGAAAGAAAAAAAAAAAAGAAGCAAAGAATGAAAATGTATAGAATTCATAAAATTCAGTCAACCACAAATATAAATTAAGTCCAACCATTTGTTCTGAATTAGTATTATAGATGATGTTACAGGATTAATAATTGTACAGATATTTTAGAAAATATAGTTTCAGATGAAAACTTGCGGAGCTTCAAGACTTAAAAGTATCCCAATAGAATTAGTTCATATAACTCCTTTAAGTGCCTTAGGTCGCCCATGGAACTTGGATATCCGATAAATGTTTTCATATGTGTATAGGGAGAGAGGCAAGAGGGCCATGCCCCCCCCCCCTGAAAATTTTGAAAGGGGCCCCTAAGACTTTTGTAATACAACATTTTATTTCCTTATTATTTCGATTCCTAATTTTCCTTTTTTTTTTTCTCTCTGACAATCTAGTAAATATTTATATTACCTTTAGGGAAGTGGCTTTCCAAGCAATCTGGCATTTGTGAAAACAGTTTTTGAGATAAGATCACTAGAATTTATTATTAGTATCAATAGTTATCTTTGTTAAAATTGTTACATTTATTATTCATTTACTAGTAAATATGTTGTATGTAAATAATAAAAGTGCAATAGCAATGGAGGGCCAGAAATGTAATTGGCCTTTGTCTTGTTTCACGCTGCACATGCTTGTAAATGGGTTAACGAAAAATTAAACTCTTCAAAAATGGAAAATGAAATGTTTTCATTAATCTCTAAGAAACGCATTAAGAAGGAATGTGAAAATTATTGGGACATTAGTGTCTCCAGTATGATTGGGAGACTGGATAGCCAGTATTGAGAGGAAGACTGAAATCAAAGATGGAGGCAATGGAGGTATCGAGTGACTTTTGTGCAGAGATCTTGCCAGAAGAGATACTTATGGTGTTTATAGATCTGAGAAAGTCAATTGACTAAAGACCCCTAGTAAAACTATGGGATATGATGAGAGATGAAAATATAAATACTGTGTACATAAGTGCTACCAGGAGCCTATAGGCTGATTGTTAGGGCTGCATAAAAGTAGGCTATAGTAATTCTTCAGCATTTAAAATAAAGGTTCAAGACAAGGTTGTTGTATTTCCCCAAATCAATACACAATATGTATAAAACAATTTTTCACACCTGGATGTATGCAGACGATCAAGTGGTCATAGCCAATGATGATATCAACTTCAGGACTAGAAAATTAATATCAAAATCTGTAAAGAGAAGACTGGTTGTAAATATTTCAAATGTAAAATATGGTTGTGGGAGGAAATGGATGAGAATTGTGAACACACAAAGATAAAATTCAGTATGGAAAGGAAGTCAATTATCTGGGATTCACTATAACAAATGATGATCATGACAACAAAGATATCCTAAATAAAGTAAATATAGGCAGGCAAATTGTTAGAACATAGCATCCATAGGCTTGGGACTCTTAAATAAGAATAAAAAGAAACCAACTTCACCTTGTATATAGCAATAGTTACAAGCTGATTTACAAATGGAGCTGAGATATGGACTACAAATGCAAGAGGCAGATGTAGAATTCAAGCAATGGAAATGGAATATTGGATTGATTGATATTTCCAGGTACGTCAACTGCTATGGTCTTAGTTCCATTAGTGTAGAGACTGTTTTATTCCAGGAGGTAGCAATGATTCCTTCCCAGCTGGATGGTGAGATATGGTGCTGACCTACACATTGGCGTGGAGGATTTCCCTCTCCTGGTATCCCACTTCCACAGAGGGACACTGCTCCATTCGAGACAAGCCCGAAGCTCCCAACAGGTATCCCGACATAGGTGGTAGTAGTGCATATAAGAGTGTATGTATGTGTAAGGGGAGAGGAAAGACAGATGGCATGTGGTCCATGGACCATTAAGTTCTGGCATTCACTTGGTAATGATCAAACCACACAAAAATAATGCTCAGAGCAACTGGCCACTAGAATTCTCCTTCAGACAGTGGCTGAAGTCAACCTAGCTATATACCTAAGGTCAAAAAGACACCACCCTTCGGTTTCAAAGCCTAGGACCTCCTGGTCAGAGTCACTACAGAGATAGAAGCAATACTCTGAGGTAAACTCAGCCAGTTGAAATATATGAAATAAAGCTATCCAGTTTCCCCGTCCCCAAAACAAAGAGAGAGGGGGGGAGAAATAAAGAATTAAGATACAAAGATTTAGAGAAATAACAAAAAACAATTTTTGAAATTATGCAAACAAATTTCAATGCCCATACTGCAGTATTGTCTGTATCTTCATTGGACAATATTTTCTCCAGCTGTAACATGTATCCACCCATAAATACACCTGTAATTATGGTTTTTGCCCGAAATAGAAACTACAGGTCTGATACGGAATTCTGGAATCTGTCAGGAGGCAATTTTCTTTTCTGTAGATACTTTAAACAGTCCAAAATTGATTTCTTTCAAAACAAAATATAGATTCACCACACAGAGAAGCAAACTACCAAAATACTGTTTCTTTCAATAAAAAAGAAATAGGCCAACACTGTCCAAATTAATACATAATTTCATAGTTATAAACATTTTACAAATTTTAAATATCAATGGGGTGTTATGAAAGTTCTTTTATGTTTCAAAAATAATTGTAAAATATGATTCATGTAAAATACCAAAACTTAAGCTAAATATGAATAAATTGTATTCATAATTAATTACTACTTTAAACAGGGGTGGAAATGACTATTTTATCCTTTTAAGGTAGATTTTAATGTGCCACACATTTACTTATTATGTGCACACATCAATAAGTTCTACAATATGAAGATAATTTTTAAAAGCTCTCCTTTCTAGGGAAATAATTTTAATTTTTAATAAAAACAACAATTGTAGTTATTGATATGAATAGTAATTGTTGTATCAGTACAATAATCTGTATGTGCAGAAATGACAATTGAAAAAATGTATACTTCAGAATGCCATTATTAACCAAAAGACCAACTTAAGGCACAATGGTATATCTTATATAAAAAATGTCATGTAATTTTCTAGAAAAAGTAACAATATGCATACCAGTTAAAAACGCTGGTATTATAATGTACAAAAATTTTCAAAACTTCACAAATTAACTTTATATCATCATAAAATTATATTCTTGTCATATTACTCTTTAAATGTATGTTGCAAGTGCACAATGAATATATATCTATATTTTAATTATATCTTATAAATTAATCAATCTACAAACTCTTCTTGCAGCAACAAGGAGTAATTTACTATTATAATTTTTGGAAAAAATTGACTGAATTTAATGTCAACAATAAAAATCTTTTAACAACGAACATTTTATACAGAATCATAACATTGATTTAATTGCAGAAATTATATTGCAAAAATATTGAGGGGAAAGTTGCAATTTAAGAGTGTTTTTTTGGTTGTTTTTTTCCCCATAATTTAGTTTAGAAAGCTCTTCAGTCGTGTAGCAATCAGAACGTGCTGTATTAGGAATATTACATGAAGACAATTTGTGTAACATTTATGTTATTGTACAGATTTTATTTTCACACACATTTATCTATATTTTTATATATATTGGAGTTGCTGTATTCTATTTCCATTTTAACTACTCCATGCATTTTATTGAGATTATTGGTCTGTTTTCAATTCTTTTTATAAATGTTATTTGTTTTACATCACTGATAATGGTTGCTACATGACCAAATATTTTCTACTATAAAACATTTAATAACAAGATCTTTATTTAATTTATAATAATATATTACAGCAATCCACACATCACCTCTTTCTGACACCATGAATAGTCTTTAGAGACACATGCTCACACAAAGCTGCTGCTAGGCTGATCCAAATACACAGATCTACGGTTACGACACACTTTAGTATCACGCTTGACCTCATTAGGTCGCACAAAACGAGCATTGTTAGAAACTATTTCTGCTGGTGGTCTGAAAGACGGATTACTTGATACCCAAAGAGATGATTTAGCAGGTAAATGCTTTGGTTTAGGAGGAAGAGGAGGAGGATCACTGAGGTGGCGTGAACGATTGGAAGCTAGCTCATCAGTGGGTTCATTCTGCAACTTTGAATCTAAAATCACTGGATCTATAACAGCATTATCTAGAGAAGAACGATTACAAGGATTTTCATTGGATTTAGCAGCAGAACAAGATCTGTCAACTGCTGGTCGAGGAGGAACTTTCCCTGCTTCTCTGTTCTTATAATCAACTAATGATGACGATGGTCTACCTAAAAAATACTCATCAGATTCATGTCTTTGATTTGGGATTCCATCTTGACTGAAATTATCGTCAAAGAAACGTGACACTAGATTGGCAGATGAATCCTTGTCTCCTTTACATCCACACTTACTGCTATTGGCACCCATTAGCAAACTTTCATGACTACTTGCAAGACCTTGAGGATTATCTGAAGTTTCATAAAATTTTGAATTTGGTTCATCTGGGCGGCGAAGTTTCCGTATTTTCTTTCCAGCTTGAGGAGCATTTTCTTTGTCCTATAACAAATTAATAACACACAACTATAAAAAATATTCTGATACAAATTATCACAGTATCACATAAAATATATTCAGATTCATGTAACTTAAATGAGCTGCTTACAGAAAAACAGTAGCTGGTAGAGCTTTGAAAATTCCTGATGTCAAAAGAAATGTCATTCAGGATCCACTCTATGATACCAATGTACAAAAGAAATAGCAAAGAGTATAACTACTAACTACATTGAAGCACTTCTAGCATTTTAAATTGTGTTGTTATGGTCTCATACTTGAAGTATAAAGCTTGCATGAACTTCTAACAGAACCAAACATTATGAAAATTATTTTTAGAAATCAAATACCTTTTAATGTTACACATACGAGAGTGCTTCTGCTATGAAGCTACACTATGAATATTTAAGCTTGTCATTAAATTTATTCTTCACATGATAGAATTTCGCAATATTATTCATACAACTATTTTTTTCATACAACTAGATTTACACATATTTTCAGGAACACTTTCAGCATATTAACCGGGGTACCGCCACCAAACTGTAATTTCCCCGTTTAGTGAATTGTTCCATCATAAAGAAAGGGTGAGGATCTGATGATCACAAGCTTGGAACACTTTGTGCCACCAAAGTTTCCCTTGTTCATTTTTATTCTTGTTTTAATGAGTGCTATGTTAATGTGCTGTAGGACAAGTAAAATCTTTAGGGATCACACGTGATCCCTGTACTATCACCTTAATCAGTACAAGTAGTCACCCTGAACATTAGGCCAAGCTCCACTCTGCACAATAGTGTGGAGCTAGCATATAGTGGTAAGTTTAACTCAGTACAATCAATTTTTGCAAAATAACCAACAATTTATTGCAGAATAATTGTCTAAATGAAGAAAAGACGTAAAAGTTTATTAAGGAAGCACACACTGTTCTGCAAATATATTTAGTACTAATCAGTCAATAATATTTAAATAAATATAGAGGTAGTATTTGCCAAACCAAAAAGGTTTCTTTCTTTGTCATGGTACAATTAGTTTGTAAGAATTACCTGCTTTTTCAAATCATAAACCCTGCCTTTCTCTCAGATATGATGGAAGTTTTTATTTTAATCCCCAGTGTCAGAGGTGAATTAATGCTTCAGGAAAGTAAGAATGTGTTTAAGACTCCTGTTGGATAGGAACCCTCATTTTATTTCTTCAAAAATTTACATTAGTTCATAAATATGTAAAATTATTTTAATACTAATTATTTTAAGTTGCAAATGTTATAGTTTATGTTTATACTCCTTTTTAATATTATTTGGGGGTGCCATAGTTATTTGAGTCACTGTCACAGAAGAGACAAATTCAAGGTGATAGGTGAATGTCTGGTAATAAGATTTGAGAAGCAGAGATAAAGACTCAATAACTCTTGCTCTAGATTGAAACAAACATGGCAAAAACAGCCAATGGAGAGCATCCTCCAAACAGTCAGAGCATATCAAGTCAATAATAGTAATCAGTAGATTAGAATCTACAATGATACTTTGAGACACTGTCAGGTTTATGCTGTTTTCGGGAAATTGAATGGAAATGAAATTTGGTCAAAAAAACAATATGTGGTGATGTGATTTGACATGTTATTCAAATATTACCACACATAATAATAATAATAATAATAATAATAATAATAATAATAATAATGATAATAATACTAATAATAATAGTAATAGAAATAGTATATTTACTATCCAACAGAACATGGAAAATTAATGGAAATTTTTTACTTTTTAATGCCATGAGCTTGTTGCTAGCAGGATTCAATAAAACATAACATTGGCTTTGTTATGCCAAAAGTCAGTGGCAGCTGTGTCATTGTCTTCTGATGCCAAGCACAACACTAAAGACTGAAATTTAACATTTGTTATGGAGACATTAGGACTTGTACTTTCCACATGGAAGGATCTCATCATTGTACAGCTCAAAAGAATCCTATCATTGTGGTATTGAGTTAATGAAGTACACAATTTGTTCAATATATACAGTCAGATGAGGGGCAGGTGACACCTTTCAATTCTCAGTACTTCTCTTTCACATTTGAGGAGGATAATTTGGAAGTATCGCTCATCCAGTTTGCAAAGAAGTGGAAAAAACAAGGATTTAAAAAATAACAAAGGAGGGAAGGCAATCTTCCTAAATTGTGTATACGCATCAACCATGGTACTTTTTTCAGATTCCAACTTCTAACAATTTTCATATGACTTGTAGACCTTCATCTAAATTAATGAACCAATTATCGCTACTTTTTGTCTAGTTAAATTTGTGGCTAGTGACAGCTCTCAGACTTTTTGGTGACATACAAGCTTACTGAGAAATGCACATGCATGATTGTTGCTCCAGGGTGAAATGGAATTCTGAGAAGTAAGAAGTAATACTTCGCCCATGCCCCTCCGTACACATTCTCAATTTGCTATGATCTGTTGTTGCCTCAATAAAGGAGTGGAAAGAATCCCCGTGAACAACAATGGAAATTGGAAATATTATATTTCCTCCTACAGAATGTGTACCAACATGACTTCTATATCACTGGTTAATCCTCTCTATAGACATGCTAACGATGGATGACAGTTTTAGACAATTTAGAAGAAACAGCCAACATAAAACCCTGTAAGTGTACTATTGCTATATACAAAATTACTCCCCAGTCCTACATTAAACGAGTTTACGATCAAGCCAAAAACCAACAACAACAACAACACAAATGCACACCAGAAAATAACGTATGGAACAGATTGCTCCATCTCTCATTAAAATTGTGCATAACCTGGACACGATGCATCCTAGGCCCTTAAACCAGGTTTTCATGTATCAATGGGTCACAAGTTTTGAGAGGATGAAAGTTTTGGTGGAGCCCCAGTTAGGCTTCTGAAGCAGTCTTCTACAAATTATACGTTTTTGAACCTTCTATTGCATTTTCAGACATTTAGCTCTCTTGGATCCCTACTCCATAGAATGAGTGGTAAGATGCAGTAATTTGGAGGAGCAGTAATTTGAAATCTAAGTAAAATTAAATTGAAGCAAGACAGAAATGAAATTCATAAATAATGTAAATATGCTAGTATAGTACGATTCCAACTGTAATTTATATGGTAAGCTTCTGTCAACAGATTTTTATTGTAAAATGTATTAAAAATTATGTACTAAAAATTGTTAAACTGTACAGTTAAAAAACAGGTCTGAAGACGGCTAAAAGGTATAGCCCAAACGTCATCAAAATATACTATATGTAATAATATATGCTCAATACATTTATTCTTGAATGTCAAAAATAAGTGGAACTGTTCGATAACAATAACTGATAGACATCCATTGAAGGGAAAAGAAAGTAAAAAATGAAATTCCATGTAACAATTAAGTGACCATTTGATTTTCTGTGAAATTTAATTTCAGCGCTTATCAATATTAGAATGTTTTCTCACTCAATACCAGCTGTAACGAACAATTCAGGGACTAGCTGTTTGAAGTTAGAATCCAGAATGAAGCCATTTCACTTCTAAAACCATGATTTACAAAGTGCACTATGTTCATGGGTATTAGTATGGAGTAGTAACACTAGAATGGAATATTAACATAAAGCACAAATGCCTGTGTACGTAATAATAACAACACTCATAATAATAATAATAATAATAATAATAATAATAATAATAATAATAATAATAATTACAATATAACAAAAAGAGCACTTTCATTTGCTACAAGCATTGAAAAATTCTATTTTACAATAAAAGTAATATGCATTGAAATGTGCAAAGGCTCATATGATATTACATCCCAAAAAGTTGGCCACCATATGAAGTTATGATTTTGGATAGGGCAAATGACATCCCCCATGACTATAGAACTTGTATTCAGAAACAATGTGATGACACACTGTTCATCATACAAAATTTAAATTATGAAGTATAGGTGGTAGCTATATTGCAAGTGGTCTTGAGAACAGACAACAAATGACAAACATAATTCACTCATATATCAGAGTCTCTTGTTTGATGTGAATAGTGAAAGAAAATGCAATATGAATACAACAGTTTCCTATGAAACGTGAAACAATGAGACCATTATTTACACCAGAACATCACAAATGTGAATTGAAACATGTATGTATTATACACAAGTTTGGGAATCAGGCTGTGACCATAACTATTATTTGGTATCTCTATTGTTTCAAAATTATGAATCGTTATATACAATTTTTACGTTGTAAATACCATAACTTGGGATTACTTTGCTCCACTTTTTTGAGGTTTGATTCTACAGTGATTTTAAAAATGGCATTTTTGTAGAATTTTTCATTGTTTTATAATTTTATTAGCTACTTTAGTGTAAGTAGTATTTACTGATATTATTGTATGTCACAAAATTTACTTGTGCTCTTTATATTTAATTTCAAATGGATGGAGAAAAGTTACCATAGAATGGGGATTATTTACACCAGCCACCAAAAGTAACAGTTACAGATGAATTTTTGTTTCGAGCATTGTTTGACCTTTATTGCAATAGAACATACAACTCCAGAATCAGAATCCAAGTAAGAAAAATGACAAAATATTTTTTGTAAGAGCCAAAAAATGTTAAATAGTACCTACATATGTAAAAGTAAGACACTATTAATTGGAAGAAAAGACTTTTCATACAGTTCTCTTCTACATTCCTAACTCAGAAATTCAACAACAATATCTGACAGTGGGGATTTGCTCCTCTTTTGTTGTGAAGCAATGTATTTCCAAAGAGGGAAAAGATATAACCTCTGATAAAAAAAATTACTTTCTCATACTCATAAAACACAACTAAGCTCAGAACTAAAATATGATATGGAGATACAGATAATGAATTCTTAGAATGTACACAATTCACTCACAGATTGTCTTCAGTTTGCTGAGTTTTTAAATGATTTTTAATAACTCTTTTTGCCTTCTGAACACAAGCCTCGCTTTTTAGCGGCAGAAATGACTTTGATGACCTATATGAAAAAAAGTGGTCACTAAGAATGTGCTTTAGTTCACCCCAAAAAATTCCCGCATAGTGGTGCAGCTGCTCAGATTATACATGCAAGTCAAGGAAGCTTTCCATGCAAATGGAGCTAAGTTTGAGTCCAAGGAGCAAAGTAACCCTAAGCTAAGGTAATAGACAAATATTTTGAGGTTTGTATTTCATTATTAAGCAACAGGAAAAAACAAACTGTACAATAAGAAGGTTTAGAAATGGGATCTATCCACTTTTTCATTCCGGGCCCTAATAACATTATTAAGCAACAGGAAAAAACAAACTGTACAATAAAAAGGTTTAGAAATGGGATCTATCCACTTTTTCATTACCAGGGCCCTGTAATAACATTATTCTGCAACAGGAAAATTTGCCTTTTTTTGCACAGCATTGCATAACTTTCTCGCTTGGGAGTAGACAAAGCATTACATAACTTTCTGTCTACTCTGAAGCGAGAAAGTAAAGCAATTAGTAAAGGTCTATTCATTCTCCAAAGAAAAATCCACTGAATGACATTTTTTCTCCAGTTACTGCACTGTCTTTGGTCAAACAATTTAAAAAGAAAAATTCCTTGATTTATAGAGCAATAAGTGGTTAAAAATTACCTTTAAGAGCAAGTTTGTTGATCATTCAAGAGTGTGCTAGCGCAATACAGCTTAATAACAAACACATCATAGTGTTTAAGCCACATGTAATACACATCATCTTAATCAATTGCTTTTTCAACATTTTGACATATTTCCTATCTGAACACCTAGATGTTTAATAATATTATTTTGACTTATGAGATGTTTTGTTTACTTTGAACATTTAAAGTAAACATCATATAATGGCAATCTGTTTAAATAAAAAAATAAACTATTTTGTAATGTTTCCCATCCACTACAATTAATTTTCGGGCTGATTAATAGCAGCCATTAGCAGTAAAGTTAAGGCAGTAAAACCATTATTAACACACTTTTAGTGACTTCAATCAAAACTACTCAAACTGTTTATGACATGCTGAGAGAGGTGAGATGAATTCTCCTTCAGGAATAAAAAATAAAACTGATTTCAAGTTTCAGTCAGTGCAACCAACCCTTAGAAAACCAGAGATGTTTATATCTTACCTTCAGAAAGTCTGGAAGTTCAGAATTAATTTCAGTTCCTCTCTGATCTTCCAACCTACTCCTTTGTGCTCTTTTCAGTCCTTCATACAGTTCTGTAAGAAGACAACAAAAATGAATACAGCTTAAAGTTATTAATTTTGAAATGCATCCTTACTACTTTAATATATTTTATCAGTCACATGTGTCTTTAACCCCTGTTAACATGCAACCCAGCATGTTTGTTACATGCACCTGTATGTTAAGAAATTTAACATCATTAGCCATGGATTTTAAGATCCTTAGCAACATAAGCAACCATCGATTCATCGCAAATCAAATGTTTGTTAAGGAAAAAACATGGCGATGTACAAAACAAATCAAATTCAAACAATTCAGAAGTAATTCTCATTGGTTTGGGGAATAATTATTCTTCATTGTAATATTAATAATACAATTAGAAAAATGTATATTAGGTAAATTAACCTCATTTTCCTCACATTCCACCCAATGATGCTACTCCGGTAATTGTATTTACTGACCATGTGAAGGTGTCACCACAGGAAGTCAATGCACCAATTTCCTAACCAAATGTCGTTTCTTTAGGTTCAGGAGAATTATTTGCATCCATATTTCTCGAACCACGGTATATGAATATTGTTTGTATAGATATATTGCAAGCAACACAATATCATACTAACGTGTTGCAGCAACAGAATTAATGTGTATACTATCGCAGTAATGTCGTAAACTTTTGCATAATTCATGAGATTTTACGGTGATTGATAAAATGCTGAATATACTACGAAATGTTACAGTGTTATCACTGCCTCGTCCAAATTAAAAATCTCAGCTCTGCTATGCTCCACCTCAATTTTTAACTTTTGGCCTCGACAGTAATAATACTCATAACATTTCTAGGTATGTTAATAGCTATTAAATTACTAGAAGAGCAGGTCTGATGTAAAAGAGATTCTGGGGATTGGTAAAATAAATAAATTAATATATTTATGCCATCAAAACCAAATTTAGAATATATATAAAAAAAAACAGGGTTGATGCACATTTCAAATTTTAAAATTCCCAAACTTTCCCATGTTTCTTAGCATTGATATTCTGATTTTCAGTTTAATTTTCTAGACTATTTTTCTAAAACATAATTGTTGTTTGGTGTTCACAACCTAAAAACAAGAATTAATTATTTAATTTCATTTTACTATTTATTACTTGAATGCTAAATGGAGTTGTTTCAATTCTGAGCCTTTAACAGTATTTCACAGGAGTAAATATAGCAAAAACATTTTACATTTACTTACTTTCTTAATACAGTTATTATTTCACATTTAAAACTCACATTAAACATTACTTTTTGTATCTTTTCTGTGGGATACACTAAGTGAAAGTGAAAGATGTTGGATCTATGCATTTTAACCACCTACCGATGTCAAGAAACTCAAATGTTGATGTAACAATAAGCTGCAAAGGTGATTAATACCATACATATATAAAATACCTTTGTAAATGTATTCTTGTCAACTAATCTCATGTTCAATTGTTTCGTGTAATTCAACCTCTGTCAGCATAGTCAACAGTCCTTTGGGCCAGTCTGGAACGTCAATATGCCTCTAGAGTAACACTAATGAAGTTGGTAAAGGTTCTAGGCAACTGGGGAAAGTGAGGTAGTTTGCCATGGGTTTCCTCACCCAATCGGAAAGTGAGGAAAAACCCAACGACCCTACAAGTTACTCTTTTCAAAGCCTAAAAGCCATTATACAGCACCACCTCTCAGCAGCTCTTACTTGCACTAAATACACACTCTGTGGGATCCTACTGCTTTGTAGAAGCTATAAATTGCATCTCTACAATAACTGAAATATTAATTTGACTTCTATTTATTACAATACAATTGACAACTACACACTAAAACATAATTTTGATTCACAGAAATCTTACCATCACTCTCTGAACGACCCTGTAGTTTTGCACCTACTTTCCATTTTGATATCAGAGGTTGTTTGCTTGTTGTCGTTGGTTTGGCTTCTGAATCATCTGCAGCCGTTTTACAAGAATTTCCATTCTTCTTGCTTTTGACACGTGACTCCTGTGAGAACAATTTTTTAATTGATATTGTTGTATATGAAGCTTTAAATTATTAACAACAATACAAATTCAAGAAACAAGTATGCATATAAAACATGTGATTTAATAAAGAAGAAACCATACCTTAACTTTGTCTAGAAAAGCTGAATCTCTTCTAAGAAGTCGACTAAGTATTCCAGAAGAATACTCGGAACCCCAGTCTTCAGACTGAAGAAATAGAAGTATGTAAGATTGTATTTTAAAAATTTTCATGGGGAATTAAAAACCCAAAACATATTAACTGATACACAACAATAATGGAATTCAAGACCAACTTCTCTGCAATCAATAGACACAGATTATGGTAATTCAGATTACAGATCATCGTCATTCTGATTACTGAAAACTTGTTAATGTTTGGAAATGCCTGAATGCGCCATCAAGTAGGCACTGTGAAAGTCTCAAAATATTTTATGAATATAATTTTAATTATATGAATTTCACTGTCTGTCTAGTTGTTATATTAGAAAGATTTTGAAGTATTAATGAATGTATGCATGTGCAGATTCCCAAACCTCAGAACAGTCGTCACATTGCTTGTTCACCCATTCACTAAAACTCCGAAATCTTTAAAAACAAGCGTGTAAATTAGATAGAGAGAACAGATTTTCACCATATTTAATATAAGTTGCTACAAGTGTTTTGATTTGCATCATCACAGTTGCCTCCTTAACAATTACAATCTAATTACTCTTATACTGTCAATTTTTGTTTTATGATTTCATCCTATGAATTTATTTCAAGTGTTTGTTTAGACTATTTTAAAGTAGAATAAATTCATTGAACCCTTGTAATACATTCTTTATTTTAAAGTGTTTCTGATAGCCCCTTGTTGATTCAGATTTATTACAAGCATTGAAAATTATCATAAATTTTGCCACTAATATGACTGCTGACATTGCTTTCTTCATAGATAGGACTATAAAACATTGTTTTTATTACATAATTGGGTTTACAATTGAAGGGCTCAGTAGAAAAAGGGGCTATTCCACATTTTTTGTGAAATTGAGTTATTAGCAGTATACAAAACTTCAAATATTATTCTTTTAGTGTAATATGTTATTTAAATCCAGTATGGAATTGCAAGTGAACTGTGTTTGAAAGTTTAGAAATATATTGAGTTATATGAGGGAACTTCAGGTAAAACACTCATTATCTCAGTACTATGTCAGTGTGGGGAAACCCCTTTTTCTACTGAGCCCTTTAATTATTGCTTTGTGAATTACGATTAACTGTAGTGATAGTTATATTGAAGAATATTATCCTAGAACTTATTAAAATGGATTTCATTGTTACTTCTTTAGTTAATATTATTAAACACTATTTATTTTTTGTTTAATGTCAGAAGCCAACTCTCATATGCACTCATCATGCTACATAATAAACAATTTATGAGTAAATTACATTATACACATCTACACTCAAATTTAGTATCAACCCTATAACAATGTGCTTTATCCAATTACACAATGGTTTCCTCTTTCTCGGGAGTTCATATGATCCAGCAAATCATTGAAAAAATCAATTGTCTTGGCTGAAACACAGACCCATGGGAGATAGTTCCAACTGTTGACAAGGATATGCTTCCAAACTCCAGTCCTTGCATTCTCCTTCCAAAATTTCAGATCATGTCTTCAAAGCTTTATGACACAGACCTTATTCATGTTTTGGATGTTGAATCCACTATTTAGGACCCAAAATTTTTCAACAATAGTTACTATTTCTTCCGTGTAGTTGTGTGGGGAGGTGCAGATCTTTACCTCTCAGGATAGATGAAATGACAGATCAGTGGGTATCCATGTGGTTTTTCTTTGAATTTTTTTTGCTATGCTCCTTATCTTTATTGAATTAGGGGGTCTGCATAACTTTGGCATATTCAAGAATGGGTCTAATACATTAAGACCAATCAGTATACTCAATTAAAATCAAATTCATGTAGTTGAATTAAAAATTTAAAACCAGTACAGTAAGCCTCAAAACCCTCCTGCATAACTTGAGTAGGACAGGCAGGGCTACTTATGATTTTGTATGATAATTTTGAAAAAACATTTGAATTTTGTGTCTCAACTATGAGCAAATCTATTAGGTGTTGACACGTTCTAAAGATTTGTTTGTACATGTCATCACCATGAATACCTATGTTAATTTCTGTGAATTTATACATTACAATAGATTTGAATATTTTTTTCACTACCTATGAAACAGAAAAGTGAATGGATATGTAAAATTTTATAGTACAAATATACACACTAAACATTTGCAATCTCTTAATCTCTAAGTCACCCAAGTATGATAAGAACCAAAAACTAAATGTATGAATTCACATATTTTGAGCAAGTAGGTTTAATGACCTCTCCTTCTGATCAGCCTTTTCCACCCAGTTTCGTAACAATCCACAGAGCAAATTCTGAGATGATCTTGTTTTTGCTTGTGGCAGAAAATGGAGATTTTCTCCAATCCTCCAAATCATAGACATTTTTTAAGCAAATAAATAAATGCAAAATACTGAGAACTTTCCATATCTAAACAAATAAATCTTTTCGGAAGATTAATTATCAAACATAATACACTGTAGATGAAATGAAGAGAGAATGAAGCAACGATTTAACTGTAATAAATGGAATGGAAGAGAGCTTTCTTTCAAAACAGAGTTTGGTGAGAAGGAAAGAATAATGAAGTGGGTGACAAAATCTGTGGTAAAAATCTCACAGCTGATGTAAACCTCAAACAACCTGTTCTCTTGAATTTCAAGCACATAAAATGGAAATGCAATGTAGGTGCACCTACAAATACAACAGAACTTCTGACTGTCAATTTTCTATACAAGACATTAAAATACTGGACCTAAAGGAATTATGGAAAAGAGTACAATATCAAATCACCTTTTTTTTTAAAACATCAACATTTTTACAATACACATCTTACACATTTAACATGACAACGGTTAACATGACTTACTCTAACTGATCCTTGGTCAGATGTTCCTCTGCCACCATCAGCTTTTCCTTGAAGTAATTCTTCAAATACTCGGTTTGTAATTTCATCTAACGTAGGCCCTGATTTTACTTTTGGAGGATTTTCACTCTTCCAAGCTGAAAGTATTAAATATACTCAGGGTATTTAACCAAGTAAATATAGAAAAACAATGTTTCTCTCTCATCTTCACCTAGTGATACATACCTTCACTTCTAGAGAGCACTTGCAATCTCTGATTATCAACTTCAGTAACAGGTAAAGATAATACTAAAATTTCACTTTCACCCACCTAAAAAAGAACAAGGTATCACATACACTTTAGGAATTTACAAAAGAAAGAAGCCTGTAAAATTAAAATAATAATAATAATAATAATAATAATAATAATAATAATAATAATAATAATAATATTCCTACTAAGAATACATAGAAACATATCTGGTGATTCTAACTTACCAATCGCAAAGCAACAGAATCAAGTTTATATCCATATTTATGTAATAAAGGTCTCAAGACTTCTCCCAGAGTTTTACATGGATTTGCCTTCACCCCAATGGTCTTCCGATTAGGAAGTTCTAATCTAAAAACCACTCTTTGTTCAACATGAACTTCCTTGGCCCCAAGAGATGTTGAGTCTTCATCCAAAGAAATTTGCTGCAGCTAAAAATATAATAAACAACTGTATTCAATGCTAATACTTGTTATTTCAGAATGCAGCAAAATAGTTTTTATCATACTGTTAATAATATCAAGCTACACATTGACATCCTCTGTATTTTTACAAATAAGATTCAGATGATTTAGTACATATGTAGATATAACAAGTTGCACAAACTTTTAAGAGAATAGTTATCATACTGGCTGCTTGTCACGAATGTATAAGATACACGTAATGTTTGAATCTGGCTAATTTGTGAATAGGCCAGTTAATATTCACATTACCCACAATGGGTGATTAAAGTGACAAAGAAGGAGTAGCTGAAGGTATACTTTGGACCTTATCTGGAAGGGCATCAATGAAGCACATTATGGTGATGAGGAATTGGAGATATGTGATAATCAATTTTGGGGAAATTTGTAAGGTAATCTCAGAAATAATCATGTAAATTTTTGGTTCTAAACATTCACAAAGAAGCTCATCTTCCAGTATCAGAAATCAATAGATCAAGAATTTGAAAACGTGAGAACAACAAGTAACTCTGAAACTTCTAGAAAATTCTAAAAGTTGTCAGTACTCTCTCTGTAGTAGGAGCGTTCAAAGTCTCCAATAGTAACAATCAGATGTTTGTGCCTTGACATAAATTCTCATCCTCTACATCTTTCATGTAATTTAGTTCAACATGTTACCAAGAACTAATGTGACTATTGTAATGTTTCTCTCATTCCAAATTCATCAAATGAAATTTATTTCAACATGATACCAAGAATTAAGGTAATTAGTATTACGTTTTCTCTCATCCAATTTCACGTTAAAACTGACAAATTGTTAGAGGCCTGATGATGGAGGCAAAATTTGACCTCCAAACCGTTACCACAGCAATCTTGTACAAAATACTACTTGGAACATTACAATGAAATTTGTTTTAATAAATGTAATTATGACTGTCTAGAAAAAGAAGTATTAGAACCTTTATTATGAAATAAAATCTACTTGGTTCATTATCTTTCTTCCCCTTTCAGTTTTTTATTGTTTACATTAGTTTCACAGAGCATGAAGAGAGATCAATAAGTCTATTTTCTCGCTTTAGTTACACTTTATAGGAAAGTAATGGTAAGATTTTTCCTGACCTATGATTTACTAAAGACAACACAAGAAAAGTAGGATTCTTATTTCACAATGTTCACACAAAATACTACATAGAATTCATTTAAAGAAAAAATGTAAAACCTACATTTTATTGCCAGAAAATTATTTATGAAAAATTTAAAACTACAAAGTCCACATTAATCGAATGCTTAACTTATATCACAATTATAGTGATTTTATATAATGGTATTATATGGGGGGGGGGGATCTTTTACATACAATTCAGATATCTACAAATATAACATGTGACGTAGTCACAGTGATGGATCCACAGGAAGGGAATATGGAAAAATTCCCTCTCCTTCGAAGAAACAATATAAATTTTCAATAATTAATTAATTTTCTAGTTCAAACAATATTGTTAAAAATAAACCAACAAAAACATTAACCTTTTCCATGATATTTTAAATCTTACACAAAATTGTGTTTTTCAATGTTAGTCCTAACAGAAACCTCATTGTTTCCACGTAGAAAAAAAATAAATTCAAAAAGTGTAGATTAATACCGTACTTTGTTGGCCATAGTTTTATTGCAATAATCTGTTTATTACACTGATAACATTTTCTTTTCCTTAATTCATAAATCCTACAGATGTAAATTCTGCTATGCAGTAAAATAATGACCATTTGCTAAAATTTGTTGGTTAATAATGGTTAGAATAATTGGAATTTCCTCACATGTTAACAAAATATGGATTTTCCAAAATGATGAGGACACTACTTACAAGTAAGTTAGCCCAGTAGTTCCAGGAAGCTCAACTCATAAGTAACTGTTAGTTTTCCCCCCAAGACACGATATATCTCATGTTCATCAGGTCTCAAATCAGAAGTCAATATTTGTAAATATATAAGTACTTAAAGACCTGTAACAACTGTAACCTGTATATGCCAGTAACAACCATTGTTAAATTCTTCTGGATCTGTGACTATATCAATTGTGTTTTTTTGTTCAGATTTCTTTCGATCCATTAAGCAAATACTGAGATAGTGCCCTGACACCAAATTTTTAGTGGTTTTTACATAAATAAGTAAATTAAATGTGTAAGAACAATGAAAGAGTGGAGTCGTAGGCTTCTGTGGCCAGAGTTATGTAAATGATTTTGGCTGTCCTAATGACACCGTGACAAAGGCAGTGTTGCTGACATTTCTACCATCTTGTCATGGTCTTCCTCAGCGCTGCTTAGGGCAGAAGAAGATCACAACAAGATGGTCGAAACATCAGCAACACAGTCTACAACACAGTGGCACCTGGACAGCCAAAATAATTTACAGAACAATGAAACAGTTCTAAATACAGTACAAAAATGATTCCCCAGATTAACATAGACCTTTCTGGATTATCAAATTCTTTGGATTTTCAATGTAAACCAATAAAGTGGTATTTGTCTTTAATGCAAACAATCTTGTCTTAACCATTCAGAATTCACTTTGATGGTTACAGAAGTGAAGCAGATCAAATTTGCTGCTTCTGGGAAATTCCTCCTAGACCCAGTTTACAAATGTTTATATTGTTGTGAATAATAGTTTTTGTTTAAAATGTAAATATATCATACAATTTAAAGAATTTAAAGCTAATTTTATGTCTATGTTTAATAAATTTTTCAGCAACATATAGTTTTAACAAAATTATTTCCGTCGACACTTATAAACAAAAATGTACATACATAAAGTATTCAATTCATGTGAATTTTTTGCACCAGAATCAAAACCAAATTATTGGTGGTCTGGATTTTAGACATCTGAATTATTAATACTCTATTGTATATACAACATTGCACTGCCATGGAGTGTATTCTTATAGTATTCCAGGACAAAAACAAAAAACTCACTCTATCCGAGTTGCCCATGAAGACTTCAAAAGATGAATAATGAAGTCCACGCTTTTCCAATAGTCTATTTACAAGATCTTTTACACATTCATTTCTTCTTGTCTGCACAACAGTCGTAGCACCATCTGGCAAGATTACACGGCACAAAGCACAGCTTTCCCGTTCAGGTAGTTCTCCTGATGTAACAGACTACAAAATAAAAGGAATTGAAAGATAATTTTAGCATTTAGCAAAGCTAAAAAATGTGTTATTTCAGAATAACAGAAAACAAATTGTAAACCAAGCGTTTTCAGCAGTAATGCAGAGAAAAGGAAGGAGATGCAGCACAGTATGCATAAAATCAGTAAATTACTCAGTGTTTGAAAACTTTACAATTTCAACTAAATGATGAAAGAAATTTTGAGGCCAAATATTGTAGCACGAGATAAGAATAGGCAAAAGTAAGATGCAGAAAGTCCATTGTGGAAAGCAATAAATTAATGGCAAGTTTTCAACATAAGCATAATTTCCTTTTAATACACTAATTCAAAAACTCTGTATCAGACAGCATGCAATACTTTAAATGCAAAATAAAATTACAGGATGCAATTGGTTAGCCTAGGTATAAATGAAATAATTTTCTGAAATCAAACCTTTATTTAAAACCTTCCTTTAATTATTTATTCCTATATTCATTCAAGAAAATTTATGAAATAAAAAAAATGAGATCAACAAGAAATGTAAGAAGAGATATTCAACGTACCCGACCAAGAGAGAAACAAGCAGCATGAAACATGAATTTAATTTTAGTTTTACACAGTTTCTAGAATTTAACTTCATACAAATATTTATATAAAACGATGCAATTTCTATAAAAATCTGATGCTTTCGCAACAATAACAAAGCAAAATTATGTACTAGGGAAACTGATGTTAATACAAAGTAAAATTATTACATAGCTCTTCAAGGCATGCAAGACAACTGCGTTACTGGAAAACAATCAATCATTAAAGGATCAATCACAACTTTTACATTTCAGAACAAAATCTTATTAGAAACAAACATACAAGTTTCATTAAGACCCCTATCAATAACGTTTTGTTAAAAGAATTTATCATGATTTAAATATTAGAGAAACACACGATCTTATTTTGTAACATTACAAACATATTTATAGCTAATTCATTATAATGATTCATGATATACAATAAGCAATTACATACATAGAAAAAAAGTTTTAAAAAGAAGTTTAATGAATATATAATGCTGAAATTTTTATTATGAATTTCTATTCTTCAAATATTTGCTAACTGAATAAATAATTGAATATGACAATAGAAAAGGAATTAGTTTACCAACTTCACATATACGCAGCACAAATAGAAGACTATTGGAGAACTAATAAAGTAAATATTGCAAAAGCAGCTTATGTTCAAATGTCCTAATACTTTCCTACAATTACGATCTTGCTTGAGTGCACTGGGAAATTGATTCATAATTAATTTGGTGTTTTCATTGTTATTGTTATTGCTGTGATCATTATATAATTATTATAATATTATCATATTTAACCTTTTGCACTACGTTTGTCAATTACAATTTCAGGGAGATAAAAACAAACTGAAATTAACTCACCCTCATACCCACTGAAATAAAGTAAAAATTTGAAGAATAACTAATCTTAGAAAAAGCACGTCTAAAATACAAGGCCAGTTGTGGACATTTGTTCCCAAATAGTATATTATAAGTCAAAACACAAGAATACCTGTCGGCTAAAAGAACCTCGGAGAGCAAGATCCCAGGATACAAGAGACGACCTGCTGCTAGTAACATCACTACGCACAGACACAGTATCTTCAGCATCCTGTTTTTGATGTAGCATCCGAAGTTTATTATATTCTGATTCACCACGATCTTTCGATTTAGAGCGATTTTTACGGTGCCATGGCAGCAAAGATTTGCGGCGGCAATCTTCAGCATCACTGCGACTTTTCTTTAGCTGTAACCAGCATTTTAGAAGCTCTAAGCATTGATACAGCACAAGCCATTCATATGCTCACCACCAAGACAAACTCAACATCGTATAAGCATCACAAGAAAGAGTAACAATCATGCCAAAATAACTTGAGAAATAAACAATTAAACTTACTTTACTATGACTTTTGGGAGAGTTTTCTTTGTGTTTCATTTGGAGTCCAACATCCAAGTCATCTCCTCCAGGAAAAGGTAAATCTTCACCAGATAATTCTCGAACTAAGCAATCTTTATATAGATCTGATTTAATAAAACGTGGATAACTGTCAAATTTCATTAAATTAAATATCTGTTTCTGTGCTTGCATGAACAGCTCCGGAGTGGCTTCACCAAGTTTTTCCTGAGTAACTTGTCGTGCGTGTGAGTCCACATTGACAGGTTCCAAGGCCCCAAGGCACAAATGACGGTCAAATATATCCCTGGCTGCTTTCTTTCGTTCAGATTTGTCTGTTAATTCTCTATATTTTTCACAAGCAACCCAGAAGTATATATTCTCATGGCTGAACTCTTTTTTAAGAAATTCCTGGAACAAAAATAATATTATTTTTACAAATAAAACCTTTAAAAAGTACATAAGACAAGACATACAAAAAGTTTTCTTTTTAGGTAAATAAATCTATTGTGACAGAGAGTAAGAGTATACGTCAAAAAAATTAAATTTCAATTGCTGAATCAAGTGATAAAATTTGGTGTCTTTAACACAATTCTCAACAAATCACGATATACATAATATACTGCAACATAATGGAAGTGAATCAAGGAGTCACTCCTACGAGATATAATGCTGCTATAAAAGCAATCTTTTACATGAATTTCACTTCTAACATAATGCTAAGAAAATAATAACTGTATTCTATCTTGCAAGCCCCCTGATCCAAATATGCAAATTATACATAACTCAACTACAAATGAACTTACAGCAAATGTATGAAGTCCAGCAGGATCTTCTAGCAGTTTTTCAAAAGATGTGGCCCAGCTAGCAACTCCCCGTTCTGCTTCTTCTGGCTCCAAACTTGCTTCTTGATCGGAATGCTAGGAAAACAAGAATTTTTATTATTGTTAACAAAGCAGTAACTAAGACGATTGAAAACAAACAAGAACAATGACAAGTTACAAAGGGAACTTGGAAAAAGTAGATTCCAAAACAATGATACATAAAAGAACTACGATCCTTTAAAAAATATGCCGTAGTTATCTTTTTATACAATTTACCTTTGCATTACTAGTAGAAACAGGTTCTGTTGTCTTTGCTACGGTTGAAGAAGGACATTTCCTTCTAAATGATCGCGATAAGAAAGAATTCAATCGCTTGTCTAACAATGATTCGCTTTCTCTGAAAGACATCAGAACCATCTTCTAACACACATGCCAAACAGAATTGTATGGGATGGAGTAACACAGCTTAGCAACACTATCAACTGCCTTGTGGCTAGAATTCACAGCACACAAGCAGGAAGCAGAATCCACAATTCAGATAAGAAGTTCCTGTTTCAGGTCGCGTAAATTCAATTTGTCTGTTGCACCAATAACTTGTATAACATTCATTGCCACATTAAAAATCATCACACTATTACAACGACAAGAAAATTCAAGTTTCACAATATAGAAATTTGACAGAAGAGGTAATTCAATTATGCAGCATAATCGGTACAATTTTCCTATTAAAAAATGTCTACAATATACAGAAATTGTTATATTTCTGGCATCCACTCGTTTCCGAAGATTTTAATAAAATAAAAACTAAGTTTTAAGTCAAATTTCATAAGCAGTTTTAGTAAAGTGCTTTTTGCACTTCTTGATTCCTGCTTAAAACCGTAATATTTACATTAAGCGTCCATAATTGAAAGGAATGAAAGGAATCAACCGAAATAAAGGAATTCCACGTCATGCAAAAAGCGGAGAAGAAGGGACGGCCGAACTTCACGTGCGCCTTTCTAGTAGTTGCATCAGTTACGCAGTGGCACTTTTATCATTTTTATCTCTCGGAACAGGCCACTTGTGGGCACGCCCTAGCGGCCGCTATCCTGAACGCGCCCGCGCCCGTGCCCGTGCCCCCGCTGGCGTCCGCGTCCGCGTCAGCCCCCGAGCTTCGCTCGATGGGGAGCCACCCCCGCTCCGTCGGAGAAGACGGGGTCGCGAATTCGGAGCGTCTGCAGAAGGAGCACACCAAGGGAGCACGCGCGCGGGCACGGACGCAAGGACGAACCTACGGGCGCCCAAAGAAAACGAAACGTGCAGGAAGTAAAAGAGTTGACGAGTAAATGTCATCAAGTAGTAAATTGCCGTCCCACGGTCGGCGCGGCGCGGCGGCGAGAATTCGCTTGGGAAAGCTCACTAACGTGAAAGCAGCGGAAACAATCCGTGGCACATCCTCACGTCAGAGGGAAGTAGGTCTCCGTAAGAAAGCGGCGTAAGTCCGATCCCGGCGTCGAATAATCTCCTGCCACCAACCAAGTTTTCTTTTCCGTTTCACGCCCCGTCGGACCGCGTTTCTCTGATGCAACTCGCGAAGGCGGCTCACGATGTTTCACGCACGTCCAGCCGCCGCCTACTGCTCACAGGAACCCCTTCACTAATGAGTCACCGCACAAGCATCTTCCACTGAAGAAAGCATTACAGCTGTACTCGACAGGTTGCAAAAGGGACCTTCACGTCCTCCCAAGCAACACTGAGGCATGTGGATAGGAACATAGCGATATATCCAGGAAATTGGCTCACTCACTGTCTCTCTACCGACATCCAGAGCGTGGAAGTGTCCCATTCTAACGTGTCGGCGGGCCTGGCTGGGGGGTGATTCGCCAGACGAAGAACGAGAAAAACAAAACAACAAACGTCACAACCTCGAGACCGCCGAGGGGCGAAGCCTCGGGCGCTCTGCAGCCCAGCACGCCCCGCGATCGCCCGCTGGCGCGCGAGCTAACAAACTCGAGTCATTCTCACTTCCCGGAAACCACTTGCACCATGAATCACGGCGCTACGCCGGGCTACGTCATCACTCGACCCAATTGAAGCAGGTGAACGCGTAGAGCCCGCTGCCGCCGGCGGGCCACAAGCACTCCGCAACGCCCTGCGGCTGGACGCACACTGGAAAGAGCGAGGCCGCCGCTGGCTCCGCTCCGCAGACGCGAAGGGAAATGTTACCCCCTCTATCTCCGGCGCGGAAGAAAGCCGCGGCTTCGGGAGCTACTGAGTTCAAGAAATCCTCCGGGTACGACAACTCCCTACGCACTACTATCATTTAGAAACGCCAGGGTGCAAGCTCAACGAAGAGGAAAGGGGCAAAGGATACATTAGAGGAGGGAATCAGAGCGAAGGGGATTTCGGGCAAGAGAGAGAGGAGAAAGTGTAATTTTATTTCTTTCGTCGTATATTACTAAAACATGTAATAGCAAATTAAGAAAAAAATCGATAATATGAATTCATGAACTTTCTGATTTCCTCTTAGGGATCCCGAGCGTGTCATACTGGCATGCGAGCAGTGTGAATTGTTGAGGCTGATGATGCTTGTTTAATTATAAGGACACATTTGCCGGCAAAAATCCCCGGCTATTCATAATTATTTTTATGTTTTTTTTTTTTTTGTATTTGAGAACATTTATTATCATTTTAGTACACGTCATATCGCATACATAAAACAAAAGTCACATCTCGTTTCCATAAAAATCAATAAGCGTTGTTCTGATCGAGAATTTTGCTATTGAACAATTCCGTCATAACGTACTGTTCTATTCATGCTGTAATGATACGCGAGATTGGATTTAGTTCGTTCGTGGTTCCGCTTGCACAGCGTAATTTGGTCTCAAACCCCATTAAATTCTTTACATTCCTGTTTGAGCACTCGTGCAAGGCTCCGGACACTTCGCTCCCCCTCCACTCTTCCTCTCACAGCACAGAGTTAATGGTTTAGTTTCCTGTAGCGCTGCTAGTGTGCGGGAGGTCCTATAAAAGAGGCAATAGAGCGTAACTTGCACGAAAGAGGAAATGATAAAAAACATTCCAGGAAGTGCAGTCCCCCACTAAATTCCTCTGCGCTGTATTCCGCTATGGGGCTTCACAAGCGAGTCTGCGACCGCAACGCATTTAATTTTTTTTTAACGGAACACACTCCGTAGAACAACGGTACTTACTGCCATTTAAAGCAAATGTGTTTGCTTTCCTGGTCATCACTGCCAAGAGGGGGGGATCATCGAGATTTTAACACGTCAATTATGGTAGAAAATAACTTTAAAGAAGGCGAATTCCAGCCGCGTTTCAGAGCTTTAAAGGCAGCAAAATTACTGATGAATTACAACTTCTGAATGCTCAAGTGTAGCTTAGTGCATTAAATTAGTCTTCGGTCTCATCAGGCGTCAACTCAACTGAACTTGTCTCAACATAAAGTGGCTTCGTGAGTGGCTTTCCGGCGCAGGGAACGAGAGCAGCTGCCCTGGGTGTCTGATGATGGAGCATATTTCACGGAATCTTTTCTTTTAAATGCAACAATTTTTGGGCTATATGTAATGGAATACACAATAAATGTATTATTTAATTCGGTTGCTAAGATGATAATGCTTAAAACTGTTGCTAAATATCTCCTATGTTTCTTTTACTCCTGATGCACATTTATTATATTTAAAGTGTTATCCACTCAACTTGGTTTTCGTAGACCCACTGAAGATGGGGAAAACAGTTCCCGAAAGCTTGCCTTGAGCTTAATGTTTTCATAAATCAGTTAAAACTTTTGATTTAATGCAGTTTATTTCCCATTATTCATTTTAAAAAAAATATATTATTATACTAGTTTAAAAAACATAGTTCCACCCACACCAGGCGACAAGCATACTACGGCGGCCTTGATTGGATCAGTGCCAAGGCACGCTTCCGCGGCAGAGATGGCAGACTGACAACGACACACGCTCACGCCGGGCCTCATTTCCGCAACTACAGAGGCAGATCGAGAATTCAACAATTCAACCAACATGAGGCTCGGGACGGAGGAAAAACTGAATGACAATCTGAAAAATATTTAGTATGTTTCCGACGCAGGAAAGGTAAATAAAACATTTTCGGAAACCGAAAGGTATATTACGTTCTTCAATTAAACACAGTCCACCTTCCCAACAGAATATAAATGAGTACATTGATGACTACATAAACCACGACGAAATAATCTTAAAGACTTGGATGCTAATAAGGAGCAAAATAAGTTTGCGATAAGCTCCACCGACACTTCCATTCATGACTGCTATCTCCATCTCTCGGAACCGATAAGCGCCACGCAGGAAGCGAAGAACAAGCCCTCGGAAATCCGGTTTCCATGAGCAGTAAAGACACCGCCCGAAACTAAGAACTACTACTGGAGCTACAACAGCACATACTTAATCGCATGATTTATAACTTTTGCAATTTTCGAAAATTTAGAATGTTCAACGAAAATTAGGCCTTTTAAGCGTCCCTTGGTTTATCCGCGGAGAAAAAAAAAAAAGAAAAAATTGGAGCGGTTTTTGAGGAAATGTTTTTTTTTATAAAAGGCATTAACTTCAAGCAGAAATAATGATTTTTTAAAAAATGAACATTACCGTATTTAAAGATTAATTTTGTAGAACATATTTCGTTTCAGACAAAACTCTACTATCTTCAATACGAATATTGTACTTGTGCAGTGCTCATTTTTTTGTTGCAATTTTCGAAAATACAGAGTTCGACGGAAATGGGCCCAGCACCAGCTTTTTACCGTTCTTTGATACATATGAGAACATTTAAAGAAAAGATTTGGAGCCTTTTTGAGAAAATAATAGCCTAAATTTCACGAATATTACGCGTAAACTACTCATATTTTCGAAAAATTATTCATGACCTTGTTTCAGGATCTGTCTTTGAAGGACATATTTTATTAGGGAAAACATCTACATCTTCAATATTATACTTGCAGGAAGACGTCGAAAATATTTTGAACTTTTGCACTTTTCGAAAAAAAGGAATTTTAAAAGACTGTCTTTTTAAGCTTTACGCTTGATGACAAAGTTTGATCAACAAATTTGGAGCCATTTTTAGGAAAATTTTGAAAATACTGAGCTTCATATAAAATACCCCTCCCCCCAAATCAAAATATCCGTTTCAAACTCATCGAAGGCCTCAAGCTCCTTCAAATCGATCGAGAAATATCAATTTTGGAGAAAATCATCTGAACGACTTACGCACCAGCGTTCACCACGACAGGAGGTCCAACCACCAAACATTAGGATAGATAAACACAGACGGGAAGTATGGACACGATTGAATGCTAAACTTCTGACCTCTACCAGAATTCACAAAATTGATCTGATGGAAGTGCATTCTCTGCTTTGTAGCTATGTAGTCGCAATGGTGACACGCATATACGAAAGTGGAATCTTATTCCTGCTTAATTATCAAGCTCACAACTGTACAAAGATGGTAAAAAACATGCGGATAATATTGTCTGCGGTTGCCTTTTTTCTGCTGGCAGCTTGCTAGCATCCTCGAAGTGTTTTCCATTGAATCCAAATTGAAGATATTAACCTTACGATGTATGGAGCTGGGAAACTAGATAAATGCTCATGCAGGACCTCTGAGGCCCTGCGCAATACGCTCTCGAACTAGTTGTGCTAAAACAGCACGTTCTTTCTCGTCCGTATTTTCACGCAAAATTACGCCAAAAGCACTGTAATATTCGAAAAATTGTACATGACCCTACTTCAAAATCTATCTTTAAGGAACAGATTTCTTTATGGGAAAAAATCTTTATCTTCAATATTTTAGTTGTAGGAAGATTCCGAAAAAAATGTGAACTTTGGCAATTTTGCATAAGCATTACATAACTTTCTTTCTACTCCATAGCGAGAAAGGGAAAAAGGGACATAAAAATTGTTTTTTATTCTTAATAACTTCATTTCTTAATAATTTCAATAAAAGTCAACTCTTAATGTCAAACAAATGATTATTTACTGTAACTATTAATAGGACTTTAACGGCCTTGCATATGCATTGACGAAATAGAATCAAATTCCAGGACCTACCTATATAACTTCTGAGAATTGTTTCCTTCGCCAGTGACTAAAATGAAAGTAGAAATAGAGGAAAGATTACACAGAGGTCCTGAGCAACCCGCCTCACCCTCAAGTATTAAGCGCGTCTTCGCTCGATATTCTGCCCCTGCGATTGCGAAATATCGGCCGGAGTTATTACATGAACGGATAAGTAAATCAAATTTCTGTAAGATAGTGTCATATCCAATGCATGCCCAAACTTGAGGGCGAACGTTTTAACAATAGGCCACTTGACAACCATGTCCAAACCAGTACATCACGTGATAAATAGCGCGTGAAGTGCAATACATTTCAATATAGCATTCCACTAGTAATAACTAAAAATAATATACAATACTGTAACAAATAATGCTGTCATGTACATTACAATAAGGATAAAATATTTTTATTTTTAAGTGAATTGTTTAAAGACTAAGTTCAATTTCTTGGCTAATAGTAAACATTATGAAAGGAAAGAGACACAACTTACTGAACGCATCACGAATTTATTTAATTTTTTTCTATGAAATGTGGACAATTCAATAATGTATTGGAATTCTACCTACATGGCATTTAGAAAAACAGAAGAATAGTACATTTACTGTCTTAGCGCAAAAGAAAAGAAAGTCTTCGCGTCTGCTACTTGATCCCAAAAATATGCGTCAAGGGGTTGTTATGGGAGGGAGATCACTGCCAATAAAACTGTAGACTGCTATGACTGTGTTGTGATATTTTACCTTTCTTGACATTTGAAATGCATTCCTGCATTCACGCATCATTGGCGCAACCAGCGTTTTTCTATAGGGGTGGAAGGTATAGGTGAAATGTCTACAAACTTTGAACAGTTTGCTTAAAGATAATATTTTATTCATACCGAATATAAAAATTCTTTTAATTTTTAGATTTTTAGTTAACTATAACGTATTCAGTTGAGATATTGAATGTCTTTCGTTAGTACAGAAAATTAGTTAAAACTGTATTCGTAGATGTGTCATTGGCTTCGGGAGGGGAAGAGGGGGCAAAGAGAGATCTTCATACGACTTTGGACAGATTCCAAAATACTCCTTGAATGTAATGACACAGTTTCTTTAAATTTGTGAAGATTTTAATTTTATAGTAAGTTATGCAGCAGAAAAGGTTAAACTTGGTAATGACAAATTCTTCATACGAAAAAGTAGAATACGCTAAAAATACTGAAAATGGTTTGAAACGAAGTGTAAATATTTTATCACATCTTGATTTGGGCCGGGTCTTCTGTTGCCCAGTCAGATGGCCTAACCGACTGAGCTATGGAATGAAACATTACAATGATGACAATTTAACATGTCAGTGACCTATTATACCATACACTAGGAATGACGATGAAGGGAATGGAAATGTCACACACGAAAGCCTCGGGCTCAAATCTCGGTGCAATTTATACTTTCTGACAATCCATTTTCAATACAAAAACGTTGTGCATTAGCACTGTTACACCCAGGGCCGGCGCCAAATTATTTTGCGCCTCATGCAAAATGAGATGTTTGCCCTCCTCCATACAATATAGTAATAATGCGCACTCCCCAGATAATACTTGATTTAGAGAAATAATGAACACACTTTTAATTAAATAAAGAAATAATGATTAACTAAAATGAATTCGATAATTATTGAAATAATAAACTATGCATATCGAAGCATTCTTACAAAATGAATAATTATTTTATTAATAAAACAATCAGCACCAATAAGGCAAAATTTAAAATAATTGTAAAAACAATGTACCAAAAGTGACCCCCTTCCCCGAGGTTTGTGCCCTTGGTGATCGCCTACTTTGCCTATAAAAAGGTAGCGCCGGCCCTAGTTAACCATGTTGCTAACAATCGTTTAAGATAATCCCCGTCTGAACCAACTGTTAACCAACAAAGCGCATATCATTTCAGTGACCAACGCTTTGTTGTTATGTTTCTATTTCTTTCATCTTACCCTTCATTCCATTTGTATTGCAGATATGTTAAATATATCTGTGAATTAAAAGCGTTACTATACCACGGAAATATTATTCGACGCGAATACTTACCAAAAAAGCCTGATGAACGTAAGTACTTCAAATGAAGTTTTTGTAATTTAATACTACGAAATAATGGACTACCTCAACATGAGACCGAGAAGATAGCAATGGAGTCGTTGTTTACGTCGTGAATGAGATCTCGCGTACACTCGGATTTTCTCACAAGTGGAGCAGGAGACTAGTTCATGTTTCTATGTAATTTCAAAACAATAATCAGGTTATTGGATGTATTACTCAACTTTTTCTATATTTTCAGCATTGATTGCTTTAGTTCGCCAACCTACCAACTCCGCTAGTTTTGTTAATCTGTTTTGTGAAGAGTACGAGAGTTAAATGGGATATGTTTTATTACGTGAGCGATTTGGAAATTTAAAAGACATTAAGGGACCTACTATCTTCATACGCGCACACAACACCCAACGGATGATCTTACAAGTCTACGAATTTTAATACGAGGTTCAAATTCTTGTAAATCTTAAGCAAACGAGAACATTTCAGCGGAGGTAACATATTTCCTCCAATATATCGTAAATTAGAAGGCGATTGTTGTAACAAAGCGTAAGCAGTTGTAACAACTCTTAAGTAATTTCCATTAATTGCATTAGTAATATTATTTACTGTCTTTCATTCGGCAGTAATACCTAAATATCCTCCTAACCTAAGTCAAAGCAAGCTGGTAGGCTCTGACGACAAATGTTCGGACGCAACCCCAGAATTTTTAAGTGTCGCTTTAAATATCCAGCGCCGCATACTCAAATCGAAAAAAAGGCTCACCAACAGCTCGAAAAGAAGTTGAAAAACGAAAATTCCTAAACCTGGTTTAGTAATAAGGAATCTTGAACAGAGTCCTATTACATAGAACGTCAAAAAGAATGGGATACTCGGCCCACGTTCCGAGTATCCCGGTGGAAGGGTAGCTTTTTTGGCTAGAGTATTTTTTCAACTCCCATTGAAAAATTCTGTCATATGATGGCTGCAACCAGTTGCATAATGATACTCATTACAATACAGATTTCATTATGATACAGGTTCTTGACCAATTACTAAGAAGTTTACAAACCAAGTACTGACACTTCATTAATCATTGAGAATCATTCTTGTAAATGTTTTGTTCGATTGTGTACATTAAAATTGCATTTAATATTATATTCACCAGTTTTAATTTCCTTTATCACTAATTTTTACAAGAAATATTATTTAAAATAAATTGGATCGTAATTTCACTTTGATCCTATTTCACTAGCGCAGTGGTAGTTGTAGAGGGAACGTTTAACTGACGTTAAGATCAGAACGCAAGTCATTGTGTTGCTGCCGTGTGTTTGTCCTTTAAAACCGGCCATTTCTTTAGTTTGAAATGTCTACTGATTCAGAGGAGTTGGCACCTCCAGAAATAAGAGAAAAAGCGAAAATGGCGACCTCGGCATTATTGCCGCAACTTTTGTACTCTCTCGCAGACAGTCTGGTAAATCAAAGCCACTTGCGGCAGGTACTGAAGCTATCCGCTGGGTGGGCTTGGCTGAATCCTGCATGCCAACTGCCACGAAACGATTCAATGTAAAAGTTTAACTTATTAAAGTTACCATATATTGTAGAAAAAGTACCGTATGAAGCTATGTGATGGGTAATACACTCGTGTGAAGTTTATGATACTCGCTCGCATCGTGATATCACACTCGTGTATTAATACCCATCATTACATCATCGTTTCATAATGTACTATTGGCGTCGTTACTCATACAACTTTGAAGGTTTTATTGAGGATGTAGATTCCGTTTGGAGCGTGTTATTTAAGTACTGCACGAAGGATGATGTTCCGGAAAGCATGTAGAAAAATAATTTTTTCTTAAATTTACTTTAAGCATGTTATAACTGGCAAACAACCGCGTAGAAAAATGGAAGATTTGTATACACTTGTGGGATAGGTATATCTATCATTATAAACAACTATCCCTAAAAACTCCCAAGCGAAACCCTCACACGGTTGCTACGTTCCAAGCACCTCCCACGTGAGGAGTGCGACGAGCACAATGGGTGGACGGGCGATGTCTTCAGCCCCACATGGGTTGGTGCCAAAGTGGCAGTGAACCCTGGACTCAAGGGAGACTAATAAGACCTGCAGCACACGCACACAGATCAAGAACGAGGTGTACGAACCTGCTTCCTGACCTATCAAAGCACCGGTAGCCCCAGTCAGAAGGAGCGGTTCAGCCCAAGTCACTCTATGTACAAATTGGGAAGGCCGCAAAGCCGCGTTTGAGGCGCATCCAAAAACTGGGCCCAAAGGGGGATCACATCCTGTGGGGGACCATGGACGACAGGCGATAGTTGATTTGATTTGATTTTTTCGTGTTTCGGGGCGCGTGAACTGCTTTGGTCATTAGTCCCGTTAGTGTAGTGCATGTTTTTCTCAGGAGATGGCGGTGATTTCCCCGCTGGATGGCGAGATCCGGCGCCGACCTACCGTCGGCTAGTGGGGTTTCCCCCTAACCAGGACTCTCCCACCAGCGGGGCACCGCCCCAGCCAGGACAAGCTCTAAGCTCCCGACCGGTCTCCCGGAGTATGTAGTGGTGTAGTGCATGATAGTGTGTGTGTGTGTGTGTAAGAGGAGAGGACAAGGAATAGGAAGGACAGATCGCGCGCGGTCCGTGGCCCGTTTGTTAGGGTACTGCTCCGGCATTCGACAGGCGATAGTTTCGAGACTCCCACTCGACAAGGCGCGATTTCTCAGAACTGTCTGGTCAAGCCCCTCGGTGCCAAGCCAGTTCACGGGCTGGTACACAGAGATGGCACGAATATTCATGAATAGGGAACGGAATTTACTGCAATAAAAAAAGCAAAATATGTATATCCATATGTATTTATTTTTTCCAATATATGTAAGAAAAACTATAAAATATGTAAAATAAAAATTAATTATAGTATTTAAAATGGGTATATACAAAAATATTTCGAGTAAATAACGTCGTCGATCAGATTTTAACATGGATTTAGAGCGGCTGAAAGAAAGCTCTACCTCTACAAACGCAATTGTACAGTTGTTTCCAATACACAAAGAGTTTTATTTGAAATAAAGAGCGTTCGCTGTAAGTGCAATGTTTACGAGAAGCCGGTGCTCAAGTGAAAAGTAGCATCGTGTGTAGCCAGTGATGGATCCGGGAGGGGGAGGAGGGTTAAAGGAACCTCCCTCTAAATCCTCTAACGCGATAAGACAATGACCTTTAAAAAGTATTTGGTAGTTTTCGGGAGTTACGCATTGGATCTGAGAAACATGAGCAAGGTCGTGGTTGTAATTACTTCTGCCTCACAAACACCCACTCATCCTTGATTCCAAGAAGCAGGGAGGGGGGACGGTGAGTTTGACAATTCATGGCGACGCTCCGCAGGTCATAGAAGCGCGGTACTATTACATTGCTTTTTAAGAAAATTCGAGTAACATATATTGCAAAGGGAAATGTTCTGTTTCAAAAGTTTAAATATATTGAAATGTGACTAAATATGTAAGAAATATGTAGTTTTAGATAAAATATGTGAAAATATGTAATAATACCAAAATTTGTAAAAATATGTGAAGTAAAAATGGTTCCAATTCATTCAGAATGTCTTGGAAACTCTAAAAATTTTTGTTGAATGCGGGTATCTTGTTTCTGTAAAACTATGTTTTTACATGAAAATCCGTTCTCTGTTCATAAACAATCATTCATCTATACCATATATGACCATAGGCCTTGGTCACTGGCATCACACTAATTAATAAAAACCAGAGCACTTTCACGTTTTCAATCACGTATGAGATTAAAAGTATGTTTTGATATTAGAAACCGCAGAAACCTCCGTACACAGTTTTTAGCAAAATTAAACAATTTTCAAAACAGGACGCCATGTTGAATTTTTAAATTGCATATTAATAGTGTTGTCAGTAAACTAAAAAAAACGCCCCTTCAAGAATTTTCAGAAGAATACACCTGAAATAAAATGCCCACAATATTGGATCCTTTTAAGGCAGCAAACTCAAAAACGGCGTTTTACGAATTTCCAGTTAAGAAAATTCACGTTTCATTAAATTTCCCTGCCACATTGGATCCGCTATTTTAAATATCATTAGCTTCAATATCAAATGCGTTATCAGCTACAAAACCTTATATGAGTCTTCAGAAAAATATAAATAATTTTTCGACTTTTGGCCAGCTTTTTCCAATTTGACACCAGTGTGCGCCGGCACAAGGCTAAGGCGCAAAATAAATTATGCATACTAAGTATTGCGGGTTCAACCTAACAACCGGCAGGTGTTGCTAATGCTTGCCGATGACGTCCGTACAAACTGAGCTTTCGTTACAGTTTCTCCGAACAGGCAATCCGTTGCGAGAACAACGGATGAACGGAGAAACAATTGTTCTTTAATGAACAGGACTGATTAAAAAGTGGTATTTGTAAAAGCAAATGAAAAATAAAGCAATCTACGCTTTGACAAATGTAATCAGTCGGGCTCCAGGATAGCATCTACATCCTATCTACGACATATATACCTTTATTTTCTAAAACGTGTCAAAAATTGAAACTTGTTTGGAAGTAATCAAATGAAAACCATACAAAGTAAACACACAAATACAAAAACTTTAAATGACTTGTGACTCGATTTCACCAAAGCGCCAATATTAATATTTTTGTAGATTGGTAGAGAAAATGTTACCTATTTCTCTTTCTCTTGTAGTTATTAATTTCTATGAAACTAATGAACATATTTATTGCTCTGTAAAAGGAATATATGCTGTAAATTCTTCCCAAGACTACTGATTCAGACGTATTCACTTCCAGGTCCGTAAAATATGGACGCCAAAGGAGTAGTTAATGCAAACAGGCCCAAATGTGATCTTTTCAGGATGCGGTGGTTGTTATTGTTTCCTACCTGCAACGTCTCTATTTACCCCCGAGAAGCAGGACATATACACTTGTGTGTCATTTTTGGAAATTCAACGGTTTTAATGAAATAGAAGAGCACTGGTCTTATGTGATTCAGTACATTCTTCTCTATCCATACACAATTTTTAAAGAAAAAGTTGAGCTGTTGTCTGAGAAAACCTTTTATGTATTTTTTCGAAAATTGACTCGATTGGATACAAAATTGGGGGGAAATACTGATATTTCGAGTAAAAATATATATACATGAACTCATTGAAAGTACTAGTACTGACAAATATATTTCTTTAAAAAATCTCTAGCGTAGAGAAAACGTAGAATGTCCAAAAAAGTTCAACTTTGGCGAGAAGATTTTCATGAAAATGGGACTTCTACTATTTTTATAAGCGCATTCTCCTCTATTAGAGCAACAGCAAAATGGAGCCGGTTTTAAGATAATTTTGAAATGTAGTATGAATTGTATATAAAGAAGCCCCCAAAAAGACACGTGGACTTTGACTAGGACGTTGGACTAATAACCCTTCGCGGGCCACGATAAATGGCATTGCGGGCCGCTAGTTGGACAGCGCTGTTCTAATAGGTTCATCTCACAATACATCTTAGGAAAGTCTATACGAGTACCTGGCTGCTGCAGGAAGTTGTTCAAATGATGACTTCCCTAAGCGCACACCTTATTCGAAAGATGGAGTTTCTACTACTTTTACCGCTGGGAGCGCTCGGCAATTGTTTGGATCGAGAACCTGGATAGCGACAGTTGGCATTATGTCCTCGCAGGATGCCGACTGGTACTGATCGGTCTCCCCGCAGAACTCGAGGAGCAATGTGCTTGAGACGCCCAACGGCCGATTCCTCCATACGATTGTCACGCGTTCGGCATACCCAGCACTCATTGAAAAAAAATCACATTGTAGATATTCCCGTGTAGATGTTTCCTTCCCATCTGCCCTTTCAATACGATGTGATCA
The DNA here is from genome assembly GCA_964035755.1 of Teleogryllus oceanicus. NCBI lineage: Eukaryota > Metazoa > Arthropoda > Insecta > Orthoptera > Gryllidae > Teleogryllus > Teleogryllus oceanicus. Next base: position 227,710,978 of record CAXIVR010000001.1, on the reverse strand, counting down.
AGAGGGATGCCCGTCCGGATATATGTTGACAACGCAGAGACGACTTCCAATAGTTCTCCCAGATCTCGTTAGAAACTCTTTGGTGTCACTGAGAGATGGCATGGGTTATTTTCTCATATGGCGTTCGTCAGCGAATGGTGTTACATCAGCCTACTATGGGGCACTGTGGGGACCTCTTAACTCTTCATTCCCGTTCTATGCAGTAACTTGAAGTGTCAGAATATATCGCAAACGACACGTGTGACATTCGAGGCAAGTTTACAATGTGCAGAAGGCGCGCTAATACTCCGATTCAAAGATCTGGGATGATAGGACAGTGCAATGTTTAAGTGCACCAAGATCTACAACTCAAAATCCCTATGCAAGCACAGCAATCATAGAAGTTGCCAAACTATAACATAAAGGAGGTGTTCATTGGTACTTTTGTATGGTTGAAGAAAACCTATTTAGCACATTATCTTTAGTGACTTTTCCCCATGAACATTACAAACCAACCATGAGAAAGTAAATAATAATAATAATAATAATAATAATAATAATAATAATAATAATAATGATTTCCGTTTCCGAGGCGATTTGTACGTCACAAAATGGGGACAATATGAAAGAAACTAGTAACGTAGAAGAACCCGCAGAAACAGACTGCCTGCTTTTAGAAGAGTTGCAAGAAGCCCTAAAAAATGAAAATTCAGAAACCAACGGGACTGAATAATATAAATACTGAACTTTTGAAATATGTTGAAATTGTAATCCATTACCACCTTTTACATTTTGATAAGTTGAAAAAAACAAACATGAAGTTTCCGAAGAATGGCACCAAGCAAAAATTACACGTCTTTAAAATCATTCTGAAACCGATAATTTTGGAGGAATAAGCCCCACAAATACATCATATAAATTTTATGCTAGAAAGTTTGAAAGCCATTTAAACGTCACAGCAAACTCGTATCTGAAGAGCAAGTTGTTTTCAGTATAAGGCAAGCTTATACAAATGCCCTCTTCATGATAAAAAGAAAAATTCATGGGAGATTATAGTAATTTATAGGGCATTCATGGAGTTTAACATATGGCATTCATGGACCTAGAGAAGGCTTTCGATAATATGGACCGAATATTGCTTTGGAGAATTCTTTGAAAAAGGAGATATCCAAAACATCTAATAGAAGCAATTAAATGCCTGTATACTGGTACTTAATCCTTGTTCGCAGAAGAATATAATGATAATGATGAGGTTCACAACTAATGGGAAGTTTGACGACAGTTCAAATGAAATGTGCTTCTGATCTCAATTCCTGGAACAACCTCCACGACTTCCACATACACCCCAAGGTCTCTGAGACGCTAATATTCGAATCTTACGGAGAAAATGTCTCGCGCCGTCTAGTCGGCGCCTACTCTCTTTCCTTTTTCAGTAAAGGCTTGAGGTAAGAGTTTGCGGTTACGGACGGGCGCGTCTGTGGGGAGCCCAGACGCCTTTATCGCTATTAGGAAGCGCGATAACAGCCAGCGGGTTTCGCAAGATTTTCCTTATGGTTTATCGGGCAACGATAAACAATATTGACGTGGCACCGCATCTGCTTCGCAATATTTCCGCCGACAAGCCGAAATTTGAGGATGCAATAGGAACTTGGCCCAGAAACAACTGATCAACCATGTTTTTCAGAACAAAGTCCCCTTCTTTTTCAAAGGGATTTGGAACTGTCTTTGGCCCACTGGTTGTCTAATGCAGAATATGTGCCGAATGAAAGACGATCTCAAAGCGTTTCCTATCTTTAGGTGAGATGAGCCACATTATCTGAGACGGGATGTTTCTAAGACTGTCCGATCCTTTTTTATTTTAGATTCCCATGATTCACTGAATGCGATTAAGTCCAATAATTTTCATACAATGAGAGCTGAGAGTCTTCTCTTGTTTTATCAGTACTTGATTTATAAAATTTTGTCCGGAACGCGCCTCAAATTAATTATTAATTTAATAGAAATAGTTATATATATTTATAATATAATTTAATAATTATTCCCGATGTACCGGAACGCCGTTCCGTCACGTTCCGCCAGAAATAAAGCCCTGGGTGTCATACAACCTTGAAAATACAATTATCTAAAATCATGATTTCAGTGAAGATAAACTGAATAGTTTCACCACTTTATGTAACGATATACGTTTCCTAAATGCTTATCCGGCCCGCACAGATGAATCACAAACAATAAATTGTGCTCGTAATCGTGGCTTCATAAGTCTATCTACACTAGAGGTTCCAGAACAGCATAAATTTTTCGCGTCATTTGTAACGGCTACACAATATAATGCTGTATGAACGTGCAAAAATAGTCACTTCAACGAAAATGGGACCTGCGTCATTTTTATACACGTTCGTTGCTCTTTTGGTGAAAACAATTTAATAAAATTATTGGAGCTCTTTTGGGGGTAAAATTGTTTAAAAATTGCCTATATTTCAAGCAAAATTAAACAAAAAAACGCAGTTTCGAAAAATTGATTATGACATTTAAATATCTCTTTTTGAAGAACAGATTTCGTTAATAAAAAATCTCTTTGAAGAACAGATTTCATTAATAAAAAATCTGTATCTTGTATATTGTAGTTGTAGGAAGCCCGAACATCCAGAATGTTCAACGAGCATGAGGTCTGCGCCATTTTTTAAGTGTTCTTTGCTCTATCAGAGGAAAAAAAATTATCAAAAAATTTGGAACAATTTTTAAGAAAATATTGAATATGTTAAGGCTTCGTGTAAAGTTGGGCAGGGCCTCGGTTCGACCATATCGACGAGGGCACATCAATTTGGAGAAAATCCCCTGAACGTTTTAAGTGCTAATTTTGACCGCGTACGGACGGATAGCCAGACATAGTCGTCAACCAATATATCGGCATGAAGAAAACCTGGATTCTGAGTATACAACGTGTTAGACGAAGTATTTTACTATATTAGAGTTAAATAGAGAGATTTACACACTTTTTTTCTACACCAAGGTCCCACAATAGGATTCGAGTTTTTCTGTCGATAAATTGGCGTTTTACATTACTTTCCTATGTAAGTATGTAGTGGAATGAGAAATTAAAAATGTATTATTGAATGAGCACTGTCCGTAAGGAAATAGCTGGAACATTCAGTTACAATGAACTGTTTCTGTACTTGATAATGATGAGTATATGAAAGGAATTACAACCGACATATGACTTCAGTCTATGACGAGGGATTTCCAGAAACTTTCCCTGAAGTTTAGAGTAATGTTTACTATATATAAGCAATGGAGTAATAGCATGGCAAATGGGCGACAGCAGGCAGGCTTAGAACAAGGAAAATCTATCAACGACATCTGGTGGCATTCACGGAATGAATACGGAAAGGGGAAGTGCAAATTTACTTCAATGATTTCTAGCAAAAATATTTGACTTTGGTGCCAGAAAGTATCTCATTAGCGAACTCTAGTACAATGTGTCAAGCCTAAACGAAGTGTATGTTAACATTTTTTTTTGTATCGCCAAGCGTTTCTTTACATCCAGCTATTTAATCGGCACCATTCTCAAGTTTCATGTAGGGCACAGGTCAGAGACGAGGGGAATGCAGCCGGTACATAGTTCCAGAGCCTACAGAGGTCGAGTCCTTATGTATATTATTTAATTAATTATTTTTAATTTAATTGATTATAATTTGAAAATTATTTAATTCATTTAATTTTTATTGTCCTCTTAAAACCAGACGTCTACGGTTATAGCAACAAGGCACCGATACTTATCTAAAAGTATCAATGTCCTCTTCGATTCTAATAAAAAAAATTAATTGTATTATTATTATTATTATTATTATTATTATTATTATTTAATATTTATATTTATTAACAGTAGTAATACAATTCACACATTTTTTGTGCCGGGCTCAATTTATTTCTCAGCGACCTAGAGCCGAGGCATGCGATATACAAAGGTTAATTTTATGCATTCTTAATATTTTTTCGGAAATTTGCCTACTTTTCTTATTTACTCAAGTAATTATGAATTAATCTTCCTGTTTAATATGTGACGAATAGATAGGAAATTGAGAAGAAAGCGAAATATTGTTTAATGAATTCTAGAAGATAGATTAAGCAAATGGATTATAATAATAATAATAATAATAATAATAATAATAATAATAATAATAATTTTATTATAATTATTAGTGAACCCGGCAATACTTTGCTATTGTAATTACACGCTACTGGTCACGTGATTGTTTATCACGTTTTATGCAACGCTTTGCAAAAATTTTAATAGATGAAAGACTTTCTCGCGAATATGGGTTTGTTCTATGTCATGGTTTAAACATGGTTGTCAAGTATTCTGTTGTTTTACATTCTCCCTCGGCTCAAGTTTGGGCACGCATTCTCTACGACACTGTCTTGGAGAAATTTGATTTACTTGTCCGAGATAACGTTCAAGTAATAACTCTGGCCAATATTTCACATCGCAGGGGCAGAATATGCAGCGAATATGCGCTTAGTACTTGAAGCTGCGCCGGGTTGCATAGGGTATCAGTTCAGGGTCACTTGAGTCGACATAAACGCATAAAATCATCAATAACGCCCCATTTTGCGTCCGTGTGCGACAGACACGCGCATTCCCATTGTACTATGCCTATATTCTTCGCACAAGTGTAAGTAATAAGTTGACAAAGTTTTATCGCAGAACGGTACGTTCCGTTTCTCCATACGTACCGTTCAGCCGATTATCTTCAAAACTGATATTCCCCAATCGATCTGGCTGATGCCGCGGCCCCTTGAATTTGAAATCGATATTTTAATTTACATGAAGCCCCTGAGACATTTTCCAAATTTTCAAAAAAATGGCTTCATCGTCTTTTATTAAAATTTGTTGTTGGATAAGTGTGAAAGACGTTTAAGAGAACGGTGCAGGTCTCATTTTCGTTGATAACTAATTTTTCGAAAATTACAAAAGTTCAAAATTTTTCGGCCTCTTCCTACAACTACAATTATTAAGATTGAGATTCTTCCCTTTAATGAAATCTGTTCCTTAAAGATAGATTTTGAAAGAAGGTCATGTACAATTTTTCGAAAATTTGAGTACTTTTCCCGTAACTTGGCGTGAAAGTATAGGCGAGAAAGTACGTGGTGTTTTCGACCACTGGTTTTGAAGTTGAAAAGGTGGGCAACGGGGTTGTGAGAACGGGTCGCGTTCTTACAATCCTGTCAATCATGTTTGTTTTTTTTTAACAATAATAGTCTCAAAATATGTTATGACTCGCAATAACTAAGTATTTTGGATTTTCCCAAGTCAAATGTGACAAAGTTCCAACAAACAAATGTTTATTAATATCATACTTGACATAAAACAAAAACTGTTTACAAAAAAGCCAGATTTTTGTGTACATGTAACTTTCTTTATTGTGATGTAAATCCGCTCGTGATAACAGGCATTTCTATAACAGCTTCAGTGTAGACTGCGAGACTGTGCAAAGACAATTCATGCTGACGTGTTCAGAGTTCTGGGCGTGCGTAATCAGTTCCCGGCGGAGCTGCGGAAGCGGGCGGAAACGGCGCTTGAAAGAGCGCTGCGGCCGTCCGCTCCGCGCATCCTGCGCGAGACCGGCGCAGCGGCGAACAGCGACGTGCACAGGGCCTTCCACAGAAGAAAAGGCCCAAAGCACGTCGCCTTCACCTTCCGCGCACTTCCCGCACAAGCTCTCTGAGCTGTGCAACGCGGGGAGCAGACAGTGTGTGGGAGGCGGTCGCCGCTCACCAACGCCGGAATCAGCGTGGGAGGCGCGGAATCGCGCCCCGTCGGGTCTGAACCGCCAGGACCTGAAGACGTCGCGGCGCCACGGACGCCTGAGTAAAGTCGGCGCCGTGGCGTAAAATCAGTGTAAATAAGTGTACATAGTGTAGTGAAGTGTAGTGCTGTGTGGTATGAATGAGTGTGTGAAAGTGTTGTACATATAGATTAAGAATGAATGAGTGCGTGAATGAACTATATCAAAAAATCAACAGAAGACAGAACATTTAAAGAACTATATAAATTTTTACATTACCTGTACATAAAACTAAACAGCCCAAAGAGGCTGTGATGTTAGTTTTTAAGTTAAAATTAGTTAGTTTATTTAAGTTACCTGCCCTCCCCTGCGCTCCAAAAGCTGCAAAGCTGGAGCTTGTAACCCCATTCATGTAATAAACTCCCGCCTCGCCAAGGTTATTGGCGAGGGGAAATCGAAAAAGACAATTCTGACCATTCATCAAACACATTTCTAAAACGTCTTGAATAATATGTTTTTGGGTTTCATCCATAGTCACATCTTAAGAAATTCCAAATCAGATCCACAGTTCACTAACTGAACAAATTCCCGCATTAAAACGCAAAAGTGTGGCCATAGGTCAATGGAAGCCAATTTTTTCCCCCTCTCTCTCAAACATTTCTCAGGCTGCCGCCTCAATCATCTTTATTTTCTATTTTCTTTTTTGGTATTTAAAATGGTCTTTACATGCAGAAAAATAGGGCCATCCATTTTAGTGAGTTACATTAAAAACATTATTTTATACACAGAAACTAAAAGTTTTCCAGCTCTCCTCGATTTATCTGGAGACTGAGGGAAGATGAGTTTTGTTGAAAAAAAATTGATCGATAATTGTAGGTATTTTTCTTGTTAATGATTTTATTGAAAATAATATGAATTTATTTACTTTCTGTTGGGCAGGGAGAGAAAAAGGTTGGTTTTTGAATTTTTGAGGAATATATTAGTCTGTTGCCTTCTTTAACTGTATTATTTTTCACCTTCTTAAAACAGACGCTAAAATATTTTTTTAATAATTTATTTCTCTGACATTTCAACACTAGTTGGGGACTTTTTCAAAAAATTCTAAAATAATAAAAGATGTTACATTCAAGTGATGGAGAATAAATCAATAAATTGTAAAACATCATAAATAATAAAAAAAATTCTTAAAAATAAATAATAAAAAATGTTAATTTTTGATTGGGTTATTCTTATAACGATGATTTACATGTATAAGTGATGTCTTTCCTTCTTTCTAATTTGTAGTATAAATATGTTAATTTTAATGTGTAATAAGGCCTATTTAATTCCATTCCATTTCATGGTCACTTTCAGTTAATCTATGCCTGAAGATGTTTAGTCTAGAGACCCGAAACGTTGCTAGAATACAATTTTTATATAAATTAATTATCAATGTCAAAAATAAGTAATGTAATTCTATGAAAATATTCCCCAGCATTGCCAACATTTGAATGATATATTCTTCTCATTTCTTCACCTTAGTTCGTTACTTTTACAACTCGCGGCGTCCAAACTGAACAGCAAAGCCAGTGTCTCGACAACTCAACCTCTTTTTGGTAGCACAGCTATGGCCGGTTCGACGATTAAAATCCAAATAAAATTATAATGTAAATGATATTTCGTGGTCACGTGATGACGCCAGCGCCGTGACCTAGGGTACAGGGATTCAGAATCTACAGCATTTGCGCATAGTTGTCAACTAAAATTAGGGAACAAATGTAACGAGCACACACGTTACGAACAAATGTAACAAATGTCACGAAAAAACTTTACAAGTTTCTCAACATTTCTTTCTTCTGTTTGCCTAGTTAAGAGCACGTGGTAGAGCGCGCAGTGCCGCCCCACCACGCCCAAATGTCAACTACATTCCAATTCTTCTTAAAAATTCTAAGACTTGTTCCTTTCCAAGAATTATAACGAGTCTTTCCATCTTTCCTTGGTCTGCCAGCTTACTCGGCCTTTCTAACCTTTTCCTTTTTCAGCTGCTACCCATTCCGTAATGGGCTTAATTTTGCACACTTCCCTGATTTTGTTTCTTTCCTTATCCAGAAGAGTGTGATACGTAATTTTTCTCAGAACTCTCATTTCAGCGACCTCAAGTTGTTGTTGGGTGCGTTTTGTTTCGCTTCTTGTTTCTCCTGCATATGTTAATATTGGTCTAATTTATTCGTCTTTTGTAAATTATTCCCAAATACTTCATCTCTAGAACTTGTTTCATTATTTAATTATCCACTACCTATTTACACCTAATCGGATTCTTAGTAATTGTCATCGCTTTCGTCTTCTCGGCAGATATTTTTAAGTTAAAATACAAATTTTACTGAATTCATACAATCGTAAGTCATCTTCATTTTCTGCTATTAACAATGTATCGTCTGCGTAACATACGACATTTGTATTATATTTTCCCATACTACATATTTTTTTGTTTTTAGTTGCTGCGCCTGTGATATCTGCTAGGTGGATTGAGAAGCTTAGCAGCCCACTGTCGGTCCCAAGCCCGGAAAAAGGAGGGTTCCTGAGTGAGGTTAGCAGCCTTTCCAGGGTAAAAAAATGATACCGCTCCGAGCTCGAAGAATTTGACTCGGATCAATCCTATACGTACGACAACTCTAATTTTATTCGTACTATAGTTTGATAGTTTGTTGTACAGGACCTTACGGACGTTTCCACTAACCCAATTCCAAGACATCAAATTCTATTTTAAATAATTTAAATTTTTTCATAAGCCTTATTTCTGTATAATTACGCAATTACATTGCAAACAATATATTTATTACAAAATAGTGTTTACTGTCCAAGAATTAATTTTCTTCTGAGTGGCAGAACCGAATCCGTTGTAAGAACCGTCACAACCTCGTTGACAGCACTCCTGACATATTCCAGTTGTACTCCTGTGTTCATTAGTCTCGAAGTTTTCTTTGGTGTGTGAAGTTCTGATTTCGTAATTACTTTTTTTAACACAGCGATTTTGCAAAGCGTGAAGCACTATATCGTACTCGATATTAACCCACAGCTCACCCTCTACGCACGCGCGTATTCCAACGTTACGAAGTTATATTGTAAAACGGTACTCGTTTCGTATCGTGTGTAATCACGGGACCTGTACTATGTACAAGTCACACGATCACGATATATGGAAACTGTTCTCAACTATGATGGCAGACTACAGTCTGCTAACAGTATGCTAACAGTCTGCTAACAGTATAGTCCTTTGATGTAAGATGGTGTTGGGCAGCTCTATTCGAACAAACGCAAATCACAATGATGTGGGAGGAAGTAAAATTGGCGATTGCAGCCCACACCGCCCACCGTCACAGTTCGGAACTACTTCCATTTATTGTTGTCTTAGAACTAATGTTTGGCAAAATCCCTTCGAGATTTCAAGCGACACAGGTCACGTGGTTGACTAACATGCATCGTTATACGATGCGTTGCGCAAAAACTCCCTATTGTCTTCGCCATCTTTAAATACCAAAAAGAAGAAAAGTGTCACTTTTGGCATCATAGTCGCCGTCATATTAACCCTTCGTACAATGAATCTTCGCAACGACTCCTCCAGCACTGCCGACGAATTCTATTGTGTACTGTTCGAAGACACCACGGGTGAAGTGGGTTTGAGTTTTCTCAGAGGGGGAAACAAAACAAAACCTTTTAACAATAATTAAAATTGCCAACATCTCCACCAATCTTTCAGGGCTCCCTGGTCCAATTATTTAAAAATATGCAGAAAAATAATCTTCTACCGATTTCATTTTATCCCATAATACGTAGTTGGTATTCTTTATACAATAAACCGCAGCTCTGAATCATCAAGCTCATTGAGCGTTCCTTTTTCGCACTATATCGGAGTAGTTGAATAAAAATTATCAATTTTTGCAGATGGTGTACGTACATTGACAATCCTCTGATCCTTTTATAAACTATCGTTATCTATAACATCTGTTACAATATGTCGAACACGATAACTTCATGAAAGTACCTTCCGCAAAGCCCAACATGCGTGCATCATTTTCGAAGTGCAATGGTAACCAAACTATCAACAGAAATTTAATTTACAAAGATGAGCTAGCGGAACTGCCTGGAACGACACAAGTACATATTAAACGGAGATGTAGACACTGTCTTTATAACATTCAAGAACGTGAATGAGAAACTCTTAGAATAAAAAGTGTAGAAGCGACGAATTCACTATCACGCCATTTCTAAAACAACGCGAGAAGGCACCGGCTTCTTGTTGCGCTTATTAGGCACATCAAATATAGCTGAAAACTTGCAACTTCTCAGTAATGCAATGCCTTCTTCCTTTCCAGAATTAGGCGTCAGTGCATGTTCCGTCTGCTCTTCGCGTTTCGAGACCTTTCAGAAAATAGATTTTCGCTTATGTAGCTCGTGTAGCTCGTGAACAATCGTTTATCGGGTTATATAAATCAGGCTATCGATAGAATGGAGTGAGCCTCAGTTCCAAATGCTCGCCTAGAAGTAATGAATAAATTCAATATTTATATAAACGATCATTTTAGCAGAAAAATACTTTTTAGAATGGGCCATGATATTGAAAATAGAGTCTGTAGGAGAGTAGCATTTATAAGATTATCTAAAGCAAACTATACGGGATACTCGTTCACAGTTAGAATATCATGGAAATTACAATTAGAGCATTCCAGAAGTTCTGTTAATTTAAGAGTCTTGGATAGTGTTCAGGATCCTTTGAAAAAAGGCCGCAGCATATGGTGGTTATCGTTTTGAACATTTTTGTTGTAATATTAAAAAAAAGCGTTTTAAGTAGATTTAATAGATAGAAAGAATGGTACATCAAACACTAATGCTATTAAAACACAGTAGATATGCAACGCGATGTTTCCCTCACAGACAATTACTCGATAGTTCCGCCGATAACGCGGAGAAATGTAGCAACGCCCACCGTCGTTGCACACGCCACAGTTTCTGCGACGGCGCAGCAGCTGGTTGGAATAGTGCGCCCGGAAGTGACGTGTAAGCCTACTTTTAGCGAATAATTTCTTAACGTAAAAACTGAATCAGCAATTCTTCATGAAATACGACAAAGAATCTGGGGTATATTTTCTGTCGGGCAGTCCATGGATGAACAGCGTAGAAAAAACTTTCCAATAAATCCTTCACTGTCTGTTAAGTTTAAATAAAGACACTTCAAAGCGTCAAGTTAGCGTCACTATCCGAAATTTTCAAGAGAAGTCACGTATTTCTGGAGAACCGTAACACATGTCTACATATGTGACTGTCTTGTTAGGCTAATGGAAACAGATACGAACAAATTTTGAGACTCGCAATTCCCCTTTCATCTAGAACTTGGGGTTCCTGCACTTGATATGTAAATAGGAAGAACATTATGTATATTAAACTGTAAATTAAATATAGAACACATTTTTATTTTCTCGCTACAGCTTACGCAGTAGAGAGAAAGTTATGTAATACTGCGCGAAAAAACGGTGTATTTTCGGCAGAAAAAGGGCCCTGGTTACGAAGAAGTGGATAAATCCAGCTATATTTAGAAGAAAAAAAATCTTCGTGGTGTCGCCAGAATCCATGTTTTGTGGGTCCTTGACACCGAAAAATCGAATGTCGGCAAAGCGTGTCTGTCCGTCTGTCTGTGAATAACGCATGCGGTTAAACCATTTGGTCGATTTTTTTCATTTTATTTAAACATTTCTAAAAATAATCCAAGAATCAACACCTCTATTTAAAGCACATTTCCCCTTTTAATTTTTATTATTATAATAATTGTTATTACTGCCGACCCGATAGCCGAGATCGTTAAGGCAGTAGAGCAATAACGGTCTTCGACCAGGGGATCGCGGGTTCGAGTCTCGGGCAGGGTTGTGTTGTTCGCGTCTCTGTATGTTTGTGTATGTGTATATCATCCATCATAACTTCACCCCATCCCCCACGGCCAACAATCCTGGGGTATAAAAATGGAAGCTGCATTAAATTGCAAGATTCCCCCTATTGAGAGCAACGTGCCCCTACCCCGACATTTCAGACTGAGCACCGGTAGAATGCACGAGGCTCAATGTTAGCCGATTCGAAAAAGAAAAAAAATTGCTCCTGCACCGCTCACTGACTTTGCCGTAGCCCATATAATGGTATTCCCCGTCGATCGTCGCTTCGCGTTCTTCTCCCCCGGCGCTTTCCCTGCTGGCGGTGGCTCATGCGGGCGCGTGCGTGTTCGTCCCTGGCCTAGAACGGCGGCGAATCCCGGAAAGGCTTCACGGTTTTCTGCAAAGCGGAGACACAATCTCCGAAACAATCCGAGAATCCCGTGATGAACGGGGGTCTCGGAAACGGCACGGCGCGCCGCGCTGCGCCGCTGATACGAGCCGCTTCCTGGGCGGCGAAGGATTTCCGGCGTACCTCGGCACGTTCTCCCACGGCAGGGGAAGGAGGTAGTGGCGGGGCCCGAAAGGAGGCACACGGTGGTCCCGGGATGGGGGAGGCTGGCGCTTCCTATTGCCAAAGAACGTCGGGCGTCGCAACGCGCCACGTTGACGCAGAAACTTGTCTAGGTGCTTCCGACACTAGCTGTCCCCAGGCGACGACCAGCGCTCCGGCACATGTCTGGGTATCAGCTCCTTTCTTCCCAGTTTTAAAATTATCACGTTTGCTTTTTGCAGTCTAGAAGCATATCAATAGTGACCAGCCAAAAACACTTATGTTTTCATATAAACTGAATACTGAGTTACGGTTGTTAATGAGTTACATAGTGATGTAACAACATTAGCAAAACGAAAGAAAATTCACGATTAGCAATTGTCGAGACAAACTTAAAAATTTATTGCGCAAAACACAACTAAAGTTTAATGAATAGTCAACAAGTGGTGCAACAACAGCACATACTTTCTCGAAATATTCATAATGGTTACGTAATAATAATTGTAACTTCTTCTCCAACTAACACCTCAGCCATTACTTAAAAAAACTAATTAAACGAAGCGTGAGAGTTCGAAAAATACATTTTTAATTTTTTTTAATTCAAAAGTTTAAATGACAACTGTCTTTTGACGCTGAATTCAGAGTTTTGTGCTCTGTTTTTACCAAAAGCTCAATGAAAAACAAACAACATTTACTCAGGCTGGGACACGAACATGCGCATCACGACGCAAGCAGCTTTCCCTGTCGCCAAAAACGTTCGTTAGAACGCGACTTATAAAGATACAACTATTGTCTTAATATTGCTTTGGTTCTAGCACAAAAATTATGCGAAAACTACTAAAATTTAGAAAAAAGTGTACATGAAATTATTTAAGGATCCAATATTGAGGTATAGACTGCATTAATTTTCAAGAACAGATTTCACTGAGAAAACGAATCTCTATTTTCAAAAATGTGGTTCTAGCACGGGGACAAAATAAATAAGCTTTTGCAATTTTCGAAAATTCAGATGTATCAATGAAAATCGGAATGAACATTTTATACGCGTATATCGCTCTATCGAAACTCGATTTTTTTTTGAGTTTTTTTGATTGTTTTTTTTCTCCCTTTCAAAAATTCAAAATTTTATTGCTTATTTATCCTTGAAAATAGATTTTATTACATGGGAGTTTTTTGTTTTTTTTCTCCCTTTCAAAATTCAAAATTTATTGCTTATTTATTTTTGAAAATAGATTTTACTACATGGGAGTTTTTTTTCTCCTTTAAAATTTAAAATTTTATTGTTTTTCTATTACAATCAAAATTTATTAAATGTGCACACAAGTCACTTTTCCCCATAGCACGTCATACGCAGTTTTTAACTGTTTTTTTTGACGTAAAATAAATAAAAATAAATAAAAAGATTTCTAAATTTGAAATTTTCAAAAATTCAGAGTTCAACGAAAATGAGATCTGCGTCATTCTTTTAAGCACTCTCTTGTTTTATTTTACGGTCCCTTGTTTTATCCGTGGGGAAAAAAATAAATGATTTTGAGCTATTTTTGAACAAATGTGTTTTTCATAAATTGCAGAAATTTCAAGCACAAATAACAAAAAAAACTGACTCTTTTTACAAAACATTCTATATGACCTTCTTCAAAAGCTGAGTTTTTAGGACATATCTTTAGAACTAACACCTCGGTCATCAAGTTTGGTTTTGAAATGTTAACTTTTTAAAATGCATTAACTTCAAAAATAATTCGAAAAAACACTTTTTTTTTAAAAAAAATGTACGGTTTAAATATTTAATTTTTTAGAACAGATTTCGTTTCAAGCAAAAATCTGCCATTTTAAATACTGTATTATTGCAATGTTAATTTTTTGCAATTTCCGAAAATTCAGTTTGCCGGAAATGAGACTAGCATAACTTTTATCATTTGATACATACGAACAGAAAATTTAAAGAAAAAATTGGAGTCGTTCTTGAGAAAAAATAGTTTCGCTTTTTTAATGATCTATATTTCAAACAAACGCTACGCGAAAACCACTAATATTTTCGAAAAAAATGTACTTGATCTTCTTTCAAGACGTCTTTAAAGAACAGATTTAATTTTAAAAAATCTATATCTTCAATATTGTAGTTTTAGGAAGTCGCCGAAAAATTGAACTCTCGCAATATTAGAAAAATTACGGATTTCAACGAAAACGAGACTTTTACCATTCTCAAGCGTCTTTTACGCTATCTGACGACAAAGTTTAATAAAAAAATTGGAGCAATTTTTGAAAATGTTGAGGATTCATATGAAGTACCCCAAAATATCAAAATATCCATTTCAAACTCAGGGGGCCTCGCGTTACTTTAAAATGGCATGAAAAATATAAATTCTAGAGAAAATCGGCTGAACGGTTTTGGAACTACAGACGGGCGCGCGGGCGGGCATGTTTTGCCATTAATCGATTTTTCGATATCAAGAATCCATAAAACATGGATTCAGACTACAGAAACTACAGAACGTATTAGAGGAAGTAATTTACTCTGCATAGGAACAAGATTTATTCTCTTTTCCGTTACGAGGGCTCGGCAATAAGAGTTTCTGTCGAAAATTCACCGTTTTCCCGGACACGATTACATTACTGTCCCTTCTTACGAAATAAGGGCTAGAAAGTAAAAAGGTTTTCCCACTGAAACCCACGGGATTATTCAACGATAATAGGCATTTTACACGTCAATACGAAGACACGCAAGACGGCACTGATACTTATTCACTCTTACATCGAATTAGAACAGCCTTGGAACCATCAGCAGCCAAGAATTGTGTGTGCCGCTTTGTCGTGAAAAGCGCAACACATGACTTTTAGTGAACTGAGAGGAGGGGACAGTCCTGTGACCCCGAGTATCGCAACGCAACTCTGGCTTATCGTGCAACAGAGTGAATTTTTAATATCCAAATCTACTTCCAGGCGTCTAATCCATCGCCTTCCTTACCTCCACTGTAATATCTATACAGATCAGTGCTTGGAAGATGGCTCTAGTGAAACAAACGCGAACCAAGGGGTTGGGGCATTATGGGAAATTGGCGTTGGCAGCTCATACCGCCCTTCACAGTTTGGAACTACTTCCATTCAGAACGACACATGTAATAAGCAGGACTCGGATTCTGACATGCCATCTTTCCATTGGTGCACTATAAACATAAACATAGCTTGCTTGTAAATGAATGTTGGTCATGACATTCAAGTGATAGAAATGTAGAGTTATTGGGTCATTTTTTAGGTCTTTTGACCTTTGCGTTATTTTTTGTCATTTTGATGCATTTTCTTTCTTTCTAGTGCTTTTTGTTGATGAATGTTCCATGAATATACAATGATCCACTAAAATTTTTTTGTATCGTCATTTCGAGAGGAAATTCACTATTGCTGTGGGCTGTTTTCCGAACTCTCAAAATTACACGGAATTTTTGTAATTTCCTCGACCTTTAAAAACTGATGATTGGAAGATCGGAGTCAAGAATTACATTTCCTCCTTCATATTTCTTTAAAATTGTTGAATAAGTACTTTTCATACAAATTTTGAGCATATTTTAAACAGGTCATTTTCCCCTTATTTTTTAAGTCATTTTATAGGTCCTTTCCACACATTTTTTAGGTCATCAGAATTCGAGCCCTAGTAATAAGCCTTTGTATACAGAATCAGATATAATACTACTGATAATAAACGAAATTTTGAAATGGAAAATCCTTAAATTTAGTATATCAGAAATTAATTGGGATTACTATTCATTGAAATGAATAGGGGGCGAATTTTGATGACCTAAAACATCGCCAAAAATTATCAATAAAATGCTCTTAAAATATTTTTAAAATGCCCTAAAACCAAAGAAAAATCACGTAAAAAATCTTATCGTAAGTTCGGATGAGCAACTCAAGCTGCTGGATACTTTCGAGACTTCTTCCATTCGTTCAAGTGAACTCCGCTTGAAAACTTTTGGTTTGGATTGTTCTTTACCAGGAAATCTCTGTCTTTAGAATAATCCCTAAATCGGCAGAACCGACAACGGTGCTAATGTAAGTCACAAGAATTACATCACAACGGCAGCAAAAACAATTTCAAAAGAAATCGAAGAGACTACTGAGTAATTCTGTGAAGAACATTTGTTGCATCTCGTCAATATTATTTGAAGCAAGTACCATTCAAAATGACGTTAAAATCGACGAAATCAGCAAAAAATGCATTAAAATCGAAATGACAAAAAATGCGAAATAATAACGTATAAAAATGGGTAAATTCCTTTTGTCATAACGTAAAATGAATTTCTATACTAAACAGCACTGTTCTGAAGTGAAAAAAATTACTTCGGTATCGACCCCTAGTATTAATAAGGGAGATTGATTTCGCCCCGTCATTTTCGACTAGGTTATCCCTAGTTTAAAATAGTTCAATGTCTCTGGGAGAAAAAAAGTCACCTTTTGATCACACTAATAGCCACCTCAGGGAACGTGAACCCAACCTCGATCAGGTTTTTCGTCCAGTTTCCCTGATCCATTGAGCAAATGCTGAGATGGTCCCTTGTTTTGCTTCTGGACATAAATGTAACTTCATTTTCTGTGCACGTCTTCTAGAATTCAGTGGGAAATACAATTATTTAAATTATCGTTTCCATGTTGTCGCGGCAGGAAGTAATAAGAGCCAAAATTTATTGCTTATTTATCCTTGAAAATAGATTTTATTACATGGGAGTTTTTTTTGTTTTTTTTCTCCCTTTCAAAAATTCAAAAATTTCAAAAATTCAAAATTTATGTAGTATTAGACTTAGTGTAGGGATCACAGAATTTTGAAAATGTGCACACAATTCACTTTTCCCCATAGCACGTCATACGCAGTTTTTAACTGTTTTTTTGACGTAAAATAAATAAAAAAATAAATAAATAAAAAAAACGTAAAAAGTTACAGAGAATTCTAAAGGTCTTTTAAAATCGTATCCGAATCACTTTCAAGCAGTTCCGGTTCCAGACACAGACTTATAATCCATAGATATACTACAGACAACCATGGACATACTATATTCTATGGTTCCAGCAATATATTTAATGAAAATATAATCCAAGTCCGTTTTCTTGAGCCCACATTTCTCTAGGAGTGGGAGGGTTGTTTATTACGATGATAGAACTATTAATCCCATCTGTAGCTCAATTTCGAAGCAAAATAATCTCTATTAAAATGGAGCAAATATTTCTGGTTAGCAGATTGTGCCAACAACGCTCAATATCATTTATGCTAAATACAACTAATCGTAGTAAAGGAGTGGGAGCACGTATTCCGGGCCCAGGAAAACGTGCGCGTATTATACACAGATTTTGATTGATTGTTAGTGATTCAGGGCGGGTCAACCACTAGGGTCATTAGTCCCGTAAGTGTAGTGCGTGTTTTTGCTCGGGGGGTGACGGTGTTCTTCCCCGCTCGATGGCGAGATCCGGCGCCGACCTACCGTCGGCTACAGGTGTTTTCCTCAACCAGGCATCTCTCACCAGCGGGACACCGCCCCAGCTGGGACAAAATCTAAGCTCCCGACCGGTCTTCCGGCATGTGTGCTAGTGTAGTGCATGCTAATGCAAGTGTGTGTAAGGGGAGAGGATAGGACAAGGAAGAGGTAGTAAAGATCCCGCGCGGTCCGTGGCCCGTTTGTTAGGGTACTTCTCCAGCATTTGCCTGGTTTTGATTGGAGAAACCACGGAAAACGTCCTATCCGAGCAGCCGGTCGCTAGAATTCTCCTCCAGACAGCGACAGAATTCGTCCTAGCTGGCAAGCTAGTGTCGAAAATCCTGCCACTATCTGCACTTTGACTTCTTATTTGTTTTGCAATCTAATTAAATTTATTTCAAGAAATGAAGTGGAGAAATTAGAACTACGCAGCAATATTACGAGAATGCAGGTTTTTTTTTAATAGCATGCACAGGAGATGGCAGTTCTTGCAGTCCTGATATTTAATACCCCACTTTTGCTTTCTGAACTGTGGCTTGGTTCTTTTCGAAACACTAATTTCTCCAAGAAAATAAGAATGCAAAATATGGTTAAGAATAAAATTTGTCTGCATGGCATATTATCATTGAAATAAAATAATTTAAATGGAAAAT
This sequence comes from Teleogryllus oceanicus, assembly GCA_964035755.1. NCBI lineage: Eukaryota > Metazoa > Arthropoda > Insecta > Orthoptera > Gryllidae > Teleogryllus > Teleogryllus oceanicus. The sequence goes on along the minus strand of CAXIVR010000001.1, from coordinate 227,692,654 downwards.
AAATTATACACACATTAATAAAGTTAGTTTGGTAATGTGGTTCTTTAAAAGTGATTTTTAATTACTTTGTATTTAAAAAGTAGTTAGCATTTTGAAAAGGCCTTAACAATGCTTAAGACGTGCTTCATTAATAAACTTACGTCTAGCACAGGAAGAAATTCCAGTAGTGAGTGGAACAGATTATACTCCCCACTGCCTTGAGCCTTGCAAGAGGGCTGCCCTCTGACATGACTTGTTAAAAGGTCAATTGAACCATAATGAATAGTGAAGGACAACAGGCTCAACAGCCAAGCAATCCATTACATCAAGTGCTACTTCATCAGTGTGCTAGTATTATTCATTGAAATAATGAGAACTTTGACTCATATGCCAAAGAATACTAATATTCTTAATATTCATACTGTCTTCCTCATAAATGAGGATGTTTCACCTGGCATGCAATCCCTCATTCTTTGTTTTTTAAAACTTTTTTTCCTACATCTTTTCCCTTTTCTTACTTTTGGGAAAAGTAGAAAAATTAATTTTCTTCTCACAAGAGAAAGAATTGTTAAAACAGATAGTACCATAAAGTCCACTAGTGTATTGCAGCAACATTCTCTAAAATCTTCAATTTAATGTACAATCACACCTGTAAAAATAACCAGGTGAAATGAATGTCATTTCACAAGAGAGACACGAAACATACAAATAATTGTTTTTCTTTGTACTTGTAATTGTGTATGTGTTCATACACAATTAGATTTGTTACAATTAAGCTATGATTAAAGTCCAATCAAGGTATCAATTCTTAAGTAGTTTCTTGCTCCAGGCTAATTTTCACAAAAAGTGCACATAGCCGGTTTTACAGGTGCAATAAGGATATTAAAATAAATTCTGGTTAAAGCTGACTCAACTTATGATTTGACATTATGATTCTCTCTCTCCCTCCTTTAACTCTTCCCAAGTGATATTTAAAACTCATTAATAAAATGTTTTCCTCTGAACTATATTTAACCAGAGTACGTTTGCGTTTCTTTCATGGACATTCTAAATATTGTCTTAGACCTCAATTCAACAAGTGTGTTATAAATAAGCCCGTCCCCCTCCCTCCAAAAAATCACGTTTTAAAAAATACCTGCGGTAATCAATTTAAAAAAATGTAATGATATATTGTCAATTCCACCAAGAACACACTTTTCACGCCTTTGTTGATATCGACATTCTGTGAATCTCTCTTGACAGCATCGACTTGCCAACCAGGGTTATCATAAGTGATTTTAATAACTGAACAAAGTTATTACTATAATTGATAATTCAATATTATACAATTCATTGACCCTAATAATACAATATACTACAATTTTAACCTATAATGACCGAATCAATTTTGCGCGCACCATTGTAGTCGCTTCCGTAGACACAGAGCCATTGTTGGAGAGCTTCGGTGTGGACCAACCACTACTCTACCTCCCTTCACACACGCGCGCGTAAAGTAGCGTGAACTCTAAGAACGGATTTTATAGATTCGAATCGTGTCCGCAAGTCATGAATACGTTCTGGCCGTACAATGCTTTAGCGATCTCGGCAAAATCATCTCATATTCAGTAATTCGAAAACGTTTCTCCAACATTTCGTGTAATATGTATCTTAGTCTTTTGATGAAATAAAATGAGCTAATGAGTACAAAGGAAACAAATTTGGGTAGACCAGAAACGTGCGTCCTGAAATGAGGTCGCTGGCCATTAAGGATTGATGGCTTAACTGTTTTCTTGTTTCTGTTTTTAAATTCATCATTTAATCCTATTAAACTAATAATATCAAAATGGCTTCCGGCAAAGAAATCCAGAGAATTATTTTGTGTTTTTCTCTTTCCTTTGAATCATCTACAGGTCTGACTTTTAGAAACACTTTAAAAACTTTCAATGATCTCACACTTTCCTTGATATTCTACGCTACAGTGGTGTATTTCACCCAAGTCTCGCTGTGGTAGATTCTGACTCGCACCCCGGGCATATGATTGCGTTTTATTTTATTCTGTTCACGTTTTTAAACATTTTTCGCCACTTGCGCAATAATTTGTATTCTACTGAATGTGTCCGTTAAGTTAAGCCTTCATTACTTCACAAATATTACACGAATTGTCAATCACTAATTCTGGGAAACACCCGTCCGCTCGCTTCGGCGAATGCCTTGCTTTGCCGAGACCTGCACGGAGCATTGCTAAAGGTGTACCACATTTGCCAAGTTGGAATTTTTACTTATAAACAATTGATCATACACATATGTGGGCAGAAATAATCCAATATTGCAATGCACTACATATCACAGTTTTCAAATACGTACTGACATCAATATATATTTTTTTATTTATTTGGAATTAAATGCATAAAATTACAAACGAAATCATTATCACAGAACATTTCTGCCACCAAATTGATCATACTTCCTTCCTACAGGAATCTCATTACTACATTTTAATAAAGGTACATTTTTACTGAAAACAGAATTGTGTGTGTGATCCATTTCGTGAGTCACTATATTTCCCTTCTAAAGGTAAATTTGCGGGTGAAATTTCTTTTGAGAAATGCATTAGGGATTTTGATATATTTTATACTTTTGAAAAAAATTATACAGAACTCAGAAAATAAAAATAAAACTGAATAATTCAATAATGCTAGTTCAAATTCTACTGTATATCTATTATCTTGAAATGTACACATAGACATAAAGATGGAACTAATTCTTTCAAATTTCTCTGACAAAGAATTACCTTTAGCTAAAAATTTAACAATAATGACAAAAAATTTTGGGAGACATGTTGAAAATATAGGCAATAATGTAAATAATACATACTTTTAAACAATACAAACAAATCTTTGTTTAAAAATATAATTTATATTTACATGAATTCAATACAGAATATTGAATTGAAACTTATTCAATATTGAATAAGTTTTGTATTCTTTAATTGGCATACTTACACCCACATAAACTGAACATTTATAAACTATTTGTATTTAATGCTTTTGAAGAACTATTTAGGAGAAATGCTTTAGTACACCTGGCAACACTGAAACCGCTGTGCTTGCCCAAGTTACTATGCCTACTGGTATTTAGCACTGCCTGCAGAAGTTACTCAACTCTCCAATAAATTAAATATAAAAATAATTAATTAATTAATTAATTTTGGGATCAAAACATAATACGTAATAATAAATTAAAAAATACATAACTTCCAAGGAGCATTTTGAAAACTTTTAAAAAATTTAAGCAGAGCATTTTATTTCAATGGCATGTTACTTATTTAAGAATTTGAAACTACATAAATAGTTTCATAAAAATAGTTTTATAAAAAGTTCTAAAAATGAATTTTAACACATTTTGTACCAGAATGGGCAAATCTTGGAGAAGACAACAATAAAACAAAATAAGTATTTTCCCCTTTCGAAAGAATGATTGGATTATATTTTTACTAACAAAAGATGATCATTATTATCAGCCAGAATGGCTGAATATTTTGCTTTTTAACCACAAGATTGAGAATTAAATTCTTATGTTACGATTACGGAGAAAGTAAATGCTGGAGTTGAATCTCATCCTGCGTGAGGGTTTAGCTCCCAATCATACTGCCATATACTTGATTCTTAAACACACACCTAATTAGTTGTGCATGTTTACGAGTGACCTACATGGCAGTATGATTCTGTAACAAAAATTACAAGCTGATCATCCCTTTGTTCAAAGATAAGGATGCTTAAGTTTTCCTGGAAGATACCATCTTGCTTTTTAAGATCCCAGAAAGATTACCTAACTCATGGAAATATTAATGGAAAAAATTGACAGTAATGTGTGAAAAATAGAGTGAAGCTTAAAAATTACAAAAATTAAAATAAAAAGAAAAGATTTCAGTACAAAATGAACAAAATAGTAATAGTAACAACAACAACAACAACAACAATAATAATAATAATAATAATAATAATAATAATAATAATAATAAATCTATCATTTGATTATTATAGTCAATCTATTACAACATTAAAAGGTTCACTGCCCCTACAAAAATTCATGAAAAAAGTCTAAGGTTACAGAAGGATAATGTTCTGTATTTATTTTTTTTTCAAAAATTATATCTTACTGACAGAAGTATTTAGTATTCAAAGTTTAGTTAGACACAATACTGCCCAATGTACTGACATCAACACATTCAACTGTTCTCCAAATTTTTACTTCCTTGAGCAACATTTTTCTTCCACATACGGGTGTGGTTGACTTGTGATACATTTAGGTATCAAATATAAGAAATAAAATACCATTTAGAAACTTTAGGGGTTCAGAAAATAAGTGAAGAATAAGAATGAAAAAGATAGTACGTAAGTCAATTATGGAAATAACTTTGCTTGAGATGAAGCACTGTAGTATTCTTTAATTATTGATGAAAGATTACACATAGAATACATGGAAAGATTACACAATTGGAATCAAATAGAGTAACACGGATTCCTTACTTCATATCAAAGGTCTTGAAATTGGGTAATTATTACTTCCAATTTATAACCTTGTGATAAAAATAATATAGGTCTGATATCGGCATATATGTGAATTATTAGTTTATCACAACTGCAAATATCAGTGAAACACAAAAGTGAACTATACAAAAATTACATATTAAACAGATAAAGTAAACTGACTTACCATATGATCAGGGATTGGTGATGATTCAAAACAGTTAGCAACAAAACTTCGAAGTTCTTGCAAGCTGCCCCACTGCTGACCTCTAACTGAAGTAAGACTTAAATTTATTTCTACTGCTTTGCCACATGGAACTTCTGGTGCTTTCAAATCCTCCAGACTATGGGTGACAGGGCGAGATAATCCAAAAACTTTTGGACTAAGTTTATAGGAGAGTAATGGATCTTGAGATTGTGCACTACCAACACTCATGGCATCTGTTGATCTAATAGTTTTGTTGAAACCCGAGAAACCACAACTACTGACATCAACGGATTTTTCCTGAAAATGTGGTGGAAAACAGTGAAGAGTAATTTTGTCAAGGGTGAAATCTTCATATGACTTGGGCTTGTAGGGAAGGTTCAATTGATCTTGACTTTTATTAGTTCCACTACTCACACTCATGTCATCATTTGATCGTGCAGTAATTCCTAGAGGGGCTGATCGATACCCAGGAAAATCATAAACAGGCATATTGACAGTATGTTCAACATAGGAATGGGCAGCTGCATTGCACTGATGTGTTTCATCATCACTTGAACTACTACTTAATGGGGACCTACTACGACTGCTCACAGCTAAAGTACTATTAACACTAATTACAGGATCTGGCATTGCACGAACTGTCAATCTTGCACTGCAGTCTTCATTTGCTAACCGATTCACTCTACTTCCACTAGCATGACTGAGGTCATAGACACACGACTTAGGTGAAGCTAGATTGTTCTGCATCAATTGCTCATCATGACCATTGTTCATGACTTGTTGAATATGAAGCCTCTGGTTTTGAACATCAACCATTAGAATTCTATCTGAGTGATTACCACATTCATCTCTAAAGCCAATTCCAGAATCACTGTTACTTGAGGTAGTAGTTGTCGTACTGCTTGCATTACTTGGCTGAGGAGAATTTGCTACAAGAGGTTCTTCGTTTTCTCCATTACCTCTCAGTTCTTTATTGCTATACAATACTCGGACGGCGGTAATAATAGGATCAGATGTATCAGGGAATTCACGGCAAAACCCTGTTTCGGCATCTACATTACACTGTAATTTAAATGCTTCTGCTTTAGCTGCATGTTCACTATGGCCACCATGTAAACGCAACTCAACAGCAAATACATGGCAAGAACTTGATGATATAGTTTCCCCACTGTCATTTTCATCATCAACACACTGTACTGCAGCTGTAACAAGTCCAAAAAATCTACGCTCATCATCAGAACTTGACCCACAGAAAGTGACACGATCAGCAGGGTACTCTGCTAATACAACTTGGTGACAATTAGTAAGAGTTAAACTTCGAGTATGGACACTCATCAACACTAATGTATGAGCACGTTTCTCAGCACGAAGGCGTTTAATACATCCCCGAACTACCTGCAATCTTGAGCCAGGTTGTAATTCTTTAGGCATTTCAATAGTTCCTAAATATCCAACTAAGGCACGATACTCAATTTTATCTTGCTCAGTCTCTTGTGGTTTTTCAATTTGAACTGGAGGATATAAACGAGGAGGTGGGAGAGGAACTGGTACAGGAGGCTCCCAGCGTTGCAGGAGAGGAAGAGCAGATTTGCTGACTGGCCTCATTACACCTGAAGGCACAGACATAGTCTCAAGCTGCTGTTCTTCAAACATAGCACCAGTACGCAAGTCTCGAACAACTTTTGCAGCTCGACTTTGTTGGGGAACCATGCCAGATCTGTGATGCTGTCCCCCACTCCGAGGTTTATGAAGATATTTTGGTCTGGGGCGTGCTGGGGCAATAACATCTTCATCTGAACTATCTGAATAATAATTTTCTGCGATTTGTAGTTTCAGAATACCAGAGGAACATCCAATGAGTCGAACAACGTCATCATGAGGAACTTTGCTCACACTTTGCCCATTAACAGCAACAAGATAATCACCTGGGTGTAGTCCTGCTTTCTCTGCAGGACTTCCAGCCACAATACAACTGAGAATACAAGGTTGCTGACCTGAGATAGTAAAACCAAAACCATTCTTCCCTCGGCATACTTCTACGGTTCGAACACCGTAGTTGGGTCGCTTTTTACGACGCCGTATGGGATGCATTTTGCTTCATTCGAGTCACATTCTAACTTCGAAAAAATAATCGTATCATTTCAATGAACTTGTATAATTCAAAATATAGTAGTACAGTCCCAGGTCTACGAAATGACCTGACATAACAGTTAAAAGTTAGTTAACGTCACAAACATAGGTTGGATTACGTTCCTACATAGACGTTCATTACATTTTATTTCGCCTACACTAGAACTGTTGAGTATTTTCACATCGTGAACATTCACTCTCTGGAAAGAATAGGCTAAACTTCTCTTTCGAATCAATTACAATATGCACAAGTGTCACATACTTCTACTATTCGCCGTTCTCTCAAACCGAAGCCATTTTGAACTTGAACTTTCAGACATGCCATCTGGGAAGGGTTGGCCAAAGTATCACTCGCGTGCATTCCATACAAAACAGAAATTAAATTTCAGAAAAAAATGTTTAAATAATACAAATGAATAACACTAATTACTACTAATTCTCTTTTGAATATTATTTTCCAAATGTCTTTGTGATAAGTGCTAGTTTTGGCTATTCTTACGTAGTTGTTTTCTCTATGTGGTTCGAACCACTTCATGTATATTTAATTTATAAAGTTATTCACTTTGCCAAGTTTTCGAAAATATACGTAAATGGAGTTCTAATGTTACAGCTGCTTATGTTCATTACACAAATGATTTAATGAAAGGAAATAGAGATCATGACCAACCAGCCAACACATCAGTGACAATTTAAAATGACATCCTCTCTGATTTTTGGACACCACTGTTTTGCTGGCGGCCAAAAGTTTACCAACAGACCAAACGCCCTCTAAAGGAAAGAATTTAAACAAGAATGTCGCATTTCGATCCACTTTTGTCTTTAACCGTAGAGAGGGATATTCGAAATAGAATACATGTTTAAGAGATAATTAATTAGGGAATCTCCATTTATTTTCTCATTATTAGTAACCCAATTTTTAATTTTACGTGATGTACGTGTCTAATTACCACAGGTGAATCACTGAAAGTTAGCAACCATTTATAATATTTATGCTGGAAAATACCTGTCGGTCTCACAATAAATCTGCGGCGGGAGACGTTCTCACCGTCATGAGAGGTTGTTTTGTATTGGGAAACTGCGCAAGGATTAGATATTTTCATCTCATAATTGAGACGTGGGAGTCAAGGGCCAACACCTCTTCTTTTTCTTCTTCTTCTTCTTCTTCTTCTTCTTCTTCTTCTTCTTCTTCTTCTTCTTCTTCTTCTTATTATTATTATTATTATTATTATTATTATTATTATTATTATTATTATTATTATTATTATTATTATTATTATTATTATTATTATTATTTTGTTTATTATGATCTTTCATATAAATGCAAATGTACCGTACTGATTATTCTTTCCATATTTCATAGGTTTCAATCATGCATGGAATTATTTATTTTTCACGCTGTCCGTTTAATAGAAGTATAGCAGTCTCATTAGCATAGAAGAGGCAATGTATGTTACTACCCTTACACCATTTATCTCATCTATGAATTATGAACTCATCCTTAAGAAATATTTTTGTCATTTTCATCGGAATGAACGAAATTTTCAGCATTTCATTTGAAGAAAGAAAAACGAAAAATATTTATTTTGCCTTGCATTGATTACTGTTACCGAAAAAATGAGCAATTATGTACCGCTTTAGGATGTTGTGTACCACGAATGAAAAATATATAAAAATCGTCTTGATAAGAAGTTTATTTCAGGTACGAAAATAAATTTGTTTCAAAATACAATATGGACTTTTTGCCTAAGAGGAGTGAATGGAGGGCTTTATGGAGCTCTTGGCTGTGCAAAAAGTCTCATGTGCCATAAGTCCTCGAAAGTCCCGTCTACGGAACAGCACTTGGGGGAACCATGGGCGCGACACAGAGCACCCATGGTTTGTTTATCTATGGCTTTATAGAGAAACTGGATTATTCTAACGGGCTCCGTATGAAGCATACCCTCTGTTATAATATATGGAGGTCTTATGGAAGTATGAACCATAGTGGAAATCGGTGGAAATGTAAACCATAGTCGAGTCATTCAAGTCGATTCACGTTATCGATCTATCGACATCGCCTCTTGCTGTTCATCTGTCTCCACATGAATTGTTGAAAACAACAGAGTATGGGTGGAAAACAACCGAAAACAAGTAGTTCCTAAACATGGCATTTTCACGTGTGGGTGAGAAAATGTTCGTCAAGGTGTTGTGTCATCTTTCTACCCGCCCAGTATTAAATTGTGGGACGAATGTTAGGATGTTTAGTAAGGGGTTTACTCCACGAAAAAGCAATGTATGGTTTCTTAGTTTGATTGGGATAGGAACTGGTGCAGTAGTTGGTGCCGGCTACTCTTATCTGAAATCCAAAGAGCCACAGACACCAGTATTAACTGTTCAGAAGGATTTACCTACAATAAAGACTATACCAAAAATGGAAGTGTCTCGCAAGGTATGGATGTTTAAAAAAATGTTTCAAGGATTGTTACTGGAATGTCATTTGATATTTAATTTGTTTATCATTATTCTAAGCAATAATATGTGTATTTGCCTGTTGCTTTTCGTTTTGGTTAAGTTTTAACGTATTTACATTTTGGTGCTTACACATCTTGCCCAAAATGTTGCCATCGGTAATTTGTTTAGCTTATTAAATGTTTAGTTATCCTGTCAGTGGTAGTTTGTGGTGGACAGTACTTGGTCAACATATCAGATTCAATCATTCTCGTATATCTTTCATGTTTAACTAATGACTGCTGGCCAATTATTTCAGTCTTTATTTAAAGCTGAAAAATTATTTTAATCTCCTGCCCCTATGTTTGTTTTTTTCTATCTTTTCCTACTACTGGCAATTTTTGCCATGTATAGATCTGCTGTCACCATCTGATGAATTAAATTAGAAATAGGTTCCTTGTTCCTTTTCAAAACCTCTCCCCATGGTGAGACTGCTCTGTTTTTTGCAATATAGTACTAAAAAATAAGGTTATGTCTTGGCAATTTTAAAAGAAAAAATCTCACTAGGGTTCGTTTTACCATTTATTTAAAGAAATCAGAAGGTCATGTATTTTTCATTTTCTTCCCTTTATTTTAAGTTATAATAATTTAAATGCAATGGATCTAAACAAATACAACATGTACACTAAATACCTAGATCTTTTTGCTGTGTTAGAGTGAAAAGGAATAGGACACAAAATCTTAGATTTGGGGCTGAACAAAGAATAACTGTGAAGTGTGTGAAAAGTGTTGGGGCTGTTATGTTCTGAAATGAAGCAAGCAAATACGTGGAAAAGCCTCATAATATTACAGGCTCAACATTTTTTGAGAAGTGGATTCATAAAACTCGTGATATTTTGTAGCAAAACAAAAAGAATCAATTTTTTATTTAAATTGTTTTTTCTTAATTAATAATATGGGAACATGCACAATGTGCATAGTTCTATTCTCTCTTGTGAGAGAGAGAATATGGAGGAAGTCAAAATGTTACACTTTCACTGTTCAGTCACTTTTCTAGCTGTCTCTTGATTATGTTTTCCACTGCATCGCGAGTTTCATCTGTTCCATTAGTTCTTTTTATTCCTTGCTGAGCTTGGAAATGGATATGTTCCTCTTCCACTTTGTGAGACACGATACCTATCCCATAATTCTTTGTACCATTCGCACACATGCACACTGATAGTTCGGTTCATGGAAACTTTTTGTTTTGCATAATTTATGGTGAAATCCAGTACCGCAAACCTTGCCACCAAATGCCTTAGGTTTTATCCTCTTCCCATTCATTCTCTCGTGGCAATTGCAAATGTTGTATAAAATTCTTCACATATTTCTTTCTTTTTCTCTTTTAGATCCTTCATTAATTGTTAGAGGTGTGTTGTTTGGTAGTAGCATTTGGCATTACAGTTCTTTCACATAAAGGGGCTCCCTTGTCAGCTCGTACAACACTTGTGAATGAGTAAACTTGGACTCCCCTATAGCTTTCATCAGATAGAGAGATTTCACTTTCTCTATTTCTTTCCAGTTTCTCTTGCTCAGGTGTACCCACATGACCTCTCAAGTCTGTATGCAATTACCAGAGTTATTTTCAATCCAAATAATTTTATTGCTGTTTTGAGTGAAATTTGTTGAAAGCGTGAAATTTCATTCATCGCAATAATTGCTGCTGAGTTTCTCTCTTTGATATGTTCTCTGAAACTGGTTCCATGAGTTTGTAGAGTTACACCTAAAGTTTTTCTTAATTTAAATATGATTATTTTATTTTATATTTATGATAATAAAGTGCTTTTTGGATGTGCAATCAATTTAATTGTTCAAGAAAGGTTCATAGTATTACTGAAACATTTTTAGCACAATTGATATTAAAAATAATTTGCTAAAGTAAATTCTTGACAGTTTTTAATTTTATTTTGTGGTCATTGAAACAGATTTATCTTTTAATTTTTAATAATTAGAAAACAACAAAATAACTGAAAAAAAAAAGAAAATTTCTTTTTATTTATGTTAAAGATACAGTAAACTTCAATTTTATTTATGTATATTTGTGAGAACATTTAAATTGTTGTACATTAATAAATATTATCTGTTTGTAATTAAAATATTGCCTTTTATTGCATAATATTGTCTTTTATGGACAAATGTTCTGAAGATATTGGATAGCTTTTCAGTTTTTTTGATTGTAACTTCCAACAAACACTACATTGAAGTTCTTTCTTAAATGTGCTGCCAATGACATGCAAGTTATTGGTGTGAAAAATTGAAACACTTGTTTTATGCTCTCTACTTAATCAGATTTTGAGTTGAATTTGTTACGAAAATTATGAACAGAAAATACTGTTGGAGAATTATTTTTCTTTTAAGTAAATTAGAAAATAAATAGTTATATCTAAATTATTTATCTTGGATTACTCCAGGTGTCTTAAATGCATTCAAATCTGTTTCTTTTTTCACATTTGTCTTTTTATGATGTATTTTTATACAGTGAAACCCTCTCTTAAGTGACCACTTCCTTTAAAGACAATTCCGCTGTACTAATAAATAATTTGAAGTACAGCAATACACTTTCATGACCTCAGGGTTTGGATTGTTGATTATGTAAAATAAAGAATATCAAACTAACTTAAAAAATGATTAATTTGATGGTGTGTAAGTAAAGTAAACAAGGAAAATTCCATATTCACTTTAATTTATATTTTATAAGATTCCAGAAAAGCAATTTTTTATGCAAATTTATTCATTACTTGTTGTATTCTTGAGAGTTACATAATTTGTTATTGGAGTGGTAGAACAACTAGAAATTGCTGAGCCTATGTTGTATTTCTTGTCGCTGTGAATATAAGTTATAAAATTCATGTGAACATAAACTATAAAATTTTTTGTTGTGTAAATATAGAAAATAACACACATTATTGCTTTATTCTAGGTAGTCTTTGAAAATGATTCTACAGGTTTACGTTTAAAGCTCTTTCAGTATGCAACATGTCCATTTTGTTGCAAAGTTCGGGCATTTTTGGATTACTACGGAATATCATATGATGTGGTAGAGGTAAATCCTGTGATGAGGCAGCAAATACGATGGTCCCATTACAAGAAAGTGCCTATATTAGTTGCAGAGAATCAAGATGGATGTCAGGTAACCTACCAAATGTATGATATAATGTGTGAAAACTTTCTTAAGAAATAGTTTTGTAAAGTTAAGTAGATTATTGATGGATCTCAGAAGGGAGTAGTTGCGAGTTTTGGAAATCTAGTACTTTATTTAAATTGATTCATTTGGCCCATTATGCAGAACAAAATACATCACAGAATCAGTTACTTTTTCATATACTCATTTTGGATTGCAAAATGCTGATGTTCAAATAATAATAATAATAATAATAATAATAAAAACAACAACCACTACGATAACAACAACAACAAATTTCGAGTACAACAACAACAACAACAACAAATTACTAGTACAACAACAACAACAAATTACAAGTACTTGATTTATAAAATGTTAGGTCCTGGAACACTGCCCTAAATGAATGATTAATTTAATAGAAATAGTTATATGTTTATAATATAATTTAATAATAATTCCCGAGGTACCGGAACACCGTTCCCTCACGGCCTACCAGAAATGAAACCATTGAGAATAACAATAACAACAAGAACAACAACAATAATAATAATAATAATAATAATAATAATAATAATAATAATAATAATAATAATAATAATAATAATGATGATGATGATGATGATGATGATGATGATGATGATGAAAGATGGTAATGATACCTTGTGTTAATGATCTCTGGATAACATCATTGTTTTCAACGTGAAGGTGTATGTGTTATCATCTAATATAAGTAGACACTGAAAGAAATGAACAAATGTTAACAAAGATAATTTGAATAGTACATTCTCAATCCAGTTTTCCATTTCCTCTAAAATTTGTTCAGTTGGTTTTTGCATTTTGAAAGCAAATTCTACTTACCTGTTAAATATAGATCTATTTACAATAAGTTTATTGAATTACATGTTTACAAATATCTGTAATTATTAAGTGCTATTTAAGGAAGTAAAATGGTACTTTAATCACTAAAAATTATTATTAATTTGTTTGTAAAAAAACTTTGAATGTAACTTCAAAATGAGCTTTAAACTGTAATTCATTATATTTTTTGCAATTGAACGACAGTAGTATGATAATATCTGCATTATGTCTTATATAATTGACAAAAGTGAAAGTTTGACAAATATAGTTAATTTTTATCCAACTATGCTCTACAAGCAAGATGGTTATGAGAAGACTGAAATTTTAAATCGTTACTTTTTAATGTGCCAAGAGAAAAATCAAGATGAAAAGACAAAGGAAGCTATGACGTGAGTTTCTGTTTACTTTTTCAAAATAGAAATAATTAATTATAGTTTCTAAAACCAATCAAAAACTAATGCCTGATAACAGGGATATTTGTTGTTTGATTGTTGTGACTAATCAGGAAATCTTTAAGCAGTGTAGTTTTAGATTGAACTAGTGAATTATATTAGGTACAATGAGTGCATTGGAATTTATCTCAAATTCTTCAGTGCACAAGTGGTATTTAGTAAGTCTATTTCATAAATGATATTATGTCCAACAATGTTTTAGATTGTAATTACCAAAAAAGAATTATATTTCTGAAACATGCTTCCAGTGCATGCTGCTTTCCAAAACCTGTTCCATAGCTTATGACTGGCCAGTAGTGAAAAGTAGTAAAATAAAATCACATAGAAAAAATTATAAGTTTTTTAGATACACCAGCCTGATTGATGCATACTGGATGCATTGAAGTATTGTTGGATGGATGGATGGATTTGAAGTATTGTTGATGTTAATTTCATGAGTGAAATTATTACTAGAATTTTGGTTGTTGAGAGAATCCTTGAAGATCATCCTTGAAGTATAAAACAATATAGAATACTCTTACACATTTGTGTTTCATTTTCCAGGTTAGAAAGGAAGTGGAGACAATGGGTTGATGATACTTTTGTACATGTTTTGTCACCTAATGTTTATCGCACCCGGTCAGAGGCTTTAGAGACATTTAATTGGTTCTCTGAGGTATATTTCTCTAAATTTAATATATTAATTCATTTAGAAATTATTGAAGGATTTACTCAAATCATGGATGTAAGAAATAATGTCTGTTTTTAGGCTGGTGAATGGGAGACTCATTTCCCAGAATGGGAAAGGAAAATAGTTATATATGTTGGTGCATATGCAATGTGGCTCATTAGCAAGCGGTTAAAGAAAAGGTTAGTATAATTACGCAGCACAAATGTACTAATCATGTTTATATTAAACATTTTAATATTTGGTTTTTCAAAATACAGGCATAATTTAAAAGATGATGTTCGCCAGTCATTTTACGATGAATGTAACGTATGGATCAAAGCTGTCCATAAGCAAGGTACACCATTTTTGGGAGGAGAGCAGCCCAATTTAGCTGACTTGGCCATGTATGGTGTGCTGAATAGCGTTGAGGGTAGTCGAGCATTTAAAGATGTTCTATCTCATACAAAATTAGGTGTATGGTATTGGTCTGTAAAGGCACAAGTTAATAAGCATAAAGGAAATGACACTTTAAAGCATTAATTTTTATGTAATAAAATTCCTAGTCATATCAATTTTATAACTTTACTTTTGAAGATCAACTGTTATGATGTTAAAAATGACATTATTGTCTTAATTTGGAAGATTTGCCTAGTGGTTGTCGTTTCTTATTTAGTCATATGAATGTGCTTAGAGAAATATGTGTGGCTTACTCCATTGTATGATCAGTGTCAGTGGTGTAAGTTGACAATTGTTTCAAAACTGATCGATTTCGATTTTAGTTTCTGGATACATTACTGTTGATCATCTACTTTATTCATCATCTTCTTTATTGCTTTAATTCATTATAGTTGTTATAAAAAATCAAACTTATTGAAATAAATATTTTGAAAGCAGCTCTAGTTTATTTTAATGGTATTTCCCAAATTTAAAGAAGTGTTATTTTGTTACAATATTTCTATTAGTTTAGTTAAATGCTTTTTGTACTATTCCTTTCAGGTGATAATCTTCAATTGATAGTTGCCATTATGTTTGCTGAGTGAATTTTGTTCCAATCAGTATTATGTGAAGTTTAACCCTCCTTCTACAATATTGTTAATTATTATTCATAAATACTTAGAAATGTTGATCATATGACACTATAAAACTGAGAAAAAGACGAGTTTTTTCTTCGGTGTTGAAAATATTGTGCCACACTTTTTCTGATGAGGATATTTAAAAAACAAGTTATGCAACTTAGATTCAGATGTCAGCTGGCATGGTGCCCTTTGTTTCATTTATTGTACTGTTGTATTGGCGGGTTCCAGGGTTAAATGTGCACACAAATGTTTCTTTAGTTGCTTTAATTTTGCACCAACAAATACAATAAAAGTTAATGAACAACAAATACAAAATTAGGTAGGATGGGGTTCTTGCCGTATGGTGTATCTGGTGGTGACGCCGACCGTGCAGGTCGACGACAGCAGGGTCAGGCAATGTTGCTACTATTGCCAAGTGCAGCGATAACTTCCTACCAGTGGTATCGAAGTGGCTGGTTGCGGGACAGGCCATTGAAGGACTCCGCGGCGCCTACTCGGGAGCCAGTTATGCCACGGCCTGTGGCACGCCGCAAGCAGCATGGGTTGTGTCCAGTCCAGCAGAGTGTGCTCTGCGGCAGGCTCAGGGTTTTAACCACTGCTGCCTGGTGAAAGGGAAAGGGAGGGGCTGCGTCCCTCCACTAGTGAAGCGTAATCCCAAGTCCACTTCTGCTTGGGGGTTTGCCACTTATAAAAGAAAATGGGCCACCTAATAGTTTTAGGAGAAAAAATACCCATTGGGATATAGTCTCCTCTATCCTTTATGACAGTTTGTGGCTGCACAATATCACAGTATTATGCCTTTAAACACCCCATACAATTACTGAATTGAACAGTATTGAACTTGTAAGAAAATTACATCTAAACCCAGGTAACACTTTTTCTTTCTTATATAGTAATAGATGTAGAGTATGTTTATAATGTTGAGAAAGTTATATAATGTTGCAAAGAAAAATAAACATGATTTTGCCGGAAATGCACAATTTAGGAGTCTCTGTTATAGTAAATAGTTTATTCCACAATATCTCTACATCTGCAGAGATCACTAATGCGTATATCTCTTTCAGAATTTTTTCCGAAATGGATGTTTCCAGATTGTTCTGCCTTTGTCCAAGGCCATGTGAATTTGAAATGGATCTTTTAATTTAGAGGTACTTTATATGAGGCCTCTAAGACATTTTTCAAATTTTCTCAAAAATGGCTTGAAACTTTTTTCTTAAATAGAAAATACATTCATAAAAATGGCTACTATTAAACCCACTGAATTTTGTAAAATTGCAAAAGTTTAAAATTCTTTGAAAACCCTCCTATAACTGTGTTGTTGAAAAAGAGATTTTTTATAAATGGAAATCTATTCAAAATTAGATTGTTAGATACTGCCATGTTCAGTGAAATTGGATTGTCATTATGTGCAAAAAATTTTATGCCAGTGGGATAAAAGCTGAGCTTTGGGACTTGCTGTTACACCTGCAGACATGCTCTACTGATGGAGCTACAATAAAATATTGTGTTCTTTGCAATTTAATAATCTTATACCAATCAGCAATCTTTTGTTCACATGAAGATGAAGGCCATGAAGGGATGAAATATTTGCACTTCAGGACAGTCCATTTTGAGTGTGAATTATGGTATATTAGCCCTGTTTCACCATCTTGGCAACAGTTTCTAAAGACAAACCATCTGATCCAATTGTTGGCCTATGATGTGCAAGTCCTTTCATTTCATTCATCTTCACCCATCATGCTAATTGTACTGAATGTTGTGTCCATGTTTTTTGTTGTTTTTTATGAGTACTTTCTGCAAGATTTTGTGTGAAACACAATAAAGAAATCCATTACAAAGATTTTTTTTAGAAACTTTCAAATTTTTACATTAATTCATTACTCAAATAGAGTAAAGGGCCCATAAAATTTTTGTCCACTTTTCAGTGAAATTTATGGATTGTAATAATGTCAAATGTCCAGTTTTTTTTAACCTGACCTTCATCTTGGATATTGAAGCTAGAGATTTCTTTCTTTAATGAACTTATTCCTCAAAATTACATCTGTAAATCATTTCATGTGCACTTTTTCAAAATATTAATAATTTTTGCATAGTTTTGAATTATCTCAAGACAATTTTCCACCATTAGTAAACAAGATTTCATAAATTCCAAAAACGCAATTTTTTTTGAAGGGATATATAAATACACTTTATTTGCTGTACTTCTCTGAGTTTCTTATTTTTCTCAATAATTTTACATTCTCTGGACGTTTTCAATAATTTATAAAATCTGTTCAGGAAAACTCTATAATGTTGTACCAGAAAAGTGCAAAAACGCACTCACAATTTGCGTCTTAGGAGAATATCTCATTCTGAGAATCGTGATAGGTGGTTTGTGCATAAATTACAGCCCCTCTTTAGACTTATTGTTTCACAGCATTTTTTGGCTTGCAGCTACAGCCATGGTAAAGGTACTTGCTTCAAATAATCTTTACAAGATGCAACAAAAGTTCTCCACAGAATTACTCAGTAGCCTATTCGATTTGTTCGCTCAGAAATTGTTTTGGTAGTCGTGTATAATTCTTGTGACGTATATCAGCGCCATCGCCGGTTCGGCCGATTTCGGGATAACAAGACAGATTTTCTGGTAAAAACAGTCCAAACCAAAAGTTTACAAGCTGAGTTCTCTCGAACGAACGGAAGAAGCCTCGATTACATCAATAACGTATCCAACAGCTAGAGTTGTTCATCCTGGTTTTGATCAGATTTTTTACGTCATTTTTCTTTGGTTTTAGAGCATTTTACTGATGATTTTAGGCGGATTTAGGTCATCAAAATCCGCCCGTACTTATAAATGTTCATTGTTCTATCCACGAAAATGTTTGGAGCAGCTTTTGAGAAAATATCTTTTTTTATCAATTGCATTATATTCAAACATTACAAGAAACCTACTCGTTTTTTCTTTTTTTTTTTTTTTTCAAAAAATTGTACATTACAATTTTTAAAGAGCTGATTTTTTAGAACAGGTTTTATCTTAAAGCAAAAATTTATCTTCAATTTCGTAGTTTGAATTGTTAATTTATTGCAACCCTCGAAAATGCAGTGGGGAAGTATAGTTTGCCGGAAATGAGACTATCACCAATTGTGTTTTTGACTGTTCTTTGATACATATGAGGAGAAAATTAAAAGAAAAAATCTTTAAAAATATAAAAGTTGCCTATATTTCACACAAAATAACTCGAAAATACTCATATTTTTGAAAAATTGTACATGACCTTAGTTCAAGATCGCCTTTAAAGAACAGATCTCATGAAGGGAAAAATCGCCCATCTTATATATTGTAGTTGTAATAAGACGACGAAAAAGAATTCGAATTTTTGCAGTTTTCGAAAAATATACAAACGAGAAACAATTAGGAATTAATGGATTTTTTTGTTACTGAGTTAACTGTACATATTATTTCCGTAAATGATCTTGGATGTCCGGGTGACGCCGCGTCGAAGGCGTCAGCCGTCTTTCCGTGGTTTTCCTCAGGGCTGGTCTGAGGAAGACCACGAAAAGTTGGTTTAAACGTCAGCAACACAGCCTTCGACGCGGCGTCACCCAGACAGCCAAGATCATTTACATGACTCTCACCGCGGAGGCCGACGACTTCATATTATTTCTGTATTTTGATGTGACACAAATGGCGTAATAAATCTTAGTTTCATATCTTTGCATCAATTTCTAGCATTTGAAAATGGAAAACCATTACGTGAACTTTAAAATGAGAAACAAACATTTTCAGTAAATCCCTTCACTGTAGTATCGATGGAAGCGAAACAGCTGATAAATTAGCAAAAAGAATGTCGATAATATTAACCCAGAAATGCAAATTACATGACAACAGTGTGTATGAGTGTCTAGTAAAGACTAGACTTTGAGGTTTTTTGTTGATGCGATTTGCATCAACCATGTGGAAATTTGATGATTTCTTCCACATCCAGGAAACATTCAGGAAAACTTTCCTGCACTTTTGTATCAACTTTTGTACAACTTGTGCTTTAAAACGTGCGAAGTGACCTGAATTCATGTAACTACGCCAACGCGCGAGCAGCGAAATTTTTTTGAACGTCTATTAGCATTCTTTGACACGTCACTGCAGCATGCGCACGTGCAGCAACGTCTTCTACACGTTGGGATTCTGTAGATTAGACTTCTTATTTTAAGTAGCTCCAGAGTTAAAACCCTAGGGCGTTTAACGGGTTCTCCACTTCCAATCCAATAATTTGGAAAGTTGTTGTTATGTCTTAGTTTCCTCGAAATGCATGAGCCTAGTTTTAGGGGTTACTATGGATCCCCTGATTGTATTAATAATAAACACTTGAAGTTTTAACATTTGCCAGGGGTGGTCGCTCGGAAAAGCTAACTTTGTAATAAATGAGTGTAACACGTATTGCACCGTTCTTCGTGTGCTTTTGAATGCGTAGAGCGAGTGTCGGAAAGTGGGCTTGATTGTGTGGCTGTTTGCCCATCCAATTAAAACTGAATTTAATGAATTTTTCCAGCAGGTCGTACGTCCAAATGTCTTCGGAGAAATGCTGATTCCAAAAATAAATGCAGAAGCGTTGAAATGAGACGCAAACGGCTTCGGCTTAATATCTTCTCCTAACCGCTTCGTAAATCTTCCTAACCTGACTCCTGCCTGCCTCACCACAATGCTTCTGACAATGAGACTGCTTTGCCTAAACATTGGTAAATGTTTCATTTCTTAGTACCTTTCAAGCGCTTCTACAGCTATTAGTTCCATAAGTGTAGCACATGTTTGTATCGCGGGAGGTGACTGATCTTTCCCCTGGCTAGCGAGATCCGGCACCGATCTGCATCGGCTTGCGGGGATCTCAACCAGTGTCTCACCAGCGTGGCAACGCTCCAGTCGGATCGAGCTCTAAGCTCCCGACTGGTCTCCCAACAAGTGTGGTAGTGAAGTGCAATGCATCTATATAATGAGTGCATATGAGCGTGTATGTAAGGAGAGAAGATAGGACAAGAGGAAGGAAAGATCGCACGTAGTCCTTGGTCCGCCATGCAAAACTCTCTAGTTTGTGCACGCCATAGCGGACGGCGTTATCGATCTTCTGCGCGTGCGTAGATGCACTAGTGGTGCGAAACTTGAACTGCGCATGCGCAGAAGATTGATGGTGCTTTAACGTTCGAGGGTGCACACACTCTCTATTGCCTCGTCTGCACCAGCTATGGAAAAATACGGACGGACTGGCGATAGTCCACGATGCTACCCATTTCAAAAAACATTTATTTTTCCTTTTTAGCGGGCACATAAAACCAAATTTTTCCTCAAAAATTGCGCTGGTGGTATGCACAAATTAACCAAATTAATTAAATGCATTAATACTTTAAATAAACTTAAATGCATTAATACTGCAACTTTTCCAGAGGTTGTTTTTTCTGGGGAGGGCGCCGCTCTAGAGCCCTTAAGGAGCAGCCGCCACTGCTATTACGTAGATCAGGCTACTGAACACTCCTCCCTAAACAATACATTTCAGAAGATGTGCAGGGCCGGATTTAGGTATTACGGGGCCTCCAAACACAAAATTGTGTTGCCCTCCCTCTCCCCGTAAAATAGCTCCATCTCTATGAAATAAAAAAAACTTTTATTAATACAATTACTTTCTGTACAAATTCAAATGAAAACTAATAATTTTTATCTAAAAGTTTACATATTTTATATTCATTACATTAAATACACTTTATTTTACAAAAGATGTTATGCATATGTTTTCGAAGCGTGGAGCCCCTCATGGATGGGGGCCCCCAAGCAACTGCTTGTTTTGCCTGTAGGTAAATCCGGCCCTGAAGATGTGGGAATGTCGTGGATAGAGGTGAGCGCGGATAGAGGTGAGTTTGATCACAATTTGAGCAATTGTACGGCATTTAAATATAAGTACTGTTACGATTCTAGGTGGTGAATTAAAAGTCCGGTATTTTAACAAAAATGTTTATTTCGTTTCTTTACACAGTCACTGAAAACACTTGATTATTTATTTACACTACACTTCTCTTGATTATTTACACTACTCTTCTCGTACACACTCGCACAGTCCTAAGCACTGGCCACAGTTCACTGCACTGGTCACAGTTCACGTCACTGGCCACAGAACGATGCACTGACCACGGTTCACGTCACTGAGCACAATCACTGCCCTGCTATTCACCGCGATGCACACACTTCACAGTTCAGCTTCCACTGTGGACTTAGGATTGACTCGCGGTCGCCGGCCGCCGCGTATTTATACTCGGCGAGTACCGTCGAGAACTTTCCGGACCCCGCGAACGTTCTGGAAAGATCTACTGCAGGAACCGCCGGCAGATGACGCAACCCACGCTCACAGGCAGCTCGTGGTGGCGCGGCAGATGACGCAATCCGCGCGTACAGGTAGTTCGTGGTGGTGCCGGCCGGTGACGCAATATTCGTTACAGTACATTTGATCGACTCATTTTACTGTCTCGCCTTACTTCGTAAGAAGAGAAAGTATTGTAATCGTGCGCCAGAAAACGGCAATTTTTGGAGTAGGAAGTAGTTTATGGTTTTTTCATGAACAGATAACACAACTTATTAGCAGTAGTGAAATCCTTAACTGATACTGTAATGTATTTTTTGCGTGTTTCTTTTGGTCAAACGATACGGGAGATACAATTGGTATATACTGTGACTAACATGAATGAACATAATTCTGTTTAAATGGACCTTTCTATTTCACCACATCCGAAAAACGTCATTTTCGTTGTGTGCTCGTCTCCTCTCAAATCCTTGCTGCCCTTTCTCTCACGTTTCCAGAATTTGAATTTTTGTTTTCCTCTCCCCGATAAAGTCGCGCACAACCAACTTCTTTTTCCAATCACACATAAAAGATAATATAACCATGTCTATCAGACAACCTCCTCTCAATAATACCAGATTAACTTGAGGTAAGAAGGAACATACCTTGGCCACTCATTCATACTATTCAATGTTTGCTGTCATGGGCGTCAACGGCACCAATTTATTGGGGGTGGGGTACATATCACAGGGAAACAATCGGTAAGGTACATATCACAGGGAAATGCCCTTCATAATACCCTATATACCAAAACTTTTTATTTATTTATTTATTTTGAGGCGGGCGTCCCTTCTCCCAGCGGTTGCGCCCACAAATGCTGTGTCATTAACGAGTCAATGGCTTGTGTTTTTCGTTGTAGATGTGTTCGAATCCTTTCTTTTTTCGGTGTCCGTTATGTTGAGAAGTGCTCCATTCTCCAAGTCCAAAAATGGAGCGTAACGACTTCATTACGAGCCATTCATTGCTCATCGCCAAGCTCTCCTGCTGTTTTTTTGTCATGGGCAACCCGCGGCGGGAGGTTGGACGTTACACAAAAACGCTCACTAAATGTGATACAGTCATCATCGGAGATATCAATGTGGGCGGCCATTTCCTATCTGACCAATATTTAAACAAACTTCGAAGTTTTGCCTCAAAACACAAACATCATATTATCAACTCCGCCCCAAGATACTAGGGAGTTTTAGCGCCATGCGTAAGGAAACATCCTTAAACTCTATTGGTCACGTGACTAACGACTTTTATACGGTCATAATGAACAACGTTCAGAAGAGTTTTAGCAATTGCGACATTGCGTTATGCATTATAACAAAAGAAACATTTCAAACGTTGGACAAAGAAGTTGCATAATATATCAGAGAGTCTGGGCTAGCTGTGAGATTTTGAAACCACGATACGAGACGAGTACAATAAATAAACATTGTGTTCGGAGTTTTAGATTTTGTGGCCCTCTGCGATGGGTATGCACTCTGGAATTTTGACTCGACTGTTCTTGAGAACGTAGGAAATATTTTTAAACGGCGTTCATTATGAGAGTAAAATATAACATATCCCGAAGATATGATTTTAACTTCTTTTTCGCGAATTCTTTCCTATCTATCCTCCAAAATTTTCTGTTAATTCTTGCGAGCATTGTGGAGTTAGTAAGGAATAATTGTAACTGCCTTACATACGAGAATCGATTTGTCAGATATGGAAAAATCCCCAACGTTTCCTGTTTTTAGGTGGCCATTTTGTCGCTTGTAAGGTGACCGTAGAGACTCATATAGGCGTGCACTATTTATGAAGGTGTAAGATCGTACCTTAGGCCTATGATAACACGCTGTGACTTCAAGGTCTGTCGCATGACAATTAGTGCATAACGTCGCTACCTTACGCGTGGTGCTAAATCTCCCGATTCTATGCAACGACGATCTCTATGCAACAAAATAAAACCGTTGAAGCAATGACTTCCATATGAGAGACTAATTGTATATTTTTAACTTAGTTTTATCTCATTGAAACATCACTTCAATCTCATCGGAAAACATGCACTCGGTGGTGAAGTTGCAAAAACACATTTCACAAGTTTGCCGACGACCTGTCCCCTCTCTCTCCTAATTGTTTTCCAGCTTCGAGGCATCGCCCATACCCACCTATATATTCCCTTGAACTTATTCTCGGCACTGCCCTCCCATATTTTTACGAAAACACACATATCTTTCTGAGAAAACTTTCTGCGCTTTCCTGTTGTTAAATTATTTCAAACTCACCTGTAAATCATCTTAATATATTAATGAGGATATTGTTGGAAGAGGAAAACACTTTATTCTTTTCAGACATGTAAATATATTTCAACAATACTGTTTAAATGTTATATTTTATTATCGGCTTGTCTTCACATCGCAATATATCCAGAAATAATTTAACATTGTTGAATTCTACGGTGGGCATGGTATTTGTCGATATAGTAAGCAGAAACCTCTATTTCCAAGATCAGGTGATGTTCCATCGCCTAGTTCTCCTCCATCTGTTACTACAGTCAGCACAAAGGGTTTTGAAAACGCTGAAAAATGTTGGTTTCAAAATAATTAGTGAGTAGAAATAAGTATTATCTTCATAAAGACGTCAGAGTAGTACTTACTGGTAGTAGTTATAAACCCACTTCCGCAAAAACGATCATATGGTACAGAAACCCCATTCTGTTGAGGATTTGGAATTACAACAAAGTCTGTCGTGCAAGATTGTCCAAAGTCTGGTTGAGCTGAAATAAGAATACGAATAAGAAACGGTTGTGCAATTTGCAATTACCTGTAGATCAGTAACGTTCTAATATATCACACGCCAAAAATCTTAACTATAGACGAAAGATCTTTAACATTCAAAACCCAAATATTTCTAACACTCAAAGAATAGTTGCTCAACTGCATCAAGTGTTGGTAAACTGATTCAAACCTTTCCACCACGTCATAAAAAAGTGAAGTTCTATTACTGGAACGAAAAGTGAAACTATTGTATTCATTGAAATATTCTCTAAATATTATGCTGTACATGATTATGTGCGCAGTTTATGAACTTGAAGAAATATATCTATTTATAGAAGCTCTAGTATCCATAGCATAAAGCTGGAGAATTTTTGGAGAATTACTACTATTACAACCAATTATGTAGATAATATATAGATGGAATATATGTATGAAGATAATGGAATATAATAATAGTGAAAATTACGTAATCTTTCAGGAGTAGAGGTTATGCGTTTATTAAAGGAAAACCCTTAATTAAATGAATTTCATAGAGAATGGCACATCCATTCTTTTTCGAAAAAAATTCAGTCACCGACTTTGATTTTCCGATTAGCAATCGTTTCTCCTGTAGTACAATGGTTCCAATTGACGAATACATGGCCCAAAGTTTTTTTGTGGAAATAACTTCTCTTAATGATATCGGTATACAGTTAGTATATAGTTACAACACACGACGTAACTTGTAACACGTTTATTGTTCACACCACACCATTCAAGACGTCCACTGTGTGTAGCTTGTCCACTGAGCGCGGACGACATAGGTGGGACATATATAGTTCGATTAAAACTCGAAGTCCTTACTAGGTCACGAACTGAAAAGAGAAGGGGACCCTGTCATACAATCGGAAGCTTCAATACCAAAAATTTAAGTCGTAACGAAGCTTGGGATTCGATGACAGTGTTCCCCTCTTCTGCCAGCTCGTAACCACGAAAGGACTTCCTGTTTTAATCGGGGTATAGACACATAAAAACCAGAGAGATAATACTGTCGCAGAGAAGCACTGTACGAACCGTTGCATATTAAAGTTCAATAGAACGGGTATAAACATTTTTAAGGCCGGTTTACACGTTGCCAATACTGGTGCGCCAGTTACGGGTTTGTCAGCACATAGACAGCACTGGCGCTCTGTGCTACTGGCATGAGCAGTTTACACATTTCTAGTAATGGCATGCAAGATGCATTCTTGGTCTCGCGGTTCTTATATTCTGGTATAAAATATCACACAGATTTTCCTATTCTCTATATAAGCAGTCAAACTTGTCAGTTTTTTCTTCCGTCATTCAAAAAGGTTTCTGATTCCCACTAATTTTTATAAATAATTATGATAATAAGCGTACGTTGATCACCGTGCAAGTATAAAGCAGTATACACACGTGTTGGTCAGCGGGAGTCGCCAGTTTGAAAAAAGTGGTGGGGGAGTAGCGCGTGAGCATGCCAGTAAACCAAATATTCTTGTTCAGCTGGCATCGCCAGTGACTGGCGCGAAGGTCTTGCCAGTCACTTGCAACAAGGCAGTTACACGTTCCCAGTCTCCACTTGCCAGTTACTGGCAACCTGAACTGGCACTTTACTGGCAACGTGTGAATTAACCTTTACTTTAACACTTCCCCTAACAGTGTAACAACCACAAAAAATGATTAAACTCCTTTTAAACATGTTAGCAATCCTAACATTGGCCGCAGCCGTAAACAGCAGTCCAAGGAACACCCTCACAGTAAGCACGACGCAACACTAGCGAGTAACATGTCCTGCACCAACGACATTTGCCGCCGCCCCCTCCCAGGATCCGCACATTCAGTCCGAAACCAGTCACCGATGGTGGAAAGAGATGGGTGAGTTACTCCGGCGCACCGTTTTTTGCTCGTTTTGCGCTGCACCCCTTTGCGTCACGAACCACATGACCACAGTACGGGCAAGACCAGACGCTGGCTGTTATGTTGCATGGAGTGACAAGTGTTGATAAACATTTTGAAAGTGGTATAAAATGTTAATTTTCAACGATAACCAACCAAAAAAATAACACGATGAAGGTATTCAAGATGTTATATTTAAAAGAAATGCTTCTTATATTTGTTTCAATGACTTATATCAAGGTGATAATTTTGGTGTCTGGCTTCATTTAAAATTTCTGCTAATATTGTGACGCCAACTGGTGCATGGAGCTCATTGGCTGAAGTTGGATACGATGCGCAATAGGTCAATCATCTCTTTCGATCGTGGTGTCACCCACGGGCGGGACCGGCTAAGTTCTATATATGGAATATATATGGAAGGACTTGGGTCGGCGCCGTGGTCCTCACATGCATCACCACCGCCTCTGTCGTCAGCGCATGCGCGGGCGCGTTCGGAAATCCTCTTCGCGTCTTCCGGTCGCCGCTCCGCCCACCATGGGGTTCGCCGTTCTCTATAGTTCTGTCCGCGCAGGGCGACGCTCGCGCTCCAACCTTGCTTTACAGCGAGAAAAGGAACCATTAAAAGTTCGCTTGATTCGATAGATCCAACAATTCGAAATTGGTGTCTGGCCTTCCGGTAGCTCAACCGAAATCCACATTGCATTACCCGTTAACAAAGACGTTTCATCTTCTCTGGCTTCTTTCCAAAATAGCCGCTCTTGAGATTTCAGAGCCTCTCCATAGACGCTTCACTGCCTTTGGTTCGTCGACTTTGGCCAGCTTAGTTTCAATTAAACGATCTGGAAGCTTACATTTTCGTCTATTTCCTCATTTCTTTTCCTTTATATCTACAGTTTTAGAAGTTGAATATGGGTTGGTTTCTAGATCACTGACCTAGATGTAGATAGGAACTCATCACATTCACTGTGCTGAAGAAACTCCCGACCTTGTTTCCTGGAATCTCATCTGTTTTTTTATCGTATTGCTTCTTCGTCTTGCGTCTTTTCAATCGCCTCAAAATCAAACACATTCTTACTCCGAATAACACTCGGATCAAATCTGATTCACACTCGATAGCAATCAATACCGTCTGAGTACACAACAATACACCATGTTGACCTTTCGAATTCCATTTCTCGCGTTTCTCCTTCAGAACACGTTCACACCTCGTGACCCAAAGATGAAAATTGTACATGAGATGGGTACTATCTTTCTAGTAATCACCTCATACGGCGTTTTGTTCTAGTGTTTAGGGATAGGTGACAACGAACTGCACTAATTTGTCTTTCTTCAGATTTCTCACTTCAGGATTGTCGAATTCCTAAACACCATCACTCTGGAAAGCTTTAGGTAGATATCCGCATTGGTTGTGTGCGATAATTAGCATCTCCTTGATCTTTTCCCCTGCCTCCAATTTCTGCTTCACAAAAGAGACAATGTGCAACATCGAACAATTACATGCGAAACAAAAAATATTTTGGCAACTCCCAACGAAACAGTTTCCATGGTTCCATGCAAATCAGCATGAATTCCGGCGCCAGGCAGTGTTGCTCCTTGTTTTCGTGTTTTGTAACTGTTCCGATGTTGCTTCCCCTTGACACGTTCTTCGCAAAATCATCAATCGCAAAATCGTTCCGCAAAATCGCAATTATCACCAGGCTCGACATCGCGATTAAGCAACACACACTTGTCTTCCTCAGATCAAAACGTTAAGCCTTTGTCTAATGTACTTGTTACAGAGAATACATTTTTTCGAGTTTCTAGAACATAAATATTCTCCATGTAACCACTTATCTGCTTTCTTTCAACACAAAAAAAAAAACAACTTAATTTACCCTTGCCCCTTTTCTAGACTTATCACCCATAAGAGTTTACAGTTTCTGTGAAATATGTAAACTATGATTACCATTCACTCCTGTTCGTTGTATTGTTCGTTGCACCTAATTGATGATCCAGGTACCACTGCCTGTTTTTTTAGTGTTCACCATTTCACCAAGAAATGCTTGATCATCAACATTTTTCCCGTGTTTCTGACTGGATTCAATGTTCTTTTGTTTTTCACCTTGACATACACGTTGAAAGTGATCCAAGACACCGTAGCGATAGCATTAAATTTTTTACTAATATTCTTGCTCCTCTTTTTTTTTCTTGGAAAGACCACTTGCAATACTTCCAGCGTCCATCTCTGTTACGTTTATCATCTATGTTAGCCAGTGATGATGCGCAAAATATATTTGAATTTTGATTGAATATAAACAAAATTCGACATCTTACATCGTAATATTTCGACTTAGCTTCCCTGCTACAGCTTGCGCGTGGATTTGGAGGGGAGAAGAAAACGTTGTCAGGGGAAGATGCCCGTGCACACAAGAGCGCTGGGCTTCTCGGGAGGGCAAGTGTAGCTCGTGCGGGCGCAGTTTGACATGCCTGATTAAGATGAACTCACTCATATGTATTCAAATGAAAAGTTGGTTTTTGAATCTCCTAAATTATTTACTCAAATTCATAGGTTCATCTTCCTTTGATAATTTGTCATTTATTTTCTACTGAATTCATTTCATATCAAAATGTGAAATTATTCACATTAAAAGATAATAATTCACTTTCCATTTATCCATTTCTAACATGCGATTAAAACTACATAAAAACGATATTTTTCAATTGCAAACCCTTAGCAAAATGCACTATGTCATGATAAATCTACTACAAATTAAATTAATTTTAATTTGTTTAGTACATTTAATTAATCTTTGTTATCACTTGGATGGTTTCGGCCACCCACAGTTCGGGATCATACAATATATGCTTAACCGTATGCTCTGTTGACTCGCACATAAAGAGGTAGATAGATAAAAATTGTTATCACAAGCAAGGTCACTCGCACTTGATAACGCAAAGGAAAAAATCTACGAAAAACGTCCTTCCGCGTCCCGCACGTGCTTACTCTAAAATCAAGAAATTTTGCGCCTCCAAATGTGCACTTCCAAATACTATCAACAAAACTCATAATACTCTCTTCCTTTCTTTGAGAACTTTAAATTGCCGGTGAAAAATATATACATCTATTTAAAAAATTGTGGCAATATCTCTAAAATAGATGATTCACACACGAAAACGAAATTGCCGGGGCATAGTATCCCAGTCAAATAAGACAATTCCAGTGAAATAAATCCTGGAGGTTCCAAGCTTGGCAGGATTGTTCGTTTGTACTTAGCGTATATGATACTAAAAATTCTGGAGGATGAGGTTATGTGCCAGGATTGGGGAGATGAACAAGGGTGGTTTTTTACATTTTTACTTTCTCATACACATACGTATATACAGAGTAATATACGTATATAGAGAAAGTTATGTATTGCTGCGGAAAATCTATTTCGAGATTTCAACGAAAGTACACATTTTGGGATTCCCTGATACCGAAAAAGTGTTTCTTTCAAAACGTCCGTCTTTCTGTCTGTCCGTCCGTCCGTCCGTATTTTTTGTCTTCCTGTAACTACAAAATTGAAGACAAAGACCTTTCCTTCGAATGGAATTAGTTCTTTCATAAAGATCATGTAGATTTTTTTGAAAATTTTATTAGTTCTCGAGCAATAGTGTGTGGAAGATGTGCAATTTTAAAAAATAACAAAAACAAGATTTTCTCAAAAACGGCTCCAAATTTTTTCATTCATTTTTTGTTAAGGTTAGTGCCAAACGAACCCTTTGCCGTGACATAAATGCCACATTTTTTTGACTTGTCTCTCACGTCTGTAAAATTTACATTAAAGGCGATTTCTTCACACTGTGAGTACATGTGTTTAAATAATGTCAAATAAAGTTTCTCGAAAACTCAAATTTTCTGTAAAAATGAGCACAAAATTCCACATTTTCAGAAACGCTCGAACGCCATTTTCTCAAAAATGGCTCCAAATTTTTTCTTTAAATTTGTCCAATAGACAGTGCTATTTGTATTGTTTATTATTATGTAAAGTTCATTTTGCCGCATTCTTTTGTTTTTTCAGAAATTACACAAATGCAATTTTCTTGAAATACCTCTCACGCCGTTAATATGGATATTTCTATGGATTTGTCTGCATTAATACATTTGTAAGTGGAAGTGCTTCAAATTACTTCAAATGAAATTTTTCGAAAATTCAATAGATTCCTGTGAAAAAGAGCTTCAAATTTCGCATTTACAGTAATGCTTAATCGCCATTTTCTTAAAAACTGCTTAAATCTTTTTCACAGGAATCTATTGAGTTCTCGAAAAACTTCATTTGGAATCATTTGAAGTACTTCCACTCACAAATGTATAATGTATACAAATCGATGGAAATGTGCATATTAACGGTGTGAGAGATATTTCCAAAAAATTACATTTGTGTAATTTTGAAAAACAACAACAAAAGAATACACGAAAATTAACTTTACGTCATATTAAACAGTGCAATTAACTCTATCCATTAGAGAAATTTGAAGAAAAAATTTGGAGCCACTTTTCATAAAAAAGCCTTCGAGCGTTTCTGAAAATTCGGAATTTTGAGCCCATTTTTACAGAAAACTGTTGAGTTTTCGATAAACTTTATTTGACATTATTTAAAGCACGTGTACTCATACATCTAGCAGTGTGACGAAATCGCCTCTAAGGTAAATATTACGTACGTGAGTAAAAAAAATACATTTTTGTAATTTTTGAAAAAACAAACGAATAGATCAATATGACGTTTATGTCATTGGGGAGGGTGGTTGGGAAACAACACCATCAAAAATTTAAAGAAAAAATTTGGAGCCGTTTTTGAGAAAATCTTGTTTTTGTAATTTTTTTAAAGTGCAAATATTGCTCGCACTATTGCACGAAAACTACTAAAATTTCCCAACAAAATTTAGATGATCTTATTGAAAGAAATATTTATGGACAACAAATTTTACTTGAAGGAAAAATGTCTGTCTTCAATTTTGTAATTGCATGAAGAGGCCGAAAACATTCAAACTTTTGCAATTTTCGAAAATTCAGAGCTAATCGTGAAAATGGAACTTATGCCAGCTTTCTAAGTTATTTAACTCTATTCTTAAAAGAAATCTGTAGTAAATGGCGGATTACTCCGAAAGCGCAAAGCGCTCAACGCCCCCCAGGGGATTTGGTGACGTTGCGTCTGTTTTAGACAAAAAAAAAAAAATAAAAAAATAAAAAAAAATAAAAACGTTTTCAAGGTTCTTATTGTGCTACCTACCAGTTTTTCTAGGGGCTGGCTACACATTTTCTGTCCCGAAACAATACTACATCTATCGCGTCTGTTGGCATTTTGAACGACAGGGACGATAACTAAAATTTGGCCACGCTTTAGGGTTATGCTCGACAAGCAGCGGATCACATTGGTTGCCTGCACATAAGCACTGACCCGTAGCTCGCCAAGAGTGTCGTCCACTTGAGAAGTCCTGCATTAAGCTTCTCTTTTCAGCACCACATTCACCATTCATATGCACAAAGTAATCGTGTATTAAAATTCGCATTGGGAAAATTGAGTTGCAACCACGCAGCACTAGAAAAAAATAGGAAATTGTCATGGACAGGAAGATGTGGAAAATGCGTGTGAACTTAGCAGACCTTTCTGAATAACCAAAAATAATCCAAGATTTTACCATTAACAATCTGACTTTATTTTGCATATTTAAATCGGAATGTGCATGTAGAATCTCTTAATAACATTCTTGCAGGTATTTAAGAAAATGATATTTCGCGTAATTACTTTAATTTAATATGACCTCTGAATGATGAAAGTAAAATAATAAGTGAGGAAATCATATTACATACGAATTTAAAAGAGTAATCCTTAAATCATCCTAGAGGAACGAGTGAGGAATAGCTCAAGGAGTTCGACGTGGCGGAAAGGTAATACTCGTATATTTTCAGTAATTTTTATTTAGAATTTGTAGACATATTCTTTAAAAGAAGATAAATTTGCCAGAGATAAGAGATTTCGGAGGCGGCAGCGTGCGCAGGGAAGGAACGAGCCTTACTGGTGGCCGCGCCTTAACGGTTGACAGCGCTCCACTGAAGGCAACCGGTTACACAAAGCCCTCGAGCGTCCACTACTTTATTTTGATTGATTGATTAGTGATTCTGGGCGAGTCTACTGATAATGTCATTAGTCTCGTAAGTATACTGCATGTTTTTATCAGAAGGTGGCTGTGTTCTTCCTCCGCTGGGTGGCGTTGTCCGGCGCCGATCTACCGTCGGCTAGCGAGGTATTCCTCAAACAGGTATCTCCTACCAGTGGGGCACCGCCTCTCCCGGGACCAGCTCTAAGATCTCGACTGGTCTTCCGATACATGTGGTAGTGTAGTGAGAGTACGTGTATGTGTAAGTAAGGGGTGAGGATCGGACAACGAAGAGAAAGGAAAGATCGCGCGCGGTCCGTGGCCCGTTTGTTTGGCTACTTCTCCGACATTCGCCTGGTATTGATAGAAGAAACCACGGAAAACTACCGATCAGAACAGCCGGCCCCTAGAATTCTCCTCGAGACAGCGACTGAACTTGACCTAGTTATCTAGCCAGGGTCGGAAATCCTGCCACCGTCGGGACTCGTACCTAAGACCTGGACAAAGACACTGCAGTGACATCAGTCGATGCCCTGTGTCACATCTCCTGTGCACCCAAGGGTGCGCTGCAGATAGCCGGTCGCCCTGAGCGGTTGTTTTTCCACAGAATGCGGGGCGCTAGTTGAATATGAAAAACATATTAATTCTATCGTCCGTTGGGGTGCATTCTCTGTAGTTGTAAATCTTCATCTGAATTCGTCCGGTCTTCCGGCCGGTGTGACCTGCCGTTGTATTTTCTTTGTGGACACGATGTTAATGGCGTATTATTTAACACAAAATCACCATTTTGCGATACGCATTTAACAAGTTACTATCAAATACTAAGCAATGGAGACACTGCATTATTCTTAAGAACTAAGGATTTCTTGAACGTTTCTTTCATACTTACAATTTGCGGAATTAGTGTCATCGGTTACTGTGAATGAAAAATTGTTATTCGGGTCAGCAGACCACTCAATTGCACAGTACCCAGGATTCATGCGAACACACACGCCATAATTCAAGTTGACCAATTCTCTGGTTCCAGCCACACCAACAACTGAAAAAGACGGCATGAGATTAATGGAAATCCTTGACCTGATAGGAAGCAAAACTACTTGAAGTAGATTATTAAATTCAGGTAATATAACGTATTCACATGCATGAATGAAAATAATCTGTCCTTGTCATTTTTAAGGAGTACTACTTATAAATACAAATAAAAGTATCCAAAGTTTTTTATGACAATCATTTATTCAGCAATTTCACAACGTTTCGTAACTCGTTTTGTTACATCTTCAGGTGCTAAACTAATGGGACACAGAAACTGTTATTCTACAAGAAATATTGAAGTACTACTTATACTAGTACTCCTTACACCAGCACCTTCCTTGTTACACTAGCTGTGCAAAACTGGCGATCCGCGGACCGCATGTGATCTGTCGGTGTATTTTGTGCAGTAAGCAGGTGTCAAGCATAGAATATATTTAGTTTCGGAAATTAAAGCTAATATTTAGACTTGCACATTTCGTCATAGAAAGATCGAGAACGTCTGAAATATTTTATATTTTAGCTAAAAAGCGGGTCTTAATGGCACATTGTACTGTTGCTGCGCTATATCCCGCTTAAACAGTTTTTTTAAATTTGACGTATTATTTTTCCGTAGTTTATTTTCCTTGTATGTTATTATAAGTCTTATTTTGACAAATCTACATATGTAAATTAGGGGACACTTGTACTTGAAGATGAGGTCAGACGTTATCACGAAACGTTGAGATTGTTGAATTAAATGTCTCTAAAATAAGTTTAAAAAAACAGTGCACTGATTGTCAATATTTTCACCCGGAAACCCCATCGCCGCAATCAGTTATGTTTTGTGTATAAAAATAAATGTTTCTAACTGTGAAATAAGTCGAGATTTTATTTTTCAGAAGAGAAAGCCCCAACCCACATATCAGACCATCCACACATATTAACCTTACCACCTATATTTAGTAAAACTTAAAAATTAATTGCATGTATCTAATTCTGTCTCAAATGTTTAAGAAAACTTCCCAGATAATTGCAGGCAAAATTTGCTGTATTCATTTGAAATGTATGATTTTAGAAATTAGCCAAAATTAGAAATAGCCTTCCTACAAAATTATCATAATA
This sequence comes from Teleogryllus oceanicus, assembly GCA_964035755.1. Classification (NCBI taxonomy): domain Eukaryota; kingdom Metazoa; phylum Arthropoda; class Insecta; order Orthoptera; family Gryllidae; genus Teleogryllus; species Teleogryllus oceanicus. Next base: position 227,657,958 of record CAXIVR010000001.1, on the reverse strand, counting down.
ACTATCTCTAGCGCAGCGCTTCTATTAAGTGCGTATTTTCTTTTAATGAATGTGGGAAATCATCCGAAATGTATTCATCCGAAATTAATAGTAAACACGCAATGAAATTACGTAAGTTATGACAGCCAAATAACTTACCACCTATTTACCACAAAGAGCAGAGCAATGATATTTACATTATTTACTTTTCCTATTACAGTCATTAAAGAAAACTGATTATCAATGATATAGAATGGAAGAAAAACATCGCCTGTTTGAAATGAGAAAATACTAGATAGTATACTACATGAAACACATATTTATTCTTGATCTGCCCAAATGGAAGGCAAACTACCAAACAAGCAACTACAACAAAAGAGTTGTGCCTTGTACTTAAAGAAATACTATTCATGGTTGTAAGCTGCGGATTTTTGTCTATTTTTTTTCCTTCAATGGAAAACGCAATATTTTAGATTACGAATTCATTTTGGGGCATTAGGAGTATTATATGCGAATTGTATAGTGCCGATAAATGTCTACTTCACTAATAATTGCCTATTTTGTGTTTAAATGCATAAATGTTGCCTATTCTCGTATTTATTGATCAAAATGCAATTATCATTTATACTTTTTTTAAATGTGCAATTGTTTCGTTTTTCTTGTAGATTACAGAGAAATCGAACAACTATTGTTAGATCTATGATCTGTTTTGCTGCCACCACAGTGAGGGTATTTCGTAATATGAAACACGTGCAAAATTGCTGGTGGTAGTTAAGTTATTTTGTACTTCGAATTTTGAAACTTTTTATTGAAAAACGGCTCCATATTTTTTCTTAAAATTTTCTCCTCATGTGTAGCAAAGAACGATATAAAAATTGGTGCCGGTTTCATTTTTCGTGAACACAGTATTTTCGATATTTTCAAAAAGTTAACGTTACGAAAGTACAGTATACATTACAGTGTTTTTTGTCTTGAATGAAATATGTTCTAAAATTCAGATCTTTAAAAAGGTCCATGTATATTTTTTTAAACGAGTGGTTTTTGCGGAATTTCTGTTCAAATTTCATGCAAATTAAAAAAATAATTCTCAAAATTCACTACAAATGTTTGCTTCAATTTTTTCCACGGATAGAACAAGGAACACCTAAAAGAATGGCGCAGATCTCATTTTCGTTGAACTTTCTGAATTTTTGAAAATTGCAAATTTTGAAATATATTTTTAGATATAATGCGAGAAAGTGTGTGCTGTTATAACACCACTAGTGTGTTATGACACCACTAGTGTGTGTGCTGTTATAACACCACATTTGTGTTATGCATCGCGATTAAAACAACTCGTACAATATTTTAACTTATGTTTAAATTAAATATGAAAAAAAGATCATACTGTGCAGCATTGGCTTATTAGCTTGCATTTAATGAAAAGCACAAAGGTAGCTACTGCGATTCAGCCTTTTTTGTCCGTATTGCCCAACTCTGAAAGGAAGGAATTTCTACGAGGGTTTATCAGAACAACGAAGAAAGCAAACATTCCATGAAGGCAACTATATTGTTTTCTCCAGCATCTTTCTACAAATGAATGTAAATAAGAATAAGAAAAATATATAGTGCCTTTTTAGATGCGTATTTTACACTTTTAAATGCCTATTTTACATTTTACAGCCCATTTTGCCTGCCTTATTCTACCGTTTTTCGTGCCTATAAATCCGCAGCTTATTTAACAGAGAAGTCTACTACTCACAAGGCCCTGGGGAAGGATTTGCAGCTGTTCCAAAATTGAAACTTTTCACAGTTCCACTTGTTTCAGTGTAATACATGAGGCAACCAACAGGTGCTGAAACAATTGAAGCATTGCTTTGTGACCCATTCCTTTAATACGTTAAATCAAATGTACTGCAAATAAAATTGTTTTCTTTACAGCTACATGAGCACAACGGTACCTCGTGATGGACTGTCGCATGGTATTTGCATAACTTTTATATTCCATCGACGCCCAAAGGCAACAGATGCAGTTGTATCAACTGATAATTGGATGGGCACAGCTCCTTCATCAAAATCAACATATACTGAAATGAACACAAAAGATGATATTATAATATGTATGTACCCAGTACAAAGAACATTGCTTAAAAAACAGTCCATGTGTTACCCACTGTGTTGTCCAGTATTTTCTCCACAGATTCGAGGAACAATTGAAGAACCTCCAGTCACCGTAAAAAAATCAGTTGCGCAGACTCCATTGAAGTCAGGTGAAGCGAGGGAAAATTCTAAAAAGTCCAAGCGTACCTGCAAAATTAATCTATTAGTCTTTATTTAACCTATTTATAACACATTTTTTATTAAAATATAAAATTTATTTTAAGTCTACCTTCAATTATCTGTTCTGTAAATTTATATAAATATATAAAAATATATTTTAATATATAGATGATTCTAAATCATTAAAAAAATCACATTACTTTGTTCACGACGGTTTCGAATTTTTTGTTGCAAAAATCCTTATTTTCGAGAAATTTTGGTTTTCAGATCACTTCCGGGCGCAAAATCCAAACTGACGCCAGCGTCACCAACGTTAAACGACACACGGAACATCGCTCCGGGTCATTAGCATCAGGCACACTATTTATTTAAATAGTACTACCTTATTTAATTCATTTAAAACTATTCAATAATTACATCATGTTGCTGTTAAATTTTATGATTTAAAGTGCCAATCAGGTTAGAAAAGTTATTATGTAGTTTGTGTTCTTCAAACTAGTTTTCTTTAGTTTATAATACCTGTTTACATTTAAATCGTATTCAAAATCAGTATTTACTCAGTTCCTACATTTTATTTGTATTATAAGCAGATTGATCGCTTCGATCATCGCACTTCGATTGATTACTTCCTTTTTTTAGTTCTTGTAATCTGGTATCTTGCAAATTATTTTATTTAGCTTGCAATGATACTTTCTAGACTGAACATCTTTTATGAAAGCTTTAGTAATCAATCAATTTTTTTCAGTGTTTGTTTTACTGATCTTATAAAGCTACTTAGACAATTATTTACCTGACAAATGTTAGTATTGCACTTGTTTATGGTCAGACTACAGCGAGTTCCCCCTGCGTAAGAACTTGGATAGTTAGGGTTAATGAAATAAGTGCAATTGAGATTTGAAGTGCCTCCACAGGTTCTTTGTACTGCAAAGGATATATTATTTTCAAAAATGAGTACAAACAAATTTTGTCAATGAATACAAAATATTGAATTTTTAAATATTAATTGCATTTTACACTTACTTATGCAACAGACTCCAAGACCTCCACCACAAGATCCAGAAGCAAATCCATCATAACTTGCACAAACCCGTCGTGAGTAACATGTCCCATTCAAATTATTTTCCCCTACACATGGGTTATTGGAAATCCGAACAACTGTGAAGAAAGGGAAAACTGCAACAAAGATGAAAAGTTAGATTTTTTTGTTTTTGAATTTATTAATTTTCTTGTGCCCTGTTTCAAAGTACTAAATTAATAATTTTAAGTTCGAGTTACTCCAGTTACCATTCTGTTATGTTGTTTTTTGGTTATTTAAGGTCACATCAACGTCTATGTCATTAGCCACCACTATTGGAGTTAACGGTATAGCAACTATGAAGATGAAATGATATGGGGATGATAAGGGGTGAAAGGACAAACACAAATACAACCATGCCCGAGGCAAAACACGAATCCATGGTCCGAGATCGCTACGACACTACTGCCTTAGCGATCTCGGCCACCAGATAGGCTTGTTGTAGGTTAGTTATAGTCTGATGTAACGGATTTAAATGATACAAAAAGGGGAAAATATATATATATATATATATATATATATATATATATATATATATATATATATATATATGTATGCTTTAAGGTGACTGTGTGCAACTGAGTGTAACACGTTCCCCCAACTTTTTATTACGGTATTAAACAATCAGAAAATGAAATGTTTCAATCTATGCTCAGATTATATGCATAACGACTGCTGTTACAGTAATTGGTGTAATTTCCAAATCGATACTACGAATCCATATTGGCAATAGAGTAATGTTTATAATTAATTAAAAACTTCAAATGATACTTACAATTGAAAGTTTTTATGTCTTTATTCGAGCGAAAAATGTGAAATATTAACTTGCATTATTAAAAAAAATAAATATTTAATTTTCCTATGAATTAATTTTTATTCCATTATGTTAAAAGTGAATAATAATACTTTCTTATTATGCCTTTTTATATTATGTTAATTTACAGTTCATTTGCAAAATCTTCTAGTTGCCGAAGAAAGCGGGACGTGGTGGACCGAAATAACACTGGCGTTTTTTTTCTTTTGTTTTTTATAGTAATACATTTATTTGCCTTTGGCTGTTGTTTCATTTAGACGAGCTAGAACTTATCAGGGATTAAGTTAGAAGCAGTTCAAAGTTATATTGGAAAGACGGCAATGATGTTACATAAAAGCAAATAAATGAACTCGTGGCTCATTGCAAAGTCGCAAGCCTTTCACCACTGAGATCCGTGTTCGATTCCCGTCGAATCTCATGTGAAATTTGTTCCAACAAAACGAGTTCGGCTGCTTCACAAGGGCTAGTCCAACCCCTGTGAAGTGTCCTAAACCCTACCCCTATCCTTATTCCTTCCTAATTCTGGCCGCTGGGTAGTGACGCTGGAGCGCGCGGTAGGAGACGCGTACGCGGAGATGCTACCTGGCGGTCCTCTTGACAACCGACTGCGACGAGACGCGACAGACAATATTAACGGAGGATTACTCCAAAAAACAAGCGCTGTAATGGGAGGATTACTCCAAGAAGCGCAAAGCGCTCAACGCCCCCCAAGGGGCTTGGAGACGCGTTGCGTCAAAATAGACGCAACAACTTAAAAAAAAAGTATTTGTATTAAAAACCAGCAAAGTTATTTCGATATGTCATGCTAGCTATTCATGAAATGAATAAGGGATCAATCAGCATAAATCGTCTTCCAAAAGATACTTTAACCTCCTCCTCCGACTAGAAGAGGGTCAAATGATAAGGCATCAGGAACTCCGAAGGACACAATTTATTCCGCAGCCTCCTACACTGATCTCTAGTACGAAGGCACTATTGTATTTTTTACTTCTCAACAGTCAGTCTCCTTTCTTGTCCATTTCAGAACGTTTGTTCTATCGACCCAAGGCATTGATACAATCAAGGAAGACGTCGAGGTCAAGTAGGTGAAGCCACGTCTGAATACCATCTAAGTGCTTATTCAGTGGTCTCAAGAGATGAAAATCATTGGGTTTCATGAGAAAGGAGTGTCATACCTGCACCACATTACAGATAGTGGTCGCATCGTATGATACTGGCGTCGAAGCAAGCATCCATGGCATGGAAACATTTCACCTGCACCATCAAATATATTTAAAACTGCTCTACTTGCGAACAAAATGTGACAATGGTCTCTGGGGCACACGGACTTCTCCTGATTCAATTCCTCCCCGGGGGATAGACAGTAAATATTGCCAGTAATGGTCACTTCGGTAGACGCCACGTCCTAGGCACCTGCGACCTTCCTCTAAGAGGGAAGTCGCAAAATGGCGGCCGAAACGTTGGCACCTGTTCCTAGGACGCGGCGTCTACCGGACAGCCAAATAGTTACTGACTGTGACTGCGGAAGCCTACACTCTCACATCTATAGTTGTTTCAAATTAGAGAAAAAGTTGTCTTTCGCTTTACCTAAATATTTATTCTTGTATACGTGTTAATAAGTATATACAATCCGGACATGTGCGGAAACTCTGCACTTCCTAAATAATAAGTGAAATAGTGTAAAGTGCACAATAGTTGGCACCCTTTGGGCTGATTCGTGTATTTGAACATGTTTTGCGGTCTTCGAAACTGTTCTTCATAAATATAAATAGCATCTTTTTATTCAAAATCATTTTACTTATCAGGACATATGTTTAAATCTTGGAAAACTATAGTATTAAGCATGGAAAAATTGCAAAAGTCGGAAATTTCACGTGAGCACAGTGGCTGGCACCTTTTTATACAGTAGTTGGCACCCATTTTGTTACAGTAGTTGGCACTCCAGACTATTTCCTTAAAAAACAAACGTGTTTTTAAATTAATTATTTTAACATAGGAACATTGGATTTGGTTCCTTAAAAATATAATGCATAATAAAAAACAATTTTAGAATAAGTTTACATACCACTTAATAGAACCAGAAATTCATATACATTCTAAATATAGCCCACAAATGTGTCAGATCTCATCCAACCACTATCAGTCAAGCCAATTCCCCATGTGCTGGGGATTGAATTTAGTACCTCTGTAAGAGTCTTTTATAAGGCAGTACCATTATTGGAGGTGTGCAGGTGGAGCATGTGCAGCAGCGCATTGTGGAAAACTGTCATTTCACGATTATGGAACTCCGTAACCATTTCCCTCAAATTTCCCCATCCTTATTACCACGAAATATCTCATTTTTTATTTGTTATTTAAGGTCGCATCAACATCTAGGTCATTAGCAACCACTATTGGTGTTAACGGTATGGTACTATGAAGATGAAACGATATGGTGATGATAAGGGGTGAAAGGACGAACACGAATACAACCATGCCCGAGGCTGGACTCGAACCCGCGACCCTTCGGACCGAGATCACTCCGACACTACTGCCTTAGCGATCTCGGCCACCGGGCCAACGAAATACCTCTTGTGCAATACCTCTTAAGCAAGTGTATGCGAGGTAGATGCTGGAGGAACTGATACACGAACGCAAAACAATGCGCGTGCATTGATCAGCATTGATAATTCTTGCGCAGAACCATGATGATGGCGATTTTTTGAATCAGATTGCTACAGGCGTTGAACTGTGGAACATTCTTTACCCCAGAAACCTGACGCATTAACGTCACGCTAAATCTCCGACCAAGACCAAATTCAAGCAGACTTGGTGGAAGCGGAAAGTGTTGAGCACGGTCTTCTGGGACAGAAAGGGCATTCTGCTCATCGAGTTCCTTGTCATAGGAGAGACGGTGAATGCTGAACGTTATTGAGCAATAGTGCAGAATTTGCGAAGGGTCATTCAGAAGAAGCGGTGCAGGATGCTCAGTACAGATGCCTTCCGGCACGATAATGCTCGGCCACACACGCCTCGGTTCACAATAGATCTTCTGCAGCAGTTCCGCTGGGAGGTGTGTAACCATCCACCCTACTGTTCGGATCTCGCCTCCAGAGATTTCCATCTTCTCGTATAACTCAAGAAATTCCTGGCCGCTCAGCATTATATGTATCGCAGTGACGCAGACTTGCAGGTGGCTGTCCAGCACTGGTTGCTATCGGAGGCGGCAGACTTCTGCGACACAAGGATACAAATGTTGATTCCACGGTGTAACAAAAGTTTCAATTCTTGTGATGAGTATGTGGAAAGATAATGCAACTTGAGTTGTATCTGCTACAATAAAGTTTTTTCCATGAAATTGTGTGTTAGTAGTGTTGACCTATGGAATCTTTTTTCCTCTATTTTTTTCCTCTATCCACCTCGTATTACGTAACAGTTGCAAATAATGGGAGAAAGTACGTTATATTGTAACACCTACTTTATGCTTATTTATATGTATTTTAATAAATCTATAAATGTTTATTGATAATTTGACCCACGTCGGGCATAGCCACTGAGATACATTTTAACATGTGGGGTCACTGAGATAAGTTTTAGCATCTCCCACTAATAACTGATAAATAGTAATTTCTTTTACAATTGGCCTGTTTGTTCATGTTCGATCACAATGATGTTAATTTATTCTTGAGATATTGATATATTCTTGAAATCCTATTTTTCCTGGGTTCGAACACGCAGTTTACTTACCGCCAATATCGGTGAACGTTGACGGGTCGTTCGTAAGAAGCGGCAAATTCCTGGAGATTTATTTCCTGACAATTATATTAGGATTGCATACAATATACTATTGAATAATCAGCCTTGTTTTCAAAAAAACTATAACATTTATTATATTAATTTATGTAACATTAAATAAATTAATTCCTACATCTTAATTTAATACTTGAATAGCTTCCTACATAAACTATTCAAGTATTAAAACCGTTTCTTTATATTCATTTGACTGCCAAAAGGTTTAAATTTGTTAGTCTTTCTTTCAGATCTGAAAATAAATACTAATACAGTATTAGGTAGCTTACTGCAATATCTTCACGAGCTTTTGATCTTCTTGAATGCTCCCGCGCCGCGTTGATTCTTCTTTCTTCCGGATCGCCTAAATAATGTTCCCTTACTCTATTGACAAAGACGGTCCCAAATTATTCTTTCTCGAATTATCACCGCAGATGGGTGCCTAATCCCGAATACTTTCCTACCAGTTAGTGATGGTTATTTTAATTACAAATTACAAGAAATAATTCTTACTAGTGAGAACCCGTCAAAATTTGACGGTGAGATCTGAGATAAATGTAAAATACTGTGCCCAGACTAATGTTCACAATATGTTGCATGTTTGGATCTTCAGGGTATAACGAAGATATTGTGTTGCGGAGTTCCCAAAATTTTGAACACGTATGGCCCATGACCAGGTGGCAATGCAAGATCGGCACCAAAAGACACAAAAGAAAGAGCACTATTATACTGACGGATTTTCTTTTTGCTCGCGAATAGGCCATCCTGGACCACGCAGGACATGCACTTGCACGGGCTCAGTATCATTTTATCACGTTGCAACACTTTATACTGACGGACATTATTTCCAAAGTTTTTTTTATGTGTCATCATCTCGTATAAACAACTTTGATTTCTTCTGGCATATTGCTCGAAGGTAAACTTATTTTACCATTTAATCAATATAGAGTAAACTCGTATGCAGAATTTCTCTCACGTAGGAAGTACAAAGCAGAACAAAACTGACCTTTCATAGACGACGACCCAACGGAAAACGAAATGACCTCACTAACACGACACATACGTTTACTTTCTCTTTCCTTGCGTCCACTTAATGTACATTTGCGTCTTTTGAGGCGCGTGGGCAACGATTCGGAATTCGACATAACCTGTGAACCACTTCACTACGTCAGTACAACCGAGCAAAACCCACTGTCCGAATGTTCTCTACAAAATACATCACAAAAGCAAATAGATGCAAACTGTCAACGCCACAATACAATTATTACACTGAAACAAAACCTTGACGAATTGTAAACAAATCTCAACAATCAAAACAAAACATCAAGCAGGGCCACCATGAAGCAGCGTGGACTCGCATATATGGAATTTGAAACAGCCACTTTTGGAAGAAAACAATTGACTATCGGTAAGCGTACTATTAAAGAATGATTTAATTAATTAATTCACACCGTAAATGTTGGTGAATCAACACAAACAATATCTGATAACACATCTAGCGATCACATTCTTTCATTTAAAGGAAAAAAATGTTACAATCGGTTCAGTAGAAGCTCTAAACGAAGCCATGGCAGAATACCTTATTTTTTTAAATATATAGATTATTAACACGCGAATTTGCCTATTTTTTTAATATAATCACTAAAAAACGGTCACTTTTGTCGGTTAAACAACAGCTAAGCTCAATACTGATCGTTCGGCTGCTAGAATGAAAGTGATGTTGCTCGTTCGATGTCCACAATCAGAGAGCCCGTTTTTCTGCCTATTGATCTGCTCTTTAACTCCCATTCCATTGTTGTTGGTGGTGGTGTTTTTTTAATTTTTTTTTATCTTCCGGTCTATAGACGCCACCTGTATTTCCAATGGCCGTCTATAAGAGGCCATGCATGATCCAAACTTTATATATGCCGACGCCGTGTTTTTCTCTTCCCGATCGTAACTTCCCTTTTGTATAACCCGTCCCTTTTGTATATCATGGATACTTATGACTGAAAATAAATAAATGTTTCTCGAATTAAAATTGTATGGGGTTCTTTGGTACATCACATTATGTATCGATGGATTGTATGGGGGTTCTTTGGTACATCACATTATTTATTGATGCCAGGAATACTGTTACCATCGGATAATTCACGCTTCATCAGTAATTATCGTTATATAAATTCATAACACATACTTATTAATTGGCGATATAGCCCCTTTACTAGTCACGTTGTTCTTGTCACCGATTTTTTTTAAATTTGTTGCATCGTAATTATTCGTTTTAACTATTTAAACGACGCAACGCGTCTCTTAGCCCTTGATCGAGCATTGAGCTCTCCGGAGTAATCCTCTATTAATTATTCGTTATTTATCAGTGCACTCTGTATCCCAGAGGGCGCTGTGTTTATGTCTCGTCTCGTCAGTCAGAAGTTAAAGAGAACCGCCAGGTAGCGTCTCCGCGTACGCGCCGCTTAAAAACTCTTAAATGAGTCAGATTAGTAAGATTTTAATTTACAATTGAAATAAGCAAGTGAAATATCCTTCCACATGCCTCCCACTATTTTACCATTCTTCCGACGGCAATTTTCATATTCCCAAGGAAGGAAAAGATGCAGCTTCATTTGAATTTACGAAAACCCTTTGATACGCTATGTATGGAGTCTATTGCGTTCTCATAGAAAAATTCCAACCAACATTTGCGTCGTATTCTCTGAATCTTATCGATAATCGTCAGAATTAACCAAGGTGTTGATCTCTAGATACATGTCGAACGTTTTTAAAAATAAAATGAACGAAAGTTGTTGAAACATATGACCGGAGATTTAACAATGTACTTGAGGGAATTAAATCCCTCATGCTATAGCGTTCATGACCTGTCCCATCTCCATCTGTAATAAAACTCTACATAAATCTCTTGTTACACAAATAGTTATTTACCTTAGAAGTGACTAAAGAAGAAGACTATTTATGTAGTACACATTAGCTGTTTATTCACGCCCGCGATAGCGCGTGTGTATTTACTAAAGAGGTCGTAATAGTATTTTAGTCACGTGCAATATACGTTTTATCTTATCTATTTTATTTAGTCAAAAGACAGAAAAAAACTGTATGTAACGTACGGGGACGAAGTATAATCTGCACTACCTTTCACCAAAGTGAGTTAGATATTTCTGAAAGCCCAGAAAATTTCCTACTAAATTCATTTTGATTCATTCCAAAAACGCAATTAAGTTCAGAGTAATTGAAGGTTAAATTGTTATTGGACATTTCTGAAAAACAAAACAAACAAAAATGCATGTATTTCGGCTACACATAGCAATGATGGTGTTAACAATGATGATTGTAACAAACATTGCAGGGTGGGGAGAGAAAGGGCGGGCCAGGTGAGGCAGAGCTATTACGAATAATAAATATCTGGGCAACGCAGGGTACTTCAATAAACAGAATATCAGATATTATAATACCTGATATTCTGTTTATCATTTTGACATATTTTTCAATTGTATGCCTACACGTTAATGATTGGTGGCAATGCCCTTTCGGATATAATAGTAAGCAGGTGTATTTACTGCAGGAAGATTTATTATTTTGAATAAAATAATAATACATTTATTATTTTGAAAAAAAAAATAATCCGTTCAATCTGCTCTGAGCACCCAGAACGCCGCGTACGAAGGCATTCGTCTAAGATAAAAATACTAGGAGTATTGTCTTCACTGGCTTTTGACGATTGAATGCCACGCTGTGCTTCCACCAATGGTGTCCTGCGGAGACAGTTTTTCAGGGTAGGCAAAAGCGGCCAGGCCTCCCCTATAGCCTACCTAACTTTCAAAACAGTCCTACTGCGTTCTACGCTCCATTTTTCTGCAAGGCTATTCTTATACAGTTCCGTTTGAACGTTGCAAAATATATTTATATCGACTCCTACATCCACAAACATTTGAGGTCGGTAACACTGATTTCTGTCCCAGCGTTCGTGCACCTACTCAAGAAAATATTCCGAAATTCTCATCTCAGATTTTTCCTGTTTTTAGTTATGTTGTAAAGGAGGAAGGAATGCATCTCAGGTTTTTCTTTTCTGTGAAGAAAAAACATTTTAAAGGATTGAGACTGCCATTCAGACAAGGAATAGGTGAGTTTTTACTTTCTCGCTACTGCGTATGCAGTATAAAGTATTGTAATGCTGCGGGGAAAACGGCCAATTTTCAAAACGTCCATAGGCCATTTCGATTAATAATGGTTTCATTATAATAAATAATTGATTCGTATGTCAATCTTTTTTTCACCCCTCCATCTATCCCAATTCTTTTCAATCTCCTGGTTGGAATTATATTATTAAAATGCATATTAATTGAATTATTTGATTCTAAATAACTCAAAACATAGTAGACGTTTTTGTAAATACCAATATCGCGAATTTCCTAACTATTTTTGATCTCTACTCTTTTCTTTCGAAATGTATGACTAAGGATTCGTATACCAGACCTACTATCCAACTTTTGTGGATCTTGCCATAATGCAATGGTCTAAGGTGTCGGAATTCCGACAGATGTATTGCCTCCGACTCGCACTCCACTCGAGGGACGATTTATCCCAATTCTTTTCAATCTCCTGGTTGGAATTATATTATTAAAATGCATATTAATTGAATTATTTGATTCTAAATAACTCAAAATATAGTAGACTTTTTTGTAAATACCAATATCGCGAATTTCCTGACCCGGTCCAGGAAAATCCCATATATCTTCTTACCCATACGGTTATCAAACAAGATGTAAGGATAACAACTGAAGACAATCTCTACAAAGCGAAATAAAGAACACGTATCTAGGACAAACCTTTCTCATTGTACAGCGACATATAGTCGATTTTTTAAAAAAAAAAAGCTTCTTATTCAAACTTTTTTAAACTTTGGGGTTGATGAATGATATCTTAACATTTTCTGATCCAGCTGAAAGTTTGCGAATCGCATTTTTGAGGTCGGTGACACTGATTTCTGTGTAACACTATTTTCAATATTTCGAGGGTTCCGACAAAGAAGTTTCGGAACTAGATTTCTTGCAACATCCCTACTCAACATATATTTCAAATGGTATTACAGTTTTCTCCAATACACGTTTACCATTAATCTTCATCAAATTGCTTGAAGTCTGCAAAGAAAGGGCCTATGCATGTATGCAGCCTATGGCGGTTCGTTCATACGATTACCAATCAAATATAAGCGATATCCCCGATCAGAGAATCCACATCCCCTAAAATCCTTTTTGACTTCCATGAGAATACTATTCATCTCATTCAGTCTCATTCAATTGAGAATTCCCTGAAATTTATTCAAAACTCATGATGAATAAGTGGTCAAATCAGTGGATTTATCCTAAAGCAAATGAAATCCATAAGGAAATCAACAAATTCTTTGCCCTCGAAACGTATGCGAGGTTCTTCCGTCGGGAACAAGTGACTATATCTCGCATTTTATCAAATCATACAATTCTCTCATGTTCCTATACAAAATATAAACAGCTCATTATGAGTTTATTGCAATAAATTGCTGAACATTAATTAACTCATCTTATAACGATTTGAATACAGTTCCATCAGTCCCCAATCTTTTGATACTAGACAAATGAACTCCAACCTAACAAATACTTCATACCAACTTAAGGAAATAAATATCTGTAAAAAACGTTAAGTATTTTTGATTACATATAACCAGATGTGGGTAAGGAAATCTCTAACTCCTTTTGTAATAACAATTGGTTTCTGGTGTAATATTTATGTCTAAAACCCGGAAGTTCAGGCATTTATTTTACCTAAAATAGGCAGGCAAAAAGGCATTTATTTTTACTAAAATAGGCATGCCAAAAAGTCATTTATTTTGGTTAAAGTCGGGAGCAAAACACGGATAACATTAAAAAACCACTATTTAAAAGTAATTAGTGTAAAAAATGAATAATTCAATTATTCACTTTTTATTCTCGCTCTAAAATTTACATTAGCACTCAAGTGGAAGAAAACTACCTTTTCTTTGTAATCTTGATCGCACTTGACTATACGGTTGAAGACTACGAATGTATTTTACTCGCGGGCTGGTCTCTACTAAATGCTATCGTGGACTCCCTTTTGAATCTTGAAATGGTAGCAGTGAAAACGGAGTTGTAGATTTCGTTCTTCGCAATTGTTTAATCGCCAAAAGGGAAGAGAGAACAAGAAGGAACCGAGAAGTATATAACCATGTACACACAGTTCTGTCCTCAAAAGGGCTCCGAGGCCATATACAAACATAGGATGAGATTTCTCGACAGCGAACATGTCCATAACTTCCGGGCTCTATTCATGTCGATATAAATGTTGACATGTATCTACTCCAGATTGTGTATTAGGCCGCACTAAATTCGCAATATGGCAGCTTGAAAGATTTCCTGTCGGAATAGCCAACTTATGAAACTATAACTTAAGTCTCTCGCTTTTGTTTTGTTTGTTGTCTCATTCACAATCCTCGCGCGGTCTCGTGTCTTGTCCACTGTTCAATAATACATGTTTGGTTTTTCGGTAGAATTAAAAAGAGATGTTCATCTATAAACGAATATTAACTCTGTGAATAATTATTAAGTTAATTAAGAATTATCATTATCAACTATTGCGAGCTTAAGAAGTGTTAAAAAGTGTCAAGTGCAAATGAAAAATACAACCTCAAAAGTTATCTGCGGTCATACTTGTATGTTATTAATGCTTTTGAGATGTGTGTCAACAGTTCCTTCACGTTTTGAAGTGGTAGTAATGAGTTTTATTGAACGCAAATAAATACCACAATTATTGAAGTTAATTAACGTGATATACATGGTAGTTTTTAAGTGATCTAATAAAATGTTCCAACAGTTCAGTTATGTCAATATCAATGCAAATGCATCCATTTAATTTATCAGTTCAGTTATTCATTAGCTTTTAAAAGTAAGTTTTAAAAAAATGAAAAATCATTATTAGTGTAAGTCAGTCTTCAATAACTTATCCATTGTTACCAGAGACATGTGTTATCTCCAAAGGTTCAATATTAAGTATAGACCCAGATGTTGTTGGGATATCCATTATTTTCCAGTTATAATTAAAATGAATTCAGAAAAAATAATAATAAATATAAGTAATTTAAAACAAGAAATACTAAAGAGACACTTAACAACAACAAATAATGAACTACTATAACTATTTCAATTAACTTTATTACTATTACTAAAGAAAACAATTGGAAAATAATAAATAAAACTCAAAAACGCCTAGTACTACTAAATAAATAAATTGAACGATAAAACGCAAAGAACGAAGAGCACCAAAACGCAAAATGCAAATATTTAGCAACACTCGTAAACTAACACAACTTCACTTGGATGGCTTTGAATGTTGGCGGAAAATACGGAAGTAGTCATTGTTTCATTACAAACTTAAATTTTAAAAAATGTCCCTCCCGCTTGAAGGTAATATATACAGGGTATTTGTGTGACGGTTGGCAACAACTTTTGCCAACATAAAATGAAACGAAACTACCCTAAATCGAGTATAAATGTATGTTCTCATCCGACAGTGACATTTTTCAGAAGTTGTCCCGTTAGTTCGACTTTTTAGCTAGCCAGCAGCTTAGGTATAAATTCATAATTATTGTATAAATCTTGAACTGTACGCATTATACTCGCAAAGGCCTTAGTTGTTGACGCGACTTGAAATAAAATAAAATTTAAAAAAAAAAGCCAAATTTGAACTGACGCCCAGAGCATTGTCGCACTTCTCCTCTTGCCCAACTTTATCAATCAATAAATATTTTAGTTGTTCCCTACTTCATTACTGATCGTTTATTGACCAGAGACAAAAAATCATGATACAAATAGTACCATTGCGGCCTTTACGGATTCATTATGTCAACACAGGCCTTTTGTGTTGTTTATTTTTTCAAGTAAGACAACAAATAGAACTACCGTTTTATGCGAATTTCATTAATTAAGTTTTTTCAATTCTGCAGCGAAGATCGCCGGTTTTTTTAACAAAAAACTAGTTTCCTTGGATCTTGACCAAAAAATTGAATTTTTCTTGCTTCTACATGTAGTGAATTACTTTCTCGAATACATTGTCAGAATCCCCGTTCAGTGCATCCTCTATACCGAAATATAGGTTTTCGGCATTCTGTCCGTCCGTCAGTCACTGTATTCATCTGTCTGTTCGTCCACTTGTCTGCCCGACTGTCTTTCCCTTTGTGTGCGCATAACACTAGTGTCTAAACTGTTTACTGGATTTTCATCCAAATTTATATTCTTTGATCGATCTGAGTCATGTCTGGGTTCCTCGAATATGAAACTGGTATTTTAATTGATTGACTAGTGATTCCGGACACAACAACTGCTGAGGTCATTAGTCCCGTTAGTGTAGTGCATGTTTTTATCGCGGGAGGTGGCGATGATCTTCCCCGACGAGATCTGGCGCCGACCTACGTCGGCTTGCGGGGATTTTCCCCACCAGGTATCTCCCACCAGCGTGGCATCGGACCAGCCAGGACCAACTCTAAACTTCTGACTGGCCTCCTGAAAAGGATTGTAGTGTAGTGCATGTAAGCGAAAGTGTGCGTAAGGGGTGGGATGAAGAAGGAAAGATCGCGCGCGGTTTATGGTCTGTTTATTAGGATCCTGCCTTTGCGCCGGCCTTTGCCTGTGCTGGAAAGGATAGTAGAAGCCACGCAAAAGCTACCGATCAGAGCAGCCGGCCGCTACAATTCTCAGCCAGTCGGCGGCGGAACTGGACCTACCTGTCTTGCTAGTGTAGAAAATCTTGCAACCATCAGGACTTGAACACTAGGAAGCACTGGAGTGATATCAGTTGATGCCCTGAGCCACCTTTGGCGGTCGGATATTTTAATTTTTGATGGTACTTTACATGACACCCCAACATTTTCGTAATTTTCGAATCGAAAAATTCAAATGTTTTAATGAATTTCGAAAATACGAGTTTCATTAAAACTTCTGAATTTTCGAAAATTGCAAGAGTTTAAAACGTTTTCAACCCTCTTCATCAACTACAGAAGATAGAAATTATTTTTATAACAAAATATGATCTTAAGAATTATATTTTAATTAAAATTAATTAACATGTTATGTTCATTTTTTCGGAATGTGAATAGTTTTACGTAATTTTGGGAGATAAATAGGCAACTTTTTTAAAACATACGTAACCTTTTTTCCAAAACGACTCCAAGTTTTTTCTTGTTCTCGACTTTTTTTTGTGCCGAATTACTGAAAGTTATATTCTACGGCACACTTATATTTACATGCACTACATTACCACGCATATCCTAAGTCCAGTTGGGAGTTAAGAGCTTGTCTGCCACTGAGGGAGATACCTGAATTGGGGGTGGGAATTACACCTAAGCTGACGAGTAGGTCGGAGCGTTCCAGCGGAGGAGGATCCTGCTCACTCCCGGCTATAGCATGTACTACATTCAAGGGAATATTGTCCAAAGAGCTGACGCCCTCGGAAATATTAAAATGTTTCTCACTCTCTCACTGTATGTACAACATGTATTACTTTTTACTGCCGTGAGGGCGACTTCCGAACCCAAGGGGCAAACTAGTTATTTATGCGCCAAGGGCATTATAAGGTTTCTAGTGATCGAACGGCGACGCAAAGACCGATGGCCTTTTGCCCCAGGCTTTTTGGTCGCTGGAGATCATTAGAACCAGTTAACGCCCATGGTACATACATGATTTTATTTTTTACGTAATTTTAATTATTCAAATGGAGTTGTTTACTGTTTAATTAGATGTTAACTTGACTCGGTTTGTCTTTTCATACTTCCTTCCCAAATTTCCCATTCATAATTCCCTCTCTTAATTTCCTCCATAAGAGAACATGTAGCACCATTCAACTGTTTTCATATTTCCCTCGTTACCATGATTCTCTCGATCCAGGTAAGTTATGTAGTTTATATGGAGCTCCGTATCGAAGGCGACACCGTATCGAGTACGTATCAGTAAAAAATACCTTTATTTCTAATTCAAATTAATTACTTTAAGTTATTTCTGTTCAATAGAAAAAAATGTGTATTGAGGGTGGCGCAATTTTGTTTTTAAAATAAGGAGCCTCCGTGGATTTATTGCTTCAGGCTTCTTATTTTTTCTGGACGTCCCTGCCAAAATGACACTTGTGTTTTTGCAATTTTGGGAATTTGAGATGTTTGAAAGAAAATGATCTATTAGTTGGTTTAATATCTATATAGTAACATTCATTTTAAAAAGACCATTTAAATTGACTTAAACGAGACTATACAGTCAAGTGTTAATACATTTAATATTAAGTTATGTTAGAGTTTTAATGCAATATCATTATTAAATATTCTAACAATTGCCCATATTGTCTAATTCCCGACTCTTTGAATGATCTTTCTTAATTTAATGAAAATCAGACGTGTAGCTTATTACAAGCGCACGGATGAATAGACGTTTATAAAAAAACACGTTTTCGGTATCAAGGCCCTCAAAACGTACTTCGTCATCAAAATCTCGACGTCCAATTTTACAGTATTATCTTTGCTAATAACATTACACACCTAAAAATGGAGTTTATGTCTTGACCGAAAATAAAAGCAGCTGTTTTACATTTTTTCTTTTCAATGTACTAAGTAAATTGTTAATTGTTAATAATAAATGGAATATGCAGATTTATTTCAGATTTTTTTTGCAGAACTGCAGCTACTAGTTGGATGAGTTTCAGTCTTTGTGAGGATGTGAGGATTCTTCCTTACTGTACAGAGACATATCTTGACTCATTTTCTGTTGAAGTCGAGTAATATTCAGTTAACTAATATTTTATCGTAATTTGATTTTTTTTACAGGTTAATATATACGTACTATAATAAGGTAATACGTATACATTTATGAAAACAAATTACATTGTTAATATGTGTTCTTTAAGATATTTCTTACATCCAGAAGAGTACGCTGTATCTCTCAAACTATTTAAAAAAATCATTGTTTACATGCAATTGTTTATCTTAAAAAAATAATTATCACATGGAAATCAAAACCGATGTGTATACATTTGTATACATTTTTACGAATACTCAGACTTCATTACCAGATTAGATTATCAATAGATCGATCAGAAGTTTATCAATATGCTTGCAATACATATATCATTTTCTTGGAGGTAAACATTTTTGATAACCCCGTTTCTCTTTCTAGCTTTTGCTTTTCATAAATCAAAAAATTAAAAATTATATTCCACAAAACTGAAGTCAATTTTCCAAAATATTATTATTCGAGTATATTTTAAAAACTTCGATTCAAAAACTAAAAGAGAAATGTTTAAAAAATGCGTTTATAAAACAAACCTATTTGATCGCAAATCAAAAATGAATTTATTTGTGAACAAGTTGTTTTATGTTTCCATATTAATTTTTTCCAATATTGAGAAACAATTCGTAGTGTTCTGAATAACTAAACCTCCTTAATAACCGCATGAATAAACATTTATAAAAATTGAAAATATATTTGAAATTTCTAAATCGTACTTTTAAATGGCAACTATCTACTATTAAAAAGCTTTTGAATTTGAAATAACTACTTAGGCATCACTCAAACTGCCAGAAAAAGGAAATGTTTTTATAAACAATTTTAAATATCCGTGAAACGAAGCAATCCCGTGAATACGTACCAACGAATCTATTTTTTGCTTTCATTACGTCACATTACTTACATTTGCTGCTTTTTCCCAAGGCATTGGGATTGTTGTCTTCGTAAACGTCGAAACCAGATACAGCGACAACAGAGCACACCACGAGAAGCCACAACATTGTGCAGCGATTCAACGCGCCGGACCTGCTTTTAAGAGGCCGTATACGTGGTAGCGAACTGGTCAACAGGCAGGGGTGTCCTGAAGCTATTCTCGCCATCATTTAAGTCATAGTTCGTTTAATTTGTGGCATGAAACCGTAGTAGGAAGTGATATACACTTCATAAAATATCCCATTTATTTTTGTGACAAAAGTGACATCTTGCTATCACTGTACATTAACACATTTATTCCCAAATTTTCTAAAACTTTAGAAACTTTCCGGACTCCACATTTCAAATATTAAAATTATTGTTTGCATTTAATTATTTAATATTCAAATTGACGTTCTGTTAACAATTTGTTCGATGATTGCCATCTAATGAATGCTTTATATCATAATTTTCTTCTTTAGAGCATCGTATTGAAAGTCAAAAATAGCAAAAGCGCTTTGTTTTATCAGCACTGTCTCGGAAAATATAAAATGGTTTTATCTGTAGTCTAACCCGTACACGGAACCATGTATTGACATGAAACCAAATTATTACTTTGTAATATTTTTTTAATTTAAATTTTCATGGATATAGTAGTGCCAAATGAGAGGTTCGCATAGAGCGAAAATGACTACACGGCAAGGATAGTACATTCTGAGCAATTGTCTTCTATAGTAGTACAAATGAGTAAATGTCTTCTACATCGATACAAGAATGTTTATGTGCTTTATGTGCATAAACTAAGCACAGTTGGCGCGCGAAAGAATAAGATAAAGATGGAAAATATTCTAGGTACAGTTGTGGGAAACACGTTGAGTGTACTCCATAACAATAAAACAATAACAAGTGCGTTTTATTTTTTAAACATATTTGTCCATAATTTCTGCTTGAATAAAGCAGTTGATACTAGATTCCCTATAATACTAATAAGGTTTCTAAAGAATCCTTTTCATTCAACAAAAAAACAACAACAAATTAATGATGAAGATTTATAATGATAAAAATGAAACGTGGATTGTAATAGGTAACGGATTAGATAATTTGGAAAGGAATGGCATAATAAAAAGCGAGGGAAATAGTATGAATTGAAAAGCTGCCGTGCGCTTTTGTCCGCTACAAATTACTCGTGGATCGACCAGATTTTGAATGCCGCCAATTGAAAAACAAGTGCACAGGCCGCTGTTCTACGGATCATCTGTTCTGATCGTTAATGAAAAGAGATACGATACAATTATTGATGTAAATAATTTTTTAAATGTAGAAAAAAGAAAATAATAAAAAACTTTTATAATTTAAAATTAACTTACCGTTATGCCATACAAACTAATTAATATGTCAACAAATTATGGCACTATTGAACCTTAAGCATGTTTCATTTTTAAACATGGAATATGAAAGAAATAATTATTAGCTTCATAGTTCCAAACATAATTTGAATTGAATTCCCATAAGATTTGGTTTCCCTAAACATTATTTTATAATGTGTATCTATGTTTCTATGCGTATAATATGTAAGAGTTGTCTTCATTGCCGCCTTTTCAAGTTTAATTTGATCACGAGAATTTTATCTTATATTTCATATTTTGAATACATTCATTTAATAAATTCTATTGGCTGACGATGAATATGTTTATTTTCATAATGGCCTCAATATTTTTAAGAGGTTTCGTGGAATAAAATAAAATTTGATTTGATTTATTTAGTCAAAAACAGTAAAAACTGTATGACGTATGGGGGAGAGGATTATCTGCGCACGTTTTCTTGACTACCACAATCCCATCCCAACCTTTTAACTTGCAGACATAGACATTGAGACTAGCAGACTCAGTAGACTAATAAAAGTAATACACTTGTATGTAAATAATTTTGTATTCAAATTATATGTAAATTATGTTTTGTTCCAATTTTATTTTAAAGGCAATTTCTACAACTAGATATGCGTACCATTCTCCGCCAGAATTTGCCACTCTTCTTCTACGACACCCCTCTCCGTAGTAAGGAGTTCTAAATTGATGCTAAATGGTAGTCCTCCTCCGGAGAAACGGCAACCGTTACAACGGTGCTCGGAAACGTTGCCTCCTCCTTTCATTACATCCGTTTTTCATGTTACAAAAGTCACTCAAGAATTCTTCTACGATTTTATTTAATAATCATGGTTTTTTAATATTTAATTTTTACTTTCGTGTATACATACGTAAATACGGAGCAATCCACGTAGTCTAGAAAAGGTTATGTAATGTTGGGGAAAATCGATTTCGAGATTTCAACGGAAATACACGTTTTGGAGTCCCCTGATACCGAAAAAGGGTTTTTTCCAAAACGTTCGTCCGTCCGGCCATCCGGCTCTCCGGCTGTCTGTCCGTCCGGCTGTGAATACTACTGGCGCCTAAACCACACTTACGATCTTTTCCAGATAAAAGAATCCCCTGCTTATCTGGCTCTAGTTGAAGCTTTGAAATTTTCACAAACATTTTTTAAAATTTGAGGGTACTTTACCTTCCGGGCCCTCCGGACATTTTCAAAATATTCACAAAAACGGATCCAATTTTTCTTAATTTTTTTGTAAAAATAGAGTAAAATACACTTACAAAGGTGGTATAGGTTCGAATTTCGCGGTTAACTCTGAATTTTCGAAAACTGCCAAAGTTTGAATTGTTTTCGGCGTCTTGTTACAATTATAAAATTTGAAGGTAGAGATTTTCCCCTCAAGTAAAATTTGTTGTCCATAAATAGTTCTTTATTAAGGTCAAGTAGATTTTCTTTAAAATATTAGTAGTTTTCGCGCAATATGGCCTGCAATATTTGCGATTTTAAAAAATTACAAAAACAAGATATTTTCAGAAACGGCTGCAATTCTTTGAATTTTTGGTAGGATTAGTGCCAAACAAACTCTATACGATGACATAAAGACCATATTACTCTATTCTTCTGTTGTTGTTTGTTTGTTTTTTTTTTCAAAAATTACAAAAATATATTTTTTTACTTGTCTCCCACGTAGGTTTACATTAGAGGCGATTTATTTACATAATTATATTTATGAGTACATGCGCTTTAAATAATGCCATTTAAAGTTTCTCAAAACTCAATGAGCTCAAAATTCCGCATTTTCAGAAACGCTCAAACGCCATTTTCTCAAAAATGGCTCCAAATTTTTCTTCAAACTTTTCCAATGGATTGTGATAATTGTATTGTTTAATATGAAATAAAGTTAATTTTCGTGTAGTCTTTTGTTTTTCCAAAAAATATACAAATGTAATTTCTTTTAAATATCTCTCACGCCGTTAATATGAACATCTTCACAAATTTTTATACATTATCAAATTTTTGAACGGAAGATCTTCAAATTACTTTAAATAAAGTTTTTCGAAAACTCAGTAGATTCCTGTGAAAGGGAGCTTCCAATTTCGCATTTACAGTAACGCTTACCGCCATTTTCTTAAAAACGGCTCCAAATTTTTCAATGAAAATCGCTTTTTAAGGCGAGGTTTTAGTCTTTTATAATATTCTTAAAATAATATTTCGGTTCTACTATTTGGAAACCGAAAAGTTGAGAAAATAAAAAAAATGTACTTTGGGCGATGATAGATGGCAACTGGAATGAGGATAGGGCAAGACCCTAAAGGCAGTCCACACCAAAGAAATTATAAAACTGTACTACGAGAAAGTCTGTGCCATTCTCTAGCACCTCCAGTTTATTATTATTATTATTATTATTATTATTATTATTATTTTGCAGCAACAAAATTTGGAGTTGGGTATGGTAAAGTTAGAACAAACCTAGTATTTTAACCTAGATAAGCACACGGATGAAATTAATGTAGTTAACATTTTTCCTCTCTGTAAAATCTAGTAGAACAGCGAAAATTCCAATGTCCGAGAAATGTTAATATGCCAGTCCAATTGTGCACCAATTCACGGCCCCCGACACATTATTCAACGTAAAATCACGAAAAAAAGCAATGAGTTTCGAGGATTGTTGAGTTATTCTGAAGACGTGTATCAACAGCTTGCCAGTAGAGTTTAATGAAGTTTCACTATTTGTCTCCATCATTCCAAGAAGGGTTTTTCTAGTGGAAAATCCCAATTTGAGCATCGAGATCATTTGCAATGATAACCATCATTGTTCTATTTTTCAGGCAATTTTCATAAAGGTATGCACGTCTTCAATCTTTTCTTCTTTCAGGATATACACCGCGAATATAATTACATATCCTCAATCAATATGAGGTCAAACTATTGTGTTTCTTTCGTTTTCAAGTTTTTAAATTTTAGCATTTATTCGATATGTTTATTATATATACCGGCTGAGGTGGTTCAGGGCATCAACTGATGTGACTGAGGGCATCAACGAATGTCACCATGTACCTCTGACTGGGAAGACTTATGGTTCGAGTCCTAACTGTGGCAAGATTTTCGACACCAGCAGGAAAATTCTAGCGGCCGACTACTATGATCCGTAGTTTTCCGTCGTTTCACCGATTAACACTAGCCGAATGCCGGAGTCGTACCAGCCGAGTTCGGGGTGACAGACCGCGAGCGTTCTTTCCTTCCTCTTCCTTGTCCTATCCTCACCCACCCACTCACACACATGCACTACACCAGAAAACATGTCGGGAGACCAATCCGGATATTACAGTTGGTCCCGGTTAGGGTGTGATCCCGCAGGAGGGAGGTACCTGTTTTTTGAAAACCTCGCTAGTCGACAGGTAGATCGACGCCGGATCTCACCATCCATCGAGGAAGAACACCACCTCCCGAGGAAAAAATATGAACTACACTTATGGGACAAATGACCTTAACTGTTGACGTGCCCAGAATCACTAATCAATCAATGATTACATATACCGGAAAATGTTTTTTCTATTGTTGTATTGTAATCTTGCGCCGGCAATCGGCGATATTTCGACATTATTTACAGTCCATTGATAACGAAAAAGGGGATAAATCTCGTGAAGTCGTAGGCTTCCGCGGCCAGAGTCATGTAAATGATCTTGGCTCTCCAGGTGACGCCGCGTCGAAGGCTGTATTGCCGACGTTTCGACTATCTTATCGTGGTCTTCCTCAGGGCTGTTGTGCACAACATTGGCGGCAAAAATCTGTTGATCTGTGATTAACGCTAGCTCATAAACTCTAGAGACGATTTTCTCCATAATTGATATTCTCCGGGACTGCGAATTGGAAATGGAGATTTTGATTTTTCGAAAATTTCAAAATATTACTATTTTTCGACGTCTTCCAACAACTACAATATTGAAGATAGTCAGTTTTGGCTTTCTGTTGTTCAAACATATAGATCTTAAAAAAGGAAAATTTTTTTCTGAAATATGAGTTGTTTTCACGTATTTTTTCGTGAAATATATGCAAAATTTAAACAAATATTTTCTCAAAAACGGCATTAAACTTTTTTCTTTAAATTTTCCCTCGTATGTAAACAAAATGGTGCTGATTCCATTTTCAGCGAGATCCAGGTATATTTATAATAATAATAATAATAATAATAATAATAATAATAATAATAATAATAATAATAATAATAATAATAATATTGCGAAAGTACAAGATAGAGATTTTTGTGTTCAATGAAATCTGTTCTAAAAGAAACATATTTACAAATAGCGACATTCCATTTTTTGAGAAAACGAGTAGTTTTCACTAATTTCTGCTTAAAATTAATACAATTTAAAAATATCATTTTCTTTAAACGGCTCTTTTCTCTAAAATATCTCTTGAATTTCTCCCACGAATAGAGCAAAGGATGCTTACAAATGGCACAGGTCTGATCTTGGATGAACTCTCTGAACTTTCGAAAATTCCAAAGAGTTAGAAGTACGTACTCTTGTAGCACCACTCTTCAAAAACATCTGCCTGTCTACTATCATTTCTAACGCCTAAACCATTCACACGATTTCACCGAAACTGATGTTCTCTGAACAATCTTGCTGATGTCACAAATCCTGGAATTTCAAACGAATATTTTAATGTTTGGGTGTACGTAAAACCCCTAACGGCAATTTCCTAATTTGCTAAAAAATGGTTCCAAATTTTTTCCTTTAATTGTTTTGTTCAAATAGAGTAAGTAGAGTAAGTAATGTTATGAAAATGGCACAGGTCCGATTT
The DNA here is from genome assembly GCA_964035755.1 of Teleogryllus oceanicus. Classification (NCBI taxonomy): domain Eukaryota; kingdom Metazoa; phylum Arthropoda; class Insecta; order Orthoptera; family Gryllidae; genus Teleogryllus; species Teleogryllus oceanicus. Next base: position 227,632,169 of record CAXIVR010000001.1, on the reverse strand, counting down.
TCATCGACATCCCAGAATATTCGTAAATTACGAAAGTTAAACTCTCTCCTTCAATTACAGTTTTTGAGAGACAATATTTTGTAAATTTATCTTTAATATAATATAATTTTGTAATTATCAATTTGATAAAATGTCAATTATTTTATTGATGTCATATACAATTGTTTGAAAATATGAGTAGTTTTTGTGTTATTTTGAGTGAAATAGTAACAATTTAAAAAATGTGTATAGTAAATTTTCTAAAAATAATTGCTTCCTTTTTTTCTTTTTTCTGCTCAGGTAGAAGCATGCTCACTTAAAAATGGTGGCATAGGTTCAATTCAAACGTTCAACTGTTTATATTTTTCAAAATCCTTTAGTACTGAAGATAGAGACTTTTATATTACAATATTTTTCTCCATATATGTCCTTTAAATCATTTATTATAAACGTTTTGAAAGTATTGATAATTTCCGCGTAATTTTTCCTTATATGGTGACAAAGTTAATTTTTTTTCTAGCCGATCCTACATCCTTGTGATATATCCAGTAGTAATGCCCAATGGTGAAGTTAGAAATGTATTAATGCAATATATTTTCCAATATTGGATCTTTAAAACACTTCATGTACATCTTTTTCAAATTATTAGTAATTTTCGCGCAATTTTGAAGTATATCGTTTTTCGTATGAAATTTTTCGAAAGGTGGCCACAGTGTTAACAGAATAGAAGGTACATTATTACATAGCTGTTACCAAGAAAATGAGAAAGTATGTGTTGTTGTAGCTCCGCTACTTATAATGAAAGTTAATATCTCGGACGGAATATAGTACAGATGTGCGGTGTGCAGAAAAATCTGTGTGTGTGTGTGTGTGTGTCTCTCTCTCTCTCTCTCTCTCTCTCTCTCTCTCTCTCTCTCTCTCTCTCGTTCGTTCGCTCTCTTTTGCTCCATCGCTCTCTCTCACTTTCTTGCCGTCTCGCTCTGTCTTCGACTTTCTCTGACTCTGTTTGTCTGCCTGACCGTCTGCGAACAACACGAAACTACCACGACAGGCAGGATTTCCCCCTAAATGTATACTCTGAATGATCTCCCCGAACCCTGTACGACCCTGCTAGACCCTGGATCTTCTAATTTTTTATTTACTTTAAAATATGTCTTCGGAACATTTTAAATTTTCCTTTCAAGGTGACATTTTTAATTTAGTCTTTAAAATGACATTTTAAAATAATTCCAGGATTTTTTTTAAAACAATATGAGTAGTTATTGAGTTAAATGGCGTCAATATTCCAGAAACACCTAGACAAGATGTTCTCGAAATCGGCTTCAATTTTTACTTTCTTGATACGGAGTAAGAACGTAATGCTGCACGAAAAACGGCGAATTTTTGGCAGAAGAATTGCTTGTTCCTGGTCACGAAAAAGTAGCTAAATTTAGAAAGAAAAAAAAAAGCTCTCTATGACGTCATGTAGCCCAGAATCTGTTTTTTGTGGGTCCTTGATAGCGAAATATCGATTGACGACAATATGTCTGTCTGTCTGTGAACAACCCTAGCGGCTAAACCGTTCGGTCAATTTTCTCGAAAATTGATATTCCCCAATCGATCTGGCTGATGTCGCGGCCCCTTGAATTGGAAACCAAGAATTTAATTTTGGGGGTTACTATACACGAAGCCCGTGCGACATTTTCCAAATTTTCATAAAAATGTCTCCACCGTTTTGATTAAACTTTATTGTTGGCTAGTGTAAAGGACGTTTAAGAGAATGGTGCAGGTCTCATGTTTTTTTGAAAACCCCGAGTTTTCGAAAATTGCAATAGATCAAATTTTTTTCGGAATCTTCCTGCATCTAAAATATTGAAGATATAATTTTTTCCTTAATGAAATCTATTTCTTAAAGAGGTTGTCTTGTTTCGTGTAGATCTCATGTTTTTTTGAAAACCCCGAGTTTTCGAAAATCGCAATAGTTCAACATTTTTTCGGAATCTTTTTGGATTTTGTAATTTTAAGAAAAATATGTCGAGAAAGTTCATGATGTTTTAGAAAAACTAGTTTTGGTAAGTATAGGCACAGTGTACCTAATTATTTGGAATAAATACCATTTTCATTTAAACTTTTGAAATAAAAACGTAAACTTTTGGAAAGTATCCCATGATGACATTTACATGAAAATGAATTTTATAATTTAATTTACTAATGAATTTTTGGACACAAATTCTGCAAATGATTTATGAAGTTTCTTGAAGTCTCTTTCGTGTTTGTGAAGTTTGTTTTATGAAGTCTCTCTCATGTGTGTTGTTTGTTTACTTACTTTCTCATTTACTTTTATTTATTTATTTATTTATTTGCGTCAAAAAACAGTTAAAAACTGCGTATGACGTGCTATGGGGAAAAGTGAATTGTGTGCACATTTTCAAAATTCTGCGATCTCTACACCAAGTCATATACTACTTAAATTTTGAATTTTTGAAAGGGAGAAAAAAAAACAAAAAACTCCCATGTAATAAAACCTATTTTCAAGGATAAACAAGCAATAAATTTTGAATTTTGAAAGGGAGAAAAAAACAAAAAAACTCCCATTTTTCAAAGAAAATAAGCAATAAATTTTGGCTCTTATTACTTCCTGCCGCGACAACATGGAAACGATAATTTGAATAAATGTATTTCCCACTGAATTCTAGAAGACGTGCACAGAAATGAAGTTACATTTATGTCCAGAAGCAAAACAAGGGGCCATCTCAGCATTTGCTCAATGGATCAGGAAACTGGACGAAAACCTGATCGAGATGGGGGTCATTGACCCGGAAGCTGTAGTACAATAGTTGTTACAGGTTGTTTATACTCATTTATACAGTCCAAATGGTAAATAATGCATTATGTATCATTGTTAAAATTAATGTTCCTTTTCTTGTGATGCTCAGTATAGTCTCTAATTGTATAGAAACAGTTATGCAGCAGAAACGATTTCACTTGGATTTAAACTTTTCTATTGAATTTAATCGTTTAATGTCATCTGGCAAAGTGTTGTAAAATAATGTACATGTATTGTATGTGAATTTTTTGTAAAGAGCTGTTGATACTGTCACCTGATGAATATGATTTCTACGTCGAGTGTTATAGTAATAGACTTCGGCATTTTCTGAAAATATATTCCCGCCCTTGAGCAAGTCATTTTTTACAAAAACCACTGATTCGTAAATAAAAAGACACGGTAATGGTAAAATTCCTAGATTAATGAAGAGAGGCTTACATGAATCACGTGGGTGGGATTTGGTTATTATTCGTACAATTCGTTTTTGTAATCTAAAAGTCTGGGAGCTATAAGATGTATTTCCCCAGAATATTATGCCATATCTCAGGTGGGAATGAACATTCGCGAAGTATACACAACGAGCAGTATGAAGGCTGACTGAATTTGCAAGAATTCTGAACGCGTAGCATAATGAACTTAATTTTGTGTTCAATTCATTTAAATGGACGTTCCATTTAAGGTTTGACTGAATTGGGAGACCTAAAAATTTTGTTACCTTAACATCAGTCAATGGTACACTGTTCATTTTCAATGGAGCACAGAATTGTTTATTTGAAATAGAAAACTGCATTAAAACCGTTTTTCTATTAATTTGTTATTTCGGAACCAATTTGAAACATCTGAAATTGTACTATTTACGGTTTCTTTATTATCTTTATTATATTATTGATTTGTTTGTTTGATTTTTGATTGATTGATTTATCTATTAATGTATTCTTGTGCGATTCACTGTAACACATATCCTTTGACCTAAAATTTATGTTGACTTTGTAAAGAGAAGAAGTCAATGATTTAGTAATTAGAGAAAAAAATTTATGTAAATGGCCTTCATATATTGTGTGGTTTGCTCAAAAATATTACGAATGTCTTTTGCAACTGTATCTCATTGCGAAAGAAATCAAAAACAATTATTACAGGTAGGAGCGGTTTTTGCATTCATGGAAGATTGTACGTAGTAGAATTGTAATGAAATAAGTAATAAGATTGTAATAGAATACACAAGGGGGCATTGAATTCAACAGTGGTGAGAGAAATTAAAAACCTTGAATTGAACTTTTCGCAACAATTTTTTATTTTTTTATTTTATTTTCCTTTAAACCTTTGTTTTGTAAGTGTTATCACTAGGGAACAGATTTCCATGTAATTACGTGTTTTTACAGGAACTAGATACCTGCATTAAATAATATTTTTTGAATTTTCAAGACATTCTGAATGAATTGGAACTATTTTTATTTTACATAGTTTTTACATATTTTTTTACGTCTTTACATATTTTTACACAGTTTTGTGTAATTGCATATTTTTACATATTTTATCTACTACTACATATTTTGTTATATTTTAATATATTTATACGTCGAAATGGAATATTTCAGATGCATGTTTGAATTAGATGTTACGGATTTGTCTGTCTTAAAAATCAAATGTAATGCTGCTGGGCTTCTATGATCACCATATCTTTGCCATAATTGTCACACACACACACACGCTTACTGCATACTCTGAGTCAAGAATGAGAGGATTTCTGTGAAAAATAGTGATTTCAACGACGAGTTTGCTCATGTTTCAAATAGCACATTTGTTTCTCGATCGAAAACTAACAAATATTTTTGACAGAAAATTGTCTTATGTGTTGTTCAATTGAGGGGGGGAGTAACCCCCTCCCCTGCGATCCATCATTGGCTACACGGTACTACTACTCATTGGAACTCTGACTTCTCGTAAACATTGTAATATATACTACGAAAGTATTTTGTATTTTGAATAAAATTCTCCTATGTGGTGAAATCTAGTGTAGAATTACTTCTGTAGAGGTAGAACCTACTTTCAGCTACTCCGAATGCTTGTTAAGAAATGATTGGTGACGTTCTATGCCCAAAAAATGCTAGTGGAGAACAATTTTAAACACAATAAAGAATTTTTTACATATTTCCTATTTTTCTTACATATTTTGGAAAAAATAAATACATATGTATGTACATATTTTGCATTTTTTATTACAATAAAATTCGTCACCTTGTTATCATTATGTGTCACTGTATGTTCTATTTTGAATTTTTGTATATTTCATGATGAATGGAAGTATTTTCTAAAGCAAATTTTCAATTTGTAAAGTGATAGTGGAGATTTTGGCAAGAAAACTTTTAGTTTTACAAGGATACTTTTAATAAGAAAAGTATTAAATTTTATGTCTGTGAGAAAAGTCATTTTTATTGAAATGTTGAAGATTTTATTGAATTATTTTTATCAGTACCATTTTCTCTAAACTTGCTTATGAAATCTTCAAACCGCATCCTATTATAGTCTTATCACGTTTTCCTTGACAATATACCTCAATATCTTTCTTATCCTCATGGAATCTCTTCACATACTCTACATGAAAGCTTCCTAAGTTTCCTAACAATTGTTCACTTGAGAATGCCGGAAATGATCTTTCAGGCTAATTGTACAGTCTTGAGCTTTGAATGCTGTGCATTTAAAATGTTTGGGTCTTTCAGTTTTGTGAAACTTCAAATAGAATGTCCATAGAAATTGACTTAATTGGGTTACACATTCAGAATTCTTTCAAATTCAGTGAGCCTTCATGTAGCTAATGTAAATGATTAATTAGTAGATGCCACCCTGGTGATTGCTGCAAGCCTATCTTTATTGAATACGAATCCCCTATTGACTTGTCTATTTATGAATCAGTATTTTATCTTAAGACTGACTTATTTAAGGATGGGCATATACCTTCATGCAATACAGACACTGGCGGATCCAGGGGTGGGCCATGGGAGCCATGCCCCCTATCCCCGAAGGACCTGAGTTTTCGTTTACCTTCATTCATTTGGCAAAATTAATTTAAGTATTTATTTATGTTCAGATTATCTAATTATTTAAACAATAATATTGTATTGTATCATATCTACAGTGCATAAATTATATACAAAAAATAAAAAATATGTTTATTATGTAACAAAAATCTATGATAACAGCCTCCTCCCAAAATGGTTGTCTGGATATGCCCCTGAATAAAGATATCAATAATTATAATATGTGAAGTAAAAATCATATTTATTAGTATGTACAGCATCCTGCAAAGCATCCTTTTCCAAATGTCATTTAACAATTAAAATCAAAACAAAAAAATTTTGAACTGCTTGGTAGATGAAAGGAACATATTTAAAATTTTTTTTTTCAAAATGAATAAAAAGTCATGATTGGGATGATACAAACTCTATTTTGAATTTATCCAAGTTTAAGGAACTTGAAATACTTCTTTCAAATTAAACAAATTATTTTTCATGATATTTGTATTAAGGCAATAATGTCTCTGGTGATTGTTCTCTCTCTCTCTTTGTCTCTGGTGATTGTTCTCTCTCAAAAATGTGAAGCCACTTTTTTTCCCTTTGAAATGTGTCTTTGAATCATTGTAATCAAATTCTGAAATTAAATATTTCAAATATACTATCATCAAAACTGAAGTATGGCTTTGGTTCTGGAATATCATTGGCGTGAGCAATAGCAGACAACATTAAGATTAGTTGTTTTCCTCTTGTTTCTTGGTTATGTTTATTGAATAATAGTAGGAGTCATTACAGTCATTTTGCTGCTCATGACACATAATCAGAACTTCTTACCTTTCATACATACGAAAGATACTCTTCACATCTCCTGCACACTTTATGAGGATCCCAGATTTTAACTTTATCACCCAATTTCAACTTAAAATAATTCAATGTTCATGCCAATGTTTATGCCTATTTTGGAATGGTTAGCATAGATGTTGTAAAAAGGTCATCTAATCAAGTTCCTCTTGTTGTATATTGCTTTACATTTAGTTGTTAATTCTGGAAAGGCAAGAGAACTTAATGTGTTGTAGGCTTGAAAAAAGTCACTGGTGAAAGATATAGGCCAATAGAGAATGTTTTCATAGATTTGAAAAGTGGTGTGTGAATAAAAAAAGTGGAATAAATTAATGGATGACTTTAAAGCAAAGACAATAAATTGGAAGGATATAATATGGAGAAAGAAACTTTATATTATATAATATTTTACCATGATACAGGAAGAAAAATTGGATTGGTTTTATTTGGGGTAAGGACAAGGCCTATGGAAACAATGTTGCTAATCTTCTTTGTTCAACTGATATGCTACAAGGAAGAAATGATGTGCAAATTTCTTGAAGCAGACATGAACATTGCTGAGCAACATAGTTTGTGCAAGAATCATCATCAAATGGTGATCCTACCTGAAGAAATCTCACATATGCAAAGGATATTTTATAAACTAGTAGGTGTGAAGAAGAACAGAATGAAGGAAAATGAATCTGTCATATCCTAAAAAGGTTCCAAGTATTTGAAGGTGCAGAAAAAGGAAGAGAAATAAAGACAGGAACTAAGCTAATAGAGGAAATAAATTTGGCGGTGGAAATGAAAGCTATCAAATGGCCTCAACTGAAGTCTCTGTAATCTTGGGAATTAGAATTACAACACAGAAGAGGAATTGTATAAAGACATTTATGTGTGAAAAAAACAATGAACTTAAAAAAAGCTTTAATTTTTAAGTGTGTTATTACAACGCATTTCAACATTTGCTAATATTTGCAACTAAATGTATGTGGTATATCTTCGCTTTTATAATCTTTTTTGTATTACATTAAATATTAAGTACAGGAACACAATTATTTCAAGCAGTTAAAATATATTTTTCACAAGTGAATTGAATAATGAATTTTCATATTCAATAATGAATTATAAAGTCGTCAATTTTGTAATTTTGTCTGCGTATCAGAAAATTATTAATATTTTTGTACAATTCTTTCAAATCAATATTTTTTCTTTTAAGTACAGTTCGAATAAGGCGGTCTTCGTACTATTCTTTTGTACTACCACCAGGGTCGCTATAGTCATCCTTGTTGTAAGTTGGTTTATCCAGAGAGTATTATAAGTATGGATGAGCATGAATCTGTACTGAACAAGTGCGCATACTGAGCATAACTTCACGTTCACCAGTAACACAAATAACGACGTTTTAGATATATCAAAATTCATTCGTCATCTTGGGCCAAGTTGTACTTACGTGAAAATAAATATACACACTGTTTAGGGATATTCGCTTTGCAATCTTTTTTTTCTTTTTTTTTTCTATTCGTAGGTCAACATCGAATTGTTAAATTAATGAAGATATTGATTGTTCTATTTCATTGCTTATGCGAGGGAGAAAAGTGTTTTGTTTTGTAGCTGTAAGTTAATCGTGAGCTTCTTCAATAATCTGCAATTAATGTTTCGTTTCCCTACAATTACCTAACAGTTTAAAAAAACTCTAACGAGTCTCAATTAAAAGCAATTTAATTTGTAGAAGCAAATAGGCATGCTTTCTTTCAATCCGTGTAAAGGTCTCGCAAAAAAGAAAACGCCTGTGCAACGAATGGAATTGGTGACGTTCTAATTTAAACTAGTTTCTATATGATTTTTGCTTCAATGTCCACCACTTATTACTAATTTTCAATGCCCGCAGAAATTGAAAGGAATCTATTGAGTCTCTGGCCATGTGAGAGGTGTTTATGGTTTCATTAGATACTCAAGAATTTGGAAAAATCCGAAAACAATGAAACAATTTCAATTTTTACTGAAAATGCAAATATTTTATTGTGTTATTCCGCCTTTCCTCATATTGCGAGTAACGACTGAATTCTCATAATTAGTGCGTTAATTTTAACGACACAATTGAGGTCGTGCGAAAGCAAGGCTCCAAGGATGAGACAACCGTCATTAAATATTTATTATTCACGTGTTGCATTAAGGAGCAGCATTTTTTAAAATATTCTTGGAATGTAAAGAACTGTTGTACTTTGTTATTGCAGAATTCATGATTGTTTTTGTTAAAACATTTACGTAATTTATTGCAGTATTTTATTAAAAACAATTATCAGTTACTGATTGCATCACATCTCAAAACATTATTCCCATTTTGAACCCCCTTTTAAAAATGTTGCAATCTAAAATTTTAAAAACATTAATAATATTTAGGGCGAGGGTCCGAATCGCATCCCCCTGTAATACTTTCTGGATCTTTCTTTGAAATAAGGAAACCATATATCCTAGCACACCTACAACAGGGGCCCATTATGCACGATTTTGTGGGTGGTTGGAACTTGTGTGATGATTCTGATTTTTCCACTTTTTCATTTTTGCGCCAATTTGCCTTACTGACATATATTTTTGCAATCCTCAATCATGCTTATTTTTTAAATAAGTGTTATATTATTTCATAAATATATGAACGTATTTTAAAATTAAATGTTTAAATCGCAAAGGTTTGGATTATTTGGGTACATATGTTTAATTTTCAATATTAATGAGGGGCCCACCGTTTGGACATGCTTAGGGCTTCTGAAGACGTTAATTCGGCTTTGGGAACACGTGAGAATTAAATATTAGAAATGCACATTTAACTCGTAAATACGCTTCAGTTCTACGATAAGGGAAAAGAAATAACGTAAAAACTAAAATTGCGCCATGTTAAGTAACTTTTAACTATTTTCTAATGTATTATTGTTCGTTCGTCGTTGATTGTTGTTGTTGTTGTTGTTGTTGTTGTTGTTGTTGTTGTTGTTGTTGGTAGTGGTGGTGGTAGTGGTGGTGGTGGTGGTGGTGTGAACTTTCGTCTTTTTACTGTAAAGAAGTGAAAATGCAAATTGTTACACAGTTTGTCGTAGATGTTGTGGATAATTGTTGTATTGTGTTTTTGAAATCACTAATGTATCTATCGTTGAAGAGTTGCCGCAATTGCTTTAACACTTTTGGATTATTTGGTGGAAGATGCAGGTGGTATTGTATTTAGAATTTGTGGCATACCAGATAACTACGTAACAGACCTCCCCGCGTGTAGACTTGTGTAATTTCAAGCAGTGTTTGCCATAATTGGTATAAGTGTAAGTACATTTATAATATATTACCTCGATTAATTGATAATGTAGTGTACAAGTATTGGGAAGTCTAACACAATTTTGAATGTTTAAATATTAAATGCTTTGTAAAATATATTTGTATATGTAGGTTCAACCAGAAATAATCGTTGTTAAAGTTATTGGATTAATTTTTCTAGTAGAATGTAAAATGTTATTTTGCATTATACGAATGTTGTTTGTAATTATTTCATAATTTGAAAATCATGAAGCATCTTTGAATGCTCGATGGTAGCGCTCTTCGGCGTAGCGGATTGCGCTGAAGACTCTTCACGGAATGAATGGGAGGTGATGAAAACGTTGAGAGTGAGAGGAATCGAGAAAGAAAGAGAAAGGCAGCCGGGCTTGAGGTGTTGCGGCTGACGCTCTTGACGAGGGCACTAGCATTGCGAATGCTGCGTTGATGGTTAAGTGTTGTAACACAAGATTTACGCATTGTGACTTCGACCAAATCATCTATAGTACATTGAACTTTGACTAGTGTTTAATTGCCGATACTTTCCATTCAGACTGACTATCCCCAAAGCACACTGGAAGGTTTTGGATAAGTGACAATATTTTGGCAGGTAATAAAATGTGGATCATTAAGAGTTAACTTATATATACAACTTCCAGGGTAAAATAATCTTATTATTGCACCTCTGTGTACGTGTAAATGGAAAACTGGTTCAGTGATCCTTTTATTTCAAGATTTACAAGAAATGACATGCTTGGATTGCTACTTGTGTTGGAATAGTGAGAATAAACCTAGCAAGGTAAAAGTTGTTTTATGAAACGAGTAAAAGGATAATGTGTGAAAAGTAAAGAGAAGAATGTCGGGACAATTAGATGTCATGATATAATTTTCATGATTAATGTCTCTTCTGAGATGCCACTTCCCTCAAACATTAGTTACTTTTATAACTAATGTTTTTTGTGTACATTCTAAATACAGTGTAGAATCACATTAGACCTGTACTTGCAGATAAATTTTATACAGTGACACTGTGATTAATCTTGACATTATGGCAAATGCATTGAATGCAAGGAGTATTGTCAGCTGCATATTTACATAATGTTTTTAGGGTTCATCTATGATGTATTTATACTTCTGCAAGAACTAGACAAAAAGTTGCAAAGATTTGTGTTTACTGGGGGAAATAAAATTGGGTTTTATGTGTAAGGTTGCAAGTCTGTTGCATACATTGCTGGCTTATGTCTTCATTTTAATTTGTACATACAGAATGACAATAATAATAAGTTGAATATTTTTCTTTTAGTACCAATTTGTGATTCATATTTCCTTCACAAATGTTATTTGACTTCAATATTTTGAAATGTCAACATATCAGAGAATGTTTTGATGTAATGTGCTTGATATTGTCATAGTGTTTCTTGGTATGTTATTAATGAGCTTTATATTCCTGTGCTTGTAATATGGTAAAGAAACAGGAAATGTTAGTATTTCTATAAGTTTCTAATTTTGAAGAGAAATGTGCATGAGCACAGAGCATTGAAACTGGTCAGTGTAAAATATTTATGATGTGCTGACATGATATTGTTTATTCAGTTCATTTGCCTATTCAGGTATTGCAGTGTCAAATTGTTTCAAAATTTAAATCTTATTAGTGTTAGTAGTTATATAGGCTGTAAAAACTTGCAAGTTGTGCTATGGAATTTAATTTTGAGGGTTTCATTCCTCGTGAACCAAAGCTGATAAATAATAATAATAATAATAATAATAATAAAATTATTATTATTATTATTTTATTATTATTATTATTTTTTAATTTAATTTTTAAGAGAAAACAATTTGTGGATGTATGCGTTGTTGGGAGAAGGCTGGTCACTGACAGTATATAATATTTTAAGTTATTTCAGTATTTATTTGTGATGGATTTTTTTAATTTTTCTCTTCTTTTTTTTTCGTTCTCTGTATTGTAGTTGAATTTGGAAACACAGTAAGGAAGAAGTGACTATGCTTCCTTCTTAATGCGACTGGTTGAACTACAAATATCAATGACTGTTATTTAAGGTCGCATCAGCATGTAGGTCATTAGCGACCAATATCAAAGACTTTCTCTCCATTATTCATAGTAGAGATTCCCGAAGACCAGATTCCAAAATGACATACAATTTTGTTTCTCTGTTGACTTGCCAAAGTAAATTTAACGCAGATGAGAAAAATATTGCTGTAAACAGAAAGAGACAAATGTATTCTGCCATTTACAGTTATGCAATTTTGCATCTAGTGCTGAGTATGTTGACAGGTAAAGCTAATGAATTATGGAAAAAGATAATATACCTAATTAAATAGACGTTGATGAAGTTCATATGAAATTAATGTTTTCCTTAAAGATGAAGCAGAATGACAGGAGTATGAGAACTAGTATCTATATAGTGATGATCACATTGCTTTCTTTAATTAAAGATTTTTTATGTCAAAATTCAACTGAAAAATTTAAGTTTTAATTTTAATTTCCTACTTTGGTGTATTAGATAATTTTGAGACCACCTTCTATTTTGCGATATGAATGGTAAAGAATCTAGTGTTCACATTTGTATTTACTTTTCAAGAGGTTTATTGGAAAGGAGGGAATTATTTAGTGTTCACTGCATTCCATTACATACGTATTTTTGCGTTGGTGGAAACCAGTGTCTTCTATTATGAAATTAATTAGGAATTTATTTTAAAAATAATAATGATGAATAGTGAGTAGTTACATTTTAGGGTAGTAGTAAGTTAAATATTTTAGGATATATTGAGAGTTTTCAATTATTGCTTTATGTTATAAATGAATCAGTCATGAGTTAGGACGTGATACATGCGTAGTGAAAATAATTACTAATAACACTAATACTATTGATAATTCAATTAACATTACTAATAATTGCCAAAATAAATGATATAGGATATCAGGAAGTGTTAATAGAAATTTTGCTCCTATATGATTCGACTCATCATTTATAAATTTTATTGTCTTTTAATATGTCAGTGTTGCAATGATTTTCAAGAATATATTTTTCTTCACCCTGTTTTGCACAGTAATTGCATGTGGCAATGAATATTTTCCAGAATAATTTTAAATATGAGGGTAAGCACTTGTCAAAACAAGTTTTATCATTTATTTCATTGCATGCATGTCTTATCAATGTAGTCTGAATTTTAATCGTATACTTGGAAGATTCAATGAATGTACGTTTTGACTCGTCCATGTTCAGTCAGTTAGGTTCCAATGCTAGTTCTCGCCACTAGTCGAAAATCGACTGCTGGTCGCTCCCTCCATCGCCTTCGACCTGCAGCAGGAGGCCTCGCCTGCCCGTCGGTCGCCTTCCTAACGGGTTTCTCCGTTACCTCTCCCTCCCAGCGAGGCCCATCTCCTCCGTTCTAAGCACCTGTTGCCCCCAGCAGTCGCGAATCTAAAGCAACGCCTACGCACCATCCCCTCCTGACCCGAATCAACAATAGTCATCTCATTGAGTGACGTCTCTTCCTTTCGCCCTTCATTCGCTTCCACCCTTCCTCCTTCCCACTCTTCCTCCTTCCTTCCCACTACCTTCTCATCTTCCTTCCCTCTTTCCTTTCATTCTCCCTTTTCCCTGTCCTTCCTATTTTCCTCCCCCCGTACTCCCTCCTGAACACCGCCTGCCTGTCGGCCTTCTCAACATATCCGGCGGACACAAATGCATCCGTCCTTCCTCCACTTACGTAATCGCGTTTTCCGCCAACCTGCTCCTCCACACGGTCTTGGTGTTCCCGCCTACTTGTCCCTCAATGGCCCTGTTTACCCCACATCTCCCGAGTGCTCGACGACTTACTGACCGACTGACCTGTGACACGCAAGTCCATTTTGGACGGTTCGATACGTACATCTCGTACATCGTTCACTGCACAAGCACTTGATTATCGTTCGCGTGCGACGTACTGTCGCCTATCGAGGTACATTCCCGACCTTTGTTAAATTGCGCGCCCACGGGTCCTTCCCACATCCATCCTTCGCACTTGCGACTCGCCCTTCGTCTCATCGACCGACCTCTGCACTCCCCCACCCGATCAGCATCCTCCCATCGACCCACGTACCGACAGCTCCCGCAATCATGGTGCGAAGGAAAATGCTGCGGTATATGGTGAATATTCGTGGCCTATTGTTGTTTATTAGACACAAGAGTAAGTGCATGTTCCTAGTCTACGTGGTGGAGTTGTTCTTCGATACAATGTGTAAACAGACTTCTCGAATAAGTGAAGATTGTCTGTACTGTCTTTTTAGAGCCATCACAGGGATCATGAGAGGCCTGTTAAAAATAAAGATCATTAGAGCCCTATTAATAAGTCGTTCGGAAACAGCCCTAATTTTAGGTTTAGGCACAGGCACCCACATACACGTACTCTCTCTCTCTCTCTCTCTCTCTCTCTCTCTCTCTCTCTCGCACACACACACACATATACAGCCCACCACAAAGTATTTGTGATTAATAGCTGGGTTGTTTTTACACGTAATGGACATACGGTAATAATCTCGTGAAATAAATCGGTTATTAATTTGTTTCAAGTCAGAGATTAGATTATACTGCAATTGGGAGGTGTATTACAGGGGACAAAGCAAATTTTCATATATGATGATTATGAAAATGATCAGTATATGTGATTAGTATATTATGATGAAAACTGTGCAAATGATTAGTATGAATCTTTACGCGAATAAATATATTAATAAAAGTAATACACTCTAGATGAGTCACGTACAACCCCAAGTGTTGAATTAGATTGCTTTTGACCATGGATGAAATTTTTTGATTAATATAATTTTTCAGTGATGCCACAATATTCAAGGATCCCTCTGACTTAAGGACTGCAGATGTGTGCGCACGTACGTGGATGTGTATATATACACATATGCACCCTCTTTACGTTATATGTAATTCTTCGTAGAGATGTCGTCAGTATAGCACAACGAGAGTTCTACCGAACTTCTGTTGGCACATGATCGAAATGTGCAGGGTCGGATTTAACTACCGTCATGAAAAGCGAATAACTATATTTGAAGTATTTCAATGTTCATCATATAAATGTTTAATGACTTTTTCAGTACCTTCATTATAAAACAAACTACAAGCAAAATAAACAATTTCGTAGGGACATCCATCGGGAAGGAAACCCTGCGCCCCGAAAAAACTGCCATAAAATAATTGTATCTGTAAATTCGTTGCAAAATAGTTTGCAGCACTAGAAGTTAGTAATAATTTTTTTCTATTTTAGTGATTCTAAGTAAATCTGGTAGGATTTTTCGTTATTGGGTAACCCAATTTTGAGTCGGGGAAGGGGCGCAGTACCTCAATCCAGCTCTGGAAATGTGTATGAAAAACAAAACTGCATAGATAAGTTCTTATACTACCGGCCTGGTCTACCTGTTTGCATTTAACCTTTTCAGAAGGAAGTAATTTAAAATATTGTTTTTATTTCAGAACCGGTACTCTTGGAATGCATTGATCTTTGTGAATCTCGATCCCAAATGATATTTGAGGTAAGTTTTAAATATTTTTGCATGCCACTTCTGTAGTGTTAGTAGAAAAGAGACTGTCGCCAATTCCTAACAAAAAAAACCCTCTGAATTATGCAACACTCGAATGGAAAAATGAGGCGTTTTGCCATTGTAAAGGCAGAGTTTGGCACACAATTTTTATTTCTGTTTTGTTTTCTATGCTGCCCATAGAAACCTGCCACCTAGAGCAACCTCAGCCCCCTCGTTTTTACGCCAGTGGGTTGTTCGTAGCGTGACTTAGTCTCTGCTCAACCTTAATCATAGCACTTGGTCCCTAGAATTGCTTCTAACCGCTAATTCATTCGATCCAACTGATTATCTAATTTTCAAATTTTGATCGCGCAGCGACTGAGGCGTAGGGTAACTTAATTCCTCCCGCCATCAGGAAATCACGTTTGCTGGTGAAGAAAGTTACTGAAACCTACTCATTAATGACGATACTACGATGCGGCAACTTTCAATATTTTCCTAGAGCGGCTTGCCTTAGACCATCCGAATATGAAAATGATGTTATAGTACATGTTAAGATTTGAACATCGTATGATTAGGATTTTTTTTTTTTTTTTTGAATGCGTAAAAACGGGAAGGATCTGCGTGCTAGAATATGAAATTCTTCTTTTACTGTTCAAGTTGAGTTGGCAATTTACATGATTAGAGGAAATATTTTTTTAAAATAGTATTCGTAACATTAAATTCATTTTTCCTAATCGTTTAGTTTGTTTTTAAGGTTTTTCGAAACTGCACTCCACTCTAGTCAAAATATTTTTTTTATCAGTTGAAGTTCATGCAAAAAGCCTCTTATATTTTAGGTGTTTCGAACTCATGGACATTAAAAGTAATAAATTATGTGCGCTTTTGCTTAAAAATAAGTGTGGTATAGTTTCGACTTCATATAAAATACGATTTTCCATGTTACTGTACACCAAAAAGTGTTTTCAAAGATAAATTACCACCGCTAACCCCTAAACCATACTTTACAGTCCCGAGCAAACGAAAGAAATGAATTAATACATATGAATATTTTCTTAAAAGCTAGTAAAAGAAACGAAATGTACCTGAAATTTTCTACTGCATGCCTCCCGAGTTAGAACGTTCACAAATAGCACGCGGGAGAGAGAACGACCAGGAGGGGCGGGGCTTCGGTCTGGGCTGCTACCACCCGGCCGGAAGTACCGTTCAGCCGCGAAATGTATCCAAACCTCGCAAGGGGATGGACTATTTAAATGTTCTAGTAAATATTTTTTTTTTGGCTTGAAATGTCGGAAATTAATTAAAAAAATATTAATTCGCGTTATCATAACCTTGCTCCTGAAAATTATATGTGAAGCTGCAAAATAAACAAACGTATGAAACTACTCATTTATCATGAAACGCAAACATGTTTCCTTACAGTCCGATGGGATTTATAAATATTCTCGCTCATGGTATTTTTGTTTTTCCCGGTTTCTGTTCATCGATTGTGTAACTTGTTCAATGCATGTAAAACATTTTTAAAATGTGACAGTTGTATTCCAACGGCAATGCCTCGTACTTTTAATTATTTTATTACAAAAGAAGCTTTTCGTTTGTCATGTCTTTTTGTTTTACATGGGGAATCATACTATTTTTGAGGCGCGGGTGATTCGCGTGCCGTAGTTTGAAAACCCACTGGCGTATACGTATCCTGCTCGCTTTGATGCATCGGAAAACCTTATGGCAATGAAGACACACGTGACTCATGGTAGAGAATCGCGTCATTGTAATATTACATTTGGAGCCCTCCATGTAAAGGAGGTCCTGTGCGTGCGATGTTTGCCGAATGCCCTTTGTTAAGACATTCGGCGAAGACGTGACGGCCAATCGCTTCCTTTCCACGAAGCATGGAATGCATGGGAAAAGTGAGGGAACGGTTCGTGTGCGGTGATGTAAGTAAGCTGTAAAATCGATTGGACGTAACATGTTTTAGGTAATATTTGTTCTGTCTTTTTGATGAATTTGTGCGATTAGGCCACAGATCAGATAGTGCATTTATGTTAAATGGAATGAACGACGACTACCTTAGATCGCTAATATCACCGGTCTTCGTCTTCGGCACACGCTGACCGGTGCTGTTGAACTGCAGACATATTTTAGTGTACCTTAGTTTCAAAAAATAAGCTAGTGGTGCTACAACCACACGTTCTCTCGCAGTATGTGTAACCACTGTGCATTATATTACCACTGAAAC
Organism: Teleogryllus oceanicus; assembly: GCA_964035755.1. Lineage (NCBI taxonomy): Eukaryota > Metazoa > Arthropoda > Insecta > Orthoptera > Gryllidae > Teleogryllus > Teleogryllus oceanicus. The sequence goes on along the minus strand of CAXIVR010000001.1, from coordinate 227,614,488 downwards.
CTGCAAAAGTGTTTCCATGCACCAATTTGGTTCCACGCTGGAATTCGAATTCAAGTTCGTAGGTTTAGCACGTCTTTCACGCTATCGCTACACCAGCCGCACCACAACCTCCAAACTTCCAACGCTTTAAGAACGAAATTAAACATTTGCATATGTAATTTTCATAAATCCAGATTTTCATTAACGTTATTTAAACATTTATTTTTAAAGAAGAGGTTTCATTAAGAAAACAAACAACTACCTTCAGTTTTGTAGTTGAAATACGCTGAAAAAAATAGAAACTTTTGCAATGTTCGAAAATTCGGAGAGTTCAACGAAAATGAGACCATCGCCATTTTTAAGCGTCCTTTGCTGTATCCGAGAAAGAATGTCATCCAAAAGTTTGGAACAGACGATAGAATGCGAGAGAATTTTGAGTGTAAAGTGCAAAGTGTCCCCCAAAATAAAAAAAAAAAAATTCAAATTAGCAGGGCCTCGAGTTCGGCCATATTGATGAGGGAATATCAGTTTTGGAGAAAACCGTCTGAACTCTTGAGACGCTACTATTGACCACAAAGGGAAGTAAAGATGGACGTATGAAAGCCCGTACGGGAGGGCGGACAGATAGATAGGCCGACCGACCCACATTTTGCTGTAAATAAATTTTTTGGTATCAAGGAACCACAAAACCACCCTTGCCGGGATACCTGTCGGGAGCTTGGAACTTGTCCCGGCTGAGGGCGGTGCCCCGCTGGTGGGAGATACCTGATTGGGGAAAATCTGCTGGGACATGTCGGGCGGCGCCAGATCTTATCAATCGACGGGTAATATCACAGCCCCCTCTCCTGCGATAAAACATGCACTACACTTACGCGAATAATCGCCTTATCCACCGACGCGCCTGGAAGCAATCAATCAAGATAAGTAGCCTGCAACAGCAAAAGCGCTGCTGAACAAAATCACACAAAATGGGTTTCAGAAAAGTAGCGCACACACTCCTCCAGAGCAACAAATGAAATGCTGTCGTATCGTATAACCCTGCAATAAATTATTTTAACAGAAACACTCCACGAATCTGCTGTAACAGTTTGTGCGTATACATAGTACAACAGTTCTCTACATAGCAAGAATAAAAAAGTTACTTTTCTTAAACGCAGTACGTGAATAGCAAACATTTACTGGCGGGCGGACACTCTCTTGGACCTTGCTATCGTATGACTTCAGCTATATCGTAAGGAGTGATGCACTGAGAAAGAGAATTCAGTCGGTATGCGCAGTAACACAATCAATTTTTTCCCCAGTTATTAACAAAGTTTTATTTTTGGATTTTTCCCGAGTTCCTGGATATCTAACGAAACCATAAACATCTCTCACTTGGCCGTAGGGTACATAATTTTCTTTTAATTTCTGCGTGTATTGAAAATTTAAAAAAAAAAAAAAAAGATAGCATCTTCCTCTCTTTTCGGGGAGTAATAATTGTACGAAGTTCAAATTTGTTCTTTTATGGCGCTGATGCATCCCACTTTTTTCTTTTAATATAATTAGGGAGCCATGGACATGGTCCTTGAACTTGATTTTAACAACAGCTAATACGAGTACATCGTACCACGTAGATGGCTAGTGACAGCCAATATTGACGCGCCTATGTTGCTTGTCTGTGTATCCAATCTTGGGAGGACCCAGTTGCATCGTAATCTTCTGAGCTGGGTAAACATATGCTTAGGATATTAATGAAACTGGTGTGTGACCTGGAAACATTTTGTTTTATTGCTAGAAAGCGAATCAACTGTTTGAGGGAATGTGTCGCCGGTATCTTCACGTTAACGATGTCATTGGACCAATGTTTGCCAATTTTGATTTTATTTTATTTATTTTGTCAAGTAAAAGCTGTATGTGACGTATGGGACAAAAGTACAACCTGTACATGTTTTTTCTGCGTCTTTTCTGCACTATTTGGCGGTTGGTAAGTTACAGTTGCAAAGTTAAATACAGTTTTTAGTTAACTAAATCTACGAAGAAACATTAAATATGCAATTTAGAATAGTCTACAACTTGGATATTGGTGCTTGCATTATATTGCATGCATTTTTGAACAGACTAAAAGCAGTTTTTTGTCCATGACTCAAAATTAACACGACACCATTCTTTTTTTACAATGTAACCCCACGTGCAGATATTTACGATTTTGCCGGATATTATATTCACACCTCGACTTCAAATAATGTGCGGTATTTCCAGCCTGTGATTGTGCTGATTTCGCCAGTTAATGCCCTTTTAGTGTAAGGTCTCATTAATCTTGAAATGATAATGAGAGATGATATCCTGTCAAGAATTCCATGACGACGAGTATGCCGTTTCTCCTTTAATTCAGTCACTACACTGTCTTAGATATTTCTGTAAACTTAGGTAAATGTGAACCATATTTTTAAGAAAATTAAAATAATCACAAAAGGAAAATTATTATTATAATGGAAATTATAGTGGGCAGTAAAGAAATGAAGTAATGCTGTGGCAACAGCCCTTACTTTGTCATGTTGCTCGTAATGGTTAAGTTATATGAAAATATTGTAACTAGAAAAACAAATCTCTAAATCACCGTTTCCACGAGGACAGCTATAGGAGGATTTTCCTAAGAATGAGGCAAAATAACAGTTCACTAAGCAAGTGAACATCACATGTAATTCAGAAAAGTATCCCTCCACCAGACTTCTGTTCTCCAACTCCTCTTCAAGTGTTTTGTTATGGCTTCGGTGAAAACATCGCCATGCAGAAGTCTGTTTCGCTAGGTGTATGCACGTATGCGAGTTCAGGAAATATTTAAATTTAATTACATATTTGGAAAATCTCTTAATGTGCTCTCACAATCGATAAAAGGAAACTGCCACAAATGTAAATTGAAAGCTCTTAAGCACAGCTCGCCACAACAGCACAATAGTCGAAAACACGTGCACCAGTACGCATCTCACATTCAATTCTCGGTTTTAAAATAAACATAATATGTATCACACAAAAAGTAAATTTAATGCAAGGTTTAATGAAAAAAAGAATTTTTACAGAAGAGCACATAACACTGCACTTCCTAATTTCAATTATTTCTCGCGGCGCACTATATTTTTGTCGGACGAGGACATCACAAAAGAAAGTGTCGAAGCCATTTACAAGTTAGCCAACTGCAAACGAACGAATGTAAGAAGGGAGTCTAGTGGGCTCGAGGGCTCAACGACAACAGAACCTTCAGTTATGCCGCCAGTACTGGCTGTCACTGTGGCTCATTCTTAGGAAAATATAGCTGGCGTGCAGTTGACAGGACAGCGATTGGCATCGTGTAAAACAGCTGGGAATAACGCCGAAGACAGTTCGTACGACAGCGAACTATACTGTGTTTATTTATTTAACGCCAAAAAAACAGTTAAAACTGTGTATGACGTGCTATGGGGAGAAGAGAATTCTGTGCACGTTTTCAAAATTCTGCGATCCGTACACTAAGTCCTATACTACTTGAATTTTGAGTTAATTAAAAAAACAACAAAAAACCTGCTTTCATGTAAAAAAATCTATTTTCAAGAATACATCAGCAAGAAATTTTGGACTCTTATTCATTATGTCCTTCGTCAAGGAATGATACTTCCTGCCGCGACTACATGGAAGCGATAATTTGAATAACTATATATCCCACTGAATTCTAGAAGTCATGCACAGATAATGAAGTTACATTTGTGTTCAAAATCAAAACAAGGAGCCATCTCAGCATTTGCTCAATGGATCAGGGAAACTGGATGAAATACCTAATCGAGATGGGGGTCATTGACCCGGAGGCTGCAGTACAATACTTGTTAGAGGTTGTTTATACACATTTGTACAGTCCAAATGGTAAATAATGCATTAAATATCACTGTTTAAATTAATGTAACTTATCTTGTGATGCTCAGTGTGTCTTTCATTGTATATAAACAGTTATGCAGCAAAAACGATTTCACTTTGGATTTTAACTTTTCTATCGAATTTAATCATTTAATGTCCTTTGGCAACGTGTTGTAAAATAATGTGTATATATTGTATGTGCATTTTGTGTAATGAGCTGTTGATACTGTCACTTGATGAATATGATTTCTACGTCGAGTGTTATAGTAATAGACATCGGCGTTTTCTGAAAATATGTTCCCGCCCTTAAGCAAGTCATTTTTGACAAAAACCACTGATTCGTAAATCAGCAGACAAGGTAATGGTAATATCCCTAGATTAATGAAGAGAGGCTTACAAGAATCACGTGGGTGGGATTTGGTTATTATTCGTACAATTCGTTTTTGTAATGTAAAAGTCTGGGAGCTATAAGATGTATTTCCCCAGATTATTATGCCATATCTCAGGCGCGAATGAACATTCGCAAAATATACACAACGAGCAGTATGAAGGCTGACTGAATTTGAAAGAATTCTGAACGCGTAGCATAATGAACTTAATTTTGTGTTCAATTCATTTAAATGGACGTTCCATTTGAGGTTTGACTGAATTGAGAGACCTAGAAATTTTGTTGCCTTAACATCAGTCAATGGTGCACCGTTCATTTTCAGTGAACACATAATTGTTTATTTGGCCGTTTTCATTTCATTTCTTTTCATTGAATTTTATTTCATTTACTATTAATTTGTTATTTCGTAACCAATTTGAAACATCTGATATTGTACTATTTACGTTTTTTTATTGCAAAGACTGTTCGTATCATCCGCAAAGAGAACTGTTCTTCCCTTTCGAATCGTCGAGGGCATATCGTTTACGTAAATAAGAACAGAATAGGGCCTAAAATCGATCCTTGAGGAACTCCACGTGCAAATGGCAAAGAGTCGGAAAGGTGTGTACATAATGTTCCATCATTCCAGTAAGGTATTTCCACTCCCTGAGATCGTTATTTAAGGTACGAACATAACCAATCTAGAGCAATACCACGGACTCCATATGAAGGTGAAATTTCATGATCAATGACGTCAATAGCTTGTCTTCTTGTCGCGTGCGCTTCAAGTTTTGACAAGAGGACAATGAACAGTAGATGCCGAGGACAGTCAACTGACGCCGTGGAAACGCTGAGTGCAGTGGAGAAGACAGATCTGTGTGGTGGTGTGCTTGTAATCAATAGCATTGTTTTAATTCTATTGTATGTTGTTTCCAAGAATCGAAAACGGATTAATTTTCATTGTCTATCTACGTGTCTTCTGTTAGTCTTGTGTGACTTCAGTCTGTCTGTGTGTGTCTTCTGTCTGTATCTCTCTTGTGTGTGTGGGGGGTGGGTGGGTGTGGGTGTGTGTCCGTGTCCATTATGTCTTTCTCTGTCGTTCTGTCATTATCTGCCGTTCTCTGCCGGTAGAGAATATTTGCACATCGACGCTTAAAGATAAGCGGGCCCGGCTATTGTCACGTGACGCTCGGAACATCAATCACGGTCTCTGTAGCAAACATAAGTATTAACCGGGCCCGGTTCGGTAAGCGAAGTTTCGCAATGTGTACCGAATCGGTTGCCAGTTATCCGTATTTTGGGTTCTTAATGTGCCTTAGAGAATATTCATCGTGGCGGACAAAAGCCGACTGCGATTTTCTGCAAAACTTTCTTCCTCTGTCGTAATGTTCAGGACATTAGGGTCCAATTGACCTATAAGAATGCATGGGTGGCTTCGTGGAAGAATAACGGCTCTGTAGTTTTGCGTCCACCTAAAAAAATACAAGTCCGGGATGAAAAAGGTCGATACCATTCATTTCCAGTGAGATTCTTTGTCTGGATTTTGATGATTTTCGTTTTAGATTTTTCATAAACTCTCCGTACCAATAATGTAAAGGTAGTTTTCATTTGCGAACTATCACTACTAAATCATTCTCTTGAAGGAAGACTGCTGCATACACAGCGATGACTATTATAGGTGGTAGGAATAAAACGGTTTTTATATAAGATCCCCAACGCAATTGTTTCGCTTACTGGCACAGACTTGTATGTTAGCTGCCATTTACGTCTTGTAAAACTGATTTTCCGAGATATAATATGCGGACAGCTTCTGCGTTCAGACCTGCCATTTCATCAGAAAACTTCCTGTCAAGAGACAACTCGTGTATGAAAAACATGTATTCCGCGATTGTTGTCTGTGATGCTGTTTTGCGTGGTAAACCTCTCGTGCGTGATATTTTGCCCACTTCCGTTCGATTGTCCATTCGTGTAAATCTACTCCATTACTGATATGAATAACAGGCTGTTTTAACAGCCCTTTCCAACACACATTAAAGTGATAGCTGTAACAGAAAGGAAATACAAATTCACTGCACTCGATATGAGTGCTGATATAGTGAATTAACGAGAATAACTGAATGACCTTTTATCATAAAATGCACACGTATTTCAGACAGGAGTTCATAGAATTATTTCCTTCGTATCAGCCGTTATCCTGGAGCTTGTTTCGACGGTTGGAAGTCACTATTACTACTCATTAAATAAGAGATGTATTATACAGCATGTTTATAGGTAGCCAGATTTTCAATATTGCGTTCAATATTACTTACAATCAATTTATGGGTTTCTGAATCTTTAATACCGTTTTATAAGGTAAGACATCGCGTATTTTTATTTGTATCTTTTCCCAATATCTGAAAATATCATTTCAGTACGTAGAACCTGTCATCAAATTTCGATCTGCTTTCCAAAGCTACTCGTAAATTTGTGTTTTATTCCCAACCTTATCGTACCTTTCATTGTAGAAACGAGTAATGACTCCGAGAACATGGAGAACGACCCCGACAACCTGCGAACGAAATGGCTTCTAATACTTTTACGCATTGCTGTTAACGTTTATGCTTTGTCGCGTCGCCCAGTTTACGCTTCGCTGTGTCTAAAGGCAGCTTCACACATTCGTTATTCGACGAGTAGCTAGCAACCGCCCGCCGAATCCCAAGTAGTATCGATGAGTTGTTATCCGCGCACGTTTTCTTGAGCCCTCGCTACACTAGTTGCGAGAGGAATGGGGAGTTTGGTTATTTTGACAAAAAGCATTTCATTTCAAATTTGTAGTTCGTTTTTGGAAGCGAACTAGTTTCTATTATACGAGAGCGAACATTGCTGGTCATCAGATCTTGTGTAAAACGCTCGTTGCTACCATGCATTCTTAATTCAACGAATGTTGGCAAAGGAGTGGGAGTAGGTATTCCGAGGCTCAGGAATATGTGCGTATAATACTTGGTATATGCGGCGAGACGAACATTCGGTGCTCGCCCTACCACCGCATGTCGGCCTTTTGGACACCTCAAAGGAAGCGAACATTCGCGAAACAAATCAGCTATTTGGGATTGGGCGAGAAGTAGCTCACTGCTCTGCGAATGCGGAATGAGTGGAACAGCCTTAATGCGTAGACGCACGTGTAAGTCGGCGAAGAGGCTTCGGACTTCGGCCTCCATGGTTGACATTGAACAATCTTAAGTCTGCGCAATACGTGATTTCCAACGCATTTTGTGTCAAAATACATTGTTGATACGGTGTTCGTTAAGAACGCTAGTGACGCTATAACACAACATACTTTGTCGTGCTAATGGTATCTTATTTTGGTGATCCGTTATATGAAGCCCCTAAGACATTTAGCTAAAAATGCCTCCAATTTTGACTTTCTCGTTTCTCCGTCTGTCTGTCTGTCTGTCTGTCTGTCTGTCCGTCTGTCTGTCTCTGTCTGTCTGTCCGTCCGTCTGTCCGTCCGTCTGTCTGTCCGTCTGTCTGTCCGTCTGTCTGTCCGTCTGTCTGTCCGTCTGTCTGTCCGTTCCTGTCTCGTCTCGTCCCGTCTGTCGCGTCTGTCTGTCCGTCTGTCGTTGTCTGTCTGTCCGTCTCCGTCCGTCTGTCGTCTCTGTCTGTCTGCGTCTGTCGTCTGTCTGTCCTGTCCGTCTGTCTGTCTGTCCGTCTGTCTGTCTGTCCGTCTCTGTTCCTGTCTGTCTCCGTTCGTCTCCGTCTGTCTGCCGTCTGTCTGTCTGTCGTCTGTCTCGTCTGTCTTCGTCTGCTCCGTCTGTTCGTCTCTGTCTGTCTCGTCTGTCCGTCTGCTCGTTGTCGTCTGTCTGTCTTCCTCGTCCGTCTGTCTGTCCGTCTGTCTGTCTGTCCGTCTGTCGTCTGTCCGTCTGTCTGTCTGTCCGTCTGCCGTCGTCGTTCCGTCTGCTCTGTCCGTCTGTCTGTCGTCTGTCTGCTCCGTCTCGTCTGTCCGTCTGTCTGTCCGTCCTGTCTGTCTGTCTGTCCGTCTGTCCGTCTGTCGTCTGTCTGTCCTCTCGTCGTCGCTCCGTCGTCTGTCCTGTCGTCTGTCCGTCTGTCGTCCGTCTCTCTGTCTGTCCGTCTGCCGTCGTCCGTCTGTCGTCCGTTGTCGTCCGTCTGTCTGTCCGTCGTTCGTCCGTCTGTCCGTCTGTCTGTCCGTCTGTCTGTCCTCGTCTCGTCTGTCGTCTGTCTGTCCGTCTGTCTGTCCGTCTGTCTGTCGTCTGTCTGTCCGTCTTCTGTCTGTCCGTTCGTCTCGTCTGTCCTTCGTCTGTCTGTCCGTCTGTCTCCGTCTGTCCTGTCCTCGTCTGTCCGTCTGTCTGCCGTCTTCGCTGTCCGTTGTCTGTCCGTCTCGTCTGTCCGTCTCGTCTGTCCGTCGTCTGTCTCGTCTGCCGTCTGTCCGTCGTCGTCTCGTCTGTCCGTCTGTCTCGTCTGTCTCGTCTTCGTCCGTCTGTCTGCGTCTTCGTCTCGTCCTCGTCCGTCTCGTCTCCGTCTGTCGTCTGTTCGTCTGTCTCGTCTGTCGTCTCCGTCTGTCCGTCTGTCCGTCTGCTCCGTCTGTCCGTCTGTCGTCTGCTCCGTCGTCGTCTGTCCGTCTGTCCGTCTCGTCTTCTCTGTCCGTCTGTCTGTCTCCGTCTGTCGTCTGTCTGTCTGCTGTCGTCTGCTGTTCGTGCTGTCCGTCGTCCGTCTCTCCGCGTCCTCTGTCAATTGAACCTGCGAACCCGGAGATTTTATGCGCTGTTCTCTTCCTTCTGTATGTCAACGATATTCCTCATCTAAACGGAAGTACAGATCCCTTCCCTGATACGAATATTTTTTGCAGAAAAATATACAGTAAGTAGTGCGATGTCAGACTTCCAAATTTATTTGTAAGAAGTCAATAGTAAACAAGAGTAACTATTCTAGTGCATTTTCAATCTCAAATCAACAATTGCTTATTGCATGTAAAACGAACGATGTGCAATTGCCTTTCTTTACGGTTAAAAATGCAATGTTCGATCTCCCAGTTCAGTGAAACCTAAAAGGGAACGTCCATATATATATATATATATATATATATATATATATATATATATATATATATATATATATATATATATATATATATATATATATATATATTATATATGAATTGGACGCGGAATTAAGATGATGCTACGCAATCAGATCCGCGACTCGGAACCGAGGTGTCAAGCAGAGATCGACTAAATTCTCGCACCATCCGGGTCGCCGGGGCAGACAAACGGTTGTCCTAATCGTCGCGTACCCTTTTGCTCTGGCGAGCATTTCAGCGTCCGCGGCGTATTACTTAAGCGGTTGCGTCCTATGCGCCGCCTCCGCATTTTTACATAAGCGCCGTTGATTGTTTTCGTCGGCCTCCGTGCTGAGGGACTGGCTGTCTCGCGCGACGCGTTGTGCCTGCTTCGGCCAGCCCCTTCATCCCCGGAAGAGCGCAATTCAGCCGTCAAGGCGAAGTTCACGCTGGCGGAGCCGTCGCCGGTTTCCCTCTTTCAGCGTGGTCTCCGCCCTGCCAGCGCGAGGGCGACACTCGGCACGGGAGAGGGCGGAGGCGTCGTGGCACAGTGGGCCCATGGTCGAAATATTAACGTACGAACGCGCTGACGTGATTTTTATTTTTGAGAAGTTGCATATGATAAATATATTTACGTTCAAGGGCGCATTAGAATGTTGTGGACTTATGATAATGCTTTGGGAAAAGCGGTGATTTTCAGCACAAATATCCTGAATCTGCGATGTATTTCGTACATTCTATTAAATGTCGTTTGAAAGTGTATTGTTTATCGTTTTTCGCACATTCTTGTGTTTTATTTTGTCGTCTGAGGGACTGGTGTGTCTTTGCAGGTGGCAAAAGCAAAATTAAATACTAAAATAATTTCAGTAACTTATCATATGTATATTCATTTTTTGCTACAGATGAATGCAGTTTTGTCGGTCTGGTTGTACGTGTTACAAGGAACATTCGAAATCATTTGAAGTCAGATTTGTGGAATTAACGGCCGGTTTCACCACATACTTTTTAAGTATTACTTAGGAAAGTCTCACTTAATTTTAAGACCCGTTTCAAGTCGTGCTTTGTTGTTCGTCGTTGTACCACCCTTTTTGAAGCAAAGCTTATTGAAGTATAACTTAAATGCATCTCATTGTTGGTGGCAATACTGGACCTTGGTGAACCATCCAGTGACCATAACCAAGCTTACTTTTTTTGGTTCTGCTTTGTACTCTGGTGCAAAGAGGTTATTTTAAGTAATTTTTTGTAAAGGGAAAAGGAGAGATGATGCGAAATTTTCATAATCGGAGAAATACATGTTCATCGAAAACACAGAAAACTACCGATTAGAGCAACCGGCCGATAGAATTCTCCTCCAGACAGCGACTGAATTCGACCTAGCTGAAAAGCTAGTCGAAATTCCTGCCGCCGTCAGGACTCGAACCTAGGACCTCCATGTCAGAGGCGCTGCAGTGACATGAGTTGATGCATTGAGCTACCGCTCCCGGACGAATTATTGGATCTCTTTTAAAGGATGATAGGAATATATGGAAATTGAAGTGAAACTATAGCGAGGCTTTAAGAACCTGCATTACGAATTAAAATATTTTTCTTCTTTGGAAAATGTGTTATTAAGAGCAAAATCTCATAGGATATAAATTTTCAGTGGATGTCTGTTTAAATGCCTTTCGTAACACATTGTTCTATTCATTCTGCTTTTTGTTGCGTGTCCGAGAATAGATCGCATCCTACTGGAGATGATTTGTCTAAACTGATTTATCCTTAAATATAGCTTCACTATACGCTCGTTTTGTGCACCAATTCACAACTCTCCATTTGGTAGTTGTAGGAATATAGCCGGATGTGTGGGTTGATATTTTGTTAGCAATACTAAAAAGACAAATCTGCAGTTTACCGATGCACGTAAGTGTTCTCGAACTTAGGCGCGAAAATGTCTAGTTTTCAAATGTTGCTAACCTCGCTTTTTTTCTGTTGATCATTCAACTAAGTATAATAAATAGGTGGAAGAGTTTCTGGAACTGAAGAAAACGTGCGAATATTACATTCTCCCCATACGTCGCATACTGGTTTTACTGATTTTTGACGAAAATAAATTTAAAATGCACAGGATTTGATTTTTTAAAGGTGTCTATAAAGTATGAAAGCGAAGAAAGTAAGAAAATGGGGTTTGGAAAGCGGGAGCAAATCAAACCAATTTTAAAGACCTATGTGAACCATTACCATGTGTAGGATTAACTTGAGCGGCGCTTAAAATGGAAGTCTTTGTAATATGGTCGAAAGAGCATGCATAAGGAAATGTTAGTGTAAGGAGGCATAGCTGGAAAGAATCGTAGAAAAGTAAACTATAACACTTTTTAGAAAGAGAAATAAGTATTTGTAAATATGTATACAGAGAGAAAAATGATATTACCACAAAAAATATCAGAAATTGTACAGGATTGTTGGTTTTGAACGTCATGTTAAAAAGAACTATCAAAATACAAAAAAGCATGCTTTCAAAAGGATCAATTCGCCTCACAAATAAACAGATGATGTTTGTATGATATGTAAAGTATATACTATTATGTCATTCTGTATCATGCAATGGAATAAAACGGAATACGATGCCTAGTACTTAACCTTTAATGTAGAGGGCAAAGAAAGCCCATTTGCAAAGTTGGTCTTTGCGGTACGTTTGTGGCCAGAGGCGTATCGGGTGCATCGTGTAGGGAGGTAGGCAGGTGGAGGTGGGTAGCGGGGCCGCGCCCTAAATCGGCGCCGGAAGCCGCTCGCTATTCGATCTGCTGCTGCTGCTGCTGCTGCTGCCGCCGCCGCCGCCGCCGCCGCCGTCGGCGGCGTCGCAAGTGCACCAATGAGCGACGCGAACATCGGCGGGGTCGGCGACAGCAATGAGCCCCGCATCAAAGTCTATATAAGTGCCCCGCTCTCCCCGCGGCCCCGCGCTGGCGGGATGGTTGGCGAGAGCGGTCGTGTGTGGGCGTGGCGTGGTATGGCGCGGCGCGGGGCGGAGCGAGAGGGCAGGACGGGACAGGTCAGGGAAGGAAAGGGACGGGAAAGGAAGCAAGGGTCGCGGGCGGCCGGGGAGAAGAGGCTTGCCGTCGCCTGCCCCGCCCCGCCTGGGCGTCCGGCCAGCCCTAGAGGCCACACAAGCGCGGGGGATCTCCGAAGGTCTTTGGAACGAGCGCGGATGGTGGCGGCGCGGCGGTCGAAGGCGTCACGCCGAGCTGCGGTTCGCCGAGGTCGGCGTGCTCGGGCCATCGGCCACGCTTTCTATCGTTCGCCCTATTAACCAGCCAATGGATCTGGGGGCTGATTGTTTTGGTCGCAGTTGCCATGGTAATGCCGAGCACAATTACTACACTAACGACGTATCCTCGGTTTCATAAGAGCTGATTTTGTACCCTCGTCTTTAGGATTGAGGAGCAACGTCAATATCGCTGCGAGACCAGGGCTGGAATTCAAGACCTAGAGACCTTAGGCAATCAAAAGCTTGGGGCCCTCCTTTTTAGTAATTCAATAAAAAAAACAACGGCGTTCACACGTCCTGGGAGACCGACGCAGCACTCGAGATCATTTTTTTCTCCGATAGGCGAGGGTGTTGGTGTTTTAAGACGAGTTCCTTCCGCACACCGCGCTGCCAGGTCCCTAAATGTCTGCCGCAAGAAAGATTATTATTTGTTGTATAATTTCTTTTATAATTTCCATATGCTTTTAATTAATATTTTGAATTGTTTCAATACATATATTTAAAAAGCTGTACCACAAATAAAATAGTTAAAAAGTACTGTTCATACTTATGAACTAAAAAACTAGTGGTGCTACCAAAGAACATATTTTCTCACATTATTTCTAAATTATCCGCAGTATTATACTACTACATCAACCAGCAATAGTGTTGTCAACCGGCATTTTTTTTTTTCGCTCCGAGACCCGATCTCAGATCCTTTCGTTACTATTCTAAACGTTTCCGATTCCACTTATTCGTTACCAGAGCTCGGCAAAACAGTTTTTCTGCCGAAAATTCGCTGTTTTCCGGCGCACGATTACACATCTCTCTTCTTACGAAGAACTTCATAACCCGAGCAAGTATAATAATAATAATAATAATAATAATAATAATAATAATAATAATAATAATAATAAAATTTCGGAACCGTTAGGGGTATGAAAGTTGGTCCCACGTGTAGTGTATACAAAGTATTTAAATTTCATGTTGATTGATTAGTTTACTTACATCAGTTCATGCAGATACACAAGAAGACTAGAATTGATGTGACGTGACTTCCTTTTTAGAAGTCGAATAACAGAGGTGAAAAAAATGTTTAAAGGTTGCAAATTGGGAAAGCACTTACAGACACGTTCAGTATATTTATCTGTGTATATTCTATTTGTGAGTAGTACTTAAAATGATTTTGAATAAAGTTTCTGGAATCCTCTATTGTTTTCTGCAACATATTCATCAAATTAAAATCCCTGTTTGGGGTTCAAACCCGGTACCTTTCAACCCGAAGCGCTCAATCCATATACGCCTTAACCAGCTCTACCATTCGGGTTGGATACGTATTATATACTTCTATATTAGGCAAGAGATAATTGTATCTATTGATAATCAGTTCTAACAAATAGATGCAGATAAATTGAGAAAATGTGAAAAAATGTCTTTTGGGCGAGAAAAGAAGGCAGCCGTGAAGAGCAAAAGGCATACTCGAAAAGCTAGACCAGACTAAAGCGATTAGAAAACTAACTACTGCGAGAAATCCTTTGCCATTCTATAGCACCACTAGTTTATTTATTTATTTATTTACCATACGCTGTTACATACGAGAATAACTTTACTTAAAATATTTGGCGCATGTTTTTGAGAAAATAATATTTTTAGAAATTGAACACTTTGCGCAAATGAATTAAGCGAATTCAGTTCATTTTTTCAAAAAAATTGACCGTGACTTTTATTAAAGAGCTGACTTTTACAACACTTTTTGTTTGAAGCAAAATCGCTATCTCCAATTTTGTAGTTTTGAAATGTTCACATTTTTTTGGCGTTTTCGAAAAAAACACAGAGCAATAGCCGAAAATGAGACTAGCACCATATTTTTACCGTTTTTTATTACATATTTGGAGAAATTTTAAAGAAAATATATGTAGTGGTTTTTGAGAAAAAATGTTTTTTAGAAATTGCGTAAATTTTAGACTTATATTAAGCAAAAATAGCTCCTTTTCGTAAAAACATTGCACATGACCTTTTTAAAGGGCTGTTTTTTCACAACAGACTTTGTTTAAAGCAAGAACCGGTATCTTCAATTTTGTGTCTTTCAAAGGTACACTTTTTGGCCATTTCGAAAAAAAAAACGAAACAAGGGCCGAAAATGGGATTAGCACTGTCCGTAGCATTTTTACCGTCTTTTATTACATATGTGGAGCAAATTTAAAGAAAAAAATTGGAGCGTTTTTTGAGACAAAAATTGCCCAGGTTTCGCTCAGAATTACACGGAAATAATTCATATTTGTGAAAAATTGAACATGAAGTTATTTAAAGATCCGTCTTTGAGGGACAGATTTCATTAAAGAAAAAATTCTATATCTTAAATATTATAGTTGTAGGAAGACGCCCAAAAAATTGCGCTGTTTGAATTTTCAAAAAATCTCTTATTTCCACGAACATGAGACCACCACTATTCTCTTAAGCTTTCTTTACTCTATCTGAAGACAAAGATTCGTCAACAAATTTGGTACCGTTCATAGGCAAATTGAAAACTTTTTGAGGCTTTATGTGAAGTGCCCTCAAAAAATCAAAATATCCATTTGAAATTCCCTAAGCCACAATATTATAGAGATCCATTGGGGAATGTCAATTTGGAAGAAAATCCGCTGAACGGTTTTAGAGCTAGTATTGACCACAGGCGGACTTTTTGCCGTCAATCGATTTTTCGGTATTAAGAAGCAACAAAACATGGATTCTGGCTACACTACGTGAATTTTTCCTAAATATAGGAACAGGACTTTTTCGTAAACTGAGTACAACATAAACAATTTTTTTTCCAAAAATTGGCCGTTTTCCAGCGCAGGATTACATAACTTTCTTGTCTTACGAAGAACTTCGTAAGGCGAGACAGTCAAAATTTTTGAACAGGCACCCCTTTTATGTTTTATTACTATAATCTGGGTGCCACCTCTCAGGTTGGGCTCCTAGGTCGCTGCCTACTTTCCCTAGGCGGAAGTCCGCCCTTGGGTGAGGCTAAAACAATTTTTTTGCAACGCGGACAATATGGAGGTATCAGTCTACTATACTTGTGAGTGCGTACAGATTCGTGCTAGATTTTCATTCTATTCTGAAAGACTTCAAATTCATGTCAGAAATTTTGAAGTTCTGGGAATACCAAAAGAACGGGAATGGGAAACGAGGATCTACATCATATTATCAATGTAAGGTTTTATAGCGTGAGAAGTATGAGGGAAAAGGCTTTTATAAACAATGAGTATATAAAAATTTAAAATAAAATTTATATAATGATTAGTAGATTATCAACAAACTGTTGATAGAATACAGTGGTTAATGTTTATTAATTTCGTGGAAGAAGTGACCAGACCCATTAAACACAAATTAAACAACGGAGATCGTTGTTCTAGAAGCATCATTCAAGCAAGGAAGTTGCGAATTGGGAACCATCAATCTGAAAGGTATATTGCTCATTTAATGACCTATAAGACTATCGAATAAACATTAAATTCCCGTTGTTGGTGTTAGCGAAAGACTTCAATCGTTTTCTCTAAAACCTTACTACGTGTTGATTAGTCTACTTCATTACATACGTTCAAATATACTGTACATTACAAAGTATTATCCGCGCGCGTTTTCTTGAGCCCTCGCTTCGTTCGTTGCGCGAGAAGTGGGGACTGGTTATTTTGACATGGAATTTTATATCAAATTTGTAGTTTGTTTTTCGATGCAAAATAGTTTTTATTACATGCATGCGAACATTTCTGGTTATCAGATTTTATCCACAATGCTCGTTTCTATCATTTATTCTTAATTCAACTAATGTTGGCAAAGGAGTGGGGTAGATATTCCGGAGCTCAAGAAAACGTGCGCGTATAATACATAATCCTTTTTAAATCTTCTCAAACCACCTCGTAGTTCTTCTCAACCCTTTCCTCCATAATTATTTTGAAACATGGTGTATTAATGTCTTGTTTATATTAAAATATTATTTTATAGAGCACTAATTCACTGATTATGTTTATAACGAAAGATAGAACTTTTTTGGTGGATCATCTTTTTCGCGAAAATAGCAAGTTTACGGAAAACGTAAAATTACAATTTCGTGTCCGTTTTCCTAATTCCAAGTGTCCACATCTCAATGCTGTTTGCGATTTCATACATAAATTTCGTGTGGCTGGCCCGGTTCACGATGAACCGAGAAAGAGCAGACCTACAACTTTAACAGGCAAAAAACTTGATGAAATCTCAGATATAATGTTGCGTAGTCGTACGGAATCAACTCGAAAATTAACACAAGAGACCAGAATCTTCAAGTGGGCAGGGCATAAAGCTTTAAAAAAAGAACTTGATTTGTATCCATATACACTTACGGTTGTTCATGAATTAAAATAATGTGATTGCAAGAAGAGGTTGCTGTATTGTCAGTAGTTCCCGAGATTCATAAATAGACTTGAAATTTTAAATAAAACATTCTCTACGGATGTGGCATAGTTTCATTTACGTCATTACATCAACTCTCAAAATTCATGCATTTGGTCTTCACATAATCCTAATACAATGAGACAAACACAATTGCATTCGCAGAAAATCGGCGTGAGTTGCCCTTTCGCGAGAGCAAATAATACGGCAAATGTTTTTCGACAATACAGTGAATTCGTATGTCTACTATCCCGAGATAATTTTCAGATTTTATTACTCAGATGAAGGAAGACGATATCGAACGTTGTTTCTTTCAGCAGGAGAGTGCTACAGATGACCAACAGAGTTCCAAAATGCGCCAAATATTGAAAATAATTGAAATCTAGGGTAAAATTAAAGAGGTTATGTTATAGTACATATGCGGCTTATTGGGAATCGACATAACGATCGATGTACATCGTCTCCTAAGATGGGGAGTCACAGCTTATTATTGGCCAGTAGGGAGAAGCGATAAGAGAAATCGGTCAGAAAAAGCGATAAAATTTTTGATGAACACCGCTCTGATTAGGGCATTTTGTGAAATTAAACACTATCGGTTTTAATTTCACGAGTGGAATAGTCAACATAGTTTTTTGCTAGCTCTCTCAACTAGCGTGATGCCACTGCGGAGAGACTTTCCTGGCGCGATGTATAAGAGTAGCCTTACAAAGGGCTTAAGCGCTATTTTTTCAAAACTGTCATTTTACTATATATTGATTCTACTCGACATCCTGTATCGCTCTACCAGTACGTGTAATTCCTTGTGTAGTAGTTGCTAGACTGCCGAAAGGGAGCTTAATTGTTGTCAGAAAGCTCTTACCGTTCAAAGGGAGCACGTGACACTTCCCTTGAGTAACAGATCCAATAGTTTTCTGTCACCTGTTCAGGTGTTTCTGAACGGGTATAGTTACAAGTATATAGTTTAATTACTTGCACTTATATGATAACTTTGCCTAGGGAATCAATTTTTAAGTGAATGACAAGATGCATAGGAAGTGAGCAGTACTTAAGGAAGTTGAAACTGTGGGAAAAATATCTGTGACCAGGAAATTTGTTAATATCCCGGCAAAAAAGATACCTTCAGTAGAGAGATGTTTGGTAGATTATTCGATGAATCTTGGGCCTATTAGGACTAGATAATGTTAAGAATTACAACTCTTAGGTAAATTATAAAATGTAGATATTCTGATGTCAATGTTAGAATATTTACCTGAAGAAGAACACCGATAGTGCTATATGAACTTGTGTTGTCCTGTTCTGTAAGTTGTACGTAGGCGTTACCGGCTTAAATGTCTCATGGCAACAACTGTTGAGACTACACGTGTCTGTCCGGAAAGTCCTGGAGTTCGAGTACCAAAGGTGGCAGATTTTCCTCACTGTGGTTTCTCCGATCAATTCCAGGCGAGTGCCGGAAAAGTGCCTTAAAAAACGGTTCAAGGAGCGGGCCCAATCTTTACACCATTCTGTAAGTCGCGGCTGAGGCGATGCCCCGCTGACGGAGGCAGGAGGAAAGTCCACGTTTAGGTCGGCACCGAATCTCTGTTCCAGGAACACATTCCGTAATTTAATGTACACTACACTTATCGGGCTAGTCATATCAGTTGCCGCGCCCTGAAACACAAAATAAACAATCGCATAGGAGACAATATTTTTGTTCTCAAATACAGATTTTCATAAGAAGGTTGTTTACCTCCTTTTTGTGCTCTACTATTCAAATTGTCTGTAATGCCATTGTTATTTTATAAATGTACGAGAAAAAATATGCATTTTCACATTACGCCTTCGTAAAGAAAAACCTTTGTCACTAGACTTTTCTCATTCTTCCTTTCTTGCATACTTCTTACGTAGTATTGAGAAATTTCTGAACTACTGTAGCAGAATTCTGCGATTTTTAATTTCTCGGGTAATGAATACTTCGTAAGAAGAGAAAGTTAATGTAATCGTATGCCGGAAAACGGCCAATTTTCGCGAGGAAAAAAAACTCTTATTCGACTAAAAACCCCTACTCTGGGGCCTTGTTGCCAAAAAAGAGGATAAATCTTGTTCCTGTATTTAATAAACTGATTCTTCTAACACAGGCACGTCAAACCGCGCCCACACGAGCTTCTTGCCCCTTGCTCCGAGTTTCTTGGGTCAGGTATCCAGTGACGTACCGCTACTCCGGAGGAATTCGTACAACCCTTGCTTTTAAATCCCGCGCCAATTTCTTTGGACGCAATGCTGGCGAGCTCTAGTAAGCAGATTATCTTGCCCGCGACCTTGACATGCCTGTTCTATAGACAATCTACGTTTTGTGGGTCCTTGATAGCAAATAATTGACTGACGACTGTCCGTCCGTGGCCAACACAAATGCGTAAGCCTTTCGGCGATTTTCTCCAAAATTAATGTTCCTCATCGATATTGAAGATAGAGAATCTTTTAGTTAATGAAATCTTTTCTTTAGATCTTTAAATACGGACGTATCTTTAAATACGAACGTACGAATTTTACATGAGAAGTACGAGAGTGTCTCCCAGTAAACGCTAGTGATTCGTGCTCAATAATGTCTATTGGAAAGGGTAGCTTTCGTTGAACCCTTGGTTTGTGCTGCGTGGGCCCCCAAAATGCTGAGACAGTCCAATAAATGTGCAAGGAAAAACTTACTGCCGATCTCTTTCACTGTTACTAGATGAAAGGACATGTTCTATAAAAAGTTGTATAGGTTATGGTCCATGTGTTCGTTTTGTTATTTAGACCGTCCATGAATTGGCATCACACCACATCACCGGGAGGAAGAAACCCGTAAGTTCACTCTACGGAAACGTAAGTTCACTTCCGGGTTGCTGGTGGTGTGATGCGTGTAGACTTTTTGGGACAAGGAACAGCAAGCAACTATTGAGAAGTAGACTAGTTAAAAAGTTTCGAGATTACCTCCGGCGAGTTCGAAAAGGCAGGCATTCATCTTGTTCTCGACAACGTAACGCCACACACCTCTGCACACAACAGAAGCAGTTGCAGAATTTCAGTGGGTGATTTTACTCACCCACCTTGTGGTTCAGATTTCATTCTTCAGATTTCCATCTATTCGCACCTCTAAAAGGAACCCCACACGTACATCATTTCACCGGTAACGAAAACTTGAACGCCATGCGCCAGTGTCTGAGGAAGTAGGACAATTTTACTGCCACGGAATGTATTCCACAGTCGACAAAAAGTGTTCAGTTAAATGGAGTATAATTGGAGTAATACATTTGTAGAGAAAGTTCAAACATTTTGAATTTTCCTCTTCTCTTTTGATCTGAGTAAAATTTCGGAGGAATTTGTTCTGACTGCCTCTTGTATAATGAAAGTTGAAAAAAATAAAACAAGTTTTTGACGTTTAGTTTGTGTACAGCGACCCCAATAACTATATAATACCCATATCAAGACAACATTGAAAAAGTAATGAAGCTACGACAGCACATACGTTCTCGCATTATTTGTAACGGTTACGCTTTATTATGATTCTACATGAACGTGCAAAAGTTTTCCTACCAGCAAAAATTTATTCTCCGCGGTGGGATTCGAACTCTCGTTCTTTGAATCAGTACGTGACCCCCCCTACACCATCTGTCTCACAGCTGAGCTCAATCTTTCGACACTTCAGACTAGTGATGCTAGAACAGAACCTACTTTTTCCCATTATTTCTAATTTCTCACATTTTCCATTATTTCTAGTTTTGCATTTTTCGAAAATTAAGAGTTGAAAGAAAATGAGAACCGCGAAATGTGTTAAGAGATTTTGCGCTATCCTAAGAGGAATTTTAATAAAAGATTTAGGCAATTTTTGAGAAAATTTTGAAAATGTGTTGCAGAGTTCAAGTAAAGGTTAGGCTGCTATGGACGGACCCGGACATTTTAGCTGTGAATCGATTTTTCGGAATCAAGGATTCTCATAGTATGAATTCTGACTACACATCTAAAACTAATCGAATGCCGAGCAGTACCCTACCAAACGGGCCACGGACCGCGCGCGATCTGTCCTTCCTCATCCTTGTCCTATCCTCTCCTCTTACACACTCACACTTACACTAACATGCACTACACTACCACATTCCGGGAGGCCGGTCGGGAACTTCTAGCTTGTCCCGGCTGGGGCGGTGCCCGCTGGTGGGAGAGTCCTGGTTAGGGGGAAACCCCACTAGCCGACGGTAGGTCGTCGCCGGACCTCGCCATCCAGCAGGGAAAGATCACCTTGCATACCCTGAGAAAAATCATGCACTACACTAACGTGACTAATGACCAAAGCAGTTGACGTGCCCGGAATCGCGAAAAAATTCATTCAAATAAATCTAAAACTACTCCCTTTCTCGTTACCAGGGCAATAGGTGTTTTTTGTCTAGAAATCGCCGATTCCGGCACATGATTCCATACGTTTACTGGTGAAGTAAGGAAATAAGGCGAGAAACATGTAAAATTGAACTTTACCTTTGGATATTTCAAAATGAAGATTTTTCATTTACATTATATCAAGATCTAACATTAAAGAACATATATCATTAAGGAAACAATATCTAACATCAATGTCGTAGTTTTGCGATGATATTTGTTTGTTTACAGTTTTCGAAAGTATATTGAGTTCACCGACCATGGGACCTACACAAGTTTTACTTTCTCGCATTTACTTCGTAAGAGAGAGAATAATTGTAATCGTGCTCCGGATAACGAATTTTCGACAAAAACTTTTATTGCCGTGCCCTGGTAATGCAAAAATGGATAAATCCTGTTGTGCTAAATGAAGAAAAATATTCCCTAACACGTGGTGTAGCCAGAATCCGTGTATTGCGAGTCCTTGATACCGAAATATCGATTGACTGCAAAAACGTCTGTCTCTCTGCCTGTCTCTCTGCCTGTCTCTCTGCCTGTCTCTCTGCCTGTCTCTCTGCCTGTCTCTCTGCCTGTCTCTCGCCTGTCTCTCCGCCTGTCTCTCCGCCTGTCTCTCCGCCTGTCTCTCCGCCTGTCTCTCCGCCTGTCTCTCCCTGCCCTGTCTCTCCGCCTGTCTCTCCGCCTGTCTCTCCGCCTCGTCTCTCCGCCCGTCTCTCCGCCCGTCTCTCCGCCCGTCTCTCCGCCCGTCTCTCCGCCCGTCTCTCCGCCCGTCTCTCCGCCCGTCTCTCCGCCCGTCTCTCCGCCCGTCTCTCCGCCCGTCTCTCCGCCCGTCTCTCCGCCCGTCTCTCCGCCCGTCTCTTCACCTGTCTCTTCACCTGTCTCTTCGCCTGTCTCTTCGCCTGTCTCTTCGCCTGTCTCTTCGCCTGTCTCTTCGCCTGTCTCTTCGCCCTCCGCTGTCTTCGCGTCTGTCTTCCGTCTCTGTCTTCCGTCGTCTGTCTTTCCGTCCGTCTGTCTTTCCGTCCGTCTGTCTTTCCGTCCGTCTGTCTGTCTTTCCGCCGTCTGTCTGTCTTTCCGTCCGTCTGTCTTTCTTCCCGTCCGTCTGTCTGTCTTTCCGTCCGTCTGTCTTTCTTCCGTCCGTCTTCAAAACTGAAATTTCTTAATAGAGTCGAACGAAATCGAAGCTTTGGGAGTTTCGAAGGGACTTTTTTTATTTTTGAGGGCATTTTACATGAAGTCTCAATACCATTTTCAAAATTTGGTTGACAATGTCACAAAATTTTAAATAAGCAATTAAATTTTTTTAAGAATTTAATTTTCCAATTTTTTCTTTAAATTTTCTCACATGTATCAAAGGACGGAAAAAAAATTGCTAGTTCCATTTTCGGCGTACTCTCCGTATTTTCAGAAATTGCAAAATGTTAACATTAAAAAAATACAAAATTGAAGATAGAAATTTTTGTCTTAGAAAAGGTCTGTTGTAGAAACTATTAAAAAAAATCATGTACCTTTTTTTTTGAGAAAACGAGTAGATTTCGAGATTTTGTCTGAAATTTATGCAGTTTCTAAAAAAATATATTTTCGCAAGAGCTGCTCTAAATTTTTTGATTATATTTTCTCCTCGTATGTAACAACGGACAGTAAAAAAGTGTTGCCAGTTCCATTTTTGACGAACTCTCCTTATTTTAGAAAATTGCAAAAACTGCTTGTTGTAAATATTGGGTTAAAACCCAATCTTTTTTCATTTTTAAACGTCGGATCTAGTTCGAACTGCACGGCCTGTCTATAGGGTAGCAATATGGCGGACAATGAATGAACTCGGAGGACGTGGATTCTAGTCTCGGTGTAGAACAAACTTTGCTGATTGAGAACACTTTTGCATGAGCCTACGATATCATTGAGCACTTTTGCATGTTTATATAGTACTATAATAGCGAAGCAGTTAGAAATAATGCGAGAAAGTACGATGTAGCACCACTATTTTAAAGAAGAATCCAATGGAGGTGTTTAAGGTGATATGATTACAGTGCTTGTGATCTAAATAGAGATACCGAATGAAAATATAATTAATATACAACTTTTTTCTAATTATATGTAGAATGCAGTTTGAGAATATATGACGGAGAAACAAATATATGTTGGAAACTCTTTGTATGTATTTTATTTTTTCTGTTTTAAAATTCGCAGTTGAGATTTGTTTCCTCATTTACTACTTTTTTCATCTTCCATTCTCCATTTATTTTAATAAAAATGTCCTCCTTCCAGTACTTTCCTTTAATGTAAGAATTGAAGGCCTGCGAATATTTGAGGATATAGGTTACTGTAGTATTTTAAATAATAGTAGTGTACACGGCAGTGCTTCGCTATTGCAATGTATTACTCTGTCACGTGATTGTTAATAACGTTTCTCGATACGAAAAATTAAAACCTCGAAAATATGGCACTGTCTTGGAGAAATTTGATTTAATTGCCCGAGATAACGTTGAAGTAATAACTCCGACCAATATTTCACAATCGCAGGGACAGAATATGCAGCGAAGACGCGCTTATTACGCGAGGGTGCGGCGGGTTGCGTAAATCTTATATTCAGGGCGCATGAGTCATCATAAACTCATAAATCATAATCAACAACGCTCTCATTTGCGTCTGTGTGCGACAGACATACGCACTTTCCCATTGCACTATGCCTATAACCTCCGCACAAGTGCAAGCAATAAGTTGGCAAAGTTTTATCGCAATCTGATTAAAGGTACGGCAGCGCATAAAATACGAACAAACATTGATTTTTATGTATTAGATTTATGTATTATTCGATTATTAAAAATATTGTTGTTTCTGTCTCAGTTGGCAAATATTTCAATACTCGCTGGAAAGCTTCATGTATATTTTAATCGAGTAAAGAAAAGTAGCACTGATTCATTAACAAAAAAAGGACTTAATTGTGTCAATATAAAGCTAAAATATTTATAGTACATTTTATGAAAATATTGTCTGCAATAAGTACAAAAATATAAGTGAAAAGTACAAAAGAAAATTTTAAAACTTGTATTTTTTAATACATACACTTCCCAAGTTACTTCTACTTATGAAATGGGAAATTAAATGTACGCAGGCAGTGTATTGAATTAGATTTTCAATGTCTACATTTCATTAGCTACATATGCAACAAAATTTTAGATCCAGGTATGAATAAATAAATCCTTGATGATTCTCTTCCACAAAAGCGGTTAATACTAGTCTAGATAGATAACGGAAAACGGACGTATGTTCCCAAGTATATCAAGCACCTATCAATGAATTGTTTTCCAAGTACAGTCAATATTCCAGCATATTTACTGATCGCTTTTGTTCTAATAATAGTTCTGAATGTCCTCTAATATTTCATGGTCAAACACAATATGCTAAACTTAGTGATATATGTTCTGTATTGTACTCATTGTCAGAGGCTTATGCCATAAATAGAGCTCTATATTCCATCAAATATTTGACCGTTTCAAAATTTCTAATCTGCTTTCATTCTGAAATTTTTTTAATAATATCTCTAAACAATAATTACAGAAACCCTTAATATATAGCATGAATTATTTCACAAGAAATAGTGTTCATTTGAATTCTCTGACATTGTTATTACGGGCAATATATTTGTTGGCAATGCAGCTAAACACGCTACTCACGGTGTAAGAGAATTTCTACACGACCACTAATACGGATGGATTACCACGGTACACACAATATACACGGACTCGCTACTCCACGAATACGAAACTTACGGTATATGCTTTGTAGAAACGGTCGTTAATGCTCATCAAAGTGTTTCCTAACGTGGGGCCCACACCCTCCGGGAGGCAATTTGATTGTTAAGGGGAGCAATTCGGGTTATCCTATGTCGACCTCAGAACTAAACAGCAACTGAAACTGATATAAGACCACAGAAACCAAAGCATACATAAGAACTGAAATGATCGCTCGTTGCCTCTCTGCTCTTAACTGATTGTCAAGGTCCGTGGCGCGAATAAACGTTAGTTGGAGGGCTGTGTGGAAAGGACGAACTTCTGCCGACGGAAGTGCCAGAACCTGTTAGCACTCCAGGGTGTCCGTTCAATATTTTTCCACTGGCATTCTCTTATGCTCCTTGGATTTTGAGGTGGAAGTTCGTGGCGGTTTGCGCGAAGCGGTCACCGTGAACAGAAGGTATGTAATTGACCAGGTTTATATCGAAAATTTGTCAAACTTACACCGAGTGTTGCTTTGACGCAAAATATACATTATTAAAGTATAGTCAATAGTTATGTGGATTATATTTGTGTATTATCGTTTTATTAGTCTAAAACACTGTATGGGCAGAGACATATGCTTGCCGTTCTAGGCAGGAAATTAAATAAATGGAAATGTACTCAATTAGTTATCTTGTGTGTAATAGTTATTTTCATAGATACGTAGACGAGCCCTCGAAATCCAGTTGGAACGCTAATTACTTTGGTTTCTCTTCCGTGGTGGGACTGTGTAACACTTGTCTACTCTTTATTTTCATCGCTGCAAGCTAGAGCACGCGTACATTTATTGTTACATCCATCATAGCCCTCGCGGTGTCTCACATCTAGGTCTCATGTGTTTCTCCCTTGAACTATTTATTTGTTTGCCGCATATCTTTGAAGGAGATAAGCGCGTAAAATGTAGGTTGCAGCTTGGAAATGAGATTTTACTGTGGTGTGGCGCGGAGATTTGTTTTTCTAGGATGTGTGATGTTGATGGGTTACACAAGTAAACGTAGATTGCACAGAATAGGCTACGGACAATGTTTCAATACAATGTTAAACGTCTTGAAAAGTTATTTATTTTCAGTACGAACCATTGAGAATAGCATAGCACTCAGACAAAGGAAGTAATCGTATAAAGCCGTGGGATTGCTCTTATGAGAACAGGTTTTTCCAAACATTTTTGGTCGCAGACACTTTTTGAGAACGTTATTGAAACTGTTGACACCTAATAAGTAATTTACTATTTCTAATCGAACTAATAGACTCGTATGTTGCTCGATACTAATTATTTCACTAGATACCAACAATTTTGTTTATTCACTTGTCAATAAGGGCCGTCCATAAATTACGTGAGGCGATTTTGTCTATTTTTAGACTCCCCCTCCCTCCGTGGTGAGATTTGGCTCGACCCCCTCCTTCTAATCTCGCGTGAGATTTTTTAAAATGCGTATTAATAATGTAAATACGTTAATTTGTTATTGATTGCATTCAGATTTATTTAAAAAAATTTACTTGTCTATATTTATTTAAGACTAAATTTTATCAAAAGCTCGGTTCTTTTTACCAAACCCTAGGTAATTTCTTTTCTTTAAAAATTATATAAAAATACAGATAACCATATTTATCACATTGACAAAAAGTTGGGTAATTTTGGTTCGATTTTTTCTCAGTTCACGATGCTATTTATTGTAGCATTCACATAATCTCGATAAAAGTTATTGTGCAATTTTAGCATATTATTATTATTATTATTATTATTATTATTATTATTATTATTATTGTATTATAATTATTATATTTTAGTGTAGAAATGTATTTTACTTAACTAGTCAAAATGTTCTCGCAAAATAGCACTGTTTTTAGAGAAAATGTGATATTTGCCGAAACCCCCTCTCTCCCATGTAAGAGTAGGTGAGATTCACTTGACCGCCCCCCCTAAAGGTCCCACGTAATTTATGAATGGCCTGTAAATAATTGAAAATGATAAGTGGTACACCAATTGGCGTATCATTTACAGAATTTACATTAGAAACTATTAGAAAGAAAAACAAGAACATGAACAGGGATTGTAGCATTTTATATGTATGGAATTAAAATACGAATTGAAAATAAATACACAAATGAAAATCAATTTATTACTAATAAAAATGAGTTTATTAAAAATAAAAGTGAAGTGAAGGTTATATTCAGATAAAATTAAGAAAATTTGGGAAGTTAAGATATTTAATAAAAAAGTGGCAGTTTAGAATATAATCAGTATTGTAGGAATAAAAATACCAAACACTTTTCTCCCATGCATTTGCTGTGCGGGGCTTTTATTCATTCTATGAGAAAAGGTGTGTGAAAACCTGAAGTTTGTGCTAAGTGTTGTTACATCCGAAATTATGAATATTCTCTATGTACGTCTGACTTTGCGGGTGAACATGCGGTAAAAATATTTACATTTTCAATTTATTAGGTATGTATTGGAATCAGATAGTTTGAATCAACAAATAATTTAATAATTAGTGGTTAGGGAAGTCTATTTTTAGCACTCGTGGACTCCCATTTTTAATTTTTTTATCTATTGACCTCTATTTTCTCCAAATTAAATTCGACCCCTGGAAGGCCGATATAGACCATCTTTGAAATAGCTGATTAGACTTTGCATGTATACAGGAGTCTCAGAATAAATGTTACATACTTCTAGGGAAGGGATTCCCTTCCTTGTTTCTTGCGTCGATCAGTTTGAAAAGAATCAATTGCTTCATCATCCCTTATACGTTTTTTCTCCACAATATACGGCATATATAATCATAACAAAGAATTGCACATCAATGACAAGTTAATTCGCATACCAATAAGTGTGTAAATATCTCGATTTCCAATAATCTGAGGCACCTGCTTGTGACCAGATGAGTTAACACATCTTCAGTGTTATGCAATGCTTAAAAATGCAGTCTATGTTGAGCGTCCTTGAAGAACTGGCCGTAACATTTCTACAGTACGTGTTGCAGATTCTCTTGCGCGATAGTAACGTAGATTCTTAGTTATAATTTCTTGAGTTTTCCAAACATGTTGACGTGGAATGATTAATTAGAAAGAAGAGCGAATTTGTAATATTTTATTAGAGGTTTTGTACGAAATTATCAGAAAACAATTAAGTATCAACTTCATGAATATTTTTTGTAGTCGATCTTGGTTATATCGATCAGTCGCCGGTTCGTATGTGGCAATTCACCCACCAGTCCACCTTTTATTCTCCATTGTCCCTTTAAAGTGTTATCGATCCTCAAGGGATCGATACCCTCACAATTGGGAACTTCTTTTCTAAGGCATGTAAAGATGTCGAAACTGATCATTTTTTGTCGATTAAAAGTGGGAAACAACACAGTTACGTGTATAACATTTGCCATTACCAACCCTAAAAGTGTGAACCCTTAATCTGAGACTTTCTGTACGTTAAATATATATTATATAAAGAGAAAACATAACTATATTTGTTTTACTTTCAGCATTCAGTTCGTAAGAAGAGAAAGTTACATAAACTTGTGCCGGAAAACGGCGGATTTTCCGCAGAAAAATTTTTTTTGCCGAGCCGTAATATAAAAAAAGTGGAGAAATCCTGTTGCTATTTATAGTAAATTACTTCTAACTCGTGGTTTAACCACAATCCATGTTTTGTGGGTACTTGATAGCGAAAAATCGATTTACGGCAAAATGTCTGTCAGTCCGTCTGTGGCCAACGGTAGCGCCTAAATCGTTCAGCCGATTTTCTCCAAAATTGTTATTTTCCGATAGATTTGAACGAACTCGAGACTTTGGGAATATCAACCGGATATTTTGATTTTCGAGGGTACTTTATATGAAGCCTCAAAAACATTTTCAAAATTTTCTCAAAAGTAGCACTGAATTTTTTATTATACTTTGTCCCCGGATAAAAAACGCTTAAGAGAATGGTGCAGGTCTCATGTTCGTCGAAATCTTTAATTTTTCGTAATTTTCTAATGTGCAATTTTTTTGGGGGGGGGGCGTCTTCCTACAACTATAATATAGAATATAGAGATTTCCGTTAATGAAATCTGTTCTTTAAACACAGATCTTGAAATAAGGTCATGTTCAATTTTTCGAAAATATGAGTAGTTTTTGTGTAGTTTTGCGCGAAATATAAACGATTTTTAATTTTTTAAACATTTTTTTCTCAAAAGCCCCTTCAAATATTTTCTTTAAATTTTCTCCTGATATGTATCAAGGATCTGTAAAAAATATGGTGCAAGTCACATTTTTGGCGAACTTCGTATTTTCGAAAATTGCAAGAAGTTAATACTTCAAAATTACAAAATTGAAGATAGAGATTTTTGCATTAGACAAAGCCTGTGGAAAAAAACTGAACTCTTTAAAGAAGTCTTGTACAATTTTTTGGAGAAACGAGTAGTTTTTACGTAATTTGGGCTTGACATTAATGCAAATAAAAAAATCCTCAAAAATCGTTCCAAATTTTTCTTTAATTGTTTCCCACGAATGCAAGAAGGGATCCTTAAAAGAATGGCGCGGGTCTCATTTTCGTTAGACCCTGAATTTTCGAAAATTGCAAATTTAGAAACAATGTGAGAAAGTATGTGCTGTTATAATAACACTAGTTCGAGATGTGGCGTGGGTGTAATGTCGATTACAGTGAGATACATGCAAGGACGATCACCAGCATTTGAAGAGGTAGAGGTTGATTTGAGTTAATGGCAGATCACTTTTGTCTGCGTTGAGTCCTCATTCAGTACCTTATACTAAAGCTGGTTGGAGAAATAGCACAGCTGCCAGCTTTTTAATCATGTATTTCTTTGTTGTGTTTTGACAATTTGCGGGGAAGTCGGTTATTTAGATTCTAGTTTTGATTGTCGTCATGTTTACGTATACTTGTTTATGGCTAAAAAAAACAACTAGGTAGAGATGGAACAATCACTGTGTTGATAAGCTTTTAAGGAGTGCTTGCAGTATCCTCTTGAGTGTGCACCAGGCTAGCCTTGCTAGAGTACGGATGGGTTGTTCGAAATGAATTGTGAACATTAGGTGATAAGAACGTGCATGAGTCACAATTACAGGCAAACGTCGCTTTTTAGTATCGGCGATCTCACGTTTCTAAATGTCCTACTGACGTCATCTACATTTAATGTACGTTACTGCTACGAGAATTCTGAGTGGCCTTAACTCCCACTCGCCCTTAGTGACATTTTATCGGCATCGCATATTATGCGACGTGAAACGGAAGGCTGCCAGCATGAGTGTATTCCAAGCTGCGACCTGTTTGTAAAATGTACTGTTTGCTCTATTCTAAGATTAGTACTGCATCAAATCCATACTCCGCTTTTGTAACAACAAGGCACAGTCTCGTAGTATAATTGCTACCATTATTGGTGAGTTTTCTCGCATGCAAGCGGAATACACAGAAGCTATTATCTTATTGTGTCGAAGCACTAGCACGAGCGTATTTGCGTGGCATTGGAGTGTGGAGTTGTTTGGACTGTATGGTTGAATGTCGAAACGTCTGATACCTACGAGTAGGTTAAAGACTTGTGTGAAATCAATATATTTAATAGGGCCTCCAAATTTCTCGAATTTCGATTTCTCTCCGTTGGAGAAACCAGTCCATTTCTCTGGTTTGCATGAGGTTTGGAGATAAATAATTATTGTCCACTGTTAGAGCATTCATGAAGATTTTCCAGTGCTCAACCAATATGTAATTTATAGCATTAAATACACGGCTATTCTAAGTTGAATATTGTTTATTTTAGAGGGATACGAATCCTAATAGAATCTGAACAATACAATTCTTAAGTTATCCTTTTTATCTCTTCGAAATCCATCGTTTCTTTATTTAAAATCTCAAGAACCATGCATCTTGGAACTGTGCTACTTGAGACGCATTTGCTGTCGACCCGACTCTGTATTTGCTCTAAAACCCCTAGAAACGCATTCGTCGAGTATTCCAGAATGTTTTGGTTCCCCATCGTGCATCGAGAATCGTCGAAAGCCACCTCGCTTGCCCCGAATGGAAGAGCTCTAACCGTGAGGACGGATACGCAGGTGACCTGATAGCTATATGTAAGGTATTTTGTTTCGCCGAAAATATGTATTTTTGATTTGACATTCAGAATATTTCACTTTAGGTGACATGAAATTTGTTTGGTGTAAACAATGGGGGGTTACAATGTCAATTTAATCTTCAGCTCTTATAATTAGAGAAATCCAAGCTCTAAATATTCGATCCTGACATTACTTTCTTTTCCCATGCGGGATAATGTGTCCTACTGAGCATCGCTTGTTGCAGTACGTTTATTAAACATTGATATATATTATAACAACAATGGTGCGTAACATATGTTATCTATTATTAGTGTTTAATTTCTCTGAAAATTTGATTTGTTGCCATCGTAATAAGTAGTATGTGTGGAGTTTTTTAGGACTACTAAATAACGTAATTTATATTAATCTTCACTGGCTATTTCGACGTCAATCCTTTTTATTTCTGCTAAGATGGTCTCTTTTGGTTTCATTATTTGATTTTTTATAGCCAAACATTGAATGCTTCATTGAATACATTGACAATCTTACTAACAGCCACGGACTTTAAAGACATCGCGTCAGAAAATCACCTACAACGAAGTTCAGAGCAGAGAATGGAGTTTAGCTATCCTTATCGTGCTCAACTTTGCTGACACTTGGCGTTTATCGACTTTCTTATCCCTTCTGGGAAATGGTGCGGTGTATAAACGTCGTGAAAAAGCGCATTTGTGTTCTACCTTGGGACTTTGATCGGGGTTGTGTGAATGCTAATGATGCTTTTTTTGTCTCTTTTACATTGGCAGAAATATTTTTTATTAATCAGAATATTTGTATACTTTGAACACAAAAAGCTTTGTACCTCTCTATCACACGTTTAATTCTTTTCTCACCAAGTGTCGTCCTCCGAGAGTTCCAATGTATTGCTGTTTTCTGCTAGAGGAAACTTTTTTAAAATTTTGGTCACGGAATAAAAGTGAAGTAAATTGAAAAGGCGAACGTCAACTAACCTTGTCTTGTAACTGTCTGATCTCTCGGGCCGCATTTATTTACGGACGATGAAGATGAGTATCAAAACACTGCCTGAAAAAGCTGTCACTGCCAGGCGTCATACGAGTAATCGCCGAGAACGGGAGTGCGTAAACTCTGTCTTTTAATCTGCAAAGGAATGATTTTATTTTCTGCGTACGTAGAAGTTGGGACGTAGGCTACAAAATCATTTTAAAAATGCTCTATTTTGCAAATGAACTTAGATGAGACTTCATAATTTTGTGATTGTTTCGGAGGGTAATTAGTGTCTCGTGCCACGAGTATCGATCGCGTCACTTTGTGCCGTCTGGAGCGCTGCACTGACCGCGCTTGCAAGCAGAGTCCGCCCAGCGCAGCGCAGGAAGAAAGAAGGGGCACGGGGTCGTGTCCCTAAAGGAGACGGCGCAGCACGACTAAACTGCAAGATCTGTCGCTGTTCCATCTGTGTTCCGCTCAATGTGTGTAATGCCTGCATCCATCTATCCATCCATCCATCCATCCATCTATCCCCCCTCGCTCTCGCTCTCGCTCGCTCGCTCTCTCTCTCGCTCGCTCTCTCTCTCTCTCTCTCTCTCTCGTATGTTTATAAACAAAATAAGATGCAGGTTTTTAATAGCAAAAAGTATAATAATGTGCATCTTATACGCCAGTGCTCTATTTCTGATGAGAAAATAATAATAATAATAATAATAATAATAATAATAATAATAATAATAATAAACATAAAAGCAACAACGATAAAATATGATTGGGGAATATATATATGCTCAAAATTACTAACTTTCGTTTTATATTGAATCCCATGGTTACACATCCCGATCCATATAACAGAAAACTGGTAAGTTTTTGACTATCGAAATAGTATTTTTCGAAAGTACTTCTCAGTGAACGTTCCGTATTTTAAAGATTGAAGTGTGTTTAACAACTACACTCTTGCTAAAATGTGTGTGGTGTTGGTTTAGCAGAACCCATATGGCTGTTATCAGTTTTAACTTTGTGTCAGGCCGCATTATTTATTAGGTAACGTTAAAATGGTAACCCGTATTGCAGGCGGGTAGCATTATGCCTCACGCTACACCCTCATAGTAGTCTATCATTTTTGCTCTCGTTCAGTTCAAGAACGGGTATTTAAAAAAATCACCTCGTCAATGTGGGCGATCAATTAGAGCAGTCGATTGTACGTCGATGCCCTCTCATCCATTTACACTTTAATTTTATTTACTGAAAATATCTCTGCAGTTTCAAGGTGTAAGACAAATAATGGTGGAGATATGTACTAGTATTTCTGATGATTTTTTGATACGTGAGAAATATTGATAATCTCATCGAGGATATTCGGACCTTTCTTATAGTGATGAAGAGTTAATTTATTATTATATAATTCGTATTAAATTTGTTATGTTCGTATGAGAAAGTAGAAATGCAGAAATAATTTTTTATTTTTAGATTTCTTCCTGGCAACTGTAATTAGCGAAAGTCCAGCGAAACCTGCCTTTAGCGGTCACTAATCGTTCCATTAAAATTTGGCATTAAAACAGGTGGTTGCATCTATAAAGGTTACGAGATTGCGGGAAACATAGATCAGATCTAATAGCCGAATAATCTATAAAAAATGAAAGTTTTGCGGTAAAATGATTTTAATTACCTTAAACAATAATACAGGATGTTCTGGCATGTATTCTACTGCGTTTTTTATTAAAAAATGCATTGCAGAGTTATTTGTTTAGAAGACTTTCCATATCTTTTTTGGCTGCAGAAATTTCGAAAGTTCACAAAAATGTGCCCTTTGTTTTTATCATTTTATTAGATTTGTGTCCTTTTGCACTTAAATATGTCAGATTGTTTTCTAGAAACACATGCCTTCTTTCAGCTAGTTTTAACGATCTTTGACCTCGTGAAGCTCGCTTTCCGTTCGCACCCAATGGAACACACCAGCAATGTAGATTTGAAAATGCAATTCGCCTTCTGTGAGCAGGGCTGTCCTACGAAATGGACCGCGGATGATCATCAGATCGGTTTCGCGCACTCGGCATACTCCGCCGGCCGTTATCAAACACCCACAGCTCCTCTAGTGGAAGGAATGGTTAGCGAAACGAACGCGTTATTTCATTGAAACCTTAATAAAATTACCTGTTTTTGTGCCATAAATGGGCATTAAAGCAAGAGCAACTCAGACGTCATTGTTCTAAGTAGCCAGACTATGCGTCCCGTTGTAGAAAAATGGAATCAACAGGATATCGCCGCTCTTCCATTTCTAATTCTGTTAAAGTTCAAAATCCCTGCGGGTGACCGCTTAATGGCGGTCAGTCTACGAAACGTACCTGGCCGCTGGCCGCGGCTCCAGATGGCCGCTCGAAAGAGGAAAGTTTTACGTATTTCTTATGGAAAAACTATAACTGGTCTATGTGTAAGTTTCATACAGACAACCGTTGTGTCCACTTACCTTTAGATTACATGGGCGTTGTGGCGAGAATTTGGTAAAATTTCACACCCAACATAACCACTAAGAATTATTGACATACGGTGATGGAGCACCGGCAATAGTGTAAATATAAGAAAAATCTAAACTAATACAATTCGAAACGTTATTTGCCGTGTAAATAATATTGTCTGTGAAAAATTGTTTCCAATAATTTTACATTTACAGACATAAAACAATATTACAATTATATATTATTGTTTGTTCGAAAAGTGTGTGAATTTAGGGCCCTGCAGTATAGTCTTGTTTCTTTAGATATATTGAAGCAGAATCAATTAAAATTGATTCTTTTGAAAAGAATTCTACTAATCATGTATTCACTGAAAAAATGTGATAAAGAATGGAAGTGTACGTATATTAATTGGTTTATAAACGCCTGTACCTTAACAACGGAGTATATTGTGAAATTTCTCTGTCGTTAATTATTTGAATGATTTAAATGTCATGAATTACATCGCCGCATCTCGTCAGGTATGTGACGTAACACCCTGTCGCGTGTCGTTCAAATCGAGGGCGAAAAGAGGGAAGCCCGCAGATTGCGTCCAGCCTTTGAATGACGCAGACGAACAAAAATAGTGCGCGACAGGAGAGAACTGGCGAACACGCACGTCCTGCGCAAGGGCAAATCCAGGTGTGCGATATTTCGTCGCCAGAATGAGAAGAGAGAAATGACTTACGTTGTTTATAAATGATACTGTAAGGGAGGATTTGTTAAGAAATCACTGTCAATATGTATTCTTATTTTACTTCTTTGGATTTTAAAAATGGTTTTACGCGTAAGTTAGTGCTATTTGCATCCCTGAATTTTGATTAATGTTCAATACGTACGAACTTTCTATGCGATATGTGCTTGGACTTTTTCGTTTGGTTGTAAATTATGTAACCATTTTCTGGATCTGATATCGAATTTGAGCAATGCAGTTTTGTCTTCAAAATTTGTGATAAAATAAATGCGTATTATATTTTAATCTTGCAAGGAGCTCTATTTAGAATATTTCTCTTCCCAAAAGCAGAGCCACTTTCATGAACGTACTGTGCGCCATAAATCATTCATGTACTTCTTTATTTGATCGCTCTTGGCGTAGCTCTTTATGGCTTTTTGGCGCAGTTATCCAAAGTACATTCATGAAAATCTTTGTAGTGCTCGACAATCCAGCCAACAGATTATTCAAAATATTTGTTAATGGAGGGTGGTTGTGGTAATGGAAAGTCTTTTTATGTTATCTTCTTCCAATTGTATAAAGATTATTGCGCGCTTCTCTTGCGTGCTCTTAGTAATTAGTTTGCTCATGTCACCAGTTCTGTTGTAGATGATAAAAAGACTATCGACTTTTCGCATCTTAGTCATGATCGATTAGTTGTCACGTTGCAACGCATTCAGACAATAGTTGGTCAGAGCGTCACGCAAGAAGCGGGATCCAAAAGATGAAACGCTATTTGTCCCTTTCAAAAAAGATAAATGTCCTCCAATGTTTTCACCTCATGACTTGTGTATTGCGGTTAAATGCACATCTAAGGACAGGCGAACTTGTCAGCGTCGATTTTGTTTGGGCATTGACTACGTGTCTTACAGGGGCCTTCTTTTTTCTCTCCTCAGCTCTTCTCTTTATTCTTTTACTTCTACAGATTTTCTTTTCTCTTTTGTCTTAGAATCGTTTCTTTTTAACATCTTACTAAATAAACAGTAAACCCTCATTAGCACAAACTCTCTTTTCTCGAATTTCGCCGTATCACAAACAAAACTTCGGCCCTGGCAGGGGATTACGGTAATACGGACATTTATAATACTCGAATAACACGAATTTTTAAAACACGAACTCATATAATGTCGGTCCCTTGGAATTCGTGTTAATGAGGTTTTACTGTAGTACATCTTTTCCTAGTTTCATCTGTAATACTATTTCTTTCTAAATATAGTACGTCTTTTCGTAGTTTCATCTGTTATACTATTTCTTTCCAAATCGTTTTCAACCTTTTTATGGGGTTGATGACTTCTCCCAATAAGTATTTGAACTTTTTTATCAGTCTTTTGCCGCTTTCCGCAGCCCTTAGGCTGGTTGATATCTCTGGGAATTCGAGTCCTTTCCAAGGACCTACGAATAACCAAACTACGCAGATATGAACGGTGCCTATTAGTGCGGTGTCGCAGTTGGTGTGTTTAACACCCAGTAAGGCGTAGGGATTACGGATGTTCGTGTGTTTCGTCAGGTCTCAAGGTTTATCCCCTTATGCCTCAAATATTACTTCAGTTTAACCGTGATGTGTTTGCAGTCTTTTTTCTTCTCCCTGGAAGTCGCGAAGTTTCGATTTCTCTCGCTTCTGATGTGTGGAATTTGCTGACTCTACTGGCCACGTCCCTAGCAATACCGGACACTCTTCCACTTCCGTAAGGTCATGCGACTTATAAACGAACCTATGGTCTGTTTCGATTGTAAATTTCCAGAGTATTTTCGTAATGGGATTTTCGGCAACGTTGTTCAGCTTTGTGACTTCTTAAATTCTTATAGAATTTACTATAAGTGAACATAAAGTGAAAAAATAATCATTAGAAAAAAATGTGTAAAAGATGCAATTAAATTGAAAAATAATGAAAAACTAAGTACGAAGAATCGCATTATTTTTTAAATTTTAGAATACGGGTACTTTCCCCTAATTGGTTTCTTCAGCAGTTGGACATATTAGGCGCCTTGAAAATCGAAAAATACAAAGAAGTATTCAGTCAAATACAAATAGCCTTGTAGATGATCTTTATCAATGGTTTCATGGCTGCAAAGTCCCCACTCTGGAGTAAGCTGATCGGACGCTCTGTGTAGATGTACCGGAAGATTTTCTTGTAGTGTACTGTGAAGTCATTGCCAAAATCAGAAATCTAAATGTATGTTCGAAATTATTATTTTTAAATTTCCAAAACAGTAGGAATATTTTGAAGTAGGTTCTACATGTCTGTAATTCTAAATTCTATGTTACCAACACTTTTATCGTGAAGCTTGTGTTAGTACTTTAATTGCCATATGCTAATTTTGTCGGTACTGGTGGAAGTACTCCGACATTGCCCTGGCCTTTATGTGTGACAAGTCGGGGTCCTCCCCGACGGAGTCTTGCTCTCCCAGTCATGCCTCGTCCTCACTCCGCCCCGCTCTTTCTCATCCCCCCTCTTTCCCTTTCTCTTTCCCCCTCGCCTCGTCCCGTCCGTCTGCTACAACACGATCCATTAATACATAATGCAGTGCGAGTTGCATTGAACCAAATTTTGTTTTAAAAAAAATGCGATAACATCACTTTTTCTTCTCGGCCACGCTAAAGTATTCGGTGACAAGTCACTGAAGTGGTTCAAAAGATTTTGTGGTAGTTGCACACACCTGTATTCATACTTTCACTTTTATGTGGTAGATACACTGTTTATAATTATTATTTATTTTAATAAATTAATGTTTTTTGTGGAAAGACCTATTTTTATTCGTGTGTTTCGTACTCGCCAGGAAAGGGGCGAACCATGATGTGACGGTGAGACCGCTTACACTCCACCTCTGGATGTCGGGGTTCGAATAACGGTAGATCCATGAGGAATTTGTGATGGGCAAATAGCGTCTACGACATGTTTCTCCGGGTTGTTCCGTTTGACGCTCATTTCACCTGTTTCTACCATCATTCAAATCATACGGACATCAGCCATCACCCAACCATTCCGCCACTGGTC
Organism: Teleogryllus oceanicus; assembly: GCA_964035755.1. Lineage (NCBI taxonomy): Eukaryota > Metazoa > Arthropoda > Insecta > Orthoptera > Gryllidae > Teleogryllus > Teleogryllus oceanicus. Next base: position 227,576,216 of record CAXIVR010000001.1, on the reverse strand, counting down.
CCAGGAGCGGAAAGAGTTAGTTGTTGAGAACCAAAATGAATCCGCCAGGAAACAACGGGGGCAGAGTATGTCCGGAAAAAAGTGCATCGCTCGGCCGCGTGCGGCTTCCACGGGAAGTGCAGGAGGCGTGTGCGGACGCGGATGTGGCGGGTGGGCGGGCCGGCCGACCGGCAGACCGGCCGAGTGGCCTGCCCGTCCAGATCCCCGATAGCAGGCCACGGCCATACGTGGGGGCTTATCGCGGATGAGCGAGCGGATCGCGGCGCCGGGGCGGTGCAGCCTTCCAGTCCCGTGTGCGTCGTTCATGACGTTACTGCGCCCGCGCGCCTACGCGCTGCGTTTGGCGACATGCGTTCCTGTTGCTGCTTCGTCCGCTCTTAAGAAGGGGATACTAGGAAAGCTGGCGACTTTTCGATTATTTTTTATTAATATTAATTTTTTTTGGTATTATTTTTACCCAATTATATAGCGTGCTTATTTTCATTACGCACTCTACAAATTAAAGATTTCAAAAGTTTAGTTTAATTTCTAATGTGTCCTACACTTAATATTGAAGCTAGATATTTTATTTATAAAACAAAGTAATTCTCACAATGAGCTCATAAAAATCATTACCTGCCCACCCTTTTTGAAAATATTTTTCTGTAGTATGATGACACAATGTTTTTCAAACCTGACGTATTCCTTAAATATTGAAGGTAGCGATTTCATTCATTACGCAATATATTTCTCAGTATTAGTTTTATATATAATAGTTATTAAGAGATAATAGAACTTCTTTCAGCCTTTTACTTTCTCGTCATACTTCCTAGAACAGAAAGTATTGTAAACGTACGCCGGAAATCGGAAATTTTTGACGGAAAAACTCTTATTATCGTGTCCTCATGAAGAAAAATGGATAAACCTTGCTCCTATATGTAGTAAATTACTTCCTCTAACACGCTATGTAGTCAGGTTCCATGTTTTGTTGGACCGAAAAATCGATTGACTGCAAAACGTCCCCCCCCACTCTACCAGGTGGTAGCGCCTAAGCCGTTCAGATGATTTTCTCCAGAATTTATATTTCTTAATTAATCGTAACGAGCTCTAAACCCTGCATGTTTGAAACTGGTATTTTGATTTTGGGGGTTATTTGCATGAAAACTCAATATTTTCCAAACTTTATGAAAAATGGCTGCAAAGGTTTTTGGTTAAACTTTGTCCTCGGATAGCGAAATAAACTTAAAAATGTCCCAGGTTTCATTGCCGTTAAAATCGAAGATTATTTGAAAATTGCAAAAGGCAAAATTTTAACTGCGTCTTCTTAAAACTACAATATTGAAAAGAGATTAGTTTCCTGAATGAAATCTTTTGTTCAAAATCAGATTTGAAATAAGGTCATGTACAATATTTCGAGAATATGTACAGTGTTCCCGTAATTTTGTTTTAAATATAGGCAATTTTTAATCAATTATTTTTTCAAGAGCTTTAAATTTTCTCTTATCTGTCAATGAAATTGGGGTTCCAATTTCGAATTTTTTCAAAATTCAAAAGATTAACATTGTAAAAGGAAAATATTGATGACTTTTGTCTTAAATGAAATATATTCTAAAAATGATATCTTTAAAAATGTTCAGGTAATATTTGTTGAAAAAATTAGATTTCGCGTAATTTCTGCTTGAGGTTATTGCGAATTATATAGTGACATTTTCTTGAAAACTGCTCCAAATTTGTTTTTGATATTTATGACCCTTAAAAACTTTTTGTTGAACGCTCTGAATTTTCAAAAATTGCATGTTAAAAATAATGGGAGAGGCCATTAGTTTTTTAAGCGTCGGCAAAAGTGATTATGGCCGAGCGTCTGCGTATTGTAACGGTAAGGCGCATGGCGAGTTAACTCCATGTCGGGGGGATCGAGTCTCGGCCTGGAGAAAATAGTTTGCTGCTTGGAAACACTTTTCCAAGACCATGTATTTGTATATTAGGGAACCGTTAGCAACAATGCGAGAAATTATGTGCAATTGAAGCTCTACAAGTGCACCATTGGTTGTTGGAAACATGCTATAGTACAAAAGATAACAATTACAGAGACGAAAAACAGCGCATTTTAATAGCTGTGAAGGAAACAGTCCAGCACGTCCAAGTAATTATTGAAGTTATGAGATATTTACGTGGTATATGAGAAAAGAGTAGAGATGGTAAGCGTTTCCAAGTTAGGTAGTTGGGGATCTCTGAGGTCTACTTGAAAATGCATGATACTGGGACCTTTTGCATGCTAAAAAAGAAGTCATGAGATAGGGAGTGAATGAAGTGCTAAATAGAGGGAAAGTTTCATTAAGAGTGGGGAGATATTCTTTCTTATACATGAAGGCATTTTCAAACTATGCTGAGAACCTTACTTTGGAATGTGGTTTTCTGAATATGGGGGATTATATGAGATCGGCCAAGCTACAATAGCAGAGATGAAATCAAAGGTTTCTACTTCTAAAAGGACTAATGATCTTAGCAGTTGACGCGCCTGGAAACACTAATCAATGAGACCCACAAGTGTTATTTAACTTAGGCGTCTTAGGAGTCCAAAGGATTTCTGAATCGTTTAGATTTAGGGGAAGCACAGTCTATAGACTGTGTTTCTTAATGTGGGGGCCAATTAAGTTAATTTATATTTATAAAGATTTTAATTGAAACAATATAGAATGCTTATTTAATTTGGGGTTAAGAATAAAAATCAGACAAGTGACATGTTGCAAAATGATGATAAACAACTTAAAGTTAAAATGTAAATAGAGAATTGGAGAAGTTTTCTGTGAGTAAGAATTTAATTTTACTTATCAAGATGTGTCTACATAGTAGTACTGAATATGCACTACACATGTAAAGTCAAAATATCTAATATTTTCTTTAAAAACAGTTTTTTCTAGATCAAAAACTCAGTAAGGGTACGGTCAGAGTGGATCCGTATTCGGCCAATTTACGGCCGAATATTTCAAACCCTCACTAGAGCGCAGGCACGGTCACGCTGCATCCGACAATTCTAGCGAACACGGCCGAACGTCGAAGACTAATATAAAATGAATTTGATTTATTCGGCCGATCTGAGCTGTCGGGGATGGATGTTTAAAAGCTGGTTTCACTTACACACGAACGAGATGCTCTGTGGAAGACATCGGATTCCAAAGATCACAACAGGGACATAAGGAGGAAATTTTGAATTGAATTCGCAGTAGAAATAGGCGAAACTTGTACAGAAAAATAGTGTTTATCGAGTTTTTAACCAAACTTAGAATTGTTACCATTTTACATTGACCTGTTTTATTCAGGTAATGTTTCTCGGTAATAAAAATACGGATTTGAAAGGACGGAATAGTTAAGAGTAGCGGTTTTTTTCTGTCAAACCGAAACATAACGTCACTAATGTAAAATTATTTTTACAACCACGTCATATTTCATGTTTGGGACCCGGAAACGAGTTGTTCACATTTGTACTTGCATTCTTCCCAACAATGAATTATTTCTTTCCAATTAAGTAGTTACTATGTACAATATTAGTTCATAGTAATTTTTATTTTTGAAATTTGTCAACGCATGTGAGAAAAAATGAGAAAAGGGCTTAAAACAAAAATTAAAATGTATTTATTAATCATATAACACTTATTTTATCTTATAATGAAACAAATTGTACAGTGTAAAAGTGTCAAATTACTTCACAAGTGTAATAAACATTTCCAGTAATTGTACTGTGAGCAACTCTGAATGAAAATACCAGTGATCTGGATGCAATTCCCGTTGAAAGAAATCTAAAATCGAAATAATTCAATAATTATTGATAGATATAGGGCCTACATGCAGGTATCATTAAATATTACGTATATTCATAGAATATTGATTATTACACTTTACTGTATTTCGTTTTAGGTGAAAATGTCAAAACCAAATGACAACATTTGAGTGACAGAAGGGAGAAAAGAAAGAAAAGAAAAGAAAATGCGCACCGTTCTGGTGATGGTGGTTCCGACAGAAAAAATGGAGATATTTATCGATTATTTGTTTAGCTGGAAATATACATATTAACGGCGTGAGAGATATTTCAAAAAAATTACATTTGTGTAATTTTTTAAAAACAAAATAATTTTATGAGACTAAAAGAACAAAATTAAATGTATGCCATCGTAATCAGTGCAATTACCACTATCCGTTGGAGAAGTTTGAAGAAACAATTTGGAGCAGTTTTTGAGGAAATGGAGTTTGAAGATTTCTGAAGATGCGGAAATTTGATCTCGTTTTCACAGAAAAGTTTTGAGTTTTCGAATACCTTTATAAGACATTATTTACAGAACAAGTACTGTTAAATGCAATAGAGTGAAGAAATCCCCGTTAATGTAAATATTAACGGCATGAGAGGCTACTCAAAATTAAATTTTTGTATTTTTTGAAAAAACAAAAGAATAGAGCCAAATATCGTTTACGTCATCTCATAGCGTTCATTTAGCACTATCTGTACCAAAAGTATCTGGCATACGTGGGATATCTGAGGTGTAAATGTTAAATAAAGTTAGAGAGAGTACTGAGCACTGAGGTAAGCCTGCTGTTATGTTCCGAGGGGTTGATAATGTTTCATTGACTTTTACTATGAAATTTCTGTTTGAAAGAAAGCTATTGATTATTTTTTGGATGTAATCAGGGACTCCCAGACTACATAATTTATACATTAGTCCTGCGTGCCAGATCTGTCATATGCCTGTGCAATGTCTAAGAAAATTGCTACTGTATGCTTCTTTTGATGAAAACTCTCAGCAATATTTTCAAGGGGCGTTTACACGTAGAGACAAAGTCTCCTAACTTTTCTGAAGTTAGGAGATAAACTCTCTTCGATGCCTTACACGAATGAAAATATCTCCCGAAACGCGAGTCTCCTAACTCCCGGGAGAGAAGTTTCCTGAGATCTCTCCGGAAAAGTATCTCCTTGCTGTTAACACTTGATTCAAATGTCTCTACTAAAAAAAAGTAGTAGTAGATGTTCTTTGGCGCCGCCATGTTGAATAAGCAGCTGATGAGCAGCGGCGAGCAGTTTGAGGTTAGAATGTGACAGATCTTGCAGATACCTGTGCCGCTATAATAATTTTGAAGAAGCGAAGGAAAAGAAAGAGACAAGTGTGGGTGATTCTTTTTACAGTGAAGAGCAAAGTATTTATAGAACTCTGATGGAGGAATTGCAGGAAGAGAATTTTGAAAAAAATATTTATTTACTACCTGTTCAATTGCATTGTAATTTTGGGGATTAATACAATAAAACAAGTTTTAATTAATGGAGGAATAAAAATATCTATTGGAAAACTTGATCGTATTCGAGAAAATAGTTTTGACCTAATGTAAAGTTTTGAAAATGGTTAAGTTGATAATTTGTTAAAGAATCTTTTTGTGAAGTTAAGTATAAACGATTTGAAATAATCAATTTTAAATTATCTGTATATTTGTTAATTGATATAAACTAGGAAGCATGCACATTTTTGGAAGGAATTTATTATGAATGAATTGAAAAATGTTAAATTTGGTAGTAGAGGCATTACACCATATAGGGCAAGTGTATGAAAGAGAACGCCTTGTGATAGTTTTATAGAACAAAATTCCACAATTAATTCGTAACTTCAAGTTTTATTTATTAAAGGAATGCATATAATTAATATAATAACTTATTATTATTATTATTATTATTATTATTATTATTATTAAAAAGGATATAAAGGAAAAGGATTTTTGTATAAAAATTTCGCATGTCTAACTCGAGAAGAATTTGATTTGTTATTAAGAAAAATATCTCAAGCAATTAGAAAGCAAGATACCGTCATGCGGTAATGTATTTCTTGGGGATATATGCTTGATTTGACGCTATGGTTTGTGGCTACTGGAGATACATACAGTTCTTTGTCATTTTTATTTATAATTCCCCAGTGTAAAATTACCCCAAAGATCCGAAATCCACGGACAACACTTAAACGACGCACAGACATAGAAAGGCTGATTCAGTACATGGACACATACCAAGAGAGCAGCCAACTCTCTTTGAATACTATTTATCTCCCAGGAGATACGATTTCTCAGCGATACCAGAGCCTTTACACTGTTCTCTCCTGGAAGCTTCGGAGATCTCCTGTGACGGCATGTCTCCGGAGAGAAGATCGCTCTCCTGAGCGTTTACACGTGTCTCCTAACCAATTCCGGAAAGTTAGGAGAGAAAACTCTCTCCGTGTAAACGCCCCTTAAGTGATGAGTGCGTGCATGAATGGTTAGGTCTAAACCCGAATGGTCATCGGAGATTGCGTTCGTTTCTGAAAGGTATTTATTAAGTCTGCTGAGCAACAATCTTTCAAAAACTTTTGATATGGAGTGTAGTAAACTGATGGGTCTGTAATTTTCTCTCAATCTAGGATCTTTACCTGGTTTGCGAGAAGGTAGGATGATGGCGGTTTTCCATGCATTTGGGAAGTGATTTAGACGTACGATTGCATTAAATATTGCCGTGAGTGCCGCAATAGTATACTTATTTAATTCCTTAATGATTTTATTATTTACTCCATCATACTCTGGTGCTTTTCTCGTTTTTAAAACTTTCGTGACCTCTGATGGAGATATGAGCTTAATTTTCATTGTTACTGAAACTTGAGGTTTTTTAAAATTTAATTTTTTTGTGGGTTGCACTGCTATTGGATGGGGTCGAAAAACTTGCTCTAGTGATCTGCTAGTATTTCTGCTTTTTCTTCATCTGAGTAGGCTTTTGTATTATTGATTTTGGGGGTATTTATTTTTTCTCCCGTGATAGGTCTGACTGTTGACCAGAAATGGGCCGAATTTGTGTCTATTTGTTTTAAGGATTGTTGAAATTTGGAATATCTGAGTTTGTCTAACCGGAGTTTCAGTATTCGCGATAGTTTGTTTAATTTAGTTCTGATATCATGTGTACGTGTTTCTTGCCAATATCTTCTCATATTTCGCTTTGATTTAATGAAATTTAATAGCCGTATCGTGATGGGATTATTTTTGCAAGCACTATTTCTGATTTTTAAGTCGAGGCTTGTTTTAATGATTCATTGATAGCTGAATTAAATTTCGCGATTTCAAGTTAAGGTCTGGTATAGATTTAATATTTCTTTTCTTTTTTTAAAAATTTATTTGCTTACAGGCGTACAGCCTCTTTTACAATGGGTTGGAGTACATTAGATATATAACTACAGAATTGAGTTTGATTTAGAATTTATTTTTTGGTTAGGATTATTTAGAGGAGTTGTCGGTGTGTGAATGCTAAGGGTGGGTCGAAAAAGTGTCTAGGGAGTTTCCTGCGGATACGTGCTCTATTTGGGGTTTGTTTCCCTAATTGGAAGTGGAAGGCTTGTGGGATTGAAGGGATTTTGTGGTAAAACTTAAGGGCGGATAGCTTGATGTTGGTGGTGATGAGGGGTATGCGAGCTCGAGATGAAGTAGTTCATTGGGTATGAACCAAGGTGCTTTGGTGATGGTTAGGAAAGTTTTGAAAGGTCTGGAGTTATGGATATGAGTTTGGCCCCAAATTGGGGTTGTTAGCATAGGTCTGATCATAGCTTTGTATAGATGGGTACCGGTTTGGATTTGTAGGGGAGAAGATCGACGAAGTATTGGGAAAAGCTGGTGAGTTCTTTGTGTGGCTAGAGCAAGTCTATGGTGGATGTGGGGTTTCCAGGATAGGCGACGGTCAAAGAGGACTCCGAGGTATTTGACTGGCGTGTTGGGATGGTAACCAAGGGATTAGTGTGGACTTGTATGCTAAGGTGGAGGTAAGGGTGGTCTGCGGAGAGAGAAGAGTGTGGCTTGAAATTTAGTTGGGTTGAATTTGATGTGCCATTTGCTGGCCCAATCGGAGATTTGATCCAGATGGTTTTGAATATCAGTGGTTGCGTCATCTAATACTTTGTTGAGTATACGACTTGGTCATCGGCAAAGAGAGCTAGGGAGGTGTGAGGGGTGGTCGGTGCGTCATAAGTAAAAATATTGAAGAGAGTTGGAGCTAATACAGAGCCTTGAGACACGCCTGCTAGGATAGGAGCAGGGACAGAAATCGCATCAGTTAGTCGTATGGAGAAGGACCTATTCGTGAGGAAGCTTTTAATAAGGAGTATAAGGTACTGTGGGATTCCAAGTTTTTGAAGTTTGAATAGTAGGCCGGGGTGCCATACCGAGTCGAAGGCTTTTTCGATGTCGAGAAAGACGGCTATTGTATGTGAAAACTGATGGAAACCTTCGAGAATGTTTTCGGTAAGTTTAAGGATCGTATGGTTTGTTGAGACAAGCGATTGGAACCAAATTGATGGTTAGGAATAGCTGACGTTTCGTTGAGGTAAGCTTTTAGGCGAGAGAGAATGCATTTTTCGAAGATTTTACTGATGGATGGGAGAAGGCTTATGGGTCTGTAGCTGGATGGAGAAGAGGGGTCTTTGCCGGGCTTAAGAATGGTATAACATTTCCAGGCTGTAGGAAGTAGTAAATTCTTAAGAGGAGTTGAAAATGTGGGTAATATGTATAATGGCTTTGAATGGAAGTTGTTTTGGAATAAAAGTATTGGATAACATGTTTTCCAGGTTGTTGGATGAATTTAATGGGATGAGATACGGGTATTTTGGGTGATTTGTGGGGTATTTACTTTATGCTCTATTGATTGATTGAATTCTGCATTCATGGATGTGGAATAAAGACAGGTGCAAACTAGTCTGCTAGGGTGTTGACTTTATCTGTAGGGGATGAGACGAGGGTGGACAGTGTTTGGAGAGAGGGGATGTGGTTGTGTTTTCTGAGTAGTCGTCGTGTGAGTTCCAAAGTGATGGTATTTGGATGTGCGGTTTGGATTTGTTTGTGGAAATATTGAGCTTGGACTAGGAAAAGGAGTCTCCGTACTCTTTTAATTTGGCGGTTTAAGTACGATTTTAGAAAAGGAGTTCGATGGCGGTGATAATGATTTCGAATGGTTCTCTTGTGGTATATGAGTTTTAGGAGTATTGTAGGGATGGGGGGGAGGGTATTTAGATTTTTAGGTGAGGGTGTGGTTAAATCAAGAGTATCGAGAATAGTATGGGTTAGTTCGGATATTGCTTTGTCCATTTCATTTTGAAGGTTTTTGGTTTAAATTTCATATGAGTAATTTCCCTGCATTTGGTATGAAAATTTGGGCCAGTTTATTTTTGTTGTTGCATTCGTTTTTTATTTTATTTCTTCTCTAGGTTTAATAAAGGTTCTTAGTACTGGATTGGGATGTGATTGAAGGTCGTGTAATACACTTTGGAATATAGAAAAGTTTATACTTTTGGTTAATACTAAAATTTTTTTAAAATGTCAAATTATAAAGTCGTTGGCCCTGGGTTCAGCACTACTATTTAGCATGATACGACGTCCACCTCCAAACATAACCGGGCTCTTTCCATTGTTCATTAACAATGAATCCTACGCTGCGTCTATGCACTGTCCCTCCCATTGAGTCTGTATGCGACAGGAGGCACCGATCGACTGACGTTGCCTCGCGATGATGGCGGCTTTAAGTGACAAATACACTAGTTCCTCAGTGATAACATAGGCTGTAGTACACTTGAGCAAATTCACTGTTTGAATGGTGATGATAGCACTGTTGGTTGTAGCTAAATGGGTTTTCTCGAATCTTTCGTGAAGCTGCTCCTTAAGATATGGTGGCGATATCTTAATTACAAGTAGTAGACACCTTTCTTCTTTTGAAGTGTAAGTTGTCTTAATTTTCTCTTTCAGCGTCAGTGCGTCCGCTGACCGTACGTGTGCCATCACCTCCGGTATGTCAGGGACTCTCTCTCGTTCTCTCTCTTCTGGGTAGTTTTCCTTTTCCTCTTCCGGAAAGGGCTGACGTAAAGTCACGCGCTTAAGTTCTTCTACCTCCAGGGTGGAGAGGAGATGATTTCGCAATACCTTCACTCTTCTAGTCGGCTAGTCTTTGTTCTGTTGTTTGAGGTCGGATGTTTCTTTTGCCAAGTTAATACATTATCTTTTGTAACTTGTTTGGCGAGGGTTAGCCTTTCAGTAGCACCTTATACCCCCGTTTTCGTCTTTACTTCATCTTCCTCTTTCATCTTGTCGCTGTGTGGTTCTCAGTCCCGGTTGCCCAGCCAAAGATAGCTCCTGGTCCTGTAGTTCATTTTCCGCCTCATGTACAAATCCCCCAACATCCGATGCCGGCCTCGCAGATTCGGGCGACGACCGAGGCGGTATGGTTATACTCACGTTAGTCCTCCTGATTATTACTATTATACTTAATACTATACATTATTCTTCTGCTTTATCAAAATCTTCTCCTTCTTCTTCTTCTTCTTCTTCTTCTTCTTCTTCTTCTTATTATTATTATTATTATTATTATTATTATTGAGCTGCTGTATGTATCATTCTGAACACAATCCTTAATATAATTCTCTACTCCCTTGCCTTCGTGCCTCCACAGTGATTTTCGTGGAATTCTTTTCAGAGTTTGTACAATTACAAACTCAGTTTGGATGTTGCACTGTCTCCCACTAAAGAGTTGTTGCACCTACACTTTCTTCCTGCTTTAAGCGCCTGCGAGGAAATGGGAACGATTCTGAACTTTTTTGAGTGCGTTTGCCTTTTGACCTTTATGTATTTGCCCAGTTATACGGTTTTCTAGTTTTCGCTTTTTAAGATACAGATGCAATACTGTATTATTCTTCCTCTATTTTGTTTTATTCTTATTCTGTAAATATTTTAAACTTATTAACGCTCTCTCGATAGTTCTGTAGTATTGTTCACATTGTAAATATATTCTAATGAAGCCAGCGTTGGTAGCTAATCTGCTTTGTCTTGTTACGTCTGGACACCGTGGTTAAGCAAGTTCGATGTACCGTGGTTATTGGATGGGTGACTACTTAGGAACACGAGAGGTCCTAGGTTCGAGTCCTGACAGCGGCGACAGGATTTTCGACAATAGCTTTTCAGCTAGGTCGAATTCAGTCGCTGTCTGGAGGAGAATTCTAGGGGCGGGCTTCTCTGATTGGTAGTGTTCGTGGTTTCTCTGATCAACACCGGGCGAATGCCGAAGCAGTACCCTAACAGTCGGGCCACGGACCGGGCGCGATCTTTCCTTCCTCTTCCTTGTCCTATCCTCTCGCCTTACACTCACACACAGTAACATGCACTACACTATCACATATTCCGGGAGATTGGTCGGGAGCTTAGAGCTTGTCCCGGCTGGGGCGGTGCCTCGCTGGTGGGAGAGTCCTGGTTAGAGGGAAACCCCACTAGCCGACGGTAGGTCGGCGCCGGATCTCGCCATCCAGCGGGGGAAGATTACCGCCATATCCCGAGAAAGAAACTTGTACTACACTTACGGGACTTAGCAGTTGACGCGCCCGGTAACACGAAAAAATCAAAGGAACACGGGTTTCCTAATGGCGCGGCTCTGAGCCCTAGTCTGAGGAGGTAAAATACAAAATGAATTGAACTACTTACAGTAAAAAAATGATCGCGAACTATTATCAGCTCGTCTACCTGTTGGTCTATCCAAAATAAAGAAAACAAACTCTTCTCTCCGCGTGGAGTGGAAGTTAGCACGCTGGCTTCAACACAAGTTTGCTTCTTTAAACCCGGATGGGGTGGGAATTTATTTATTTTCGTCAAAGAACATTAAAAACTTTATGCGTCGTGTGGAGAGAACTATAATCTGCGAACGTTCCCTTGAGTTCTATCCCCATCTCTTCCCCACCCTTTTACCACACATAGTTCAATGATGAATAAATGTATCGACAAAGCGATGTTAACAATATTTGAAAAACTACACGTTATCATTCCTGAGTTATAAAAAAATTATTTTCATCTGTAAACCAACTATATATTTGTTTTTTAGTATTGCTACGAAAAAAGCCATCCACACGCTAGGCTCTACTCCTGGTAGTGACGCTTATGGCGCATAACAGAGCCTTGGATAAAACCAAATCAGATCCTCCGATATTTTCGGTTATAATAGGATCCTGCATTTGATCAGCCAGGAAACGTAGTGACAGATCTGTTGTTGACAGTTGTTTTGTCGATCCTGTCGGCGAACATGGAAGTTAAGAACACAGAAACGTCGGGCGCCCATGACATAAAATAAGAACATCAGCAAATAACAAACAATACAATACAAGTTGGGAATGGGCAATGGAAAATTTCTCAGAGGCAGGACATTAGACAGGAACTTGTTCTAATACTGTCTGTGCCATTGCGAATAACTGTAGAGATGGGTCCAACCCTCAGTTTTCTGGAACCCGAATTCTAATACTAAAAGCTTTTTGGACATACCGAAACCTGAATTCCTCATACTGTATTCGTAATGAAAAAGTGTAAAAACGAAACCTAGTAGGAAAGGTTTAAGTAACTGCCAGAATCTCATGCTTTCGAGGATTCAAATGCCTCATTCCTAATGACCATCTTGGTATATTTTCAATATCGACAGAAAAAAATTCCGTTTAAGGTGGTACAGATGGTTTGCATATGTTTTATAAAAGTTTCCCGACAACTCTCTTGGGATCCGCCACGTCACATGGCGACGAATTCAAACGGAATGTGCAAGTTCGCCTGCATTATTTAAAGGTCCTGTTGCATATGTAGTTCTCTGAAAATGTTTCAAGACCCCTTAGTGACTCCAGGCGTTTTAGTTTAAAACTCGCTTCATGCAGGGTCCGCATATAAGGGAGAGCATATAAGGATACACTGAAAATGTGATAAAAAATTAAATATTTCTCGTATACCTCTGTAAGTCGACATTGTGGAGATAACTTGCGGTGAATGAAAGTCCTGAGTATTAAGAAGTATTGCATTATCTGGCGGCTGCATTTCTCAATGTACTGCAATAGTATAAAATGGATATGTCGTGTTCAAGCGAAGTGGAGATAAAACATTTTTATGTACATAGCGATTGGGATATGCCTTCTAGTTTTGTTTCACCCCCTAAATATTTTCCATTAAGTCAAATTTACACAAAAATAAAATTTTATCTCCGAAGGCCGATATTAACCCGTGCCGACTTGAGTGCGAAATTTGAATGTTAGGGATAATTTGTTTTGTTGCGTTAAGTCAGTGGATAACTACTGATCTCTGTTTAATATATATTTTTATATTTCAATTTAATTCATTTTCTCTCTTTAAAATACATTTTGGTCTTTACTTTTCTTGTGGATACTTTTTTCGGTGTTTCTTTCTTGCAGTATGGGTACAGGCGACGATGTTCTTAAACAACACAACACAAATTGCTTTCGCTCCTCATCTACAGTCAGTAGTGCATGAAAATCTTGCATTAATTTAACAGCCCCTTCAGCGCAGTCATTCACAACTTTCAACTTTATAAATAAACTTTGAGCTTCTAAATACGAAGAGTTAGTTTTGCAGATCGAAGGCCATTCTTGAATAAAACTAGCATCTATCTTCAGGCAAGAGAATTTGGTTGACACAAAATCGGCTATTGTTTTTAATGAAATGAGGATTAAAGTTAACTAGATGTAAATTAACGATTTCATTATTAAAGACCGGTCATCAGGATACATGTGCGCTTACCATATTATTCTCCATCCAAGAAAGGAATATATCGGTCTTACATGTGTTCTTCTCTCTGGCTAAATTTGCTACCATTTTGATTTTGATTTGTACTTCATCATCAAAGAGTGATACGACAAACAAATCTTCTAATAAATACCTCATACAGTGTCAAATTATTTAGAGCTGCTTTTGAAATTTTGGGATTTATCCTTTCCTGTGAGTTGAGAACTTTTAAACATCAGATATCTTGATACGGAGCTTTACAGCTGCACTGTACTGAAGCCACGGTTTGACATGAACAGTTACAATCCATAGAAATACATTTCTTAAGGATTACATCACGTATTTTACATTCAAACATGCATTGTAATGTAGGTTCGTATATTCGATGCGGCAGGAAAGAACAATTCCCTGTCCAAATTTTCTTCAAGAAAGACACATGCTCCTTTAAAACGTCAAGTGTTTGATGCAGTTATGACACAGCAAAGAATATGTACATTGTCTTCGATATTCCAGTACGATAATACATTACAACGAGCGTTAGTGTGCTCTTTACCAAAAGAATTCCGCAATTTTGGAAACCCGATGAGCTGCTTCCAAATGTAACAATTGGAAGTCTTTCTTCTTTTCGGTCCCTGATATTTAATGCAGGCAACAGTTTACCATCCCAATGAACTGTGAGAATTTCAGATAATTTACTCTTAAAAGCCTTTAACTGTTTCCTAACGTTCTCTTCTTGTGTTTGATTTGAAGAATAGAATATTTATTAATAGAGAGTTCTTCGGGTATTGTGGTCAAGTGCCTCAGCTGAAGGATATATACAGAATCTCTTATCAACTGACATCTATATAAACCATTAGTTTCGGGGCAATGAAATTGTTGGTGCCACACCTTGCAACATTTTGTATTGATGTACTCTCAAAAATTCACCAACGTTGATTTCATCCGTACTTAGACGTTAGTTTTCCGAATCTACAGACGATGAAAGAAGTACAGCTTAAGATGTAGACGCTTCACACTGTGGTTTATATTTCCTTTTCTCTTCTTGTAATGCTCTTTGTCTCGCCTTTTCTTCTTTATCTACGAGATTTTGGTCTACTCGTGCAAGATGGCTTTTACGTCTTGGCTCTCTCGGCCGAAGTAAAAATATCCTGTCTTCTTCTAACGTAATCATTTGTAAAGTATTCGGATCTGCAATATGAAATAGATTGTTCAAATTATTTCTAAACTTCTCTTAACGATGCTTAAAAATAGCTTTACACTTGTTTGCTTTATTTATTTATTTAAATTTTTTTGCGAACAATGCTGATTAGCTCTTATCGGAATTCTTGCTTTCTCCCGAAATATCATGCACTCACGAACCACACGTCTAGCACTTGCACTATGTTTTAATTTTACTCCCCGTATGTTACAAAATAAAACTTCAAGCACTTGTTTATTTGATGGTAAATTGTATCCAATTAATATTTGATGTTTTATATTAATAATTATTATCTCCTATTAAAAACACACAAAAAAAGACAATTCTCGGAACTGTCTATGACATTGTTAGATTAGCGACCTGGAAACAGGTATCACACGGTCGATTAAAATCCTTGTACTGATAGCCTCGGGGCGGACTCAGTGGTGGGTGGTAGGTTTGGATTTGTCCGTAATGCGAGTTCGCGCTCAAGTCGCCACGGGTTAGAATCCTCCAATGTCAACAAAATTTTGTTTAGGCATGTTTTAAGGTCATGCGAAGAAAATTGAAGGGTAGGGGTTCACAACTTTCGAAGTCGGTAAATAAGGGACATCCTAATATATATATATATATATATATATATATATATATATATATATATATATATATACACACACAATGTGTTAAAGTATGTTTAATAAGAGGTTGAGGCTTCGTGCTTGTAATAAGTCGAAATAAGATATTTCGAAACCAGGTGTAAGTTACAAAGAGATTAAAATGCTCAATTGTTGATCAAAGGAGTGGAGTTTTAAAATCAGTTTAACATAGCGTAGGGCGTATCTCTACAAATTTTGGTCTGGAATATCAGCATCTTCTTGTGTGGACTATGCGTGCGGTTCGTGCGCCGTAATATCCTTTATTACGCCGCCAGACAGTTTTCATAATTTCCCTGGGGATACATGCTGTTGCAGTTGCCGGAATCATTTAACTGTATTAATTTTATGAAATGTGCTTGTTGTTGTATCGTGGGGTTTGTGTTTCGGCTTTTCGAGTAAGTACATTTATAGCTCTTTAGATTGCTTAAAATGTGATGTAATGTGAAGATCAGGTTGTGTTCATTTCTCATGTTCGTGTGGGCGTGTTTTCATTTCCTTTTTAACAAACGTCTCACATGCTTAGTGATTTTTTTCGGTAATTATACCTTTGAAAATTGATATCCATTCATTGCATACCGGTCATTTCCATGGAACCACATTAAATAATATTTTTAGTGTATAATTCAAATATATTTACCCCCCTTTTTTTCCTCTCCGTTTCTTATACGCAAGTTTCCTTCTTTTCATGCCTCAATTTTTCCCACCGAGAAATACATACGCTATGTGCAGCGTTGGCAGTTTTAATGGAGAAGTCACTGACTTCTTGCGGGTCGTCTAGAGTGGAAATCTCAACATGGCAGTATTCCCCATCTTCGATGGTCCAAAATAGTTTGAGGATGCTGTTGCTGTTATTAGTTGTATCTTCAGTTTGCTGTGATTTTGAATGTTTGCTGATGAACACAATGCTACCTTCGCGTACTCAAGACACTAGTTGCTCAAAATTGTCATTGTAAACATCTAGTTAGTGGTAAGTTAGTAATTGATTGTGTGAACAGGCATCTATTTTTTTTTTAAAGAAATAATACAAAGCACATTAAAAATAATTTACACTTCACATTGACGCATTCATAATTTATACGAAGGTGTTTCCTCCACACCCAATATTTCTGCCACTGACGACAGGTCAGTAAAAGTTCGTTGTTCAGAAACTAACGGCACTGTGTCTGGTCATCTCTGCCAACAAACCCTACCTACGGCACGGGTGTTGTCTCTACCGCCACCCCCCAAGCTCTCTGTTCTCCCCGGTGGCTACTTGAAAGAAGCGGAGAGTGCGTAGCTCTTGGAGCTAACGGGGCGGGCCCGCTCTCTTGAGCAGCAGAAGTGCTTGCGCGCCGCTTACGGCTCGCGGACTGCCGCAGGAGGCAGAATTTTCATTCGAGGGGAACTGGCCAAAGGATTCTACGGGCTCTTTTTAAAAAAGCATTTCGCGAAACTCTTCTTACGAAATTTAGTTTTATATCGAACTCTTAAGAGATGTGAGAGTCTTGGAGTCTTGGGTAGAATAATTTTCGGTGTTCATGTAGTCTTGAAAGATACAAATATTTTCTGTAGTATGTCACGTTGTTGAAATTTGTGTATGTCGATGGCTCGTGGCCGGTAGTCGGCTCGGAAGATCAGCCAAGATCGACGGGAGCCGGGTGGCGATGTCGGAGGGGATAGGTCTGCGGGTTCGAATCCCGCGTGAACATGTATGTTTACCGGTGTGTTGTGGGATTGTGAGCCCTCCCGTTGGTGATAGATAATTTTTGACATCATCCCGTCGTTCTTAGCCTCTCCGGTTAGGATAGGAGCATGCGCATGTATGTGTCGTATCTAGTCAGCGTCATTTCGTAAGTGCCCATCTTTCCTCGGGTAACAGCGCAGGGGCCGGTGCCCCCTGGTCGCCCGCAGTATAGACCTCTGGGACCTAACTGGCGCTACGTATGTGGGGCTACGTTTCCCCATCTTCCGGTGATAGTTGACCAAGCCGATTGGAATCTGCGGGCGACGCTTGTATGTCAGGAACACTGAGTATTGGGGCGGTCTGGAGGATGGAATAGAAGAAACCAGTAGGTGCTATGGTGGCCACACATAGAGAGCGAGCCGGCCCAACCGACGAGGAGAGCATAATAACTACCTAGGGAGATGTTAAGAGGAAAATAGGCATACAAACATTGTGTTTGTAGATGGAAAGTTTATAATGCATTTTGTA
Source organism: Teleogryllus oceanicus (assembly GCA_964035755.1). Taxonomy (NCBI): domain Eukaryota; kingdom Metazoa; phylum Arthropoda; class Insecta; order Orthoptera; family Gryllidae; genus Teleogryllus; species Teleogryllus oceanicus. Next base: position 227,558,650 of record CAXIVR010000001.1, on the reverse strand, counting down.
TCAAGATCAGTAAACTTTAAAAATATAAGAAGCTATCTATCTAACTTTCTCAAGATGTGGAAGTTGAAACGTATTAGACAGATTTTCATGATGATCATAAGTAAAGGCGTACACACGGGTGGAGGTGAGGGGCGTGACTACTCCCCTTTGAAAATTTTGAAATGGCCCGGAGCCCCACGGAATAAATCATTTTATTTCCGCAAATATGATCAATTCCTGATTTCCCGTCCTTTAAGCTATTATTTGGGTCAATTAATAGGCTATTTAAGAAAGAAGCTCTCCAAACTATGTGGCAATCTTGTAATTGGTTCAAATTGTAGTTGTTAAGTTAATTAACTTTGTAATTTCATTCTCATTGTAGTATGTTCTATATGTTTAGTAGAAAAATGTCAAAAGCGTTAATGGAATGGGGGACCCATAGCGGCCCTGAAATGTGGTTGATTTCGTGTATTTTAGGTTGCGCACACCTACGACCATGAAGATGATATATTATCAACACTGTCATAATAGTTTTAAAGTTGTAAAACTTTTCATATATACATATAATATTTTCGTCATTAATGGTTATTTTATTTCTGGATTCTGTCGCATTGCAGCCTAAAGAAGTTTTTCATTGGACTATTCCTGTCGGCAATTTTCATTGGGTAAACGTATTTTCTTTCTTTTATAGATGCAGCAGTTTAAGAATCGTCACGAACGTGGGTACCCCTGCAGCTCACGGTATCACATGATGCAGCATGGTTTTATGTTGGAACAAATGCAAAGAATTGATTGGTGATTCTGGATGCTTAGTTTATGGTAAGTTTCATTAATAAATGTGTTCATTACGCCTGAGCAGCCAAGATAAGTGCTTCATCATATATTCGTCTCGTCATTGCCACATCAATCATGGAAAAGGAAATGTGATATTTTCGTTCTTTCGTATTTAGATATCTAGTTATTAGGCAGAAAACGAGATTTCCACTGCCTTTATTTGAACTGCAAATTTGTTGCACTTGCTTGTAGAAACGACTGAATTTCACATTTCGGTATTTGAGGTAAGGCAGTTTACCTGGAATCGAAGATAGGGATGTTTTATTTCAGCAATAATAGTTTGTCCTTTTTACGATTTAAGTATGAAATTCGATTTACTGCGAAGGAAATTTCCATCACTGGAACTAAATTTTCAAAGTAGTTAGGATTTCACAAGTTGTTGGCATGTAGGAAAGTAATATTAAAATAGTGGTCCTAAAACAGCATGACTAAGAAGAAATAAATGAATTCAGAATTCCCACAGCATGACTAAGGCAACTAAAACAGCTAAAAAAATATTTTCTTGTCCGTAGTTTCTCGCAAAATTACGCGGAAATTACTCAAATTTTCAAAAAAATTTACATTAACTTTTTTCAAAATCTGTCTTTAAGGAACAGATTTCATTAAGGGGAAAATTTAATTATTGTAGGAAGTCGTGAAAAAATTTTCAATTTTTGCAATTTTTGAAAAATCAGTTTTCAACGAAAATGAGACATGCATAATTCTCTTTAACGTCCTTCACACTTTCCAACAACAACAACATTTAATAAAAAAACAATGGCGCTATTTTTTTAAATTTGGAAAATGCTCCAGAGGCTTCATATAACCCCCCCCCCCCAATGAAAATCTCGATTTCAAATTCGAAGGACTGTTACATCAGCCAAATCGATTGCGGAATATCGATTTTGGAGAAAAACAGGTGAACGGTTTAACCGCTAGCATTGTTCACAGTCTGACGCGCGGTCGGTCGGACGCACGGATGGACGGACGGACGGACGGACGGACGGACGGACGGACGGACGGACGGACGGACGGACGGACGGACGGACGGACGGACGGACGGACGGACGGACGCACGCACGCACGACGCACGCACGCACGGACGCACGCACGGACGGACGCACGCACGCACGGACGCACGCACGCACGCACGGATGGACGGACGGACGGACGGACGGACGCACGCACGGACGGACGACGGACGGACGGACGGACGGACGGACTGACGCACGGACGGACGGTCGCACGGTCGCACGGTCGCACGGTCAGCCGGTCAGCCGGTCAGACGGTCAGACGGTCGCACGGACGCAAAGACGGACAGATGGACAAACGGACGGAATTGGCGTTTTACCGTCATTCGATTTTTCGGAATCAGTTACCCACAAAACATACACCACGCGTTAGAGGATTTTTTCTCAATTCAGCAACTGGATTTATCCACTTTTTCTTTACCATGGCCCCGCAATAAGAGTTTTTGTGTCGGAAATTCCCACAGCATTACATAACTTTCTTTATACTTCGTAGCGAGGAAGTATAATGGAACCAGGACTGGAGATGATGAAGAGATGATTAAAAAAAACTGGCGAGCCCGATCCGGTGGCCAAGATCGATAAGGCAGTAGTGTCGTAACGATCTCGGACCAAAGGTTCGCGGGTTCGAGTCCCGCCTCGGGCATGGTTGTATTTGTGTTAGTTCTTTCACCCCGTCATCACCAATCGTTTCATCTTCACAGTTACGATAACTACTCTAATAGCGGTCGTAAATAACCTCGATGTTGGTGCGATCTTAAATTTAAAAAAAAATTAAATAAAACTGGCCAGGAAATGAGTCGAAAATTGTACAGACCGGTATTTAAGGTGGATAAGGCGGGACAACAGTTTCAATTATGTACAATAATTATGACAGAGGGGAACATATTCTCAAATTAAATTTTTCTGGATTAGGCAAATTAGTTTCTATTCTTATTCAGTACGATCGACCTATATATATATGTTTGACTAACTTTGATATTTTGACTAACTTGTACTCCCAGATTTAATGCGTGTGTCGCCGTGGGAACAGGGTGATAGGGCTCTTTTTTCCTCTCGAATAACTCGTAAATCTGTAAAATTTAAGAAATGTACTTGAAAAGTAACTCGAGAAAAAGTACACATATTAATTTCATCATATCTTCTTATAATAATCACTGCAGTATGAGAACATGCATTTTCGCAAACTTTGGCCCTCAAAATTTGACACCGTAAGTCCAAACTTAAATATTCGACGAATAAAGACGGAACTGAATTTTGAATCGTAGGTGAATTTCAATGGAGTATACGAAGGACAATTTTACGTGGAGAATTGAGTACTAAGGTCATTTTTTATTTAATGCTGTGCTTCAATTAGTTTATATCTGAAACTTCGTTGTACCGCGAGTGTGTGGAGATTTCATCTACCCATTTATGTCGAGTAAGTGTTCGAGAGTATAATGGGGAAGCAGGCGTGCTGCGAAGTACAGAGACATCTACAAAGACTGAGACAACTACAGCCCGATCTTATGATTGATTGTTCTCGACACATATTCATTGGTTTTAAGATCATACGCTCACACACAGATTTGTCGTTAAGTCCCGAATTCGAGTAAAAAGTTTTATTGATAAGTGACAAGACTCTAATCCATATACATGAAAAGATTGATGTGCGTGCTGATACTGATCGTCCTGTTGTCGTTGCTAGTCAGTAATTTCTGTTGTCATTCTTTCTTCAGTGTAGTGGCGTGTTGATATTTATCCGCTTTGGAGCGACGTCGTTAGAAGTACCGTTCTCGTGATTGTCGATACTTTCACAAGAGTAGCTTCTATCGTCGCTACAGTTGTTTACGTAGTTTAAAGAGTAATAGGAGAGAGGAAGAGAAGTTGTTGGTGTGTTAATGTTGCATCTAGATTCGAGATAAACACATCTCCAATCAGTTCTCTCATTCAAATTAAAGCGAAGTGTTTTTGTTATTTATTGCGATTTTCATCTGGATTCTTCAAAAATTGCGATCAGTAATTGTTTTCATTGATAAAAAGAAACAATGTGTTTATTTGGCAATCAACGTCAACTAAACGTAGGAAAAACGAATTAGTTTTTAGTTCTAATAATTCATCATAACAAGACAAACCACCGTATATGAGTTGCAATATTTTGATAGGCATTTTATTTATTTTATTTTACGTCAAAAACTGTTAAAAACTGTTCGTGGCGTGTTACGGGGAGAAGTGTATTCTGTGCACGTTTCCGTAATTCTGGGATCTTTACCCTAAGCCGTATACATTTTCCATTCTGAATACTCTTTCCTATCATGTGCATGTTAGTTAATTAACGTATGTTCAACAAATATTTAAACGATAAACATGTATGATATTTCTTGTTGATACAAAATAAGAGATTTCAGAAATCAATGTAGACAAGAAACATTACAATTTATCAACATTGATATTTTATATTATTTTAACTATTTCTTTAAATGCCATCTAAGTATTAAATGTATTATCAATGTATAAAAATGGTAACAGTAACATTGAAGTTATATAAGCGCATGAATGATGTGTATGAACCAGTTATATAAGCGCTTACACATTTATCAGAGGTAATTTCACGAGTGTTTACACATAAAAGATCTCCCCTATTCTTGCCTTTTTCAACAGTCATTAACGTCCAATAAAATATCACCACTCGCTTTTAAAATATTATATATAATTTTTAAAATATTATATAAATTTTCTTTTATAATATATAATGAACTATTCTTTACCACGTTTGGGGCGTCAGTTTCACTCATCTTCAGGTATCTGAAATGTTTAAAAACATTTTGAACTTTATTCAATTGTTAAAATTATAATTCTAAAATTGGAACCTTAAAAATAACATATAATTGTCTAAAATGTGCGGATTCAAAGAAATGAAAGCTTACCTACGTTATTGTGATGTTTGTAAACTTATTTGTGATTGAATAAATCTTGATAGATTGTCTTATGTCGTTATTATCTTGCAATATTTGTTAGACACTGTGAATATCCGTGGTCTCTTGGCCAGGTCTTCTCATTATCCTGAATCCGTGATATTTCGAAAATTGCAAAAGTTCAAAATGATTTCGGCGTCTTTCTACAACTACAATATTTAAGATATATTTTTTCCTTAATGAAATGTGTTGTTCAAAGACTGATCTTGAAATAAGTTCATGTTCATTTATTCGAAAATATGAGTAGTTTTCGCGTAATTTTGCGTGAAACGTGGGTAATTTTTAAACAACTACTTTCGTAAAAACTGCTCCAAGCATTTTCTTTAAATTTTCTCATCTTAAGGAGGAATGAGAGTAGCATGAATTTTTACTGTCCTTTGGGGACGCCCCAATTTTCTGCCGTCCTTTGATGACGGTAAAAAATGGTCTCATTTCCGGAAAACTCTTAGTATTTTCAAAAATTGCAAAAATGTAACAATTCATGAATACACAATTGAAGAAAAGAGATTGTTTGCTTAAACAAAATGTTCTAAGAAATCAGATGTTTAAAAGAATGTGTGTTCAATGTTTTGTAAAAACGTAGTTTTCGCATAGCGTGTGTTTGAAACCAATTCAGTTTACAAAAAATTAAAACCTGCTCCAAATTTTTCCTCCAATTTTTTCCATGGATCGAAGGAAAAACGCTTAAAAGAATGGCGCAGGTCTCATTTTTGATGAACTTTGAATTTTTGAAAATCGCTTCTTGGAAATAATGCTAGACAAATATTTAAGCCTCGGCCTAAGGGAGTACGGCGGAGGATAGAGGATAGCATGGTGTAGCGGAAAGGCACATGGCGAGTTAACTCGGTGGTTCTGTGTTCGAGTGTCGGCGCGGGAAAAAATGTAGGTTGTAAACATTCTTTCAGGTTCATCTAATAGTATAATATTGCGGAGCCGTTACAAATAATGCAAGCATGTATGTGCTGTTATAGTACCACTATTTTAATGTAGATATTAAATTTGCAGAGTTACTATGCCTTAATTTATTTATAATTAAAGAATGAAGTTGTTCATTATTGGAGATATGACAATGTTGCATTGGAGTGCTCTTTTATTTTTTATTACTTCCTGCTCTTGTACTATCTCGAACGTGTGAGAAACAGCAGTTGAACTGCATGAATAATTAGTGATTTTCTTTTTTTGTTGAATCCAGTTTTTAGCTACGTATGTTAGACTAGATTCGTTAGTTGTTAGGCAACCATGTAGACAACTGATTTCCCCCAACAGGGTAGTTCTTATTCCAAACACATGATTTTGATAGGAATGCTACGGCGTGTTAAAAACTAGTGGTGCTACAAACTTGCACAGACTTTCTCATAGTAAAGTTTTCTAATTTCCTTGGTGTGGACTGTCCTTACGGTTTTGCCCCATCCTCTTGCTAGCTGCCATCTGTCGTCGCCCAAAGTGCATTTTTTGACATTTTCTCAATTTTTGGGTTTCCTAATAGTAGAACCGAACTTTAAGAATAATAAAGATTCTATAATAAAGTTCTAAATGGCAATTTTCATTGACAAATTTGGAGTCGTTTTTAAGAAAATTGCGTTTAAGGTTTACTGTGATTGCGAAATTTGAAGCTCTTCTCACAGAAAATATTTGAGTTTTCGAAAAAATGAATATCAAGTTATTTGCTGTACTTTAAGTCACAAGCTAATAAGCTTTCTATAACTCGGGGGCGAAAATGCCTCGTTTTCAAATGTTTCTCATTTTGCTTTGTTGGTACTTTTTTTCATCATTCGATTAATTGTAGTATAAGAATGGGGAACTTATTCTGGAGCGCGAGAAATGTGCGCAGGTTATACTTCTCACCCGTTCGTTACATAGTTTTTATTCTTTTTTAGTGAAAAATAAATCAAATCAGTTTAATCGACCCCAAGGCTACAAACAAGAGAGAAATTTTGCTAGAACTTGAATCTTCGATCATACTGTTATCACTCTCTCGCTACCGCTTACGCAGTGGAGACAAAGTTGTGTAATGCTGAGTGAAAAAACGGCGAATTTTCGACACAAAATCTCTTATTACAGGGCCCTGGTAACGAAAAGGTGGATAAATCCAGTTGCTAAATTTAGAAAATAATCCTTTAACACGGGATGTTGCAAGAATGAATGTTTTGTGGGTCCTTGATACAGAAAAATCGAATGACAGCATAATGCCTGTCCGTCCGTGAACAATACTAGCGGCTAAACCGTTCGCTGTTTTTCTCCAAAATAACATTCCATGATCAAGCTGATGTCGCGGCCCCTTGATTTTGAAACCGATATTTTAATTTTGAAGGGCACTTTACATGAAGCCCGTGAGACATTTTCCAAACTTTCAAAAAACGGTTCCAACGTTTTGTATTTTTTTGTTGGATAGTGTGAAGAACGTTTCAGAGAATGATGCAGGTCTCATGTTCGTTGAAGACCCTGATTTTTTGAGAATTGCTAAAGTTAGAATGTTTTTCGGAGTCTTCCTACAAATAAAATATTAAAGAAGAGATTTTTTCCGTGAATGATATCTGTTTCGTAAAGATAGATTTTGAAATTAGGCAAACAATTTTTGATGAAACAATTTTTCGAAAATTTCAGTAATTGCGTGAAACAACGGGCGAGAAAATACGTGCTGTTTTAGCACCACTACTTTTATTCTGTAAGCCGCTTGACGTGTGCGAGTTATTTTCGTGTTGCAGTGTGTCCTACAAATATTGTACCCCACTATTAGTGTGGACTTCGAAGAAATGTGAAGGGGAAAGTAATGAAAATTGGAAAATATGAAAGAGAAGGAGAAGGAAAGGAGGAGAGATGAGGAGAATAAGAGATGCAGGAATGAAGGAGCGATGAAAGAGAAGAAAGGATTGTTAAGATATGGGGAAGGAAGGACCGAGGAAACATGGAGAAAGGTGGACTGAGGAGATATGGAGAAGGAAGGGTAAAGGGGGAAGAGCAAGGTGAAGAAAAGGAAGAGAAATCAAGGAGAAAGAGGTCTTGACTTCTCCCTATACCTAAAGTTCTATGTTCACTTAACGAATCAATTATTCTGCACATTCTTATTTCTCGTTTTTGAAGGCCAGGTGCGGTGGGATCTCGGCAACCATTAGTTTAATAAATTCGGGAACCTGTGGTCTAATGTTGTGTGGTGCAACGCGCCTCAGAGATTTCTAGGCTCCAGTTTCTTCGCAATATTTAACTTCTCGGAACCCATTTAACGGAAGGCGAGGGTTTGCTCTGCCGTACGTGATAATGGTGTCCAATCTGAGCTTACACGTCAATCACGTTCTTTCAGTAATAGGGGCTGAAACCTCAGACCTTCCGATCTGTGGCGCTTGTAAGCGGGCACGGTGACCGTGTCGTAAGTTACGTTCTTTTTCTTAAGCCGCACGCGTTCAATCAGTTCAATCAGTTCTCAGTATTTCGGTAAAACAGAAAATAAGAGAACTGTTTACTTTCAGCCCTGTAATTATGCTGTATTGGATAATTTATATTTAGCCATTTTACATGTGTATTTCTTGAATGTCAGTTTAATATCACCATACCGACAGAAGTTAGGAAATACAATATTACCCTTTTGATTCTTACTGGCGGTTGATGAAATATGTACGTGACACGACATAAAGTGTACCGATTCATGGAACTGTTATTTCAGATTTCGATAAACCAGCAGGTGTATACGGATTTCTTGCTCCTAGAAATTGCTCAAGGAAATTCCGTAAGAAATGAAAAGAAACAAATTTTTTAATAACCCTTAAATAATGTGGAGCAAATACAATAAATATGTAATATAAACATTTGATCAATGGAAATGTGGTTGAATTAATTATTACAAACTTTAGTTCGAGTCTGCCCGGTGGCCGAGATCGCTAAGGCAGTAGCGTCGTAGTGATCTCGGATCGAAGGGTCGCGTGTTTGAGTCCCGGCCCGGGCATGGTTGTATTTGTGTTCATCCTTTCACCCCTTATCACCATTTCGTTTCATCTTCATATTTACCATAACGTTGACTGCAATAGTGGTCGCTAATGACCTAGATGTTGATGCGACCTTTAATAATAATAAAAAAAAAATTTAGTTCCACCTTTCCTGAAGAAAATATCCCTTCATCCTAAACATATTGTTATAAATTTGTCCCTGTGTAGTATACGGAGAGGCGAGAGACGCTAAAAGCCTTCTATTGAAGTATTTTAGTTTCAGTCGTAATCTAATTTTATGCAATATTTCAGGAAGTATTTACCTTTACCTCATTATAGAGAGAGAATGTGTCAAGTGAAAACGTTACACTTTTAAATTTAATTTATCGAACAGAGCTGTAAGTATTGTATTAATTTTCAATTTGGTCTCCATTACGAGTAACTCAAATGTATAATATATAAAAAACAAAACGGAAAAATACCTAGAGGAAATTCTGTTGAAGTCCAGAAGTATTCTACAAATATATTGTATGCAAGCGTAATGTGAAGCCTAAAAAGGAAATACATGTTGAAATGAAATGTGGAATAGTTGTCAAAAATGGGTAAATACCACCCACAAAAATGAGCAAAATAGAGAAAACTTCATTGATCCTTATTAGTCGGTAAAATAGGTGAAACCAAAAATAAATGAAAATACGATACCCAACGGATATAGTAAGCTATGATATCAACACAATGAAAAATAAACAAAGATGTATAAGAAGTGAGTCATTTATTTTAAAACCTGACAATCTAAAACGTGGTGCGTCACGTTTTAGAGCGAAACCACACCATTGAAACTGACGAATAATGGTGTGTCTATTTTCGTAACTAAATGCAAACGTTGATGACTTAAATCGGATATGCCCTTTTTTGCAACAAGATGATTGTGGAATCTACGTCAAACTGTAATTAGAGTCCCTCAATGTCTTAATTTCAATTTCGTTAAATATGTTACATTTTGATACTGAACGACTCAAATGTAAACTTAGATGCTCGTAGTCTATTCTGGAAGATCTGGGAGAAGGAAGTTTAGCGTATATGGACTGGGCAACTGCCCAACACTTGAAGTAAAGGAAATTCATTATGTTTAATTTTCATTCGTACGCCTGTTTGCGCCTGTTCTCGAAAGAACAGATCCCTTAAAAATTTTAGACAGAAGTTTTTAATTTATTTATTTAAAGTTAAAATACATCAAATACATTCTTGACAGTCTTCATCAGCGTTTCGGGAGTTACTGCACCCCTATCTAGATAAACTAAAATTTGTTTTATTTACTAAACACACAAACAATAATTTAAATTGACTTTTCAAGGATTAATATATATTGACATGTAGACTTACTGTTTTAATGTAAGAAGTAGTAAGGACCAACAGAAAAGCTTTCTGGCTACTGGCATTCAGTGCTTTGTCCGACCTCCCCTAAGAGGATGTTTATCCATTGTGAAATTTACCTAATATGCTTTAAAATTTCTTTAAAATCTTTCTGAAATTGAGAAGGCTATTTTAGTCGAGATTAATTCGTTCCCTACCAGTCTAAAAAAGTATAACTCACTTATTTGTTACGAACATCATGTCGTGTCAGCTCAAGACACTTGCATGAAGAACTGTCTTCGAGGAATGTGAGCTGTACAAGTATATTAAAAAGTCCTAACTTAACAATTCGGGTGCTTGCGGACTGGAGATATTCAACCCAAATTCTCTTCACATTCCCGGAGTAAGCACTGACAAATCTATTGGTCGTACGTTGACTTCGCGATGTGAAAAGATGTTCTTCCCCACAGCAAGTGTGGGGGCACTAAGTTCCTTCGGTCTGTGATCTCTTCGTTATCGGCCATTGATGACGACCAGACGTTTTAGTTGTTTGATTGTGGCAGTGACATGTTTTCTTAGAAGACGCGACGGGGTAGTCCCTATCATGCCAGCCTGTTCCTATATTCATGCATCGATTTTTTCTAATTAAAGCAATTGGAAGTATCAGATAAAACGTTTACTTAGTAAAAGACAGGACTTGAGAAATAGTAATAAGGTACAAATAACAGTTAATCATATACTAATGTTTAATTTAAATAATGATTATTTTTAAAAACATGTATGCTGTGAATAATGTTCGTGTAAAAATTGACCAATTTGCTAACCTGAAATGTTTTTCTTACTGATATCGCTTATAATTTTGTGGCATTATTTTCTGTTAGTCACGAAGCAAAGGGACCGTTATGAACAATGCGAAAATCAATTATATTAAAAGCGCCTTTCAAGTCGACTTTTTATTTTAAATAAGTTGTAAGTTTGTATCTAGTCATAATGCTGTTAATATTTCGTCCACCTGTCAGTGTAGTTCCCATTTTTAAATGTAACCTGAGTTGTGAAAAATGTATTTAACATTGCATTTCAAAACAAATTCGAAAGAGAGGTTTCTCACCATTGATATTGGCCTTTAGTTTCCTAATAATTTTAGTAAATATTTTGATAAATAGGTATCCATATTTCCCTGCTGGTCTCTTATAATTGTACATGGAGTTGTTTGTATGTGTAGATAGTGTTAAATAATTTGTCAAAACATGCTGACGTAGCGGTTTATCGTATTTCAATCTGTAATAATTTATATCATTGAAAATTAACTTGTCTGACACGTATATCGAAGAAATAAACTTTTTTAAAAACACGAAAAATCCGAAACCAAAATAAATTTAGAAATAAAACTAGCAGTGCCACAACAGCATATACTTTCTCGCAATATTTGTTACTTTTGCAATTTTTGAAAATTCAGAGCGGTCAACATAAAAGAAACTTGCCCTATTTTTATAAGCGCTCTTTGCTCTACGGGAGAAAAATAAAATAAAAATCTGAAGCTACATTTCACAAAAATTAAAATTGCTTTTAATTTAAGCAAAAAATCACGCGAGGCCACCAGTAGTTTCGAAAAATTGTACCTGACCTTATTTCAAGATCTAACTTTGAAGAACAGATTTTATTGAGAGGATAATCTGTAATTCCAATATTAAAGTGTACGTAGACGTCAAAACAATTTAGAAATGTGCAATATTCTTGAATTCAGAGTGTTCAGTGGAAATTAAACCTTTTTTATTTCATCCTGCACTCTATCCGAGAAAAAAATTGAACTATTTTTAGAAAAATTTTCAAATATAAACGCTTCATGTTACGTACCCACAAAATTAAAATATCTATTTCCAACTAGCAGAACCCGGCAGATCTGCCCTTTCTTATTTCTTCCTCTTTCTCTCTCCCTCTCTCTTTTCCCTCTTTCTCTTTCCCTCTCTCTTTTCCTCTTTTTCTCTCTCTTACCCCGTTCCCTCTTACCCTTTTCATTTCCCACTTTTCACTTTTTCCCACTCCTTTTCCCCTTCTCTTTTTATCTCGCTTTTACCTATCTCTTTTTTCTCTTTTCTTTTCTCTCTCTCTTTCCCCCTTTTTCCATTTTTCCTCTCTTTCTCCCTCTCTTTTCTCTCCTTTCACATAAATTGGTCAGACAGGCAAAAGATTGGATGGACAGGGAGAAGATTCGAACGGTAGATTGGATAGACAGGCAGAAGATTCGAACGGACGGACACATGTTCGAAGGACGACGGACAAATGTTAGAAGGACGACGGACAAATGTTAGAAGGACGACGGACAAATGTTAAAAGGACGACGGACAAATGTTCGAAGGACAGACGGACAGTCGGGCGGACAAACACAATTCGTCTGTCTGTCCTTCTGTCTGTCCGTCGTATGTGAACAAACCTAGCGCCTAAACCACACGTACGATGTTTTCCAAATTGAAGAAACCCTTGTCCTGATGTTTAAACTGTTGGGGGATCTGTAGGGAGAACACGTAAGGACAACCCAAACACAGACAAACACCCATACCTGAAGAGGGATTCGAACCTGCGACCCTTCGAACTCATGATTCTACCGCCTATCAGCCAGAATGATCTCGGGTACCCAAGTCGGGCAAATTAATGTATTATTCCGTGTAATTTTAGTACTTTATCAAAAAAATTTAGAAACTTAAATGTTGTGTTTCCTTCGTGTTTTTCTAATACATTTATGTGATCATGTAATGACAAATAAAATCAAGTGTTATAGTTGGTTAAGTGTTCATGAGCGAAGGGCCCTTTGGAATCATGATCTTCTTCCAGCACTGAGAGCGAACGTTGTGATTTGTTACCTTCTGAATAGCAAATATAGTTTCTCTTAATGACCTAATGCCATACGTAATTTAATTTGCTTTTGTGATGTAAATTATAATTATTATTACAAAAGATGCTTGACCACTCAAAGAATTGCCTGCAGAAGAAGACTGTTCCAGTCAGGAGTCGAACCGGGATCTCTCAGTATACGCCCACTTACTCTTAACCACTTGAGCTACCGAGAGAGACAACGAACCACCTAAAGTTACGAGCCCCTGTGACGATTACAAAACTTCTACTAAGTAGAAATGAGGTGGGAACGGTGGTTAGCAATTGCATAACAGGGAACTATTCTCACGTGATTGACAAAGCTTACAACTATGGCCAGCTGGTGAAATGTAAGATATTATTATTATTATTATTATTATTATTATTATTATTATTATTATTATTATTAAAATGAAGGTGTCATTTTCATGTTAGCTTTGCATTTTGTGGGGGGAGGGACGCAGTATTTGGGTACGTGAAAAAAGAGGATGATTGGAGGCACAGCGTTATGTTATTAGGAGGGAGCGGATTTTTAATGATTTTTGCATATTTTTGTCCGTGGCTTCACAACTTAGTTAAATGAAGAGTCATTTGGTTAGAATATGATGCTATAGTATATGTTAATAAGTTAGTGCATATTTGGCGGATTTTCCCGGTCGGTGCATATTCTTGTAGTTTTAGGCGCATATTTTGCATATTTCGTTAAAATAGCGATTCATCTTTAACATGTTCTCTTTTCATAGTATCGGTTACTTGTGAACATTCATTGATTCTAAAGAGCTTGGTACAGTTTGCGTTTTTTTATAGATAAAATACTTGTGCAAATGTAGGATGTCTGTTGATAACTTATTTTGTAAACTAGGTAGAAGAAATGCAATAAGACACACAATTTCCTTCACTAAGGTGAATATTTACTTAAGTTATTTCTCTCGCGAAGTAGGGTAGATTATATTATGTTTGCACAAAAATATATATTTTCATTCCAAGCGTGTTTCTCGTGAATTTTATCAAGAAAGATTTATAAAGGAAATGAAATATTGTTAATTTTAATTGCATATTAAAAACCCTTCTGTTTTATCTTCTTTATTTATTTATAGATTCACAAGCTATTAAACTATCAGTCATGAGCTTCTTTTTTGACAAAACCGTCGTCAGTCTGGGATCAAAAACCACCGAAAGAAAGAATCTGGATATTCAGTGGTGCATCGCAATTCTACACGAGGCAAGACAAAGAATGTGTTCTGTATTTAACCTTCTGGTAACGTCGAAAGGGTTGTTATGTGTTTCCTTAATTTCGAGGTTTTCTCTGTGGGATAAAGGTGCCACGTTCTTACCGTTCTGAAACATGTTGCAGTTCGAAAATATCTTTGAAAATTATAAATGCAGCATTTATTCATCAATACTTGGAAGAAAAGGGTTAGTTCATTAATACGTTGAGTAATGAGTAAATATCGCAGCGGTATTTTGCAATTATTGTTCTTTTATAACGGGAATTTTGGGTCACTTCTTTTTCTGTAAATAAGATTTTCTCTGCATATGCAAGAAAACAGGGCACAAAAATATATATACTTTCGATCTGTGCTTTGGCACTTGCTGGAATTTGTTTTCATGACGAGTATAATACGAGTATGATAAGAGTTGATGACTATACATTTATACTCGAGACCTATAAAACACAACAGAAAGAGTTGTACTCTCTAACACTCACAAAATCTCTGATGCGTATTTAGTTTTGAAAAATTGTTAATTGGGGGGAGGAGGATTTATCTCTTCGTGTTTATTTTTTTGTGTCCGTGATGATGTTACGTGTTGTGTGTAAAATGAAATAGCTCACGTATACACTAGAGGTTGAGGGGCAACAAGGGAGGCATGAAAGCCAGACATCGTAAATCCAGTGTAGCGAAATGATATCTGACGAAGCGGTCGACAGTATTTACTATTGAGTTTTTCTGTAAACACGGCGCGTCGAATAAAGTAATCGAAGGCGGTGGCGAGGGGTGAAGAGAGACGAGGGGGTGAGCTCTCGTGGCCCCTGTGTCCGGTTGTCGGCGGCCGGTGCCGCGGGCTGAGACGGGGAGGGACGGGGCGGGCGGGGCAAGGCAGGGCGAGGCGATATGCGGCGAGGTTGACCGAAGGGGGGGGGGGGGCGTGCGCGGCAGAGGTACCTCGTGTCAAGGTGCGGGCGGATAAGACATCGATCTGCCGAGCACGCTTCTATCCTCTGCCGCCGCGGCCGTCGCCGTCACTTCCCACCCAGCTCACGCTGAGACGCTCCCACACTCATGCACGGTCTCGCCACCCGCCCACCCACCCACCCATCCGCCCACACGCCCACACGCCCGGCGGCTGCGTGCCTCCCGCATTGCAGAAGTGCGGTTCTCACGGCTCTTCCGAAGCTGCTTCGTTTCCTCCTCCGTTTCCGAGAATGAACGGCCTTCTGCCGTCGTATTGTCACTGTCCTTTCTTCTATGATATTTGATTCAAGTGAAATGGGATTCTATTGCGTCTTCAAATGCGTTCAGAATACTTGCCACTCTATTTACAGTAATTGGTGGTTTCGTGGATGTATTCGTAACATCTTCCCGTCCTCTGTTTTCCTTTCGGGATAGCTTTGCCTAATTTCTCTTTCTCATTCGAGGCGAATGCCAGAGCAGAACCCAATCAAACTACCCACCGACTGCGCCCGATATTCCCTCTTTGTCCTATCGTCACCCCTTACAGATACACATGCATGCACTACACTACCGCAGATGCCGGGAGACTAGTCGAGAGCTTAGAGCTTGCCCGGCCTGGGGCGATGCCCGCTGGAGGAGATACTTGGATGAGGAAATGCCCTGCAAGCGGATCTTTAGGTAGGCGAGCCGATCTCACCATCCAAAGTGGGAGAAACATCTCCACCTCCCGGAATAAGACGTGTACTACACTAACGGCATTAATGACCGTAATAGTTATCGTGTCCGGAAACGGCACCCAATCCTTCCCTTCGATGACATCTCTCAGCGATCTACGAATGTCATCGCCGCTAGTATTGCTTGCGTTCTTCTGTGGTTGCACGTCGACCTTTGCCTTCCCCTAGGTCTCCTCCCACGCTTCCTCTGCCTCCACTTCCGGCTCGTTGCCAGTGACTCTGAGGTCACCACCTTTTGACATCTGCCGCCTGACTCTCCACCACCACCACCATCACTTGTGCAGCTGGTCTTAACCCCGTCGCTTGCGCCATCGCCGTCGGCAAGGCAATTTTACAACACTACTATCCTCGCCACCGCCACCACATTCTCAACAGCTGGTCATTTACTGTCAATGCTTCGCTTTTGCCCCCCCTTATTTTACTATTGCTCTTGTCGTACACATTTTTACTCCCCCACCCAACGCCAGCCGCTTCCCGCCATCGCGACCGGTCTGCTGCCGTCGGCATTCTCTTTCCGCTACGTCCCCCTCCCCGTTACTACTCTCGCCGTTTCTGCGGTCCCCCCTCTGCCGCGTCGGCGACGCACGTCCCCCTTTTCCTTTGGGGCCCCCCGCCGCCCCCGCCCCCCACCGCGTACAGGTCTGCCGCTCTCCCGCAGCAGGCGCGCACGCCGACCCCCGCGCCTGGCGCACGCTTGCGGCGCGGCGCCGCGGCCCCCCCCTGGAGGCCCTTAGGTAGTCACCGCGAGCGCCAGGCAAGCGTCACGCGGCCGACAGGGAAGCGGCCAGCAGCACGGGGCCACTCGCGCTGAGGCGGAGTGTGTGCAAGTCCGAGTTTGTTGCCTTTGTACGGAACCGATGAAGGTGCTTAATTACCGAATCAGGAAACCGTCCAACCGTCGACCAAAACGACGTCAAAATCTTGACGTCGGATTGGTGTGAATAAAGGCTTCAGAGGGAGGCCGTGACGTCGTTGGGCTGTTGTCAAAAGCCGTTGGACCTGTAAGTAGGTGAAGGTTAAGAGGTTTTTCCTATCTTTTATTCCAAAGCTTTTTATATTCCACAATGTCTCAATCCTACCGTGGTAGCGTTCACAATTGACGCGTTTCTCAGCACCGAAAATTAGTTGCTCGCTCGAATCCGGCGTAGACATAGTTCTTTTAATTGTGAGTATGATATTGAAGGCACTCACTTTAATATTCCAATTGCCTGCTAGCATGAACCAACAGAGAGATTCTATTCACGAATACAACAACAATGATACTGATTGGGATATAATTAATATAATAAAGCATTTTTAAAGAAATGATCTAACTTTTCTGTCATATTGGACGATTTATTGTATTTGACGAAGGAAGAATATCATGAGTCCATGATGCACCCACTAATACTCCATACCAGACTTCGTCTTGACTTTTTTCCGGAGTAAGGACCAATGATTTGTGGCAGATTGCAACTTTTCGACGAACATGGAGTTCTACACCTTCCTCGAAGCGCACGGCCTTTGCATAATTTAGTATCTAATTAACGTGCGAAATTATCGTTTATCGCACGGTGATCGTATCTGAAGGCTGCTGCACTGTGGTTCCTTTTACTTCAGTTAGGGGCAGAAAAATTAGTCAATCTTTCAGTGTATCTCTCGTGATATAATTTTAAATACAGTGGAACGTCCATTACACTAGTTTCGATTATCCGGAAATTCAATTATCCTGATTCCGTTTCATAAAGAAGAAATACACGAAAGCAAACGCATGCCAAAATGAGGTTTATATGTCAAATTGATATGCATTACTCTATGTACTACATTATAAATTATAATATGAATGAAAAGAATATACATATATGTGTGTAAAATGCATTCACATTTCTTAATTAATACATTTGAGTATCCTTTTGTTATTCTTACGCCACATCGAGGACCTTAGTTCATTAATCGGTACTTCAATACCTTATATTCGTTAAACTTGTTCGAAGAAGCTTTTTGATTTTTTTTCTAATATTACAAAATCAACAAGGAGTCCTGCTTGCAGCTTCTACCTCAAATGTTCAAATAAGGTCTGATAACCTTTTGCGATTTCCCAGCAGTCACTTTTTATATTAACACGAAACGCGATTATTTTATGTAACTTCATATAATTGAGGAACAGCGGATGTTGCTAGTAATTTCTTTTTTCATATGTCATTTTTAGTGGCAACATAGACATGTTTATATAAACAGTCTTACATTAGCTGAAATTTGTATTTGTATTTTATAAATCGGTTATGATATTCCTTGAGTAGTATAGTGGTTACGTAAGTCTTTCATGCTCCGAATTTTTATTAGCAATACGAACATTGCTTTTACCTTTAATTGATCTTTGTTTGTCCTCATTTCTCAAAGAAACCATTAATTGGAATCGGACTCGCAACTAGCTGAAGAATTTCGATCATTTTAGGCCACGCATTGATTTTCTGGAATGAAATCGGTTATACTATATTGATAATATTCGCAATAAACTATTATTATTATTATTATTAATAGTAATAATAATAATAATAATAATAATAATAATAATAATAATAATAATAATAATAATAATAATGTGATATTTTGAGGTATATTTTATTCGTCCATGCCGGGAGAATGTGGGGTAATGGGATACCTTGAGTGATCAGCAGTTATATCTTAATGAATATCTTTACTTTTCATACTACGTTTATAAGAAAAAGTTACTTATTTTATATGTGGGACTAAAGTAAACAGCGTTCGCCTCCGCATAGCCGAGCGATGTGCTTTAACAAAATCTCGGGATTTTATATGTGGCGAAATGTTTCAATGTTATACATTTTTTCTTCAGAATTCCTCGCTTGCTGCTTTCCGTTTATACTGAAGGTGAATGTTTTCTTGGCTGTGGTGATAATGGCGATTGATTAAAATTATTTTTTCATTACAATTAAAATAAGTAGATTTCGAAAAAAAAGAAAAGAAATTTCGTTAGAAATCACCGCCACGTTTTAGCTGCAATGTTTATTTTTTTCACATGGAAATCTCTTACTTTTTAATCGGAATATAATGCCGCGAATGCCTTAGATTAAAAGTTATTATTGGAGACCTCAATATTATGACAATGTCCATGTGATATTCAAATTTAATTGACAATCACGAGATCACGACTTACTACGGATCTTTCCGTTCGGGGGTTGGTACTATTTTGTTTTCTAATTGTTGTACTTTTAGTACTAGTACGGAAAGTACGTTTCCATGTTGGTGTTCAACAAGTTAAACTTTCACGTCCTAATACTCTGTAAGTATGCATCCCTTTCTAGGCGGTCTCGAAAAAAGCGATTTTCGACTTCATTACTGCGGGAGTGGGGATGCCTCTTCAGGGTGAACAAATATGGACGAATGAAAATCTCATACGTTTACGTATTACTACATGGCTATTCACATATCGTGAATCTGTTGATGTACCAGCTATAATGCAAGAATTCGGTAACCCTCCAATAACAATACATCAATGCAAAATGATCATTCACATTGAAGTGATCCATGTTATTATGTAAGGTGATTAGAATAATCTCTCCATTAAATATTAAAATTAAGATAGCATTTTGGAAGACGTGGGGCCATTTATTGCTCTTCAACATGAACCAGAGCTTCATATATTATTAAATGATTCTGTGCAATTGTTAAAATATGTCTAAACTGCGTAAAATGGAGATCAGATATTCTCAGAAAACTTCACTACACAGGCGCTGAGCGCAAACGTCATCCTGTAAAAATTATTTAATTCCTTTGTTCCTCTCAATTGCTCGACAATATAATGAGACGGGTATTGCAGGCACTTTCGTTAATAAAATCTGTTGAATGTACGAGTCACAAATATTGGTGGACAATGGGAAACGGAACAATCTGATTGATGTCACGTGAATATTCAAACTTCGCCTCTTTTGAATGTGTGTGCTCATTCTGTGGCGTCAACGAATCTCATTTTTGTGTATGGGGTATTTTTGAAAATTTTAATAACTATGCACTAGAATTATCAGATATAAACAAAAGTTTAGTACTTTTTGTGAACGTCTAGTTTTGCTTTTCATTTCGGCTCGTTCAAGGATATGCTTGTTAGGCATAATATTCCAAGGGGTACGTGAAACTTAGAGCATTCCGAACAATTGTGGATTATTATTGAGGATTATGGTGGAAAGCTGCATATAAAGGTGTCAGAATTTACAACTTGTATTTCAAACAAATTTACTTCGTGATGATTAATGAAAATTTGAGGTACAACGAAGTGAATTTGAAGAGGAAGCAGAGATACCAAGAAAATCGAGAAAAATGTAAATGCGCGCGGTAAGTTTTGCCTACATCATTTAGCGCTTGGAGAAGGCATCCGGTTGACATGACTCGGTGAAAACATTTGTCGCCATTGCAGCGTCTCTGTCCGCGCGGTTTTAAGAGTTCGAGTCCCAGCGGTTGCTCGATTTTCAATACTGGCTAAATAATTAGGTCGAATGCAGCTAGTGCTCGGAGAAGAATTGTAGCGTCCGGCCGCTCTGATCGGTAGTTTTAGCTCTGATCAATACCAGGCAAATAGCAGGCCGTAGCAGAACAAACGAGCCACGGTCCGCCCGCGGTATTTCCTTCCTCGTTTTTGTTTCCTCTCTCATTAAACACACTTATACACACGACATGTGTGTACATGTCGCACATGTGTGTGAAGACCAGTGAGGAACATAGAGCTTGTCCCGTCTGGCGGAGATACCTGGCGAGGTAAATCCCTATGCTGACATTTAGATCGCTTGGGATTTCGTTTTCCAGCGGAGAGGAACAACACCACCTCCCGGCTATAATACGCACTTCAGTCACGGAACTAATGATCAAACTAGTTGCGTCCGGAGACGCAATTCTCATTCACTCTGTCAAGGTGTGCAACCTTCGACGCTTGTGCAGCTTCGAAATACTACAGTTCACTCTTTCCGAATTTGATTTTATATAATATTCGTTCGCAAGATCACGCTGTAAAAGTGTTTCACTTTCACTTTAGGGAGACCGGATGCATGCAATACCAAGATTATCTTCCCTTAGTTAATTTATCTTGTTTTGTTGGTATAATTCATATGAAAAATGTTTACTAATTTCAATTAAGACACCTGAAATTTCGGAAATGAGTTTATGTCCGATGCCAATGCAGTTGCCAATGCACTTTTGTTGCTATTTCATAACCAAAATATTTTAATCCCCTGGAAATCGGGAGAGCTCATTGACAAGAAAAAATATCATTTCCTGAAATTCTAAATATATGTCATTTTGAGGATAAAAATATATCTGAAAATAATGCACCCGAAGTGTTGCATTCTCATTCTATCTCCTTTCTTTCTAGATGTGAATTAGATTGTTCATTATCGTGAAAAATTTTCAAAGGTACGAATACACCTCTTCTGCTCGTATTATGCCACTTGGGCAAGGCTTTATGAGAAGCGAGAAGAACATATTTGTAATGACAACGTAGCGACCTTTCCGGAGAAATAAAAGAATTGTACGACTATTGCCACATTGTAACATCGTTTGACTGAAATTAATTTTTGCTTTGGAATATTTCTGGGACATGAATTTATTTCTTGTAGAGAAACGCGAATCTAAATGAACCCAGGACAAATGTTGGGGTTGTTGAGTATTGAGTGTGTGAAAGCCCCCTAATCGAAAGGCAGTATGCAAAGGGACAGAAAACGCTTGTGGGTGTGATATAGCGCAGTTCCCAAGTAGATCTGAGTGGTCCAAAAGGTCCGCTCCAGGCGTGTGGAGTTTTGCTCGGGCAGAGTTGAGGACGTGTTCCACCGCTGGGCTGCGCGCGCGGCGCTTCCGCCCCGCGCGGCCGGGGGGTGGGGGCGTTCGGCGGGCGGGCCGAGCGCGCCGCCGCCGCCGCCACCGCCGACCGAGCGAGTGCGCGCGCGGTAGGTCGGTCGGCGGCGGCGGGCGTGCAGATCGCCGGCTGGCTGTTGTGTGTATGTGTGTGTGCGCGCGCGCGCAGGCGAGCGGGCGCGCGGGCGCGTGCGAGCGAGTAAGCGCGAGATAGCGTGGAGGCGCGGCATGGCGTGTGCGCCGGCGGGCGCTGACGCTGGCGCGAGCGCGACGCTAACCGGCGTGCACCGCCGCGTGCGTTGCTGGTGCGCGCGCGCGCGGCGTTTGTCCTGTGCAGGAACGCGCGGCCCTGGCATGGCGCTGACGCTCGCCCCCCTGCGGCGCCGCGGGCTGCTCGTGCTGCTCGTGGCCGTCTTCGTCCCGTGCGGAGTGCTCGTGCTGCTCTCCGGACCCGGTGAGTACCCGCGCTTCGCCCCTCACAAGTCGAAAATCAAAATCCGATTGGCCATTCGTATATTCCGTCGACACATTTGAAATAACCCCTCGTTTTTAAACCTAGCAATAACAAGGAGTAAAGATCAGGTATATTGCGTATACTTTTTATTCTGTTCACACATTTTGATTGTTGACATGTTACTCAATTTTGTTGAATTAATAAATTGAACTATCAAATAATATGCTTTCTCGTTTTCACAAATAAGTTTCATTTTCAGTTTGCGCAACTGAAAAAAAATTTCCCAACAATGTTTGTTTCTAATATTTATGACAAAACCTATTTAAAATTTAAAATACGTAAAGGCCGATGTATCTTCGTATGTGTGTGATATTGACTTAAACTTTCAGAAATATTTCCAAACCTTGTTCTTATTTTTCGGTTTTCCAGTTACTAGTTCCGAATCTGCGACACGTAATTACTGTAATTCTAACAAACGCGTATGTAAATTTCATCGTGTTTTGAATAAAAGTACATCATAAATACTATCAAGGATTTTCAGCTTCCTAAAAAAAATTGAAACCAATAAACAACCGTCGGTACGCCTGTAAGCTCCCTGGTTATAGTCAGGTCATTTAAACGAAATAAAATGAAATATTGACGATGAGAACTGTTCTATGGGGCCCCCAAACAAGATATTGTTGGGGTCTCCTTTCGGAAAGAAAGTTCCTTCACATTTACTAAAAAATATATTTATTGATTTTATTTCGAATTTTAAGAAATGTATTCTGCGCGACCCCCCTCCAGGCCAGGGGCTCTTAAGTAACAGATTTTTCTCGGAGGTAAATCCAACCCCATTTACGACACTTGCGTGTGGCACTTTTATCTTGAATGAAGCTGACATTTGAAATAAACTATTATATATGCACCATAAAAATATCAAGTAATAAAAGGTATCTAAAGCAGTATTTTCCTTCAGACAACTAAAAGTATGGCCCTTCTTAATTTCATGCTCCTCATCCTTGCCCTACAGTCAGTCAGACCCGTTCCTGTCCATGGTATCAAAGAGGCTTGGATAATTTCACTTCAGTAATTTTTGTCGAATTCGCGAAATGCTTAACTTGCCCTTATTTTTTCATGTTAAAGTCGAGCTTAATTTTCAAATGCTTCGTCTTTTAATTCAATTCGTAGAGAATTCATTTTCAGCTCAATTGTTATATATGTTCCTCTTAACTCAAGCAATAAATAATTTCTTTACGTTTTTGGCCTTCGCGCTCTCAGGAATTCTCTAGAAAGTATTTTTTTTTATTTTTCATCCCAGCTTGTATCTCACCCGATCGCTGTGTACTTTTCCGAGACAAAAAGCCCTGGTGTTGGGCTGGGGAAGTCATTTGCGTCCCCGGGATAGCGCGCTGCAGATCTGGAACTTCGACCTCAGGAGACATTGGCGTATATTTATCGTCCTTCGATTCAATACAGAGCTGTCGTTATGCGTGTCCCAATTTCATAAATTCACAGGGTTTTCGTCGTTTGCATTCAAATAAACATTCTCTTCCAAAAAATTCCTTCGTTCGTCATTAAATGGATTATCTCTTCGGCGATACACATCAGTATGCTTACCGACTCAAGACCCATAAGCCCAAGGTTCTTAGCCGTTTTGGAATTACAGAATTCGTCGACATACTATTCTGCAGTAACGAAGTGCGTCTCAGCAAAATGACATAAACTTCTGGGGTTGATATTTTTAGCTTTGACGCAACTTGAATCCAGGTCTCCCGAAACTGGAGCCCACTACGGATGTTTGTGTGGCAATTGATGACGATAAACCTAACTCAAATTGCAGCGCAAGGTGTTTACAGTTACGATATCAATTTTCCATGATTGACGTCAGCACTCCGCCCCTCTGGCCAATTACAGGTAGGCAACCGCTGTGACATTCATGTATAAAGGGTATTGCAAATGAGCATTTCTTGGTGCAATACTGGGAGGCCAATCTTAAATGGTCCAGAATTTAATAAATTTGTCGCTCGGCCATCTCGAAACAAAATTCGTATTTTGTACATAAATTTCCTTATGTTTTGGCTGTTCAAATGTATCTTTGATTTATTTTCGTTGTATATGGTTTACAAATGGCGGCCATTTTTGTTTTACGCCGTGCGCCATTTTTCGCGTTTGTAGAGGTTTACTCCTTTCAAAATTATTCAGCTCTGGGTTGTTCTAGCATTCTAGAATAAAAGGCATTGGATTCAGTATACTCTGGTAGACTTTAAAGAAGTAATCGTACATAAAACAGTTTGTTGAAAAATGTAAGTAAATGTTTTGATGAATTTTTGTGCTAATCAATTGTTCGTTGAAAAAGCTGTCTAGGGTTTTCGTAGTAAAATTTACAGCTCGGAAAACACCAATTTGTTGCATATTATACAAAAAGGACACACTACAAATTGTGAACTAATGTATTATTTCTGATTATTTGCAAAGTGATAAGATATCCGCTCAGCTGTCTATTCAAAAACAGTTTTTGAAGACTCAAAAGTTCACAAAATACACTCTATTATTGATGTCTCATCTACCTAGAATAAAGCTTCAAAAACATTGTCAATTTGTGCAACCACAGAAAAAATTTCAACATCGAAGTAAACTGAGTTTATTTGGTACCATGGAAAATCACTAGTTTGCGGTAATCACTTTGAGTTGGCGGTACAACTCAAAGACCGGCTGACTTGAGCAAAACTTCAATTACTATCGACTGACCAATTCTAATAAGAATAGAATATTTATTTTGCTACTTAGGAATACATAGAATACTTCCGGTGGTAGCGTTTTCTAAGAAATTACTAAAAACACACAAAACAAACATCAAACAACATTAAAATATTAACATGTTACCAAATACAATTTTACAAAATTAATCTATTAACCATATTTACTTAGTCTAATTTAAAATTTTTTGACGTTCTGAGGGAAAGTCTCCAGCACTGCAGCAGGTAATTTGTTCCAATTTTGTATCGTTCTGTTTACAAATGAGAATTTACCTACATCTGTTCTGTTTTCTTTGCCGAATTTTGAAACCATGATCCTTCCGCGCAACTTAAGTTTGTTTTGATAGTCTTTCCCGTACTTCACCCCACAGACGATCCCCTCTTATTGATTTGAATAATGCCCAAAGACGCGATTTCTCTCTGCGTTTTTCCAAATGTTCCTACAATATAAATTCAAAATTTGAACGTCCTCTCCTAACAAATTTTGCAGCATATTTTTGTACTTTCTCGAGAGATTTTATTTGCCCTAAACGATAAGGGTCCCAACATATGGAGCCAAATTCTAATATCGGACGTACTAGAGACGTGTACCCTAATTCCCTTGATTTTCCACTTCCTTTTCCAAGTATTCTAATTACAAAGTGTAATGCCTTCCACGCCTTTTTCACTACATAATTTACGTGTTCTGTCCAACTCAGATCCTCATTTAGTACAATTCCGAAATATTTACAGCATTTAGCCCTCGGAATATCCTGATTTCCTAATTTATATATGATATCGTCTGTCTTTCTAGAACGCGCGAATCTAATTAACTTGCACTTGCTGGGATTTAATTTAATTTCATTTCATTTATGCCCATGATTCTAGCTTATCTAAATCAACCTGCAATATTTCTGTATCATTTGTGTTCTTAATTTCCCGATAAATTATACAATCATCTGCAAAAAGACGTATTTTTGATTGAATTCCCTGCCAAATATCATTAATATACGCTATAAATAACAACGGACCTAGGACACTTCCCTGTGGCACTCCGGACGTTACTTCCGCCCTCGAAGAGAAATTTGACCCGATTCGCACCCGTTGAGTACGCGAGCTGAGAAATTTTCGAATCCAGAGAGCAATTCTTCTGTCTACGTTAAGCTTACTAATTTTTTGTATTAATTTATCATGGGGAACGAGGTCGAACGCTTTTGTGAAATCTATAATAATTGGATGAACAATGGAATCTTCATCGAGAGAATCAGCAATGTCCTGACTGACAGTGACTACCTGACTCTCGCATGAATATCCTTTTCTAGAACCGTGACACCGAAAGGTCCTTGACACTGAAAGGTCCTTTGCAACTTTTGTGACCAAAATATAAATGCAATTAAGTTCTATCTACGTTCCGAAAAACTGTCGCATAAAACAAATAGGTTCTGAAAAAACAATGGCAAGTACCCAGGACAATAGCCGGTACCATCAGCATCGGCAGCGTGTAATATTTGACTCAAATTCCATTCATGATCGTATAATTTCAAATTATATAATATTATTTTTGTCCGAATGCCTAAAAAAACTTTTCCGCATTACAAGCTTTTGCGATGTTCTTAGTTCATAAATGTGAATAAATTTTACAACCTTCTAGGGTGTCACTGCAGTGCCTCTGACCGGGGGGTCCTAGGTTCGAGTACCGACGGTGGCAGGATTTTCGACACTAGCTAGAAAGCTAGGTCCAATTCAGTCCATGTCTGGGGGAGAATTCTAGTCGACGGCTCCTCTGATCGGTAGTTTTCAGTGGTTCCTCCGATCAAAACTAGGCGAATGCCGAAGTAGTACTCTAAAAACGGGCCACACACCGCGCGCCATCTTTCCTTCCCCTTCTATAACCTATCGTCATCCTTTATTTACACACTTACATGCAGTACACTACCATACATGCCGGGAGACCGGTCGGGAGCGTAGAGCTTGCCCTGGCTGGAGCGATGCCCTGCTGGTAGCAGATACCTGGTTGGTGAAAATTCCGCTAGCCATTAGGTAGGTCGGCGCCGGCTCTCACCACCCAGTGGGGGAAGATCACGAACACCGCCTCTCGAGGAAAGAGCATGCAATACACTTACAGAACTAATTGCCTCTGCAGTTGATGCGGCCGGAATCACTAATAAATCAGTTATAAACTGATAGTGTAGTACTGATAGTCGTGTAGAAAGGTCGAAAATGACCACTTTTACCCTATGAACTTATAGTGAGAAATTTCGCGAAAACTTGAGTTGCACACGTGATGTTTGCAAGTGAAAGTTAGGCAACTTCTTACGCACAGGTTTTCAGCTGGCACATGGAATCTTAGGCTGCGTCAGTTCGTGACCTGCAGAACACCTGTGCATAAGGAGTTTTCTAACGTTCGGGGGCAAATATCACATCCATATCTTCGTCTTGTGAAATTTTTCATGAGACGAATGTGTTGTTAGATGTTTGTACTTTGGCTAAATGTGATCATTTTCGATCTCTCTAAATGTTTAAGAAATTTAAAACATTTATTGATACATCTGTATTTATAGCAGCAAATGTTTAATCGACAGTATTGTTGAAATTCCGTTCAACAAAATTATATATTTCTCATGATTCATGCATCATCATAAACCTGCTCATACGTTTTATAGGTCCGATAGCCAATTAAAATGTTGCATTAGTGAGCACTATTTCATTGGCATGCTTCCTAATTTTTCAGCACCTGACCTCGGGCAATATCGTTTTCCAGAAAATACATTTAAGAAAGTATTGGAAATATAGACACAACATTTTTTTCTTATTACACAATAAGAAAAAAAATATTGCTTTCTTGATTGAAAATTATGACCTGGGAACTTCGATTTTGAAACCGTGTAAGATACCCAATTCATGCTTCGGAATTTAGAATAAGTTACCCAAGCACTGACTTCGCAAGCATAAACATATCCTACAAGGCTTTAGAACCTGTACAAGAACAACAGCAACAAAATCACATGCTTCGGAACCAAGTCACTCACGCGTGGTGCGGTATTGGACACCTATCGGGTGTGACCTTTATGGCTGGGGCCAGTTCAAGATTTTGAACTGAAAGTGAAATTTTCATCTTAGAATAACGTAATTAACTGTTATGGCAATTCGTTCCAACTTTGTGTCTATCTTTGGATGTTGTACGCCTCGCGCTCTTTCCAATGAGATGTGTTATAAAGCATCTTTTCTCTCTAAAAGTAGGCCGAATATACCATATTTCGGGATTTCAAAATCCTCCAACTTCAAACTTAATTTGTGAATGATAGGTAAGAGTTAGAAGGTTGAACTTATGCAGGTCGTCGCATTATTATGTTTTGCCCTAAATTTCATCTTTCTAACTCGAATATTGCGAATGCCTTACAACGTTAAACGCTCAATTTGTTTTGATCACTAATTGTTTTTGGCGACTTAGCCGACATTTACACGCTGTATATTACACAGATAAAATTGATATTAGTCTTAGAAGAGAGCGGTAAAATTGTAGAAGTTAGCTCAATTTAATTCGTTTAGAAATAACGGGCAAGGAAATATTGTATTTCAAATTTGCCATAATCTTATGGTCGTACATCATCATGGGATCAAATCTGAACATCTGAAAACCTTTTTCTAAAACTTTCTTTGAGATATGTAAAGCTAAAACGTTACAAACATTCTTTGAGATATGTTGGCATGCACATACAAAATTTCATAAAAATCCGTGATAGGAGTGCGGTGCACTTTCCACGATCAGTAAGACGTCCCGGTGAGTGACACTACACAGGCATGGGCAGATTGAGACGTCTGAGACATCGCAGCCAGTACTTGCATGGAATGACTCAATGGTGTTACCTAATAACTTAATTGGATCCACTGTCAGCCACTGCGACCTGTACATTTATGTTGCGAATCTCATCACTTCAGATTCAAACTGTACGCCTTTTGACGTTCACTGAAGCGTTGGAATGTTCATTTCCAGCTCCCGCATAAAACATTGCCACTTCAAATCTGGATGCATTTTTATTAGTGTAAATCTTCGTAGAGGTACCTGTATATACTTCTGTAATGTGTCGTTCATAAACACCGATAAATCTTAAAACTGTATGTGGCATGTATGAACAATTTTTATGATAATCTTTCAATCATTGAAGAGCTTATATCCAAAGCGTCTTAATACAAATTTGATGATTTGTAATATTTTTGTAGGAAATGTGCTTTGTGCTTTTAAGTATTATTGTTTGGTCCTAAACTTCTCTTATCACTTTCAAATGGTTTTGAAAATGCGTTTTTTTTTTGTGTATTATTGTTTGTATTATACATTACACACTACTGGTCACGTGATATTTAATCACATTTTACGCTACGCTGTGTAAAAATTGTAATAGATGCACTTTCTCGCAAGGATGTTGTATATGTATTTGTTCTACGTTCTGGTTTGGACATGGTTGTCAAGTATTCTATTGTTAAAACGTTCTCCTTCAAATTTGGGTATGCATTTGCTATAATACTATCTTGGAGAAATTTGATTTATTTGTTCGAGATTCAAGTAATAATTCAGGCCAATTTCACAAT
Source organism: Teleogryllus oceanicus (assembly GCA_964035755.1). Classification (NCBI taxonomy): domain Eukaryota; kingdom Metazoa; phylum Arthropoda; class Insecta; order Orthoptera; family Gryllidae; genus Teleogryllus; species Teleogryllus oceanicus. Next base: position 227,529,234 of record CAXIVR010000001.1, on the reverse strand, counting down.
CGCTGGGGCACGCAGTGAAGGCGCTTAATCCTTGACTAAGCGGCGGGTTGCTTAGAGTGCAGGGGCGCTTGAGTCGTCATAAACGAATACATCATCATCAACAACTCCCCCACATGGCCGATTAAATTCAAACCACTCTAAGTCCCATTACTAATAAGAACAAAGTGTGAACATTTCAGCGAAATCAGTCTAGAAGTTTTTTCCGTCTGTTGTGCAACACTCATACGCACATTTCCTTTTATTTATACAGTAAACTCTCGTTAGCACGAACTCGCTTAACTCGAATTTCGCTGTAACACGAACAAAACTGCGGTCCCGGCAGGGGATTACGGTAACATGGGCATTTCTAATACTCAGATAACACTAATTTTTATAACACGAACTTTATATAGATAAGTCATTTATCCACTTGGCGTATTCGGAGACTCGTACAAGGCACGTGGCTCATAATGGCTGCGCCCTTGACGCTTGTGTTTACTTGGAGGTTTATGGTGTTTCTTTTCAGTTCCTTAAAAAATAATAGACCAAAGGTTAGTTTTGAAGAAATATATCTTCACTCAAGACAGCGTGAAAATTTGTACTAGTACCTTCACCCTTCGCTATATGTAGCTTAAAGACAATTCAGATATTACGGAATAGCATAATGCTATTTCATTCTGGCAAAAAGTTATGCATAGAAATGTAACAAATGCAATAGATGACTCCTCCCATGAAAAAAAAAAACTAACTTCCTGAATGACTGCCACGAAAATACAATTAAAAATGTATAAATTGCAATATTAACATGTATCATGCTATTATTCTCGTACTTAGGACTTCCTTAAATTATTTTTCCCTGGAAAACTTGTCTCCAGATCCTGTGACACTGTTTTACCACTATTAAAGGTAGGGGGTTTTAGAGTGTTGGTACCAGTATTGACAATATTGGTATATGGACAAATAGTAAACAAAAACAACTTAGAATGGTAGCGCTATTTTAAAATGTACTTTTTGAGAATTAAAAAAATTTTATTCTTGGGGTTGCTAATTCATTGACTCAAGACGCCTTGGAAATAAGCTCTTCAGTTGACATATCTTTTCCTTCCTCAAAGGTACCAAAATTCCAATATAAGAACTGGTGCACCCTTTAATTATTCTAATGTCGTCTGAATGTGAAACTGTGGTCATTAGTCATTGACTGAACATTAAATGAGAAGTCTTCATATTTGAAATGTCACATTTCTTAACTCTTCCTTGCTGCTTAGCTGTTCGAATATCAAGAGGCAAAAATCGATGGAATTTACCTGGCATTTGTGATCTTCCGGAACAAAATGCTGAGTGCTTTATCCCCAGATAATCGCAACCATCCATCCATAACCTTCATTTCAATGTTGAACAATCCTTAACATTAGAATAATTTTCTCGTAGTTTTCAAAATTTATCTTTGTCTGATGTTCACAGTGTTGGTGTATCGGTGTTGGAGAATAGAAAAGCATCTCTGCATGAAAATGGATAAATTACAGACTACCCGAAAGATGTGTAATTTGTTACATTTTGTGGTCCCTTTCATTGTAAGTCGTACTGCCTGTCATTGTGAGATGAAATACCTCGCATATTACTGATATACAACTAAAAGTACGTTTCAGAATATAAGTATTCGAAAATTATATTATGGATCATGTCACTATAGTAAGAAAAGGAATCTTGAAGTCGTAAGATCAGCTTCAAGATTACTAGATTATTGAAAGCGCTTGTAGTTTATTAAAAGAACATTCTGAATTTTTAAATTGGTTCCTTCAAGTTTCTAAATATCATTCTTGGGATGCTGCCACCGTTTTCAAACTTCAATGTAACGAAAATTGAAAGATCCTTGTTACGTATCATAGATGGTGTCGAGGAAGATTCTGTACTTAAGATGTCATTGGGTTACTCTAGTATAGTTTGTGGGATGCACAAGTCGCAATGAAGGGTTGGGTGTAAATTGAAGTGACGCCTGATAGTTTGTTTACGCTCTTCCAATAACGAGGTGATAACATTACCCACTGTTGAAAGACACGGATGCTGTATCTCGGCAGAATGAACGATATCAACCGAAGGAAGTCGATATATTACTTTATATTCTCTCTTTAAAACTTTATAGATTAAAAGCATATTTTATGAGTTCATTTTTTGATACTGAAGGCATATTTCCTCAGTTTACTCCTATATGCTCCGTTACAACTAATTATGACGCATGTAAAACAGTCGGTAAATTATCATTCTAGTTTCGGTGATCAAAGTAACTAGTTATTGCACGCCTAACTTTAGTGCGCTTCTGTGCAATGAATTGGAAAATTACGTCAATGAATTTGAATGGGGCGTATTTGCAACTGATGAGTTTCTTTGACCAATTCCACGCCCCATAGAGTGTCATACACCGCTTTTACATCTTCAAAGATGCCTAGTTTCAAAGAGACCTCCTGTTGAAATAAAGGAGAACATTTCATGCAATATTCTGGACTAGTTATGTTCCTTATTGGCTGTCCTCCGCTTTGCAGCCAGGGGCCTCAGTGCCTTGCCGTAGTCATTGCGATCAAATAAATCTTCTTCGTGATAGTAATCACTTGATTACTGTGTAATTAACATGACTACGATTAATATTAAATAATGTGTATTAGTAACTCGGATATAAAAGTTGGTAGACTTAGTCCGAGAAGAAATAAAAATCTTTTAACCGCACGTACAAAATAAATCCTGCTAGCAATCGTGAGCACACTCCGTGACACAAATACGACACAAGATTTGTATTACAAGAGAGCCAAACTCCAAGCGGTGGTATTACCAGAATACGTTTCCGAACCGTAAACAGAAACAAAATCTCTAAATAATATTTGTGGAATTCTTCTTTGGGACATGACAAAATACCGGGAAGAGAGGTGGCGCTGGGACTCAACTGATTGTCACTGCAGTGCCCTGGCCGGGAGGTCCTGGGTTCGCGACCTGACGGTGGCAGGATTCTCGACCCTAGCTACATGGCCGGCTTCTCTGATCGGTAGTTTTCCTTGGTTTCTGCGATCAACACTAGGCGAATGTGGGAGCAGTACTCCACCAAACGGACCACGGACCGCGCGAGATCTTTCCCTCCTCTTCCTTGTCCTATCTTTACCCCTTACTTACACACTGTCACGCACTTCACTACCACACGTGCTCTTAGACCGGTCGGAAGCTTACAGTCTGTCCCGGCTGGGATGGTGCCCCGTTGGTGGGAGATACCTTGTGGGGGAAGACCCCCACGAGTTGACGGTTGGTCGGCGCCAGATCTCGCAATCCAGCGGGGAAGGACTCGCTGCCACCTCCCGCGATAAAAACATGCCCGACACTAACGAGACTAATGATAGCAGTTCACGTACCCGGAAGCACTAATGAATCAATCACCATGACAATATATCAGAAGGTCCGTTTAGTTCAGCAGTAGGATATTAATTCGCAAAATGTGCAGATCCAAAATTGATCCATAATTATATTTTATATCATTTATTTCCTTAAAATTAAGTCAGCCTTTGATTTAATGATACCTTTAACTTACCCATTATATCAAATTCAGATTTTTTCACCAAAGCCGCTTAACTGGCATCGAAGGACATTCGTAAAAGAGATGACCATCATTATTCCAAAGCGCTATGGCGTTAGTACCCTGAAATCGTTCGTCCTGGCCCATATTAGCCGATTATTTGGGAGATTATGTTATTTCTTTTCTATTCGAAGCATTTACGTTTAATTATTCCGTGTATTTAGTCCAGTTTTATGACATCATGCTTACTTCCCGTTTTTTCAATAATGTTGTGTGTTGTCATTTTTATTCAATAGGTTCTCGATTGTGGTTGTCTCCTTTCATAAAAATCAAAACTTATCACTAAATCAATCGATTATTTTGCAAATGAACATTCTTGCCTGAGGTATGGCATAATATTTTGGGGAAATTCATCTTATACTGCTCAGACGTTTAAATAGAAAAATATACGAATAATAAGCAATCTATTTTTTTTCTAAACTGATTTGACGGTGGAAACATATTTTCATGGGATATTGAAATTTATAATTACAACACAAGTCGTAGAAATCTAGTTCATCAGTTGTCAGTATCAATCACTCGTTACAAGATATCATTTAATACAGGGTTATAATTAAACTTTCCAGACAGAACACGTTATAACTAGGAAACGAATTATAGTAGAAGTACCAACCTTGCTAGTATTAGTGTCCAGAATACGGGGTGCTGTGATTTCTATGCGTCACAGCGCCATCGGCCAGTTCCAAATATGGCCACCAGATGCCATGATCAGGTGTTGTGCTGAATATTCGCACACACCGGACCAGTCGCCGCGCCGTGCACTTGTTTTTATTTTTTTAATTTATTTATTTAGTCAAAAACAGTTAAAAACTGTATGTGACGTATGGGGGTAATTCGTAATCATCTTAACGAATCTACATGGGTTTGGAAAAACGGAGCAGGGCATTATTGGTGAAACTCTTATCCAAACAACAGTAATGCTGCAGCTGCACATCGAGAATATAACCGGCTGAAAGGATTACGGAAGGGTCCTCTTTCCCCACGTGCTTTGCGGACATGATGAATTTCGAATCAACTGGGGAACTAGGTGTCGCTCTGGGAAGAGACCGACGACCGGTGGAACCACAGGTGGTTGATGAAATCGCTGTTGCTCTGGCCGACAACGCTTCGTGCAATTCCCGAGCGCCAAGCAGTGCGCCTGCTGTGTCCCGACAGTTGAACACCCCGTGGGTTAATGTACGGAAGGTCCTTCGAACAATTCTCGAACGGTATCCGTACAAGATCCATATTGTATTGGTGCTTGGACGCACACCCTTTTGACTTCGCTCTCCAGTTTTTCGCAAGGGTTGAAGTTGAGGCCTGACCTTGGACCATCTTATGGACAGACGAGACACATTTTTCTCTGACGGGTGAGGTAAACACACAGAATTGCCAAGTGTGGAGATCTTCACCGCCTGACAATGTACATGAATTTACTCTGCATTGGGAACGTGTCACCGTATGGTTTGGCTTCGCGACGACGTTCATCATGGGCCCATTCTTTTTGAAGAGGCTGGCGTCCAAAGACCAAAGACGTGCATTGTAACTGGCCAGCGTTACTGCAATACGCTTCGCCAGTGTGTCATATCAGGCATATCAGCACTATGCCTGATCATGGCACCTGGTGGTCATATTTGGAAATGGCCGGTGGGGCTGTGACGCATAGAAATCATGCACCTTATACTGTGGATAGTAATACAGGCAGCGTATAGGCGACACTGACAGTTCGATGCGCTGTTGCCTCGCATTGCTACGCACATGGAACCACCTACATGAGAGTTAAATGAAATCTCAAAACATTAACACTTACCGACAGGCGATGAGACGTCTTGATATCATGATCATAACCTTTGCCACAACCGAACCTCCCAAACCCCGTTGAAAACTTGAAGCGTCAGCTCCAGGTGGCTTTGATCTCTATTGGGGGCTATTTCCGGTGCAGCTGTAACTCTACCCACAACATTGTCGGGAAGTAATAATATTCTGCCGTTCACCTTTTCTGCCTCGTAATATTCGCAAAAACATACAAAAAATCACGATCCTCTATAACACTATTCCACGTTCGCGCGATGTATGGGGCGTAGCCCTCACGAAACTCTCAGCCTCGGACCAATACACTCGGCGCTCGGAAGTCACACACCAAATGGCCTGGCACGCATCGGCAGACACACATTTCATTCGCACTTACTGCTGTTGATGGGGTTTGCCCGCTTCTCGAGCCACTTCGTGTGAATCAGATGAACGGCAACGCTGAACCCTGGCTATGAGAAAGTAAACAAATACTCTCAAGCTGATTGCTTCAGAGCAGGTCACATGACGTACCACAGCACGTGGCGAGAGAACTGTCAGAATCGCTTATACGCTGCCGGTACTATAGCAAATTTGGTACTCGTCCTATAATTCATTTCCTTTTCATAACGTATTATGTTGGGAAAGTTTAATTATAACCACTCTGCACATGTACATTACAATGCATTGCCAGGAGGCATTAAACAATTAAAATGGGTACACATTTAAGTTAAAAGTAAAATATTTTCTCCTTCGCAACTGTTTCTGCGCAATTCGCGACTATACTGACCATCAAAAAGAAAAATGAGAAGAAATAAAAGAGATCATCTTCTTCAACATATTTTTATTAAGATTGATTAAGATTAATAAAAATAATATGGTGACGAATATGACCTCTTTTATTTCTTCTCATAAGAACGTCAACACCACCAAATCAGAAGGGGTGTGTGTGTGTGTCTATATATATATATATATATATATATATATATATATATATATTAATTTAACAATGTAATGCATTAATTTACATTTGTATTATATAATTAAAAATTGGCTATGACTGTTGACTTTCCTTCAAACAGCAGTGTAATCTAGGGTAGATGTATTTACTTATTTGTCAAACTTTTCTCAATTCAAGCACGAACTGAGTCAACTTCTATTTGCTTCTTTTGAGGTGATTTTGTACAATTATCACATTTCTTGTTGAGACATGTCGAAGCAACTCATTTGAAAGAACAAAATTTTTGCTTACACAGTTGTTACTGTAGAAAGTAATTTTGTTAGTGCAGAGATGAGAATTCAAATAGCAAATTAAATGATTTGTAATTAAAGCCATAAGTACTGTAATTAAAGACATAAATCCCTCCTCTTCATTCCAGAGGTAACAGGACACGTCCTTTGAATTTACATAAAATATTGCAAAATTATGAACACACAATTTTACCTTGAAATAAACAACTGACATATTCAGTGATGAAGTTTTACAGCCTGAGCATTTATTGTAACTGCAGCAATTTTTGTGTAACTTTCTATCAATTCCCGTTTGCCTTTGTTTTTCTTCACAGGCTTCTTTCCGTGTTCATTATAATCATCAGATATGTATCCTAAATTATGACTCACTCAAGTGTCACACTGATCATTTTTTGGCATAAAGAAAAAAAACTTATTTCAAATTTGCATCGCCCTCGGTGCTCCGTGTGCTTCTGTTATGGGTGAGAGCTCCTTACGCACTAAAACGTTTGGAATGACACGGAGGAAGGCTCTGATGCTACGTATTTTTGAAAAAGTAAATGGATGGCTTTTCAAGAATTAACGATTAACGAAACAAACAACAATTAACGATTAATATGACGATGAACGAAGTTGCGTTAGTTTATTTTTAGCGTCAAGTGTCCCGGCAATATAAGGAGCGGGGACACAACAGCGCGGCACAAATGGGAGGAGTTCTACGAAACCACGCTCCAATCAGCGTATTTAATCTTGTGACGATTAATTGGACGCCTCGGCAATGCTTCCTATTTTTACTTTTCGAGTCAAAAAATTCTCGGGTATCAAGTAGTCATTTACGTTCCAGTCAAACCCTCGCATTTTTTGAAAATGTGACATACGCGCTTTTCACGAAGATGCTGCGCACTCAAGAACTCCTAAAATTTTCTTCTGAAGATATGAGGTTTTCCTCGGCTTCTGAAATACGAGGTTTTGAAAAATACTATTTTTAGCCATAAAAATAGTTTATATACACTCTTTTGCTATCTGATAAAGTCAGATGAAAGGAATTTTGTGCACTTGAAAATTGAAAATATGTACAAAGTTGAGATTCGAGGTTGCATATTTTAGCCATCGATTCTCTCATGTGCCCCCTCTCTCCTGCCGGGTCTTCACTACTTAACATTTAACATCATGTTAAATCCAATGTATTGCATTTGACATGGATATCTGCTTTGCTAGTGACATAACATTTTAATATTTACTTTTATTTTAATATTTATTTAATATTTATTATTTAATATTTATATTTAATATTTACTTTATTATTAACTTTTTAATATTTTAAACTTCCCCTCCGTTGGGTCATGGACAACGTGCTAGCTTTCTGTGAAGCAGACCGGGGTTCGATTCCCAGCCGTGGCAAAAATGAACCTGTCGCTTTCTAATACAAATCGTTACAGTTTTGTATAGCTGTGTGCGAAGGAAAGAGCTCAGGCCAAGAAACCTAGTTACAATGTTGGGAAAATGACGTGCTCGTCGCCACATGTGCTCCTTACCCCAGGTGTGGATAACAAAAACAGGGCCCATACCTGGGAACGCCTTAGCTGGCAAAAGTCGGATTACTCCAACCCTAAAGTGCCAAATACATACAAACGTACATAAACCTACTGTTTTTGAGACGTACATACACACGTTTAAACTTACTGTTTTTGAGACGTTGTCCCTTTTCCAGCATGACTGAGAAGCACGTTAAGTCGACTAGGTGAGGTAAAGTCAATCAAGTAAGTTAGATCAGATGTTTCTAGTTGAACTTCATTTAAGGTCCTGCAGTACCCCGGTCAAGATGTACTTCCAACTACGATATTCGGCGTTCTAAATACTCTCAGAAGTAAAATGTAATGGCCAACGGAGAAAACAATGGACTTCCTGGAAGCGGTGACAGCGCGCCCAAATATAGGGAACATTATCTGAAATAGGGATGGAAAAAAGTCTAATACCTAAGCAACTCCTCTTCTGCACACCTCGAGGGAAAAAAGCTTTGGTAGACCCAAAAGAAGATGGAGTGATAAACGAGTCGCAACAGACAATAAGTGTAATGCCTGAAGAAGATTGTCTGAAATTAGTGTAGTTGAGTGCTTCATAAAAATGTAACGGAATGCCCACTTGCCGTCCACCAACTCGAGCTTTACGCGAAGGGCTGCGTGTGTAAACGTCTTGCTGTGTATACTTGAAATCAACCAAGAACTCTTCCACGAATTAACGGGATGGGTGGCGCTCGCCCTATCACTGAGGACAATAAACGTAGTTCTTAACATAGGAATTCCTGTATGAGTATTGAAATTAGTTCTTTTCAATTTACACGTAAATTAAAACTAAGCGTTTTTGTTTAATACCTATAAGCTTGCGGTGCCCAATTTCAGCTTTCTCTTGAAGTTTCCTCACCCCTGACCCCCTTGCTCACCCATATCCCATTTTCACTGCCCTGCCAGCTTCGCTCCCCCTTTCTCTCGGAATCTTGTCATCTGCCCCCGGAGCACGCCGCATGTGCGAAAGCGATCGGAAGGTCATTCGCATGCTCTTTGCTCTGACGGCTCTGATCCCCTCCCCAGGTCTTTGAGAAGTTGACTAACATCATGGAGCTACAAGTCCCTCTGCCGTCCGCTGGAAGCCCGCGGTTTGTTCTTGCTAATGCTTTAGCATTGTGGCTCCAAGGTATAAGAGGACTTACTTTCAGAAGGGACCACTTTGACTGGTCGGGAAAGTAATGAACGCTATGGAAGGCGATGGCATTGCTAGAGATGAAGCCATTTGCAAATGAGCTAACAGAAAATGAACGCACCAACAAAATGAGTGCGTGGACGTAACTTAGTGTGATATTGCCAGCAGTGACTGAGCAGTATCTGGGAAAGCGGTCCCTTATAGTAATCTTTCTGTAGCATTGCAGCGTTGACCACCAGGCCCGCAGTAGTACACGCGCTAATTATTCTCTCGTTTTTTATTTGCAGTTAATGCTAAAAAAAATATGTTTCGATTATAACTCAGGAGAGATTATTATTGTCGTAAGTTATAATCGCATCATAGCAAACCTCACCACTTGTTAACAAGCCATTGTTGCAACATTCAACTTATGCAATTAAGATGTTACATTACTCAACATAGATAAAATTAAAATTTATACTTAACATTTAACAACAAGTTAAATGTTAAGTAGTGGAGACTCAACTTAACGCAGTTCGTAGTTCCACGCTTGCTTACACAGTCGACTTTGGTTATAGTGAACTTCTGGGGACTCACATTTTTGATTCACTGTGCCCGATGGTATCAAAATTAAATAGAATTTCTCTGTAATAATTGAATTTATTAATATAGAGATACATTAACAATACGAACTAAAAATTTCAATATCTTTATTTGTCCTTAAAAAATTAATTATTTTCAGTTGTTTGCTTTGTATGTTTTTCATTAGTAAGTTCTCTAGATCCTTCTCCAGAGTTCGTCCTCTCTCCATACTTGATTCTGCATTGTCAATTGTTTCTAAATATCATAATGCAGTCTTGGAACCCTTCTAGAGGGAGTTTATGTCTTGGCACCCTCGAACGTTAAAGCACTATCGATCTTTTGCTCATGCGCAGTTCAAATTTCACATCACTTTGGTGCATCTGCGCATGCGCAGAAGATCGATAGCGCAGCCCGCTGTGGCATGCACAAACTAATGCCTCTTCTACTGCTGGAACACCGTCCCACTCTCCGAAGGCCCTTTTACTCGTCTAAGAACTTTTACTCGTCCAGATCCTTTCGGTAGCGGCATGACGTAAGCGGCTAATGAAACTGATCGCTTTTCCGCGCGGCGCGGTGGGTATCGCCAGGCACGGGGCTGTGGCAATCGCGGGTTTTCTGCCTCCTACGTAGAAAACAACGCCCTTTGTCCCGCGGAATATAACACCAAGTTTGAAACTGAACCAAGCCATCGCGCGTATCCGCCGTCAGGTGTAGCCCACGCAGGTTACGGCCTTTGTTTCCGCAGTGAAACTGAGTGGCACAAGGTCATCACATCAGCAAGGATTCCAAGTCCGCTACCTTTACCTCGGGGAGGCTTCTTCAATTATGGCTTTTGGCCGACAATATTTTTTCCAAGCTGCCTAGTGCTGGAATTTGTGGCACTGAGATTTGTTCTTTACCAGGACGTTCGTTCACTATAGTCGAGGTTCAGGTTCACTTTAACCGAATCTTCTTGAGCCTATTTGTAATGTAAGTGAAACGCGACCGGTGACTTAAGTTCACTACAACCAGGAAGTGCACTATCAAATACCACAATGCAGGGTAAAAATGGACAAAATATGCTCATCAAATTTTTGTTGACTTTTGTTTTTTGCCTTTTCAATCCTTTCGCGATTCTTTAACATTCTTTCGATATTGTCCTTTGTCAAATTCATCATTTTGCACATCATTCATCATTCATCATTTTCAATACACATCTGCATCAACACTTTCGACAACCTAATACCAGAAAATACCTACTTGATGGAGTGATATATACTTAGAAATTTAATATTTTCTGGGACACGAACCACAGTGTTCAAATGTATGGTATAATACATGTATTTTATAACAATAAGCAGCAAAGACCACTACATGCTGCCTGGATATGAGAATATATTTTTATACAAAATATTGATTTATTTCAATATTAACAAATTATGGAAAACAATGAATGAAAAGTACTTAATACGCTAGTCAGTTCAAATATGACATTAAATAAAAAGCGTCTAATCGTGCATTATGCATGAGTTTCTCCAAAAACTACCAAAACATCCAAACCTTTTCTACTGCATAACTGTTTCTATACAATTAGAGGCTATACCGATCATCAAAGAGTAAAGTAAAATTGATTGTAACTATGATATTTAATGTATTAGTAGCCTGTCTAATTCTAAAAGACTAAATATGCCTGTAACAAGTAGTGTACATCAGCTTCTGGGTCAATGTCCCCGTCTCGAGAAGGTGTTTCGTGCAGTTTACGTGATCGTTTGGGCGACTTCTGGGAAGGCCCCTGGTTTTGATTCTTGATTCTGGACATAAATGCAACTTAACTATATGGGCACGATTTTGTGAGTTCAAAGGGGAATGCACTAGTTATTCAAATTACCATTCTCGTGTTCCGCGGCAGTAAGTAAATTATCTATATAAGATTCCTATATGCACGTCTAAAAAACAATACTTTGTCAAGAGTTGCACTTTGTTGCAGCTGGAACTTCTTGGAATGATTAATAATAACATACTAACAGAATGAGCCGAGCCCCAAGCCCGTAAAACCCCAACAATTTTTTTAAAAATCAGTTCAAATTTTTACGTTATTGTCAACAGAACTAAAATTTGTGGCAATTTCTAGGAACTCTGAATTGAATTGTGAATTAAAACTAATTGCTATGAAAAATAATTTCATGTAGGAAAACAAAACGACCAATTTCAGAGAAAACAATAAATATGCAATGACAGCACACTTTGAAATTTCATCTTGGCTTGACGGCTCGCACTTCGGCGTGGAGACCGAACGGGGAAGCACCAACTTTACAAGCGTGTCTCACGAGAGGGAGGCCAACAATCAACAAAATGGGTGCAAAACACGTGACTTTGAAGTGTTTACTTCACATTAGGATGCTCCGAGAGTTCATTTATGAAAGTTGAAAAATTACATTTTCGCCACCGAATCGGTTCACAGAAACCATAGAGAGCCGGTGGGGTATCGTGGTAACGGATCTTTTGATCTCCGAAAATAACGTTGAAACCTTCAACCCTTGCTGCACATTCTAGGTCACCTGTCAGTCGATGAACCAAATTCATGGGATGCCGGAAAGTTTAGCGAAATGAGTCGCAGACATTGGCGAATTATGATCATTATTCTTAATACCGCACTTCATGGAAGCTACCCTTAGCATTGTATTTTATTTTGAGCTTTTCTGAAATCCCAATGCTATGAAATTTCGTCCTTAATAATTGTTCTATAAGACAATTACACAACCCTCCAACTTCTAGATCATTAACACACTCAATTTTCACAAATATTTGAGAGAAGCGTAACTTACGAACAACCAGAGAAAGACTATTCACCGCAGTATTTTGCTGTGCCTACCGACCGTCCAGACGCGCATCCTCCCCTCTCCCCGCCCTTGAAACATGAGGACTATGTTGTCGCGGCTGTCATGCGGCGCCTTCGCCCGCACTAGCGAATTCTCTGGGCAGCATTAAGAACTGTTTGAAACTTCTCACACTAACGGACTTCTTAGCGCTTATGGATGCGGAAGACTGACTGGCTCTCGTATGGAAAACTTATTTTTTTCTATGTTTTAACGCTTTCAATCTCTCAATAACTTTTTAGAGGATTACCAAACTTTTGAAATATTTCTTATACATCCCCCATCTCGATCGGGTTTTTGTCCAGTTTCCCTGATCCATAGAGCAAATGCTGAGATGGCCCCTTGATTTGCTTTTGGACGTAAATGTTGCTTCACTATGCGCACGTTTTGTTGAGCTTTCCTTTTGCTTATAGTGGTAGTAGAGCTTAGAGTGAGTTTCTAATTAGTTAGCAATACAGAAAAATCAAATCTGCAGTTCGTTTACCGTTACAAATAAGTTTTCTATAACTTGGAAACGAAAATATCTAGTTTTGAAATTTAATCTCTGCTTTATTAAATTTTATTGTTATTATTATTATTATTATTATTATTATTATTTTCATCTTTCAACTATTGATAGTTAAATTGTTGGGGAGGGATTCTGAAACTCAAGAAAGCGTACGCAGATTATTTTCTCCCTCATACGTCACTACGTTTTTAGTGCTTTTGACTAAATAAATATCTAAATATCTAAACCACTTCGAATTACTAGGTATACCGGCGGTATACGCGGCGTATGGGGAAATTCGTCATTGGTCGCAGAGGAAAGAAATTTAGCGCAGCGTCAGCTTTTTTTACCATCACGCAAAAGGCATGCCGAAAAATTCGCAAAAAGCGATTAATGAAGAAAGCACAGTGCTTGACATAATTTCACGCTACATCAGTGAAGAGAGGATTGAATTGCAACCCGGAGGAAAATGCCCGAAGACATTTTCTGATCGAGAAGAGAAACTCATAGAGGGAATAATGAAGAAGGATTCTCGTATTAGTGCTCCACAAATTACTCCACCGTTAGAAGTTGGCATTAGTAAGAAGGTAAATTCCGAAACCGTGCGAAGGGTAGTAAGGAGGTATAATTTCCATAGCCCACTCGCCAGAAGAAAGTCATTTATTAGTAAAGCGATCCGACGGGAAAGGCAGAAGTTTGCTAAATAACACGCAGAAAAAGATGAGGATGGGTGGAATAGAGTAATCTTCGCTGACAAACCGAAAATGAACATTTGTGAATCCGATGGATGAAATGGGGTGTGGAGAACCAAATTAAGAGCTGAAAAGAGAAAACATGTAAGCAATCGTGAAGCACGGAGGAGGAAATGTAATGGTTTGTAAGGCTGCATGTCAGTCAGTGGTGGCGGTGAACTTGTGTTCGTAGAGCAAACGATGAGCAGGTTCAGTTCTATTGACATTTATAAACAAAATTTAAAACAAAGTGCTGAAAATCTTGGTGTGCTTTATAGATTTTATTTTATCAGGTTAATGATCGCACAAGTCGAAGGTTGTTCAACTTTCACTGCTCTACAACTGCCCAGAGGTACTTCATCCTCTCCCTCAGTCACCAGATCTTACTGTTATAGAACATCTTTGAGAAAAGTTATTCATTTATGTATTTTACGTCAGAAACAGTTAAAAACTGTGTGTGACGTGCTTTGGGAAGAAGTGAATTCTGTACACGTTTTCAAACTTCTGTGATCCCTACCCTAAGCCATGTACTACTTGAAATTTGAATACAGAAAAAAAGTAGCGTTTTATGCAAGAATTGTTAACAAAATAATTCGCTCTGATGTATTAAGATCTATTTTCTAGGGTAAATCAGCAATAAATTTGGGTTATTATCCCTCATCATGTCCTTCGTCAAGGAATAATAATTCCTGCCACGACATGGAGAACGATAATTTGCATAACTATATTTCCCACTAAAATCTAGAAGACTTGTGCAAATACTAAAGTTACATTTCTGTCTAGAAGCAAAACAAGGGGCCATCTCAGCATTTGCTGAAAAGATCAGGGAAACTGGACGAAAAACCTGATCGTGGTGGGGGTCATTGACCCAGGGGCTGCGGTACAATACTTGTTACAGGATGTTTGGAATTATATGGTCCAAATGGTAAATAATGCAATTAATATCACTGTTAAAATTAATGTTACTTTCCTTGTGATGCTCAGTATAGTATCTAATTGTATAGAAACAATTATGCAGCAGAAACGATTTCACTTGGGATATAAACTTTTCTATCGAATTTAATCGTTTAATGTCATCTGGCAAAGTGTTGTAAAATAATGTACATGTATTGTGTGTAAATTGTTTGTAGTGAACTATTGATACTGTCACCTGATGAATATGGTTATCACGTCGAGTGTTATAGTTGTAAACATCGGCGCTTACTGAAAATATATTCCCGCTCTTAAGCAAGTCATTTTTGACAAAAACCACTGATTCGTAAATCAACAGACAAGGCAATGGTATAAGTCCTAGATTAATGAAGAGAGGTTTACAAGAACCACGTGGGTGGGATTTGGTTCATATTTGTACTTTTTTTTGCAATCTAAAAGTCTGGGAGCTATAAGATGTATTTCCCCAGAATATTATGCCATATCTCAGGCGGGAATGAGCAGGCGCGAAATATGCACAACAAAATTATATATTGGAAAAGGAGATAGAAAATAGCCAATTCATTCCAAGTAAGAATTAAAGCAAATAATGCAACAAAGGTGGAGAAACATTTATCCATCTTATACTCAAATCTTCGTACAAAGTGTACCAAATATACTGAAGGAAGTGCTGCAACGAAAGGAAATGGCTACAAGATATTGAACTCTCTTACTGTGTTATTTTTCCCGAATTTTTCTATTTGAACATTATTTACTGAGCATATTTGTTTATTTTTCCAATCAAGTGTCCGAATAGTTTTGTGAGTCATTGTATAGCTAATGTTGAAAATACGATTCAGCCGTGGCACGAACACCAAAACCTCTCGGACGGAGTCGTTTCAGATTCAGCGGCATTGCTGACTCGGGCCTAAACTCAGCAGGTATCTTTACACATACCAGCACTCCTCTAGTGTGATGTACACTCCACCTGCAGCATCGTCGTTCGCGTCTCGATGTTTCGAGTGTGAGGATCACCTGTTTGGTGAAATAACGTTTAGTGATAACCACAGAACGGATTTCTATATAAAATTTACTAAGTAAGCTAATATCGATACTAATTTACATTCTCTTTTGTTTCACAAAGTATAGAGTTTAAAAATACTACTTTTATTTTCCATATTTTGGAGTTCGGTGCATATTTGCATAGTTGTCCATATATTTTCCATATTTCATATAAAAACATTCCATTAATTCGTAGCATATTAAGCTTAAAAGTGAAATTTCATTGAAGATTTAAATCGCATCTCAACACACCCGGAGAGGTGTGTTGCTCAGGACATCAACTGATGTCATTGCAATGCCTCTGACCGGGAGGTCCTGGGGTTTGAGACTTTGCTGGCCGTCTTCCGTCGCACACTCGAAGACACTGTTCCAAGCGGTACTGTTGTTGTTTGGGGGAGGTGAAATAACCTACTCTGTTTTAGTGTTTGTTGGTGGAACGTTAACCAGCGCAGTGTGTATTCTTGCAACAGAAACTGATGATTTATTGAAGCATGATAATTCTCATCCTTGGCTGATCGTGCCAATCATCCTTGTCAACTCTAGATGTGCACCGACATTTTTGGTCAGCGCGATCGCCTTGTCCCCGAAAAGTATATGCGACACATAATACCTTAACTCGTTTGACTAGTCCTCCTGCCACTCTTACTGATTTGCGTGATGAAGCGTGGAATAGTTGGTATCTCAAGGTTGTATTTCTACTTTGAGACGCAGTACCTGGTAGAATTAGTACTACTCGCGCAACTTTTCTTGAAATATGACCTTGCTTCCTCCTCTCTTGAGCAATCAACAGTTGAAAGCAAACGCTCGCAGCGAGCACTGATGACAACATTACAAGCATTAAAACTTCGTTGGCGCGAAACAGAAGCTAGTCAAAGCTAGTTGCTTTCATAGTCGAGAACTTATGTTCAGCTTTATCACCATTATCTAAAGAAATGGCTGAGGCAGGCCCAGGTCTATCAAGCGGGGCACCTAAAACTCCTTCCTAGTGTCCCTGCTGTTGCCTATCTAGAGCGATGACCTGGTCGCACACACAGCAGGTTTGATTTTAATTTTCCAGAGGTTGGCATTACTGTAAATACTCTAGAGGCCGACTTTGTATTTAATTCCCCCACTCCGCCAGCATTTCTTCAATCCATCGTTCAAGAAAAGTTGCGCGAGTAGTACATAAGTGCTTGTGTTGATGCCTGAGCAAGCTATTTAGAAATACATATTCTTTTATGGAGTTTCAGTACTTCTTTCATACACTTCCTGCCCGTTGACATGTTGATCTGAAAATGCAATCATTTCGCGTACTCCGTTTGTACTTCCTGTACATTCAATCGTTAATAAATGGAAAAACGGTTCAAACAGAGAACTTATTTAATCATTGTATTTTTTGAATTACATTTGGACTTTGATGGTCCGCTATAAAACAGAACCCATGTTTGGGCTGCAGCCGTTTGGATGAGAAACATGCCTGAAGTACGGAGGAGAGCAGTTGTGCGACAAGTACATTATTTTTTACTTTTGAATATTGCAGTTCAGTAATTTTTGATATGGGAATACAAATGAATTTGTATAGCCCGAATACGTGAACTGATTTAGTCAGTTCGTTTTACACTTCACCTACTCGTAACACAGTATGATTCAACGGTGTGATTCAAACGTTCGTTGACATGTGAGTCGATTTCTTGCACATCTTTCCATAAATTTCCACATTTGTTCCTCTGTGTCAGTGTTCCATGCTTCCTGTGACGTGTCAACCTTCTATTAAATGCATTTCCTGCTCACCTGAAATTCCGTTCTTTCTTGTTCCGTGTCCCTTGTTCAGTTAAAACCATATTTTCCGTATTCGTGCCTGAATGTTGATAATTTTGACAAAATGTATATTAAATGATATGGTAAGCGTTCGCAGTCGATATTTATAATATATTTGAAATCACGCCTAAGGTAAGCAACGTGGCATACTTTGGTGAAATTTGAAGAAAGAAAAAAAAGTAGGAACGCTAATGCACTTTATCAGACCAAAAATTATGTTGAAAAATCCAATTCAATTGCGTTCAGTTATGACCTCCCCCTCCGTTTGGGGAAGGGGGGTTAATCATAGAGTCATTTCTAAGGTAAACATTGATAATGGGGTAAGTGGCCTAAAATACATTCTGAGAAATGAAGTTGTGGCGTATAAATCCTGGTTTTGAACTGAGGATACGAAAAAAGTTTTAATGGGAATGGAATACGGTTAATTCCTTCCATCAAAACATTTGCGTTTGCTTGTCGTTATTTTAATAGAACATTCCTTTTTTCTAGAATTGTAAAAGAATGAATGCAGCAGGCGGACCTCGCAGTTGCTACCGAGGTCGAAGTTAAATTTGCCTCACGTTTATTTGGAGTTCAGAAAATATTGCTGTCGGGGGAACGAGGGTAGTCCTGAAGACTTTCATACGATGGTTCTTAAGCTTCTAGAGGCCGGTGTTTACTCGCAAACTTCGGAGGATAAATGTTTGTTGATTGCGAAAAATCTTGTTTGCGAGTGGATCTGCAATATTGATAACTAAATGAGTTATCTTGACATAATTTTCTTCTGTTTAATATTAAAAATATGAATTGTCTTTATATGTGTTAGAAAGAGCATAGAGAAGCCAACGTAAGATATTTGACTAAAAGAAAAACAAACTTTGATCAAAATTATTAGCTAATCTCAGAAATGGCTGGCGTACTGAGTTAGCCGTTTCCTTCCCTGGAACGCACACGATAAAAGCAGTCTCGTATACACTAGACTCGAATCACAAACCTTTGATTACGTGTAGAGAGACAGCTAAAAGTGCCCGCACCTGAGTAGGCTACAGTTAGAGTAGAAAGTGAAAAATGGAATTGTGAGTGTTCAATAAAAATAATTACAGTATTAACATACACGGAAGTAGTCCAAATTTTATTGTCACGGTGACTAAAATATCTTTAAAGCCCTGCAATAATATTTGCTTTATACGTCTTGCATATGAGTCCTTATACGTCAAATCGCACAAATAGCACCAATATTTGACCTTCATTATAATGCTTAATTATTTTCTATTTTTTTCTATTTATTATATGCTTCAAATATGTTAATACGTGTTTTTTTATTTTTTCTGATTTAATTATTTTTGGAAATATTGCATGTTGAAATTTGCTAAAAAAAAAGACGTGCATAATTTCTTCAATACACTAATTATAGAAACTCGTTTCAAATTCCATTCGAAATTTAAAAACAGTTGCTGTTTTAGAGTGCACAGTTTTTCTTTTCCTGAATTTTCAATTTTTAATTTAAAATTTTGAAAATTGAATACTTTCTTAAACTCTATGAGCTATAAATTAAAAATAAAGTCATAAAAACAGAGAATGCTTGACAATTCCAGAAAAAAAATCAAAGTGGGATCTCAGTAAGTTTTTTTCATATTTTTTATTGTGCACTTCAACCGTCGGAGAATATATTCATATTATCAAATTCCAATTTTAAGAGAGCTTTTATATTATACTGAAAAATGTGAAAATAAGTGGTATCGTGTTTCACACATTCTGAAATTACAACAAAACATTTAAGACGAATTTTATTATCTTTGTAATAGGCTGTAAAGGAATGTATTGTGGTTTGGTTATTGCTCCAATGGCTACCTTGAACTGAATCTTGAACAATAAAGGAGTCATTTTCATAAAAATCTACTATTATAATGCAGTTGACGGATTGTAATTCTTCCTTGCATTGGATCAAAACCGTTTTTTTTTGTTGTTGTTGTTGAGCTAATAAATTCATGGAGACTCCAACTGTATCCCACTATCTATAAGTTATTTGTTCTATAGCTTTTGCGTCAAATAATTCATTAATATTCTTGATTAAGTTGAAGGGTCCTGGACAATTTGAGCATTCCTGAAATTAACTAGAAATTGGTAGTGGGTTGCAGGTATGTGTGCTAATGCATCTGTGTAGTTTTTGACAACCAAATCAGAATTTTGTGTTAAACGCGAAATGTTTTCCCCATCTATCATTAGTTTAATATTTTCATCGTATATACAAACTCAAAAACTGAGAGTTCCATTAGCCTCCGGTCAAATGGATTATTTTAGCCTTAAAGATACAACTTTATAAAAACCTATTTTTTCGTCAGGATATTTGTCCTTAAAACATTTGTAGGTTTCCTTAAGATTACACAAAATGAGTCTCTTCTGCTTGTGAATTCTTTGGCCATTTTCTTTCGCACTTACAAAATTCCTCTTCACAGCCCTTGCCCTACTGACTTCTTCTGATCTATAGAATTGCTGAACTTTCATCACAATGCACAGTTGTAAAGCCTTACCGAGTTTACTTTCAGGTCAGGACAAAATTTCATTTTCTTCGGTCAACATGTTAGCCACTCTTATCATGTGGTCTGTGGCTTCGAACTCGCGTTTAATTTTATTGTATGTCCATCTTTCAATAATTATCACAATTTGAATTTTCAACGTCTTGTCATCTGTTGAGTGAAGATTTGTTTCTTAATAATATTGTTATTGTCTGATTTGTAGCTGGACGTTGAAGGATCTTCAATGTGAAAAATTCTTTGTGTAATAGCACTTTGTACTTTCTAAAATTTGTCATGGGAATACCGTTGTTGTTGTTGTTGTTGTTGCAATTTTCTTTTCTTGACGGGGGTTTCTCCGATTGCTATTAAACCCTTGTTTGCCTCCTCATTGATTTCGCCGACACTTGTCGATCTATTTGAAGAGTTTAAATTGTCGTTTCTTTGATTTCCATTGTTTTCTCTGTATTCAATGAACATTCCGCTATTTTCGTTAATGTCATGCCAGCCACCGATCTCAAAGCATTCGTCACTAGCAGAAAGAGTTTTTAGAAGCCGACCCACTTTCTCTAACATGAATCACAAATTCGAAAATCTAATGACTCCTCTAAATCACGTTTAACTAGTAAATCGCTGTTTACGCAACTCTTAGAGATTTTCTCTTCTTAAATTCGCTATGCTAAAGATGGATTGAAATGGACAACACGATGGAAACATCTGTTGTCTTCACAACTCATGTTGCACAATGCACACAATTCACAGTATAAATTCTTCTCTTTACAATTCTACTGTACTCTTTACAAGATGCGTATTCCGACTGATATTCAGGAAATTTTACACATGTCCCTTGACAAGTGGGCTTTTATTTTACGAGAAAGGTCGACATTTTTTTTGAGGTTATAGCCGAATGAGGTGGTGAAAACTGCACCCAAACCAAAACGATAATCGCGATGCTCATATTAAAGAGAATAAAAAATACCGTAGATTCATAAAAAAAATCAACCTCATAGGGCAATCTGTTGCAGAGATACGAGAAATGTTTTCCTCGTTTTATTTTTTTCTCGGCTTGTATTGCATTATCAGGCTAAAACAAATTGGAGAGACCGAGAAAAATAGTTGAATTTTAAGGTATTTTTGTCAACCAGTTTTGACGCCAAATTCAAATGGAAAATAAATAAATAAATTTTTGAAATGGATTTTCGACGTGATGACGTTGGAATACTGTCTCAGTTTTCTCCCCTAGAATATGTCTTATAACATATCTTCTTTTTTTTTTTAGATTTTTAAACAATGTGGACGATAGTGAAAAAAATAGAAACCAATTTCATCAGTTCAAAAATTCGAAATTCGCGCCAAAATGTAATTGGAAAAAATGTGTTTACCAATATTTAAACATAGATTCAATTACGACGTACGAACTTGAAATCCTATATGTGTTACATTATTTATGAACCAAACTCAATCTGACTATCCATGGTGGTAAGAGATGGGTGGGCTCTCGCGCAACCGACTTCAGCCAATAAGCTTCAAGCAGCCGTTTGCGTCATAATATCAGCGTGAATTTTAAGTGCCAAAATTATCACAGTTTCATTAAAACAGAAACAGATAACCAATTCTTTCTTTTTTCTCAAATATTTCATCTTTTATTTCAATTACACCTTCATCCTGTTATTTTTGGTTGGTCACCCTTGAAAATTGTCACTTTAGGCCACATTCAAAATGTTACTCAACACTTTTTCCCTCCATGTAACATTGCAGCCAACGTCTGGTCTCCATTTTCAACCGAAGTGCGTCACGCTTTCAACGTGTTGTGGTCCCGTGGTTCGTGACGCAAAATGGCGCTGCGCAGAACGAGCAAATATCGGTGCATCGGAGGAGCCCACCTATCTCTTTCTACCTTAGGAATATCGATGAAATGATATTATTATGAACCTGCGAACGGAAGTCGCAGCCTGGGATGCTGCTCCTACATAGCTTCGATCATTTATTATTTGTCACACGCTCGTTACTTGGCGAAAATTGTTAAACCGTCAGAAATTTTGAGTATACTGTTTGTACATAAAGGTACGCGTGTAATTTGATATACATTAGCAACAATACATAAATCTAAAAACAAAAGGGGTTTATTGATTTGATTTCGATAATATAAATACTTTCCACATAACAAACATTTGTCAGCAAAATCAGACTTTTGTCTATTAGACTTTTCAATAATTTAAATATAAAATATCTAAACATTGGTGAAAAAACTTTTCGTATCACATATTTGGCGTGAATTTCAAATTTGTGAACGGATAAAATTGGTTTTAACTTTTTTTCACTATCGTCTACATTGTTTAAAAATCTAAAAAAAAAAATATGTTATAGAATGTTAAGACACATTCTAGGGGGGACTAAGACTGTACTCCAACGTTATCACGTCGAAAATCCATTTCAAAAAATTATGTATTTATTTTCTATTTGAATTTGGCGTCAGAATTGGTTGACAAAAATACCTTAAAATTTAACTATTTCCCCCCTATTTCCGATTTTTTCAGCTTGATACATGCTATACACGTTTCTCGTATTTCTGCAACAGATTGCCCTAGGAAGCTGATTTTTTATGAATCTACGGCATTTTTTATTATCTTTAATATGTGCATCACGATTATCGATTTGGTATAGGGGCAGTTTTCACCACCTTATTCCGCTATGACGCTATACCCCTTGTTGCAATCTTGTATCTTACGCGACGCACTTCTCTTCCGAACGTTACATTACACATCCGAACGTTACACACTTTCTTAACTGTTTGGCGTTAAATTAATAAAGTAAATACTTTTATTGCAACATCACATGCAAAAAACACCTTACTTTCCGCGTTACGACGGGAAGCCCGTAGACCTAGGAAATCATTTGGTCATCCCGCTAAGTGCTGTAGTTCCTGAATTTTGGTTGCAGCAGATATTCACAGAATTATTCGGTGAATTCCATCAGTTCACTAATATCTTCTTTGTTATTACTGTCCACTATCCAAATAGATTTTGTATCCAGTGTATTTTTACTGATTCGACTCACTGTAATGACATGCTCTTGCACGTTGTACGACAACTCGTAGAAGAACAGAAATCGTTTTATGGTTGGGTCCTTATCGAGAGTCACTGAAGGTTGAATGGTTGAGTAAATTACAACGCGATGAAATTAGATGTTTCAACGTGTGCAACGTTCTTCTATAAAACAGCGTGGTTTTGTGGTTGATGTGGTTGGAGTGGGTTTTCACACGTTTTAAGTGATATCCTTTACGAAAAACTTATAACTTCCATTGGAAAGACGGCCTGCATCACAGTAGATTCCATGCATATGCCCATTTTTAATTTAAAATATTGTAGAAATATTTGCTTTATTTTAACTATGCATTTTAAAATTTGATTCCAGAATTTGGGGCAAATACATGTATTTGGTGTGAAAAATTAAGGAGTCATTTGCATTAGGCAATTGGTATTTGGTCTTTCTTAGAGTATGAGCTGTTAAAAACATGCGACATTTCTGGCTAATTTTTCCTGGATTCAAAATTGACATTTTCATAAAATGCAGTCACGGTACACGTGAAAAGTCTGCTGGTGTGTTTGTGTCGCAGACAACGTATAAATTCTTGTGGTAAATGGGAGGGAATCATTTTATATTTGTTGAACATCACTTATTTATAGTCTTAGATTCAATCGAGCAATCATGTATTTGTTACAAATTTTTCTGCTGGGTCTTTATGAAGCCACCAGATTTGCTGATTATTTTGTGAACATGTGCTCCCTCGAGTGTCAGTAATGAAAACATTTTGAGAAATTTCGGGTTGTGCTAGGATTAGAAGTGTCTCTGGAGAGTATGATGCTCTTGTAATACATAAAGTTGTCGTGGAGGAAAAGGAAAAAAGAAAGGTTTTGGTACAATAGTGCTTATTCGTTATTGTTTTTAATGGTTAGAATCTTCCGCTGGTTAGTCAAAGCTGATGAATAATGCTCATACTGCGCTTTGAATGTAATGAGAACTTGCATATAAAGACACGTTTTTTAGAGAGGAAGGAATCCTGGTTTTATTCCTTATCTTATCAAGTTTTACATCCTGGCAGGTTTAAAGCAGGAAACTACGAACTCTGAAGGAAGAAGATACCATCCACAACGTGAATCATTACCTTTTTAGTCCCTGGTATACTGTAATTCGCTATACGAGCATGTAAGCCTCAGAGCTATTAGGCCCCCGCTACGCGCCTCGCCCTGCGATGTTGGCGTGGGAGAGACCCTCAGGATAGCGGTCGTTCCCGATGATAGATGAGGGTAGGTGTGGGCGCTATCACCCCACATTGGCGCAGTTGAGAAAAGGTGTCATATGACGCGGCGCAGAAGGGAATGAGCAAATAAAGTAATAAACTTGCTAAAAGGCAAGCGATTATCCAAGCGTTTTAGACCTGCATTCGATCTTGGTTGCGGTACCTAATGCTTTGTAGAATTGGAATCTTATATAACATAATTTCCTGCATCCCCTAGATTATGTCGTAAAGTTTGATTGTATCACCCTTACTTCGTAAGAAGAGAAAATAATTGTTTTCGTGTGCCGGAAAACGGCGAATTTTCGACAGAAAAACTCTTTATTATCAGGCCCTGATAACGAAAAAGTGGATAAATCATATTCCTGAATATAGTCAATTACTTCTTCTAACACGTGGGATAGCCAGAATCCATGTTTTGTGGGCCCTTGAAACAGAAATATCGATTTACTGTAAAACGTCTGTCTGTCCGTCTGTGGTCAATGCTTGCGCCGAAACCGTTCAGCCTATTTTCTCCAAAATTCCCAGATCGATCTGAATGAACTCAAGGCTTTGGAAGTTTCAAGTGGGTGTTTTAACTTTACAAGAAGCCTCAAAAACATTTTCAAAATGGTTCTAAATGTTTTGATTAAACTTTTTCATCAAATAGCGAAAAAGGACGCTTAAGAGTGACAAAGAGGAAGGACGCTTAAGAGTGAAGTTTCATGTTCGTTGAAATCCGTGATTTTTCAAAAATTGCAAAAGTGCATTTTTATTGGAGGTCTTCCTACAACTAGTATTAAATATAGTTTTTTCCTCAATGAAATCAGTTCTTTAAGTACATATCTTGAAATAATGTCATGTTCAATTTGTCGTATATATTGTAGTTTTCGTGTAATTTTGCGCGAAATATAGGCGATATTTTTATTTTTAAGCAATTTTTCTCAAAAACCTCTTCAAATGTTTTTCTTTAAATCTTCTCCTCTTGTAAAAGGACGGTAAAAAATATGATGCTAGTCCCATTTTCGGCGAACTCTCCGTATTTTCGAAAATTGCAAAAAGATTAACTTTTCAAAACTACAAAATTGAAGATAAATATTTTTGCCTTATAGAAATTCTTTTCCAAAAAAATCAGCTCATTGAAAACGCTCCAGTACATTTTTTTTCACAAAGAGTAGTTTTCGCGTAATTTGTGTTTGCAATTAATGTAATTTATAAAAGAGTCATTTTCTCCAAAATCGCTCCAAATTTTTTCTGCAACTTTGTTCCACGGGTAGAAGAAGGGACGCTTAAAAGAAAGGTGCGGGTATCATTTCCGTTGAACTCTGAATTTTCGAAAATTGTAAATTTAGAAATAATGCGAGAAATTAGGGCTGTTGTAGTCTCACTAATTTTAATATTATGTATAGTTTGTCCGTGGTCAACGCGGTTCAGATTTGCTCCGATATTGATATTTCCCTATCGATATCGACGAACCTGAGGCCCTGCGATTTTGAAAGGAATATTTTGATTTTGGGGCCTACTCTACATGAAGTCCCAAATAACGCTTTCAATTTTTTTTCCCCAAAATGGCTCCAAATTTTGGGATTAATATTTGTCCTCCGATAGCGCAAAGGATGTCGAAAAAAGTCGCGCAGGTCGCATTTTCGATGAACTCTCAGAATTTTCGACAATTGCAAACAAAACGTGAACATTGCAAAACTACAATATTGAGAATGTTTTTTCCCATTATCAAATCTGTGCCTTAAAACTAGATCTTGAAACAACATAAATTAAAATCTCTGAATTTTTTAAACTTGCTAATGCAAAGGTTCATCTTTGTTTAAACCGTTGGAAGGTTGGGTTTAGCCGTGAGGCTGGTAGTGTGGGGATAACGTGCTAATTCGGAAACCATTAGTTCGTATCCCATCGCACAGAAATATTTTTATTGGTTGGAAACAGTTTTTCATGTTCATGCATTTTAATATTGCGTAGCTGTTGCAAAGAATACGCGAAAGTATGTGATATTGTAGCACCCCTAGTTCATTAGGAAATTCACTTCAATGAATTTTTATGAAGGCTATGGAGGCGTGCCTTCTCTATGGGATAAAACGGAAAATTCTGAATAGCTAGAACATTCAGTGGAGGAAAACTCTAAAATGTGTAGTACAAGGGCCCGGGAGATTTTTGGCGAAAATCACAACTCCAAAACGCAGAACTTTTAAATTATTGTCTTAAAAGTGCAAATATCTTCATATTAGAACCCAAATTTCAGAGTTTCTGGGAATCCGTGCTACAGTGTGGACGAACCATTAAAAAATGAAATAGATCATCCGAAAATAATATTTTGTGGAATATGGTGTAGAAAACATTACTTATACTTGACACTGGTATTGAGGATAGGACTTTACGAGTTATACACGATACTGAAGTGTGTTAAGAAGTAATGTCTTTTTGAGGCTGCATGTGTACCTGATAAGTAGAATATTATATAATCTGAGAACTTCTTCGTTTCTCGTTTTAAATGTCTTTGATGCACTTTTGGGGAGTAATTCCCTATCCGTCAGTAGTACTTACGATGTTTTGTATCCATGGTTTCTTATAATTGAAATAATCATGTATTATATATAGAGCCGATTATTATTATTATTATTATTATTATTATTATTATTATTATTATTTACATTCAATACTAATATTTATCTTACCATTGACCCAGAAACGTATTGCGGAAAGTATTAATATATAATAAAATGGTGGTGCTACGTCGACACGTACTTTCCGGCATTGTTTGTAACTTTTGGAAATTTCGAAAATTCATAGAGTTTAACGAAAATGGGATTTGCGACATTTTATTAGCATATTTTGCTGTATTCGAGAAAAGAATATAAAGAAATTTTGGAGCCGTTTTTAAGACACTATTTTTTTTAATTACCTTAACTTCAACCAACCATAACGCGAAAACTATTCATATTTTTTAAAAAAAAATTACGTTCATATTTCATGATCTCATTTTTTAAAAAGATTTTGTTACAGAACAATATGTCATCAATATTGCACTTTTGCACGGTTATTTTTTGCAAGTTTTTAGCATTCAGAGAATGAAAATCCGGAAATGGCTCCTGTGCATTTTTTTTAATTAAAGAAAAACTTAGGTCCCGTATTTGAGAAAATCCCGTTTTTAAAATTATATTTCTATTCTATATTTCACGCAAAATTACGTGAAAGCTACTCATTTTATTGCAAAATTGTACACGAACTTTTTTAAAGATATGTCTTTGTAGGACAGGAAATGAGAACTGCTCCAATTTTTAAGCGTCATTTACGCTATCCGAGGAAAAGTTCAATCAAAAAATTCGGAGTCATTCTCAGAAAATTTTGAAAAAGTTTTGATGACATCATGTAAAGTACTCCCAAAAGTCAAAATATTTGTTTCAAACTCACGCAAGACCTCGGGTTCGCTGAGATCGAATGGGCAATACCAATTTTGGGGGAAATTATCTGAGGGTGGCCAGCGAACCTGGAAACCTTGAAAACCGAAAAAAACGGAAATTTGACAAAGCCTGAAAAAAAAAAAATGGATGGGATTCTGGTACTCAAGAAAACGCGCAGATAATCATATCCCCCAAACGTCATACACAGATTTTACTCTCTTTTTTTTTTTACCAAATAAAACAAATCAAAAACGCTGCCGCTTGTATCAACACGGGTAAGGTACCTAGCACCACATAGCACCTATTTGGCTGCCTATGGGTTGCATGTCCCTGAGCGATATATTTGTTGGAACAAACGTCTGACCGGGAACTCAATTGCTGAGTTTCGATTAGTTTTTTACTTTCTCGTATACGGAGTAATAATATAGTGTAGTATAGTGAATGTTAAGTAATGCTGGGCGAAAAAACGGCGGATTTCGACGGAAAAAATTCATTGCTGGGCTCTGGTAACGAAAAAGTTCAAAAAATAAGTTGCTAAATTAAGAGAAAAAATCGGTTGTAATACTTCGGTTCTACCATTAAGAAACCGAAAAGTTGAGAAAATGTGAAGAAAATGTACTTTTGGTGACGATAGACGGCAGTTGGTCAGAGAATGGAGCAAGAACTTGAAGCCAGTCCACACTAAAGAAATTAGAAAAAATTGCTACGAGAAAGTTTGTGCCATTCTAGTTTTTTACTACAATACATACATTTATTACAATACATGTAAGTTTGACTTTCGATTAGTGTCGTCTTCGATGACATCTGCGGTACCTCTGCTATTTTTTCGATCGAAACGACCATGTTATTCAAGGGAATAAATCTGTTCCGATCGAAACGTCCATCATATTCAACGGGAAATTTTACTTCTCTTAGAGAAGAGCGTAGTCGAGCTCTCTCTGCTTCGAGTCTATACAGATATTAAGAGTGACAGTGTCCAAATTGTCATGAATCACGAAGAAAATGAACATGCTGAGATCTTCAAGGGGTTGCGAGCCAGGAAATACCAGTAAACCCTACTTTCGTCGCTGCCTTGTTCCCCAAAGCAGCGCAGTTAAAGTTAAAATGTTGGTACAAATTTATGGTACTCAATTTCATTTTTTCTTTCATATAATGTATTAGAAATAATGCTAATATAATCCATACCCAATCAATTCAAACGAAGCGCCAGTGGTGCATACCAGCTTTTATTTCGATAGCCAGGAACAGTAGTCATTTCAAACTTTTACAACTGAAACATATCATAATCAGTGATCACAATATCTTGAAGTAAAGAAGAAATTTGTTAGTTCGAAGTTAATGTTATTACTAGACATCGGATGTTTAGGCACTAAAAAATCGTCTTTTAGGCGCTTAAAAAGGCACTGAACAATTCAAGAATTGGGAGAAAAAAAAGCACTGTCATAACTTACATACACAATAATATAAAAAATTGTAATTTTTGTCTATATTTTGTCAACTTAAATGCACAAAGAAGTTTGTACATTTTAATGGTAAACTAGATTTACATATTTACAACTCTTCCACATTTTATTCCCAATAGTTTGCATTAACCAGTAATATTTGCATATTGCCCGTAACTTTTCAAAGATCACAATTTCAGATTTGCGACGATTAGGAGACAAAATCGGTTTGAATGTGGAGACACGTCAACATCTAATGATGTGACTGGCATATATTTTAGTTCAACACTAGCAACACTGAAACCTCCTGGGAATTTACATTGATTTCCACTTAAAATTTCGATGCCCTCCGTGTATCGACCATGTTCTCAGAACATGTCTGGTATTTATGAAATAGGAAAATGGAGGAAAATCAGTTGG
Source organism: Teleogryllus oceanicus (assembly GCA_964035755.1). Classification (NCBI taxonomy): domain Eukaryota; kingdom Metazoa; phylum Arthropoda; class Insecta; order Orthoptera; family Gryllidae; genus Teleogryllus; species Teleogryllus oceanicus. The sequence continues at coordinate 227,499,506 of CAXIVR010000001.1, read as the reverse complement.
TATACTTTTAGGAATTCTCTTGTATTTTAAAATACCAAGACGGGAAGTGAAGATTTCGTAATCAATGGTCACGTTGGATCATGGCTGATTTTCCGATATCTTTGCATTGTATATAAAAATAATACATAATAGGCAAAAAGTCCTAAAAAAGGACATTTATGCAAAAAGAGTCATTTATACCAAAAAAAGCAAAAATAAGCATTATAAAACTTCGTCATTTGTCATGATTCGTGCACATCTATTACCGGCCTTTAAATGAGTTCACTAGAATATAATAAAGCATTTCCCTAAACATCCGATGTCTAGTTATTACCTTCCATCCATCTACTTTCTTTTATAAGAATAGAAATAACTTCCAAAACCTCTCAAATTGTGTTCACGAAGCGCATGAAATTTGAAAGCTGACTATGATGCCAAATTACACAAAAATATATATTTTCGAAAAATTCATATGACCCTATTTAAAGATCAGTTTTTTTTAGGACATTTCATTATGAAATGAAATTGTATCTTCACTGAAATTCTAAGAAGACGCAGAAAAATTCCGTTGTTGATGCCGTTTTCGAAAAAAATTGTTTAAACAAAATTCGGTTTTTCATAAGACACTGAATTTTTTCAGTTTTCGAAAAATGGACCATATTAGCGAACATGAGACCTGCACCATTCTCTTAATCGCCCTTTACGCTATCTAAGGTCCAAATTTAATCAAACAAATTTGTGTCTTTTTGTTTAAGAAAAATTGTTTGAAAAATGTTAATGTTTGACACAAAATTTGAAAAAAATGCTCATATTTTGGAAAAATTAAACATGAAATTATTTAAATGTCTGTTTTTGATGAACACATTTTACTAAGAAAAAAATATCTTCGTGATTATAGTTGTAGGAAGACGGCGAAAAAAATTGCATTTTTGCAGTTTTCAAAAATCAAAATTTTCAACAAACATGAGATTTGCACTCTTAAATACCTATAAGCTATTCAAGGTGAAAATTGAATTAAAATTGTTCATGCCGTTTTTTAGAAAAAAATTGTTTAATCAAAATTAAAAATGGCGTATATTTCGCAAAATTACGCGATGA